>NC_069442.1:29767362-29874862 GCF_026875155.1 Cherax quadricarinatus
TGTAAACATTAATAAAAACAATGTAAAGAACATAAACACTAAAATAAAAAACTAACGAACATTTAACGAATACTTAACATTTAACAAACACTTAAAATTAAGTTTAATTATCGTAAAAACTGTTTAACACCACATTAACGAAATTAATGACACCTCTAACGTAAACGAGCATTTAACATCTCACTAAAATCGTCAGTCAAAGCAAACGAGCGTTTAGCATAAAAAAATGAATAGGTAGTAAGGTAAACGAGCATTTAACATCTCATTAACCTCGTATATTACACGAGCGTTGTAATCACTCGACTTGACCTGCACCAATTTCATCCTGATTCTTAAAACCATTGATTTTTTTTTCTTTTTTGAAGATTATTGTATTAAGATTGTATCATACAACCGTAGAATAATTAACTAAAGCTCTTGTACTGGAGGACAATTAGTAAGAGTCATTAAATGCCCTTTACGTGCCATTTCAAGCCATTTTATCATACTGTTCTCACCCTAATGATCTCGTGATATTTCTCCTTTCTCGCAGAAAATTAAATGTCTGATAAACCTTCTAAATGGCAAGTAAATCAGATAATTAAATACTCATGCCATTCCTAATTATGCGTTTATGATGATATGGCGAGGTAATTATGGTATAGGAGAAATTAATGGATATGTTGCAAGAGTGAGAGAGCTTTCAAACACACACACGCATATATATATATATATATATATATATATATATATATATATATATATATATATATATATATATATATATATATATATATATATATATATATTGTAATGAAAACTGTCAATGCTCAATTACAACTCACATGGAGACAAAATTCAGAAGATTAATTGATTTGTATATTTCGACTCCCTGATGGGATCCTCTTCAGCATATAGGAGTTAATTCTTTCCTCAACCTTTTCTCTATTTTTTGAATCATTCTCACTCGCTCTCTCCTTCACACATTCACTCCCTCACCGCTATTCCCTCCGCCTCTCTCTCTCTCCTACACTCACACTTCAACCCCCACACTCTGTCTCATAGGCTCAGGTGTGTATGACAGACCTGGAGTGTGAGTGCCATCGGTTCGATAAGTCTTAACCTCTTCTCCGCCTCCTTGTACCGCTTAAGGGAAAGAGAGGGGTAGGGGGACGTTCCCTTCAGTGATACAATGAAGGGAACGGTCTTTCCCTTCCTTGTACCGAGACAGGTGGGCGTCCCATCAGATCGTTCTCACAGACAAGTGTTGGACTTCGTCTAGTTTTTATTTCTCACTTAAGTTAATAGGGTTATCAAAGCCTTATGTTCCTGTCATTGTTTCTCCCTCATCTCCTTCATCGAGTAAGATGGTTCAAAGAGGGATATGATCTGTAAATTTCTTATCTCCTGGCATTAGTAACTATGTCCTTGCGTTACTTATCGTTTTCTGGTGTGTGTTAATATTATTTGCTGGTATTGTTTATTATCTACTGGTGTTAGATACAATCTTATTTTTCTATATTAAGTCCCTGTTTTGTTGATTGAGCCTCCATCCTGTTGTCACATTTCTGTGATTCTGTTGATAATGGCCAATACACTGAAGATGTGGTTGTGGAAAACAACTCTCACCTGATTTCTCATCACCAGGCAACAGCAACTGCTGTTTTTTTCCGGGTGGGACAGCAGCAGTGTCTCGGTAGAGTAGTAGAGTGTGGAACTGGGGATCAGCACTCTGATGCAGTGGGGAATCAGAGAGCACAGCGGTGCGGTACAGAATGTTGTGTGTGGTCTAGAGTTTCAACTCGTGCACACGCTTTTACTTCTCTAATTAGAAATCGAGACCATGACTACCATTCATCAACAAATAGAGGACATCAAGATCAATAAAGCTGACTTATGGGAGAGGCATTTGGAGGTGGGGAAGCCAGGAGAAGTGGCACTCACTGCACCAGACTAATGACAGTGCCATCTTACACACTACCGTCGGCCGGGAGGTGATCACAGGTAGCCTGTGATTGACAACTGCAGGCAGTTCCAACAATAGCGAATGTGGCTAGTGTAGTACACAGCGTCCCTTTCCAGCATTCCCCGACACATATTTGGTACATCTAGAGCTCTGTAATTTCGATATCTCTCCGTTCCTAATGTAACAACCAACCTCGATAATTGACTATGATTACATGCTGTGGTCTCAACCTGTCTCTCTATACAGTTGACGTTTGATGCTATATTTTCATTCCGCCGGTTTTGCCGTAATTGCTCTAATCATCTAATGTTCGTCTGTTATTATGACAGTATCAAAATGTTCCCTTGCAATTTGGCATCGTTGGAAGCCTGTAAATTATAAGTTCTGGCAACATTTGTTTCATTCCGTCTCCGATCCGACTTTTCGTTGCCTGTCCACACCCTGCTAGCGGTATAACTCGTTATCACCAATGATGTTTGGTGCAGAGGGGGAAGGGGTGTCGCCCAAGTTACCTTACGTTAGCCTAAATCAACCTATATTTACCACGTAATTAGCGGACTATAACGAACTGGTAAACGGATGACTTACATCTGACGAGGATCCTGTGTGGCAGTCTGTCCTTCCAATGTAACGGTATACGTGGGAATACCAACGTTGTAAGGGGCTGTAATGACTTGCACTGCAACAGTAAGTCGTCATTTTGCGTTAATTCATAATAGTCGATTAATTATATGGCAAATCGACGTTAATTTACGCTAACTTAACGTAACATAGATTAACAAATAAGGATATTTTTAAAAGAACCTGAGGAAAAAGTGCTTTAAAGACCCGGCTGTAAACTGAAGGTACCTCAACAGACCCGGCTGTAAACTGAAGGTGCCTCAAAAGACCTCACTGCATCCAGAAGACACCTTAACAGACCTTGGCTTCATATATCACTGGTGTACAGTGCCGACAATTTGATAAACATGCAATAAACCATACCCCCGGCCGGGATTGAACCCGCGGTCATAGAGTCTCAAAACTCCAGCCCGTCGCGGGTTCAATCCCGGCCGGGGGTATGGATTATTTGCAATCGTGTCATTACGATTTCTTGAGTCGTGATACATGCACTACCTGAGTATCTTTGTAAACACGTCTTGCCTCTGCATTAAAAAAAAGCCTGCTTGTTGGAGGAACGCCATCATGTGTCTTGCCATCTCTTGGCTGACTCACGAAATCGTTATGACATGATTGCAAACAAACTATACCACGGGTGGGGCTTAAACCCGCTATCAGAGAGTCATAAAACTCCAGACCGACGCGTTAGCCACTGGGCCAGCTGGCTACAATAAGATTCATCCAACTAGGTATATTTATACACCATAGGAAGGTTAGTATAGGCACCACTGTGACCACAAATGCAAGTGGCTAACGCGTCAGATTTGTGACTCTCTGATCGCGGGTTCTAACCCCATCCGTGGTATGGTTTTTTTTCATCTCTTGGCTGAACCGGGATGGCACGCCAAGACCACTTCAACATGTACAAAAATAAAATATTTAGAGAGTAACTTCAAGCCATCAGTGACGTTCCTACAGGACACACGATTGATGTCACCCTTGACGTCAAACACAGCGGGACACCAGTCCTGATCAATACGCAAGAGACACGAACGTGCCGCGATACTCTTCAATTACGCTGCTAAATTCATTGGCAACGGCCGAGGTCAAGTGGTGCATTACTTATCCCGGCTGTCAAACTGTTTGTGCAAACATCTACAAAGACGCTCTGAATGCTACTCAGCACGCAAGATCCTGACATCTGTCGGGGAAGATTAGAACGACATTATTCGACATAAATTCCCCTGTAGGGTATACTCAAGTTTCGACACGGGCAACATATGCTAAACAAAAGTGTCGACACAGGAAACCCTGCAAGGTATACCCAAGAAAAGTCGTAACCTACGTGGATCAGAGAGGTATACTCAAAGTAAAAATTATATATATGCCTCACTCATGAAAGTTAGCCATAATATGAAGAGAAATGAACACAAATGGTATGAATACAGACTAAGAAATGAAGAATGCAATGATCTGCATGCAAAAACCCTTCGAAAAAATAGAAGTATATATATATATATATATATATATATATTATATATATATATATATATATATATATATATATATATATATATATTACTTTTAACTTCGTGACCAAGATTTATTAAAAATGTGTCAGATCTTTGCAAATTACATACCTGAGGAACTTAAATTTAATATGAACCTTTATTTGGGTTACTTTTGTATTTGCTAGTTGTAAATTATTTGTTGATAACGATTCTGCAATGATAATTAGTTGCAAATGATTATGATTTAAATTTAATAATGTTAGAGGATTAATGAAGGTTGAAAGTCGCAGTTCCGTGGCTGGAAGAATACCGTGGCTGGAAGAATACCGTGGCTGGAAGAATACCGTGGCTGGAAGAATACCGTGGCTGGAAGAATACCGTGGCTGGAAGAATACCGTGGCTGGAAGAATACCGTGGCTGGAAGAATACCGTGGCTGGAAGAATACCGTGGCTGGAAGAATACCGTGGCTGGAAGAATACCGTGGCTGGAAGAATACCGTGGCTGGAAGAATACCGTGGCTGGAAAAATACCGCTGCTGGAACAATACCTTGGCTTGTATTGGTCCAAGTCGAACCGAAACGTCGTCATAAGCTCCTCTCTCCTATGTGCAGGTTATTGTGCATTGTTCCAGTCACGATATTGGGCCTTTGTTCTTTTTTCAACTTGCAGTTAACAAAGCACACTCATTTATTGCCTACTTGCTCCTTCCATTCCTTACTTACAATCCCTCACTACCCAGACTTGCTCCTTCCATTCCTTACTTACAATCCCTCACTACCCAGACTTGCTCCTTCCATTCCTTACAATCCCTCACTTCCCAGACTTCCTCCCCTCATCGCTTTGCCCTATCTTCATTCACTTGTATGACATTCTTCTCTTGCACACATTTTTCCAACCTCCTACAACGTCTGTAAATACGTTTTGTAAATCTCCTGCAAGTACTGCATCATCAGCAAACAATAACTGTGATGTCTTACAACCTCTCCTCCCATCACCTGTAAAGACATTACAATAATGATAATATAATTCAATTCTTAGGCCCCTTTTTTATGAAAAAAATTCTCTCGTTATATTCCACACTCCTTAAAGCTAATCATCACCTTTCTTATGAAAATACTGCCGACTCTGCTGTGTCTACAGCGTTTAATACCTTTCCACCTGGATACCGATGCTTGCTACACACAGATAAGCTAGGTTAGGTTAGGGGTAGGATAGATTAGGTTAGGTTAGGTTAAGTTCTGGGTAGGGTAGGGTAGATTAGGTTAGGTTAGGAGTAGGGTAGATTATGTTAGATTAGGAGTAGGGTAGATTAGGTTAGGTTAGGGGTAGGGTAGATTAAGTTAGGGGTAGGGTAGATTAGGTTAGGTTTGGTTAAAGGTGGGGTAGATTAGGTTAGGTTAGGTTAGGTAAGATTAGGTTAGGTTAAGGGTAAGGTAGATTAGGTTAGGGGCAGGGTAGATTAGGTTAGGTTAGGGTAGATTAGGTTAGGTGTAGGGTAGGTTAGGTTAGGTTAAGGGTAGGATAGGTTAGGTTAGGTTAAGGGTAGGGTAGGTTAGGTTAGGTTAAGGGTAGGATAGGTTAGGTTAGGTTAAGGGTAGGGTATATTAGGTTAGGTTAGGTTAAGGGTAGGGTACATTAGGTTAGGTTAGGTAAGGTTTGCCAGGAAACAAGACAACCCAGACGGATACGACTCTAAGAACACAATGTGACGAGCAAGCTTGTACTGAGACAATGTTTCACTCTATACAGAGCTCTGTCGTGTCGCGATAAAGCTCAGCACTAAGCTCAACACTAAGCTCAACACTAAGCTCAGCACTAAGCTCAGCACTAAGCTCAGCACTAAGCTCAGCACTAAGCTCAGCACTAAGCTCAGGAGCTTCAATCCATCCCATCACAATGCCGTTACCGAATCCATATTAAGCAACAAGCGACTATATTATCTAAATATTGCACGCCTTCATATTTCTTCAAGGCGATACTGGAACCGCACATTCTTTAGCCTTCCACGACCTATACTCCTCCCTCTCTAGTCGTATATTGCATTATTAAGCTTTCCACGACCTATACTCCTCCATCTCTAGTCATATATTGTATTCTTAAGTCTTTCACGACCTATACTCCTCCCTCTCTAGTCATATATTGTATTCTTAAGCCTTTCACGACCTATACTCCTCCCTCTCTAGTCGTATATTGTATTCTTAAACCTTTCACGACCTATACTCCTCCCTCTCTAGCCGTATGTTGTATTCTTAAGCCTTTCACGACCTATACTCCTCTCTCTCTAGTCGTATGTTGTATTCTTAAGCCTTTCACGACCTACACTCCTCCCTCTCTAGTCGTATATTGTATTCTTAAGCCTTTCACGACCTATACTCCTCCCTCTCTAGTCGTATATTGTATTCTTAAGCCTTTCACGACCTATACTCCTCCCTCTCTAGTCGTATATTGTATTCTTAAGCCTTTCACGACCTACACTCCTCCCTCTCTAGTCGTATATTGTATTCTTAAGCCTTTCACGACCTATACTCCTCCCTCTCTAGTCGTATATTGTATTCTTAAGCCTTTCACGACCTACACTCCTCCCTCTCTAGTCGTATATTCTTTTCCATTATTTTCTAATTTTCCAAGGAATTTCATTCCCCTTTTATTGATACATTTGACTGTTATTGATATACTTTTGTACCTTTTAAATGCTGTTCGTATTGTCTATCAGCTGGTGGCATGGAGACACTCTTGGCAAAGATGAGTCTTTTATTTATACGTTTCACCCTCTGGTGAGCGAAACATTGTAGAAATTAAAGCTTCTTCGTTATTATACGCCGTTTTTATATCTTCGTCGTTTTAGAGGTTCATAGCCGCTCTTTTATCAGTATTTTATGTTCAACATAAGAGAGAGAGAGAGAGAGAGAGAGAGAGAGAGAGAGAGAGAGAGAGAGAGAGAGAGAGAGAGAGAGAGAGAGAGAGATTGCATGTTTGGATATTTCTTAACAATTAAACGGCTTTCAAATGACTCACGAAGTCGTAATGACATGATTGCTCAGAAACCATACGACGGGAGGGGTTGAACTCGTGGCGCGAGTGAGTCGTAAAACTCCAGGCCAGTGGCTTACGCGCTGGTCTGGAGTTTTACGACTCACTCGCCACGAGTTCAATCCCCGCCCGAGGTATGGTGTCTTTCAAAAATGAGCTGATGTAGGTAACAGCTCTTAGCTTGTAAATAAAGTTAGGAACCTTAACCTAACCTTTGTAAAACCCTGTAGAGAGAGAGAGAGAGAGAGAGAGAGAGAGAGAGAGAGAGGAGAGAGAGAAGAGAGAGAGACGAGAGAGAAGAAAGAGAGAGAGAGAGAGAGAGAGAGAGAGAGAGAGAGAGACTAGTGACACACTCAGAGGATATGAACTAAATACTCCAGAGGGTCATTTCTCAGCTGAATATTTTGGTATTTACGTCAGCCACGTGTTCCTCGTTAATCCCTTCAACCCCCCTCCCCCCCACCTACAACCGTGCTGGTCTTCTTATTGTTCCCTTCTCTTCCCCCTTTCTCTTATGTCTCTTGTCTCCGCTTCTTCGGAACTTCGTTTTTCTCATTAAATGCAAACTCCTGGTGTCGCTAACGCCTCTTCTGGTTGCCTTCAGATCTCCAGTGCTGATATTTAGGCGCATTAGGTACTTATGCCACACTTTGCACTATTCCTTCAGCGTGAATTGAGTCAGAGGGGACTGGGCTTATGTACATGTATTTGGATACGTGTGTAGGACTCTTTTCATCTCTATGGCACCAATCGTATCTCTCGCAATGTCCCAGGGTTCATTGCCACTGTCCACACATTCTTTCTAACCTGCTTTAAAAAAAAGAAACAAGTGGGCAAGCAAGGCAAGGATGCAGGGGTAAGTGGTCTCCTCTTGTCACTTGCATCTCTCAAACTTATTACCTTGCAACCAGTGAGGGACCGTCGCTACCACCTTGCTTGATACCGGGCGCTAATCCATTCCCGTACACCCGGATGTGGTGCCGAAGAGCCGGGATCCCTCGACATAATGCAACAGAGGGAACATCAGACGGGCCTCGGCTCCTCTAGGGACGAACTCACACACAACCTGAGTCAACTATAGCCACTGGCGCTATCTCCGCCAGGAAAGGCTACCATTACCTGATCACGGAGTGATAGATTATGACCCAATCCTGACGACGAACCTTCAATTGCCATTCTTTGATCACCATAATCTCGCCAGAGAAGATACTGGTGACCACACCATGCTTTCACGGAGTTGTGTACTCACTGACAGGCGAATTGCTAACCATTACATGCTGATAAATGAAGGCGATGGTGGTGTACATAACACAGCTGTTTAAAAAAAAAGGGGTGTTGCGGCCACTGACCAGGGAAGGTGCTGCCACCTGGCCGAGAAAAAATGTCAGCAGTGTGAGTTCTGACCCTCGGGAAGATATCCAGGTAAACGCAAGTTGGTTACGGAGATGCTGACGAATAAAAATTGACCAAGAAAAAGGCCTTGAATTATTATTATTATTATTATTATTATTATTATTATTATTATTATTGTTGTTACTGCTACTCCTATTACTACTACTACTAGTTACAACTACTACTGTTGCTAATCCGACTACTATGACTATTACTACGACTATTACCCCTACTATTACTACTATTACTACTAAAAATAATGCTATTTGAGAGGTACCAGTAATGACACTAACAAAATAAATAAAGATAAATGAAGGTAAATATTTTTTAGATACAAACCAGTAAATTAATAACCCATATAACATCCGTCAGTTATCTTAGTTATTTGTGTGAGGGTAAATTCAAATGCACTCTTAGTATATATCTACAAGAGGTTTGCTTGTATATTCTTACACGGGGATTTACGAAGGTTAGTGTAATATGTACCAGAGGATGTGTATCTGTCTGTGTGTCTACGCAGAAAGATACGCAGGGATTAATGTATTGTTGACTGCTAGTGTAGGTAGTTTTGTAGTCGTGCCATTCACTACAATAACAATAACAATCACAATAACAGGAGGTCGACGTTTCGGTCCGTGATGGACTATTGTCAGGTCACAGATGAGCGAGAGAAAAAAATCAGCAGAGAAGTCCAGAAGATAGGTATTTGTCATTGTCAGTTTGGCATCGTTCGTAGACAGGGGTTGCAAGGCAGAGGATGTAAGACAGGGGATGCAAGACAGGGGATGTAAGACAGGGGATGCAAGACAGGGGATGCAAGACAGGGGAAACAAGACAGGGGATTCAAGACAGGGGATGCAAGACAGGGGATGCAAGACAGGGGAAACAAGACAGGGGAAACAAGACAGGGGAAACAAGACAGGGGATGCAAGACAGGGGAAACAAGACAGGGGATTCAAGACAGGGGCAACTTTCCTCTGTTATCTTTGTCAAGGGCATTTGTCGACAGACACTTGGTGTGTTTTGTAGCGTGCACTTTATTCGTGGTTGCAGGGATCGATTCACAGCTCCTGGCCTCCCGCCTCTTCGCTGATCCCAACTTGGTCCCCTTTCTCTCCCTGCTCCAAGAGCTTTATCAAGTGTGTGTGCAGTTGTTTGTGTGTGTGAAGCGCTAAGCCCGCGTGGATCATCCAGCGCAGGAAAGTACTGGAGGATCGACCCCTCGTCCGCTAATCGCAAGTGACACGCTGTTCAGCCTTTGAAAAAACAAATCGGAATATATCTTTTTGTCCTTCTATGTTCCTTTTCTTGACTGTTTCTCCCCACCCTTTTTCCACCCTCCTTCTCTCTCTCTCTCTCTCTCTCTCTCTCTCTCTCTCTCTTCTCTCTCCTCTCTCTCTCTCCTCTCTCTCTCTCTTCTCTCTCTCTCTCTCTCTCTCTCTCTCTCTTTCTTCCCTCCCTCTCACCCTTACAGCCACCCTCACCATCACCTCACCCTCATTCTCACCCTCACCCTCATAGCACCGCCGGACACGGACAAATGAACTAAAAAACGCCATTAAGTCTGCAGCTGGACTAGAGGAGAGTGAGGGAGACAGGGAGAGGTCTGAGGCCAGGGAAGGAATGAAGGGAGACAGGGAGAGGTCTGGAGGCCAGGGAAGGGATTGAAGGAAGACAGGAAGAGGTCTGGAGGCCAGGGAAGGGATTGAAGGAAGACAGGAAGAGGTCTGGAGGCCAGGATAGAGAGAGCAAAGAGCACTTCTAGCAAGATGAGTTAGCTCTATCACTACTGCTGTTGGTGGTGGCCCAAACGTGTTTTAAAAGCTTTAAAGTAGACACTACAGCAAAATATATATATATATATATATATATATATATATATATATATATATATATATATATATATATATATATATATATATATATATATATATATTCATGAGGGCGAGGGAGAGAAGGATTGAGGATCGTCATTCAGGGTGACTGATCTCATCAGCACAGAGTAGTAACTGTGTATAACCTCATGTGATGGATATTATCTTGTTCCCCTTTATTAGTCAGGTCAGCTTGCGTCCTGGAGTCCTTCCCTTCCTCTCTCCCTCCCTCTCTCCCTCCCTCTCACATATCTCTCCTCATTACCTTTACCTCCTCCTCTCTTTCTCCTATACCTCTCGCCTCCTGGTCAATCCAATCAGATCTGCTGTGGAGGAAACGCTTGTAGCAGCTGTGTAACCGCTGGACTCAGCTTAAAGCTTGACGACGGTCTCATCACCTTACTAAAAGTATTGCAAGTACAGCGTCGAAGCTTGACCGTATCGCGTTTAGTGGACAGAAGATCGACCTTCCACAATTATTTTCCTTCGAATGATCCCTAGATGAGTTGAAAGCGTTTCTCATAAATAATCAGGCTGACGGATTCCATCGCTTCATACATTTAACTCATCATGTGTGACGGAATATGACAGGGAAACACAGCTAGTATGTTTTTCTCCCCACTGCCCATCGTGCGTGTGTCCCCACAGTGTGACTCTGACACAGAGTGGAGCAGCAACACACTACTGATATACCCAGTGTTGCTTGATAAGAAAAACGGGAAAGTACAGCCGGAAGAACATTACAAGAAAAAACAATTGCATTTTTTTTTTTTGCGCGTCGGGTCTGTATATTCTTTGTAAAAACTGTATAGTCCTTGCGGCTTAGCGCTTCTTTTTGATTATAATAATAATAATCTTTGTAAAAAGCCGAAGAGCACTTAGCATATGGGCGTATTTTTTTTGTGTGTGTGGCAGGCGGGGAGGGGAGAGGAGGAGGAGAGGGGAGGGGAAGAGAGGGGATAGAAGGGGAAGAGAGGGGAGAGGAAAAAAGCTAAGAGACTGAAAAAAAATTCATTTGTGTGTGTTTTCAAGGGAGTTGTAGAGGTTTTGGTATCATGTGTGTTTGTCAGAGGTGACGCGTGACCTGTGTGTTTGTCGGAGGTGACGCGTGACCTGTGTGTTTGTCGGAGGTGACGCGTGACCTGTGTGTTTGTCGGAGGTGACGCGTGACCTGTGTGTTTGTCAGAGGTGACGCGTGACCTGTGTGTTTGTCGGAGGTGACGCGTGACCTGTGTGTTTGTCGGAGGTGACGCGTGACCTGTGTGTTTGTCGGAGGTGACGCGTGACCTGTGTGTTTGTCGGAGGTGACGCGTGACCTGTGTGTTTGTCGGAGGTGACGCGTGACCTGTGTTTGTCGGTGACGCGTGACCTGTGTGTTTGTCGGAGGTGACGCGTGACCTGTGTGTTTGTCGGAGGTGACGCGTGACCTGTGTTTGTCGGAGGTGACGCGTGACCTGTGTGTTTGTCGGAGGTGACGCGTGACCTGTGTGTTTGTCGGAGGTGACGCGTGACCTGTGTGTTTGTCGGAGGTGACGCGTGACCTGTGTGTTTGTCGGAGGTGACGCGTGACCTGTGTGTTTGTCGGAGGTGACGCGTGACCTGTGTGTTTGTCGGAGGTGACGCGTGACCTGTGTGTTTGTCGGAGGTGACGCGTGACCTGTGTGTTTGTCGGAGGTGACGCGTGACCTGTGTGCTTGTCGGAGGTGATGCGTAACCTACGAGTTTCTTATAGGTGACAAATATAGAGAAATGCTTGACGATATCCGCATCTTCTCACTGATGTCTCGTAGCTCTGACTGACAGATTTCACTCCATCATGAACTGACAGATTTCATTTCATAATGAATTGACAGCTTTCCTTGCTTTGTGTACACAACCCATCCTGTACCGTGAAATACAGCAGGGAAATATAGTTAGCGTTTTATTACAACATTGTAAGTATCTCGCCTTCACCGCAGCTCAACCCCTTGTGGAGACTAAAATACGGCTGGTGTATTCCTGCCACTCCCTCTCCTCTTCCAGCACTCATCTCGGCTCCCTAAATTCATCTCAGCCAGCGGGAGATCACCGAAAGAAGACAGAAACAGAGAAGCATACAAGGTCGTGGGTAACTACCCAGTACTGGAAGAAGCAAGATCCAGCCAACCAGAGTCGGTGTAAACAATATGCCAGTCATGGAAAGCGTGAGGCTATCCCACTTTTATTAGTTCACTTGCCAGGAAATAAATGGCTGGTGGATGCGATGGCGTTGATAACGGAAGGAAGAGTAAAAGGAGTGAATGATGGTGTAGGTGGTATTGGTAAGTGGTGGTATTAGGTTGATGTTGGTAGTAGTGCACTGTCAGTTACCCTAGTGTGTACTTGCGTACCTCATGGACCAGCTAGCTTATTCCTCAGGGAAAAATTCACCTGACGCGAATCTTGGTCATTTGGTTATAATCTAAATCAGTGTCACAGATTTCACTGTGGCACTGATTAGTTGTGGCTACGATATCACAGGGTCGTTCCAGACACTCTTATTGTCTGTGGTAGAGGCCTTAATTATCTTATTATTAAATTAATCGTCTGGAATAACCCCCTGGCGAGGATCTTCGTCATAAGAAGGTTGGCATACCGGTGCCGGCACTATGGCGGAGGCGCTACAAGACAGTGTACCTGAGGTGAGATAGCCGATGGCTGTATGGTGGACAGGTCAACGGCGACTACTGGAACACCAATGCTGGACTCTGGCTCAGATTACTCTTAGCTCCGGCAGGTGAGGTGGGCGGCCGCGCGCGTGCGCGGATAGTGGATCTTACAGGGAGTGGCTTAGAAATGGATGCTTTGAGACGAATAAGGCATTACTGGCGTACCGCAGGAGGATGGAGGTCAGGGGTGAGGTGCTGTACAGGAAGATAAGTAAAACGACTTATAAGGCAGCACTGCGGGAGGACCACAAGGCGAGGCTCTGGTTTTTACCTGCTTTTAAACTCACACCTTAAATATTTATACGAATCCTCCCGAAATTGGTACATCCCGGAGACAGCTCAACGAGTCCCGGTCGCACAATTTTTAATAAATTATTAAATCTTAGTAAAGGATGCACTTAAAATTATATCCCCTTACAGGATAATTATCAAATAACCCTGACTTTCATAGCAAGGGCACTCGCCTCACTGTCAAGACAAATGCGATGTAGAAAATCCACGATAAATGCCAAGTTTCCAAAGAGGTTAGCATTTTTATGGCAGTATTCGGTATAATATTAAGTTTAACAGCGGGCACCTTCTGATGAAGACGAATGTCTCACAATTCAGCGTCTCGTAAACCTATCAAGCAAGGTAAGACAAGCCATTCTTAACATTACCAGTTGTATCTTCACCTCTCACACCCCTCACAAACATTTTAAGGGCAACAGTGTCAAAAATTAATCTAAAATAATGGTAAAGCGCTAACAGAGTAATAAAGTATTGAACCGTAGATTAGATATTATCAGTGATCTAATCTATACTAAAATTAACTCTACTTCAAGCAAAGAGAAATAATGCTGATACACTATAATGAAAATGTAACACTGCATGTGTTGTCGAAGGTGAAGAAACACTACAATGAAACTCTTGTCGAAGGTGAAGAAACACTACAATGAAACTCTTGTCTTCATAAACAAATCTTTAAGAAAGATCAGTCATTTTGCTTATGCAAGACTGTAGAATATAGGTTATAAGGGGGGGGGGGAGAAAACACGAACGTTTTACTGAAGACTGTAAATTTGGAGATGTCAGGGAAACCATAAACATCTTCGGAAGAACTCGAGATATTACGTCTTAATGAAGACAGACACCTCTTTGAGGACTGTTGATCACGAGTGTCAGGAAACACACCAACGCCAATAGATGGACTGATCACAGGTATCAGGAAAGATACAAACTCGTCTTGAATCTCTGAAGATTACAGGTGTCAGATGGAAGTCGCTCAAAATTCATTTCTGAAGACTACAAAATAATGTCAACATTAGATACAGCATTATCAAGAGATACAAAATACAGGAGAGCAGATTACACTTCGTGAGTTACTTAGCTATGTAAGAAAAGGAAGTACATAATTTCTGAGATCCTGAGGACAAAAAGCTATGGAAATAACGGAGGAAGAGAGACAGTGGTGCAGCTTCGTGGCAAGAGGGTAATACATTCAGTATCAGAGACGAGGGAGATACCGGGGAGACACTGAATATAATTCTGAGTTGCATCAGGACTTCTGGTAGAGATAAATACCTTTTATCATCACTTTCGCTAACACTTTCACCTCCTTTATTCACCACCAGGCGGAATGCGATCAGAACCAGGCAGCATTAATACAAAGAGTCATTCAAGTGTAGGGTTACAAGTCGGTGACAGGAGAGAGAGGCGCTCTCTGAAGCTGCCATAATGATGCTGGTGGTGCTGCTGGGAGAACAGGCTACGACGGACTCTCATTTTTAGTCTTATTCTCTCTCTCTTTCTCTCTCTCTCTCTCTCTCTCTCTCTCTCTCTCTCTCTCTCTCTCTCTCTCTCCTCTCTCTCTCTCTCTCTCTCTCTCTCTCTCTCTCTCTTCCCTCCCTCCTTACTCTTTACATAGGGATTTACAAGGTTAGGTTTAGGATTTCTAACTTTATTTACAACTAAGAGTTGTTACCTACAACAGGTCATTTGAAAGCTCCTCCCTCCCTCTCTCTCTCTAATATATTTATATAGTTAATATATGCATAACAGCGTAACTTATCTTACTTTCGGCCAGAATTTACCACGTTATCAGTGTGGAGAAAATTGGAAGATCTGAGTAGTGGTGAAAGTTGTGAGGCAGAACCTAGTGGTTCCCAGCCACTAGGCTTCAGCTACACGTTTATCTAGCTTACTTGGGGCCAAAACTCCCTTATTATTGGCCATTTCCAGGTCCCAGGACATAGTCAACACTAAAATGGGGTCTTAGTAGGGAAAATAAGGTCTTCTTTTCCGAAGCTGATGGATGGGAATTATGAAAATAGCTATATACATAAAATACCGTATTAGACTCGAGATTCTGATATCACGTTCCGTTTTTGTTTCTCTTATATATGCAGAATTTATTACATAACTTAATTATTTGTCTTCAGGGACCGTATATATATATATATATATATATATTATTATATTAGTGTAACCACTAACCGAGTGGTATTGATCAATAACAACTCTGCACTAGCCAAGGACTCGAACCCATGTTGTATTGGCCCGCCTCTGGCTCACCATGAGGCGGGGCAGTACAACATGGGTTCGAGTCCTTGGCTCGATAATATATATATATATATATATATATATATATATATATATATATATATATATATATATAATTTAATATATATATGTATATATATATATATATATATATATATATATATATATATATATATATATATATATATATATATATATATTATATAAAATATATATATTATATATATATACGATATATATATATGTCGTGCCGAATATGTAAAACTGGTCAATTATCAAGAACTCATTTAAAATTAAGTCCTTTCTAAAAATTTCTCTTATGCGTTTAAAGATATATTTTTTTCATTAATGTTGATGTAAAAGCTTATAATTTTGCAACAAAAGGAACTTAGAAAACTTACCTAACCTTATTATAACAAGCGCAATTTATTTTAGCCTAACGCAACTAAATATATTTTAGATTTGGTTACAATAATTTAATACTAAACAAACACAGTGCAATATATTTTTTTCGTTAGGTTCAGAATGATTTTGGCGAAATTATTGCATACACAAATTTTCACTTGTCCTATATGGCAAGATGAACGTTGCTATTTAAGCCAAGATCGCAAGTTCTGCCTATTCGGCACGACATATATATATATATATATATATATATATATATATATATATATATATTATATATAATATATATATATATATATATATATATATCACATTATATCTTTGTATTGATAAAGCCACTGGATGGCGAAACGTTTACAATAAAGGATAACTTCTGAAGGTGCCCATGTGTCTAATTCCTCAGCATGTAAATTCATCATACAATCCATCCTCAGGGATGGATTAAGGTCCGTAATCCATCCTCAGGGATGGAGTAAGGGCTGACGGGTCTGGATCTTCACCTCTCTCAGTCCACGTCTTGGAGGATAAATTGTATAAAGTAATGAGTACAGGAGTATATATGGTGTGGAGAGTCAGGGGAGAATGTTGGGTAAGTCAGGTTTGAGACGGACTTACCCGACCTATGCAGGTCCGTCTCCACCCTATACATTCTCATGTGCTTCTTACCCAGGAAAACCTGCTTGTGACCTGATAAAACCCACTGTGTGGGCGAAACGTAGTCAATAAAGTATCACATTACTGCACTCCTGTTTATTTTCCAAGTCCCCCTGCCACTGATCGCCCCGTAGGCGAAGAGTGAAGCCAGGTCCAAGAGTTACAGAACTCTCACATTTCCTCTACGGCTCCTGGACACGCTATCTTCGTATTCCCAACCTGTGTAATTCACGTCAAAATTTCCTGTCTTGAAAATTAAAGCCTGTGAACAATTGCACATATCAGTGTCAGGTGCATTACAAGGCTCCTCACACTCGCTATCAGTCATAGTGACAAGGCCATATTACTTATTTTCTTATGATTATTATAACTACAAAAATGACACGCTGTGCACTGGATACTTATAAAAAAATTTGTGTATTTATTTGTTGTACCGTCGCTAGGCATATTTTTTTTTCAGGTTTCTGTGATCTTTGTTGGCAATACTGCAGAGGGTTAAATATTTGTATTGGCAATAGCGCAGAAAAATAAATAACACGAGATAAGGATTAGATTTTTTTGGGCGTAAAAGTGGCTAGTTAATTGTGCATCCAATACCTATCCTGTGGATGGTAGTGGCTAGTTTGGGTACCTCATATCCATCCTGTGGATGGTAGTGGCTAGTTTACTGTGTACCTCATATCCATCCTGTTGACGGAAGTGTAAGAGTACATGGATACACGAAAGGCCTAGGAAGTACATAGACCCCAAAAGGGTTAACGGGAGTATATCGAAAGGTATATCAACAATTTAATTATATTTGCATTAAGAGTATAGTACACACATCGGGGCACAGTGTTTTATGTCAGGTTAGAATATAATACTGCTCGTGACCCGGATCAAAGTCATATAATGACCTCCAGGTATACCTGGAGGTATACCTGGTATACCAGGAAGTATATCTGGCATACCTGGAGGTATATCTGGTATACCTGAAGGTATACTTGGTATATCTGGTATACCTGGAGGTATTCCAGGTAAACGTGGAGGTATACCTGGAGGTATTCCAGGTAAACGTGGAGGTATACCTGGAGCGATACCTCCAGGTATACCTCCTCATCGACTCAAGGCTGAGGGGACTAACTACCTCAAACTCCTTCTCATCTTCCAATATTCATCCGTATACAGGACTGATGAAGCCAATTGTTGGCGAAACGTCTCCTCAATAAAGAAACCCATGTGTTGAGCAAGTGTCTCAACAACTTGTCGCTTCTTTCAACCACTTATCTTAAATTTTCTTATAGGTCTTTATTGGTGATAGATTCAATGTTAGCATTCACAAATGTTAGGTTCTGATCCCTCGGGAAACAAAATAACTACGGCACTTATAAACTAAATAAGACACCCAGATGCTAGACGTGCATCTAATTCACCATCTTGTCCTTAGTGTATTCCACTGGCTTCTAATTCACCATCTTGTCCTTAGTGCATTCCACTGGTTTCTAATTCACCATCTTGTCCTAAGTGTATTTCACTGGTTTCTAATTCACCATCTTGTCCTTAGTGTATTCCACTGGTTTCTAATTCACCATCTTGTCCTTAGTGTATTCCACTGGTTTCTAATTCACCATCTTGTCCTTAGTGTATTCCACTGGTTTCTAATTCACCATCTTTTCCTTAGTGTATTCCACTGGTTTCTAATTCACCATCTTGTCCTTAGTGTATTCCACTGGTTTCTAATTCACCATCTTGTCCTTAGTGTATTCCACTGGTTTCTAATTCACCATCTTGTCCTTAGTGTATTCCACTGGTTTCTAATTCACCATCTTGTCCTTAGTGTATTCCAGGGGTTTCTAATTCACCATCTTGTCCTTAGTGTTTCCACGGGTTTCAAATTTCACACTTGTCCTTAGTGTACCCACTGGTTTCTAATCCCATTTTTGTCTTAGTGCCCACTGGTTTCTAATTCCCCACTTGTCCTTAGTGTATTCCATTTTCAAATTTCACCATTTGCCCCTTATTGAATCCCACTAAATTTATGGTTCATATCAAAAAAATCATAAAAAAGGGGAAAAGCCTTAATCCTGGAAAAATCCTCATTTATATATATGTTTCTCATTTTGGGTCTTATATGAATGGACAAAATGCTGTGGAAAAAAAAAGAAGAACTTTCTTCTACAAAAATGGGATAAAGGCATTGAATTGGCATTCTTTGGGGGAAAAAAAAGAAACCCGTAAAATTTAAGGGAGTTTTGATTGAGGGTCAAATAGAACACCAAAATTAAAAAAGGGTCGATAGTTAACCTGTTAAAAAGATTTCCCCAAAGCAGGTTCGTACTGTGGATTACATTAGACAATGTTTTGGGGGTTATGGGAAAAGTGGGGTTTGGACAATGAGTTGTAAAAGAGGGAATGAACCCCCAGGTAGCACCACTGAAGCAAGAATTTGGGAATAGCTTTAAATGAGGTTGGACAGGTACACAGTAGGTGTAAATTAAACGTCCCTACAAGAGCAGTGGTCCTATACAGTGCTTGTAGTCAAGGAACAACAAACACTGGTTTTGTTGGTGGAGGAAGGCAATGTAGCCGCCAGCAGTGGGGTCGTGATAGCACCATTACACACAGATCTCTTGATAAAAAAAAGAAAGGGAATCAAAAACGTACAAGAATTAATCTGTGAGCGTGAGATGGAGCATGATGGAATGTGCGACAGTGGGGGAGTGAGAGAATGACAGATGTTTGTGTGGGGCGGGGGAAGGTGAGAAGAAGAGGGAAAAAGGAAAAGGGACAACCAATGCGACTTTTTTATTTGGCAAGTTTTGCTTCCAGGAGCTGTCAAGACGGGCATGACAAAGCTTTTTGGACGGGGGGGGGTAGCCATGTTTGAAGAGATAAACCATGAGGTATCGGGTTATATACCAACAGGTATACTTTTAGTATAAATATACCGAGAGTTTTACGCAATCCCCTTTTTTAGACGATAAAGTTTCTTGACGGGTTAGAAATTAAAAATATTTCAAAGGGTTGTGCAAAAGTTTCTTACTGTTTCCCGTAGAGCCGACAAAATGAATTTGAAACACAATAGTGTAAGTCCTTATTAAACCTTTTAGTGAAAGTCACTTAGTGTACGTCATTGGACTTGGGGTTTTCTTACCCCTGACAATTTCCCCCAGGATATGCTTAAAAAGAACGGGTATTTCTTTAAAATTTTGCAACTTTTCTATCCCCAGGATCAACCCACAGCATTGAATAACAAGGAGTACCGACAGGTGGGCCTAGGTGTGAAAATAACTTTGGATTACCATGCTGGGGTTCGAACTTAAGACCATTGGAAAACGACACAATTAAATTTTTTCCCCAAAAGAGAAATGGGGCCCCTTTAAAATTAAAAAAAAAAAAACCCCCTTTCGGGCACTTTATAAAAGTTGCAATTTTTGCTTGGTGGCGGAGTGAAAGGGGAAAATTACCCAGGAGAGGGGAAAAAAGACAAGGAACTGAGGGCATTTAAAGGCGTGAACTGAGAAAAATAAGCTCTAGATTGCACAAACAAAAGTGAGAGGGGACTTGGTTGCAGGTTTAACTTTCCCTTGGAAAAAAGATATGATCCTGGCGGATAGGTGTTGCTGGGGGGCTAAAAATGACACATGAAGCTGGGGGGACGCTGAAGAGGCAGCTCAAAGGGGAGCGTTGGCTGAGAGAAAAGGTGCTGAGCTGATGGTGTGGATAAAATTTTTTTGGAGGCGAGAAAAGAGTCTGGTTAAAGGATGCTGGTGATGTGTGTGTTTGCGGAAAATAGGGGAGCCAGGTCGACAGTACCCGGTAAAATTGAGGAGAAAGAGTCACCTGGGGTGAGCTAGGTCAACAGTCTAGGGAGCCTGAGAAAGTCGTCCCCTGGGCGAGCCAGGTAAGCAGTACCCGGTAACCTGAAAAGGGTGTGACCGGCGAGCCCGGTTGCAGTACCAGTAACCCGAGGAGGGAGTGACCCGGGCGAGCCAGGGACAGAACCAGGTAACCCGAGGATAAAGAGGGCACTTGGGGAGCCCGGTCAACGTCCAGGTTCCTGAGGGGGGTCATGGGTGAAAACCGGGGAACAGTACCAGGGAACCTGAGAAGGGGTCCTTGGGCGAGCTAGGTCGACAGTACGGGAAAAACCTGAGGAGGAGGGCCCTTGGGCGGCAAAAGGGAAGTACCATAACCCGAGAAGGAATCACCTGGTGACCGGTCAACAGCACCAGGTAACCTAGGGGGAAATACATGGGCGGCCAGGGCGACAGTACGAAGTTTCCCGGGAGGAGTCACCCCGGGTGAACCAGGTCAACAGCACCAGGTAACCTGAGGAGGGTCACCGGGGGGAACCCGGAACAGCCCCGGAAAATTTAAGAGGAAGTCACCTGGGTGAACCAGGTAAAAGTCCAGGGGAACGAGAAGGAGTCACCTTGCATTTTGGTCACAGTGGGCCTATGCTAAATTCCTATGGTGTAAAAAATAAACCAGCTGGATGAAACTTATTATGGCTGCTGGTCCATGGGGAACGCGACGGTCTGGAGTTTTTTGACTCTTGATCCGGGTTCTATCCCCCCCGTGGGAGTTTTAAGGGGTCACCGGGTGAGCCCGATCAAAAAGCACCAGGTAACTGAGAAAGAGTCACCTGGGGAGCCGATCAACAGTACCAGTGGTAGGAGCGAGGTGAAAGACTGGGAAAACCAAGTCCACAATTCCAGGAGAGGAGACCCTAAGAGCGGGCGCTGGAAAAACAGAATTATGTACAGGGCAACTAAAGAAAAAATTCCTTCGGTGAAATTCCTCGATTTTTTTTTCACACAAATGAACTGAAGAAATATACGAGAGTGATGACGGTAGAACAAGACCACGTAGAAATATACGATGCAGACACTGCAAGGCTCCAGGCGGACATCAACCAAATCTTTCAGTGGGCTGCAGAAAACAATATGAAGTTCAACGATGAGAAATTTCATTACTCAGATATGGTAAACATGAGGAAATTAAAATTTCATCAGAGTACAAAACAAATTCTGGCCACAAAATAGAGCGAAACACCAACGTCAAAGACCTGGGAGTGATTATGTCGGAGGATCTCACCTTCAAGGACCATAACATTGTATCAATCGCATCTGCTAGAAAAATGACAGGATGGATAATGAGAACCTTCAAAACTAGGGAGGCCAAGCCCATGATGACACTCTTCAGGTCACTTGTTCTATCTAGGCTGGAATATTGCTGCACTCAAAACAGCACCTTTCAAGGCAGGTGAAATTGCCGACCTAGAAAATGTACAGAGAACTTTCACGGCGCGCATAACGGAGATAAAACACCTCAATTACTGGGAGCGCTTGAGGTTTCAAAACCCTGTATTCCCTGGAACGCAGGAGGGAGAGATACATGATTATATACCCCTGGAAAATCCTAGAGGGACTAGTACCGAACTTGCACACGAAAATCACTCACTACGAAAGCAAAAGACTTGGCAGACGATGCACCATCCCCCCAATGAAAAGCAGGGGGGTCACTAGCACGTTAAGAGACCATACAATAAGTGTCAGGGGACCGAGACTGTTCAACTGCCTCCCAGCACACATAAGGGGGATTACCAACAGACCCCTGGCAGTCTTCATGCTGGCACTGGACAAGCACCTAAAGGCAGTTCCTGATCAGCCGGGCTGTGGCTCGTACGTTGGTTTGCGTGCAGCCAGCAGCAACAGCCTGGTTGATCAGGCGCTGATCCACCAGGAGGCCTGGTCACAGACCGGGCCGCGGGGGCGTTGACCCCCGAAACTCTCTCCAGGTAAACTCCAGGTAATAGGCCTTAAAGCTCATGCGAATTCCTTTGAATACATATTATTTACAGTTTGTAGTTATTTGTCTGTTGTAACCAATTTAAGATAGCATTTTTGGTACGTTTTTCATTAATCAGATTTCTTGGCATATCACATAGGCTTGATTGTGAAGGAAGGAAGGAAGGGAGGAAGGGAGGAAGGAAGGAAGGGAAGGAAGTAAGAAGGGGAAGGAAGGAAGAAAGGGATTGCGATGATGCGAGGTAGTATATAAAGCCTGGAGGAAAGCCGTGTAAGTCTGCTATGAAGGGAATATAAAGAAGGGAAGGTGTGAAATGCTTAAACTTTTTATTAAAAACGATCTGTGAAGGGAGTCAGTGAAGCGAGTCAGTGAGACGAAGCAGGGAAGGGTAGCTACCCTTCCCTGCGTTGGACCTTCCCTTCCTACTAACAAACAGAGGCGCATCAACTGATTGGGGTTAATTCAATAAAAGAAACTCGTGTAATGAATCAAAGGAACTGGTGCTTAGACCTCTCATAGTCACCTCTAAGTGGCAGGGGGTCCTTGTGGCCCCTGGTGCTAGGGCCGGATTTATAAGGGGGCAAAGGGGGCAATTTCCCCCGGGGCCCCCCTAGGTAGCGCCGTTCTAGCTGGTTCTAGTGATCTCTAGTCGAGTCTAGACTGCTGGGCATGACTGGTACACAGTACCGATGTAGAATTAGACACCTGTGCATCATCTGGGATTCTTTTATTGACGTTTCGCCATCCAGTGGCTTTATCAATTCAATTCAAGGACATTATGTGAAGACTGTAGAAATATATATACAATACTAGGTAATCAGTCCCTCAGCTTTGGAGTTGGATGAATTAGACACATGGAGCTGAATACTGAAGTCTTAAAGACTACGTTACTCAAAGGGTCAATGTTAGTCATGGAAGATAAATAACGAACAAGTCTGTGAAGGACAATACGGTAGATTTTTAGGTTTTGTAGAGGGAACAACGGACACAAACATACACTCGCACAACATTTAAACAAAATCCACACAACCCAACTCTGCAGCGCTCACCTAAACACATCCACAGACACACAAAATATCGTTTAACGTGAAGCATTGCGGTGCAGTCAAACTCAGACCTTGTGGTTGTCTGTGGGAGTGTAAAATGCGTAACAGATACGCAATGCACAACTTGTCAATAGCTTACTACTAAAGTCTGAACAGAGATACGAAGAGAAACTTGTTAATGAGGGCGAAGTGTCACCTTGAACGGAAAGGAGAGAGAGAGAGAGAGAGAGAGAGAGAGAGAGAGAGAGAGAGAAGAGAGAGAGAGAGAGAGAGAGAGAGAGAGAGAGAGAGATAGAGATAGAGATAGAGATAGATAGATAGAGAGAGAACACTGACACTGCACTAACATAATGATCAAGATAAGCGTGAGTAGTTATGGTGGCACTGACCCGGTCCTTATGTGAATAAACAAGATGTCTTCCCGTTTAGAATCTAGACCTCATATTTACAATTTTAATGCATATACAAACACTATTATACCTGCATAAACACACACACACCACAATATATATATATATATATATATATATATATATATATATATATATATATATATATATATATATATATATATATAAATATTGTATATGGGAAGTACAGTGCCTGCACTCTAGAGGCAGGGTGTAAATGTTGCAGTTTAAAAACTGTAGCGTAAAGCACCCTTCTGGCAAGACAGTGATGGAGTGAATGATGGTGAAAGTTTTTCTTTTTCGGCCACCCTGCCTTGGTGGGAATCGGCCAGTGTGATAAAAAAAAAAAATATATATATATGTATATACGTATTTGAAGACGGGAATCAGGTTCTAAATCGGAAAACAACCTGGATTTACATGCAAAATCTGGAGCAAAATTCAAGCAACGATTAGTGAAAGAAAAGATCGCTGGTATTTTCATTGAGCTGGAGTGTTGGTGGTGCCGCCGCCACTGCCAGCCCTCAGGTGCATGGCTCAACCTGCTCTATTGAAAGCAAATCTGGCGTATTAATTGTCCTCCCCCCACCCCCCTGTTGTCCCTCATGTGTACCTAACAAGCGTGAAAATCAGTGAAACCCTTCTGTTATTGGTCCAGTCACTGCTATTACCCTGCAACCACCACTATTTTACCACAATTATTCCAATAAAACCACCGTTTTAACTACCATTACTCCAATAAAACCACTTTTTTTAACTACCATTATTCCAATAAAACCACTATTTTAACCACCATTATTCCAATAAAAACAACTATTTTAACCACAATTATTCCAATAAAAACCACAATTTTAACCACCATTACAACCCTTTCAACAAAACATCAGTCACCTTCCCCTCTCATCCCCTTGCTGCTGTTTCCTTAACTAACAACAACTAGCTCAATTATCAGTATTTCCCAAACAACTATCATCAGCATCACCCGTCTAACCACCAAGATTAACCTAACAAATATTATCACCCCACTTGCAACCAGTATCCTCACTTACCACCCTTTACTCGTGTGTGTGGTGGGGTTTTGTGTGTGTGTGTGTGTGTGTTGTGTGTGTGTGTGGGGTGTGTTGTGTGTGTGTTGCAGGGCCGGATTACCAATAGGCAAATTAGGCTTTTTCCCTGGGGGCCCCCGCAATTTGGGGGCCCCGCGGCCCAAGGGGGTTCAGGGGCTCACCCAAGACTGTGAAAGGGTTGCAAGTGCAAAGGGGGTCCCCCAAAACCTAAAAGTTCAAGTTTTTTGGAGGTAAAATTTTTTTTTTAAAAATTTAATCAACCAAAAATAAAAAAATGAAAAAAAATAAAAAAAAAAATTAAATAAACCAAACCCACGGGGATGGCGCACTCAACCCGCCAGGATTTATGATGAGGGAAAGTGTCGTTTTTAAAGTAATTTTATTTTTTTTTAGGAATTTTTGAAAAATTCAAAAACTGTAAAAAGATCATGGATGGATACTCTAAAAAGCCCCAGGAAAAGTGTACGTTCAGCTGCAAGCTATTTTCTCCCAAAGAAAATCCCTTTCACACGGGGGGTTCAAGACGGGAAAAAATTTCCCAAAAGCGTTTCGAGGAACATAAAAAAGGCCCCACTCACAGGGTGCTTTTTTCCCCGTGTTTTTTCGTCCCCACAAAAAAAAAAAGGCTTATTGGATTACTTTTGGAAAAATAAAACTGAAAAAGAGCGCCCCTTATTGGAGAAAATTTTCTAAAAAACCAGTTGTTGCTGTTTTTAAAATTCTTAGCTCTAAGAGGACTTGCTTTCCGTGGGGGGAAAATGAGGTTTTTGGTTCGGAAAACAAGGGCCCAATTTTCCCCGGGGGTCATAAAACTGTTGACAATTCGTTCCATTCTTAGCAAATCATGTGTCACGCCTTGGGAATGCAGGGAAGAGGCACTGTATTTACATGTAATTTCTATATGCAATAAATTTATTAAAAATTGTGGACTAAGAAGGTCCTCAATTTAACATCTTTAGCAGCGTAAAACTCCCAAAATACTTTGCCAATAAGTGTAGATTCAAAAACCAGATATTTCACATACAGATTCAATTGACATTATTTTTTCACTTTTTTTCGCTCCTGTGGTAACCCTTTGCAGAGCGCTTTTTTAAATTCTTTCCCTCTTTGGGGCCTGATGGAGAAGAAACAATAAATGAATTAGTACTGGATACTCTGCTTAAAACATGATCTCTCTATTATGGTTTGCCGGGGCCGAGTTTAGGGACAATGAAAAGTAACATGTCGGGTAAAAAATAATGGATTGCAAAGCCCGTATCAAGCAAATCAACCCACTTGCTGAATATATGCCCTCCCTCAGAAACATTTTTTAAAATCTTTTGGGTCTTTGTTTTGCGGAGGGGTTTTTTGTGCTGGGAGTTTTATTTTTTTGGGCTTTTACAAAACACTCTTTAAATTTTTTTTCTGCTTCAACGCTTTGGTGGAGTATACTTTAAAATCAAACCCTTCCGGAGGAGTATCAAAACATTATCAAAAAACAAGGTGGTCAAACGCGCATGAAAAACCATGCTTTTTAAAAAAACAGCTTTTCCCGAAATTTCGTTCTGGGTTTGATCCAAATTTGCAGAGGATGAAGGAACCCGACAGCAAAATAAAGAAGCGAAGCAGCCAGCTTTAGCATCAAAATTGGAAAATTTTGGGGAAATTTGGGCCCTTTCTCTGTGGCTTTGGGGCTGTATTTTCTGGAACGGTTAAAAGCCACGAAAAAAGACACTTCAAAAATTGAAATTGAAATGGGACTTGTGTACCCTTATGCAGGCCCTTTGTGGAATTTGTAAAACTCACTTCGCAGGTTTAAAGAAGCTTTTGAAATGTTTTGAAGAAAAAAGCTTTAAATGCTGGTTTAAAAAACTACAGTTTAAACCGGGGCCCCGTTTATCAGCGGTCAAGGGAAAAAGGGAAAAAGCAATTTGAAGAGCCGACAATGAAAATTTTGTTGCTACCAAAAGGGGAAAAAATGTAAAAACAGCACATACTTTTGTTTATTCTGGATTCACCTTTATTAAAAAGAATGGTGAAAGAAAGAAATCTACCGAATCTCAATGGGCAAATTTGGATTTTGTCAAAAAATTTCTACTATGCCAGATGCAGAATTTAGAGAAGCGGGATTAAAGTTTCAACAAACCTTTAAACGAAAGTTCAGGACACATTTGTGCAAAAATTTTTGGGGATCTTTATTGTAGACGTTTCGCCATCCATAAAAAAAACCCAATGTTGCCCCATGTGGGCTTACTCTCATCTTGTCGGTTTTGTATTCCATTCGTACCCAGGGGCACTTTTTTTGAAGAAATTGTTCATTTTTCTGGGTTATTTTAAACAGATTAATGCTCCCCTGAAAAATGTGCGCCCTAAGCTGCTTTGGGAAACAAATTTTAAAAAAAGCGGGATTCAGAAACCTTCCCTAATTTTTGACATAGTGTATCGCCCCTTTTCCTAAAACTTCCAGTATAATGTGAAGGGAGAAGTTTTATTTTCTGTTTTTTTAAAAGAAATGAAAAAAACCCGCTCCGTTCAACTTTTAGTTTAAAACAAATTGTGTAACCTAAACCTTTTTGACCCCTTTTAGTCGGGTCTAAACCCAAAAAATATTGATTTTCAGAAAATTTTAAATTTATTTTTTTTGCCCAAATTTAAAGAAATCCCCGAAAAAAATTTATTTAAGAAGTGCCTGTGAATAAAAAACATTCTTTACTTTCTTGTTTTTTATAGGGTTTGATAGTTTTATGCATGATGCAATTGGGTAAAAAAATAAAGGTCGTGTTTTTTAAAAAAGGGAATAATAGTGCTGTGTGGTTATGTGAATAAAAAGGTAATATGTCACATTTTAAATTTCCTAATCTGTAATACTATGCTGTCTTGGTTTTATTTCTTTAAAAATGCAGATTTAACAAGATAGTTATAATGGCTGTTGGTAAAGGTTTTTTTTGTTGAGTAATTTCCCTTTTAAAATTTAAATCTAAAAACCCAGAAGTTTTAAATTAAACCCTTTAAACAGGCTCCACCGCCCCCCCCCCCCCCCAAAGCGGGAAAGGGGTCGCTTCGACCTAACTAAAAGGGGGCCCGCCAATCGAATAGCCGGGGGCCCGGAGACTTTTAATCGGCCCTTACTGTGGTTGGTTGTGGTGTAAAATATGGCAATTCCATTTCAGATGGCTGTTGTCCCCCGCCCCCAAAAAAATTTTGGGTTTCAGTCGGTCAAGCAGTTTAGGAAAAAGTGGTGAACAGTGTATGGGGGGAACCCTGAATTTTTTATATTGGAGAAAAGAAACGGGTTGGGGAACTGGTTTGTCCTCACGTACCGTGACCTGGCTCACTAGCTGCGGACCCAGCGTGGCTGGGTCCTGTGTGGGGCACCTTCCAACACACACACACACACACACACCACACACACACACACACCCACCCCCCCCCCACCCCCCCACCAACGATCACCCATACTCATCCACCAAAACGGCCCATCAAATCCACCCACGTAAACCTTAAAACAGATTCGCCAGTCCGTACCCACTCATACCATTTACTTAATCCTGCACACACGAACACACATATACACAAGGACCCAGGAGTACATCGATGCTGCAACAAAAATGGGTTTGTACACACCTTACACTTACAAGGGGACCAAATATCCTCGAAAAGGGCCCCTTTAGTAGTATCTACTCTATTACTACTCTATTACTACACACACTCCTAAATTTCCCCTTTCCCCCCTTCTTCCTTTCCCCCCCTCCCCCTCCTTCTCTTCCCCTTCCTCCCCCCTTCTCACTCCCTCCCTCTTCTCTCCCTTTAAAAACTACGCCCCGAGTAATAAAATAACAATTAAAAAAAGAAAAACAGTTTTAAAAACCCCCACGAAATGCTGCTAGCAATGTTTATTATCCCCCCGCATTTTCCAAATTAACACTCACGTCAAAAAATAAAAATCTCGTGATTCCCCTACCCACGGTCCCACAATGGGGGGTCCCCGCCACCGTCTCGAATTTAAGCAAAATTTGGGAAAATCAATTAAATCCAGAAAGCAACTAAACACATAGGAGCCTTTGGCGCTATTTCTTACAAGGGCTGCAAAATTTATGCGACATTTTCTTAACACGGCTGCAATATCATCGACTATTGTCTTCATAGCGGTGCAAGTCGCCTATAATCTCGGTTAACCCGGGCAAAAAATCAGGAAAAACGGGTAATTCCCCCAAGTCGAAAGCGTGGGGTCCCACAATACCCCCCAGACACACTTTTTTTATTGGGGGGAAGAGTCTTTCGAAGCTTGAGACAGGTATATAAACTGATGGTTTTTCTCTCTCTTCTCTCTCTCTCTCTCTCTCTTTCTCTCCTCTCTCTCTCTTCTCTCTCTCCTCCTCTTCTCTCTCTCCTCATTCTCTCTCTCCGCCTCTCTCTCTCTCTTCTCTCTCGCCTCTCTCGACCTCTCCAAAAAAGAAAACCTCGTCCCCACCCTAAAAACAAACCACGTCAATAGGTATTATTTTTGTCGGGAAACGGACAAGTGTTTCCTGTGTGGTTTAGTCTATGGTGACCCACAGCTGGAGTTTTTGGTTGCCTGAGCGATGCCTTCCACTCGCTGACTGACAGTACAGTCAGTCAAAAACCTGCTGGCAAGCATTTTGCATACATAGGAAATCGACTAGATTCTAAGCTAGAGTAAAACTGAAGCAACGGCTTCCTGATGTTAGTTTCAGCCAACCGCGTCAAGAACATTAACTGACAACGAGGCTGACAAGTTAATGGTTCAATTCAGACCTAGTGAACCACTGGCGGGTTCACCTAGTGGTAACGAGTAGTAAGGTTAGAAATAGTACCTATAAACAGCCTCCCACCAGTCATAAAGGGAATTACCAATAGACCCCTGGTTGTCTTCAAGAGGGAGCTGGACAGATACTTAAAGTCAGTGCCGGATCAGCCGGGCTGTAATTCGTACTTTGGACTAACGTACGGCCAGAAGTAACAGCCTGGTTGATCAGGCCCTGATCCACCAGGAGGCCTTGTCATGGACCGGCACGCGGGGCATTGATCTCCGGAATGCCCTTCGGGTAGAATAGAGATAGTCCTGTAAGTTTAATGTCGTTTATTTAAAAAAAGATATGACATGTATCTTCCATGATTTCATGCTGGCAGTGGTAGGAGGGGTGAAGGGTAGGGAGAGAGCCTTCTGCTTTACTATCTCTGACTCGTCCACCCATATAATGCACGATAGTCCTTTAATCTGCATAGACATTGGTTAGTTCCACTTAGAGCATAACTTGTGTGTGGACTCTGGAGTCCCTGTGTTATCAGTCGTTATGTACTCTCTCTCACCCTCTCCCACCCTCTCCCTCACCCTCTCCCTCACCCTCTCCCTCTCCCTCACCCTCTCCCTCACCCTCTCCCTCTATGATATATTTATCGAGGGGATAAACAACTCAAATAACATCGTTGGACTTACATTTTTGCGTTCTGTGAGTCAGCTGCTGACGTCGTGACTGACGACACTGATGACATCTGCTACTGACGAGACCCGCTGACAACACCTGCATACAATAAGATATTTTATTTTGCAAACAGAGGAAACATAGCACAATTGCAAACAATTCCGGAATCCTTTATTATTTGTATTTATTATATTTATGAATTATAATGACGATGGTAATAATGGAGGTAATAATAATGGAACTAATGGTAGTAGTAATAATAATAATGGGGGTAATACTGAGATTAAAAAAAAATGCTGAAGACTCTCTTCTTACTCTTCACTCTTTCCATTCCTACCTTCTCTCCTCTCTTACCTTCTCCCTACCCTTCCCTTTTCCCTCATTCATCCCCTCATACCACACTCCTCTTCCCTCCTTTCTAATCACCCTTATCCCCCCATTCCTTCCTCTCTCCTTCACCATCACTCCTCCCAGCTTCTCACACTCCTTCAGTGCCCTCCCCTCACTAGCCCTCACTTTCCTCCTTTCCCTTATTCCTCTCCCCTCCCTCGCTTCTCCCCTCTCCCCAGAGACCTGAACCCTAATAAGCCTGGCTATGAAGACTGATTGCACAATTTAATTAGAAATCTGCATCGGGTTCTGATTCTGCAAATATGATTCAGCTGGTTGAAGTATAGCAGGTTAAGTTGGTTGAGTTAGAGAACAGCATGGAGATGACTCAAGAAATCGTAATGACACGATTGCAAATAAACCATAACCCCGGCCGGATTGAACCCGCGGTCATAGAGTCTCAAAACTCCAGCCCGTCGCGTTAGCCACTAGACCAGCTAGCCACAAAAAGATTCATCCAACTAGGTATATTTCTACACCTATGGTGTAGAAATATACCTAGTTGGCTGAATCTTATTATGGCTAGCTGGTCCAGTGGGTAACGCGACGGTCTGGAGTTTTGAGACTCTGACCGCGGGTTCAATCCCGGCCGGGGGTATGGTTTAGCATGGAGATGGTCAACAGCAGGAGCAGCAGCAGCAGTAACGGCAGCAGCAGCATCAGGGACAGCTGCAGAAGAGTAAAGTAACAAGTAACTACGAGTGCTGTTATTGCTTTGTGTTAATAACAGCAGGTTAGGCAAGGTTCGTCAGGAACTGTTTCCTGACGTGGGTCTTCGTCAGATGAAGACCCGCCGTTGGAGCTTTTGGTCATCTGACCGAAGCCTTCCGCTGGTTACTGGTCCACCCTTTAAAAATTCAGGTTTTAAGTAGATTAATAACAACATCTGCTCTAGTTGCTTATAAACAATGTCAACCTTTCCCATTAAATTACTGGATATTTCAACATTTTTCTGTGCAGTGCGGCGTTGTCTGACGTTATCTGATGTCTAGTGTTGTCTGATGTTGCCTGACGTTGTCTGATACTGTGTGTTGTTGTCTGACGTTGTTTGATACTGTGTGTTGGTGTCTGACGTTGTCTGATACTGTGTGATGTTGTCTGACGTTGTCTGATACTGTGTGTTGTCTGACGTTGTCTGATGCTATGTGTTGTCTGACGTTGTCTGATACTGTGTGTTGATGTCTGACGTTGTCTGATACTGTGTGATGTTGTCTGACGTTGTCTGATACTGTGTGTTGTCTGACGTTGTCTGATACTATGTGTTGTCTGACGTCTGATACTGTGTGATGTCTGACGTTGTCTGATACTGTGTGTTGTTTGACGTTGTCTGATACTATGTGTTGTCTGACGTTGTCTGATACTGTGTGTTGTTGTCTGACGTTGTCTGATACTGTGTGATGTTGTCTGACACTGCCGTTGCCAGTAATGTTTTTTCCTGTTGCTGCTGTTGATGGTTTCCGTTGCTGGCATAGCCGTGTGTGTTGATGCTACTGCCCCTCCTGCATACGTAGCTGCTGCTTAGCCTGCAGATGCTGCTGTTTCTGTTGCAGCTGTTATTACTAATGCAGCAGCTGCTACTGTTACTGATGCTGCTGTTTCTGCTGCTGCTGTTACTGCTGCATCTGCTGCTGTAGCGTACAGCACCAGCTTGGTGAGACAGGACGGCAGGGAGGTATAACACCTGGACTATACCTGGAGAAAGTTCCGGGGTCAACGCCCCCCGCGGCCCTGTCTGTGACAAGAAAAAGGTGGAAGACAACACTATTAACAAAGGAAAAACAGGATAATAATGAAATAATAGTCAGATATCATTCTCTTAGGCCATCGAGCAGATTTATATGCCATCGGGATCCTGCAGTAAATACTATCAGGGGAACCCTGAGAATCAGGCCGGGTCAAGGCTAGATCCTTTGTCGGGGCTCCCTGGAATGGGTTAGAGAAGGGGGGTGGATGGTGACTAATGGGATTATTTAAAGGGCTATAAGATTATTTTTCTTTACGACTGCAACTGTGTGTGTGTGTGTGTGTGTGTGTGTACTCACCTAGTTGTGGTTGCAGGGGTCGAGTCATAGCTCCTGGCCTTGCCTCTTCACTGGCCGCTACTGGGTCACTCTGCTCTATGAGCTTATCATACCTCTGCTTAAAGGTATGTGTGTGTGTGTGGTGTGTGTGTGTTGTGTGTGTGTGTGTGTGTGTGTGTGTGGTGTGTTGTGTGTGTGTGTGTGTGTGTGTGTGTGTGTGTGTGTGTGGTGTGGTGTGTGGTGTGTGTGGTGTGTGTGGTGTGTGTGGTATGTGTGTCTGTGTGTGTATATGTATGTGTTGTGCATGCGTGTCTGTGCATGTGTGTGTGTGTGTGTGTGTTAACCTAACAATTGCTAGCCTAACCTATCTTAATTTAACCTATCTTAATTTAACCTGTCTTAACTTAATATATCTTAACCTAAGCCAACTTAACCTATCTTAGCCTAACCTAATCTAACCTATCTTAACCTAATCTGACCTAACGGAGAATAATGGACAAGTTTTAATCTGTATTTCGTACGTACGATAATGCAGCCTGAGTGGGGGTAGGGGAGGGGGTGCAATTCTTACGCAGCTGGCTGCTCTAACCGAGCCGAGGTCGCTAATGAACTTCGTTATAAATATTGTAAGCCATATTGGTGTTTTTTCCATGTGTTGAATTTAATGGCTTCGGTATGCACAAAATACTTCGCCGACAGAATAGGTACTGAATTGGTACCCAGTACCTATTCTGTGGGTGGTACCTTATACCCATCCCATGGGAGGTTGTCCAAAAGTCCTGGGTTATGATTTCCTTTCTAGATAATAGCTGGCAAGATTACGGTGAAGCTGAAGCCAAGTCACAGATAGCAAAACATCCTCGCCCTTACAACATTTCGCTCGAAAGAGAATTCTTTAAATTTGTGTTCCTGTCTCCAATACTGTGGCAATCTCGAACTTCGAGGGGAAAATATGTTCCTCGTGAATATTTAACAGGCGAAACATCACTAGTTAAGGTAATTATTATATTTTTGGGGGGAAACGCTAAATCAGTATGGGCGTGATAGAACGCCTGGGAAACGGGGGGCAATTATCTTCGACCCAACGAAGCGCGGGTTAAGTCCTACAGTCAGGAATTTCACAGAGGCTTGCAGGAGGACCTAAAATCACAGGTATTAGGGAAGATACAGGTGTGTGGGGTGGGAGGGGCGGCTGCTACGTGACCTCCCACAGTGAAAGGTAAGAAAAGAGGACGTGGGAGCTGAAAATGTAATTTTTAAGCTCGTACTTGCTGATATTTCTTTTGTTCCCCTTAGTGTGTGTGTGTGTGTGTGTGTGTGTGTGTGTGTGTGTGTGTGTGTACTCACCTAGTTGAGGTTGCAGGGGTCGAGTCCAAGCTCCTGGCCCCGCCTCTTCACTGGTCGCTACTAGGTCACTCTCCCTGAACCATGAGCTTTATCGTACCTCTGTGTGTGTGTGTGTGTGTGTGTGTGTGTGTGTGTGTGTGTGTGTGGGGCCGTGTATGGACGTTGTGTGGGTGTGTGGGTATGATGTGTGGGGTGTGTGTATATTCACACATTTCCGGCTCAGAAATTATTTATTTCACCACTGAGGAGGATTGGTCTGGGACCGGACCGCGGGGGTGATGAATATGGGTAAAAATGTTCTGTGATCTGGGAAGTTGCAAGAATCTATGAACTATGCAACAACAACAAAACAGCAACTACTGCAACTACAACAACAAGAACAACAACTACTACTACAACTACTGCTACATATGATCATAATTTATCAATACGAACAAAATTCTCGATCCATCTGACAACAAGCTGGCCAGAAACAAGCAACTTAAGACCTACAATTCTTGAAGATTATCACTCGTGTAGTGAGTGTCCTGAGTATGGAGGCACCAACCTCTCTCTGCCTAAAACTGTATCAGAGTTTTGAGAGCCACAAACGGCGATTTTAAGAGCTTACAAGAGTTGACAGAGAGGCGGTAGGACGCACTTCTGACGGCTAATGATACTAAGACTGGCTCACGGCGCCTTAGGTCTCTGACACGAGTTTTAATTTATCTCGAAATGTACACATAGTGTACCCTAAGCAATGAGAAAATATCGCACACTAACCTGACATGTTAGGTATTTTACGCTCCCATGTAGGCTTGTCGCTCCGGAAGATAGAGTCACGACTAATTGTGTTGATTGCAAATTTGTGTCTCTTTATGAGGGAGTAATAGCGACACGCGACACAGCAATAATAGCATATGCACGCAATAACTTTACTGCAGAGACGTAATCTAAATATTATTTTCACTGTGCATGCTAATTAAAACCACGATCTACACACCACCAGCGGAAAACTGAGGCCGGGGAAGCAACAGGTAAATACAATACGTCGATTCCCTAGCAACTGCTCCAGTTTTTAGAAGGATTCGCTGAATGTATTCTCAGCAGCAGAATTAATCATAATTCTCAAACCCCTCTAAGTATAAGATAGTTCGTCTCTCTTTGTCTCTCTGTCTGTCTCTCTCTCTCTCTATCTCGCACGCGATTATCTGACGGAGGATTGAGTCTCCTAACCCCCTTTCCCGTCCACCCAAAAAAATGCATATTAAATTTTCCTGCTTTCAAATTGGCAGACACGTAAGATAGTTCATATATTTGTACATTATCTAGTTGCTTGTCACCTGCTACACTGAACCAAGGAAAAGACTCCCCAGTGCTTAAGATATTCTTGGCTATGTTAGTCTGATAGCAAAGGACTACCGGTAACTAATTAAGGCACACATTAGAGATGTACTAGTGAATACTGACTGATTGGCCAACCATTCTGAAGGTATATCCGATGAGATATGTGACACAGTCATCATGTGGGTAGTATTTCTGCTATACAATATTAATATCTATTTTCAGACACCTGGTATGAGGTAATTAGAATAATTAATTTTGAACTGATACAGTCTCGTTAAATTAATTCAGACTGTTATAATTATTATTATTATCGTTATTATTATTAGTAATAGTATTAGTATTAATAGTACAACTCCTAAGGAAAGTAAAGAGATAAATTTTGATAGGGAAAAAATGTAATTGTAGGTACACGCGGCCTCCCAGGCCTATAAGAACCTCTCCAACGATCCCAACCTGACGGTCGGGTTCTTGAGAGTGCTAAATGAACCCGCGGGCGGGTAAATCATATCCACTTCTCCAACCACTTTACGGACCCTTACTAAACGACTGCAGAGAGAAAACACAGGAAGCTGCGAATATTTACAGGTGTGATGTAAATGGTTTACGACAACCGTCAAGTTTAACAACAGATACTTGTGAAATATTTAAGGTATTTTTATTAAGGAAACGTTTCGCCAGGCAGTTGCATTTTTCAGTCCAATACAGGGTGATTATTACCATCCACGAAGCAGGTCTGCAACATCCACGGGACACTTTGTCCCTGGCGTGTGTAACAGATTGGTCTCTGCGGGACGGACTGGTGTCTGAGCTATCGTGCTGGGGCTGTTTGGTCAACATGACCAGAAAATGAAGCAGTGCCTGGGGGAGGGATGAGGAGACAGTGGGTAAATTACTGGGAAAAGTTCTCCTGCGTCTCGTTAAACACACTTGGGTACTTCAGTAGTGTGCTGCTACCCTGTTCTCTCTCTCTCTCTCTCTCTCTCTCTCTCTCTCTCTCTCTCTCTCTCTCTCTCTCTCTCTCTCTCTCTCTCTCTCTCTCTCTCTCTCTCTTTAAAGCTACACTTAGTCTACAAACAAAGGCTTCCTCTCCATATAGTGTGTTTGGACTATACGCCGTGGAAACAAAATCTATCTGCTGTTACCTGTCATATTCCATCACACAGGATGGGTTTCCCTGTCATATTCCATCACACAGGATGGGTTTCCCTGTCATATTCCATCACACAGGATGGGTTCCCCCTGTCATATTCCATCACACAGGATGGGTTTCCCTGTCATATTCCATCACACAGGATGGGTCTCCCTGTCATATTCCATCACACAGGATGGGTTTCCCCTGTCATATTCCATCACACAGGATGGGTTTCCTCTGTCATATTCCATCACACAGGATGGGTTTCCTCTCTCATATTCCATCACACAGGATGGGTTTCCTCTCTCATATTCCATCACACAAGATGGGTCTCCCCTGTCATATTCTATCACACAGGATGGGTTTCCCCTGTCACATTCCATCACACAGAATGGGCTTCCTCTGTCATATTCCATCACACAGGATGGGTTTCCCCTGTCATATTCCATCACACAGGATGGGTTTCCTCTGTCATATTCCATCACACAGGATGGGTTTCCCCTGTCATATTCTATCACACAGGATGAGTTTCCCCTGTCATATTCCATCACACAGGATGGGTTTCCTGTCATATTCCATCACACAGGATGGGTTTTCCTGTCATATTCCATCACACAGGATGGGTTTCCCTGTCATATTCCATCACACAGAATGGGTTTCCTCTGTCATATTCCATCACACAGGATGGGTTTCCTCTGTAATATTCCATCACACAGGATGGGTTTCCTCTGTCATATTCCATCACACAAGATGGGTTTCCCCTGTCATATTCTATCACACAGGATGGGCTTCCCCTGTCACATTCCATCACACAGGATGGGTTTCCTCTGTCATATTCCATCACACAGGATGGGCTTCCTCTGTCATATTCCATCACACAGGATGGGTTTTCCTCTGTCATATTCCATCACACAGGATGGGTTTCCTCTGTCATATTCCATCACACAGGATGGGTTTCCCTGTCATATTCCATCACATAGGATGGGTTTCCCTGTCATATTCCATCACACAGGATGGGCTTCCTCTGTCATATTCCATCACACAGGATGGGTTTCCCCTGTCATATTCCATCACACAGGATGGGTTTCCCTGTCATATTCCATCACACAGGATGGGTTTCCCTGTCATATTCCATCACACAGGATGGGTTTCCCTGTCATATTCCATCACACAGGATGAGTTTCCCTGTCACATTCCATCACACATGATGGGTTTCCCTGTCATATTCCATCGCACAGGATGGGTTTCCCTGTCACATTCCATCACACAGGATGGATTCCCCCTGTCATATTCCATCACACAGGATGGGTTCCCCTGTCATATTCCATCACACAGGATGGGTTTCCCTGTCATATTCCATCACACAGGATGGGTTCCCCTGTCATATTCCATCACACAGGATGGGTTCCCCTGTCATATTCCATCACACAGGATGGGTTCCCCTGTCATATTCCATCACACAGGATGGGTTCCCCTGTCATATTCCACACACAGGATGGTTTCCCTGTCATATTCCATCACACAGGATGGGTTTCCCTGTCATATTCCATCACACAGGATGGGTTTCCCTGTCATATTCCATCACACAGGATGGGTTTCCCTGTCATATTCCATCACACAGGATGGGTTTCCCTGTCATATTCCATCACACAGGATGGGTTTCCTCTGTCATATTCCATCACACAGGATGGGTTCCCCTGTCATATTCCATCACACAGGATGGGTTTCCCTGTCATATTCCATCACACAGGATGGGTTCCCCTGTCATATTCCATCACGCAGGATGGGCTTCCTCTGTCATATTCCATCACAAAGGATGGGTTCCCCTGTCATATTCCATCACACAGGATGGGTTCCCCTGTCATATTCCATCACACAGGATGGGTTTCCCTGTCATATTCCATCACACAGGATGGGTTCCCCTGTCATATTCCATCACACAGGATGGGTTACGTACAAGAGTTAAGATGTGTCAGTCTGAGCTGGGGCTCCCGCAGGGCGAGGAGAATATCCTAATATATTTTATTAAGGGTTTACTAGCCACGACAGTTTCAACAGACAGGAGTTTGAGAGAGAGAGAGAGAGAGAGAGAGAGAGAGAGAGAGAGAGAGAGAGAGAGAGAGAGAATGAGAGAGAGAGAGAGAGAATGAGGAAAAGTCGTTTGAAGTGGGACTTCAATAAGCAGGAAAATACAGCCGATATCAGTCCACCAGGATGAAATGCTTTTCGTAGTGTATTAAAAAAAATAGATTTAATACACATACACAGAACAGTCAGATATTATATGTCTTGGGGAATATTACTGGTAAGAGAATAAAATATTTATACTTGTGGAAGTACATGATTGTGGCAGAGTGAGACAGGGAGGAACGTGTGCTGGTAGTGACGGTGGGTCGGTGGTGACGACACAAGTGACGGTGTGCTGGTAGTGACGGTGGGTCGGTGGTGATGACACAAGTGACGGTGTGCTGGTAGTGGGAAAGGGGGGTCGGTGGTGACGACACAAGTGACGGTGTGCTGGTAGTGACGGTGGGTCGGTGGTGACGACACAAGTGACGGTGTGCTGGTAATGAAGGTGGGTCGGTGGTGACGACACAAGTGACGGTGTGCTGGTAGTGAAGGTGGGTCGGTGGTGACGACACAAGTGACGGTGTGCTGGTAGTGACGGTGGGTCGGTGGTGACGACACAAGTGACGGTGTGCTGGTAGTGAAGGTGGGTCGTGGTGATGACACAAGTGACGGTGTGCTGGTAGTGACGGTGGGTCGGTGGTGACGACACAAGTGACGGTGTGCTGGTAATGAAGGTGGGTCGGTGGTGACGACACAAGTGACGGTGTGCTGGTAATGAAGGTGGGTCGGTGGTGACGACACAAGTGACGGTGTGCTGGTAGTGACGGTGGTCGGTGGTGACGACACAAGTGACGGTGTGCTGGTAGTGACGGGGGGTCGGTGGGGATGACACAAGTGACGGTGTGCTGGTAGTGACGGTGGGTCGGTGGTGACGACACAAGTGACGGTGTGCTGGTAGTGACGGTGGGTCGGTGGTGACGACACAAGTGACGGTGTGCTGGTAATGAAGGTGGGTCGGTGGTGACGACACAAGTGACGGTGTGCTGGTAGTGAAGGTGGGTCGGTGGTGACGACACAAGTGACGGTGTGCTGGTAGTGACGGTGGGTCGGTGGTGACGACACAATGACGGTGTGCTGGTAGTGAAGGTGGGTCGGTGGTGATGACACAAGTGACGGTGTGCTGGTAGTGACGGTGGGTCGGTGGTGACGACACAAGTGACGGTGTGCTGGTAATGAAGGTGGGTCGGTGGTGACGACACAAGTGACGGTGTGCTGGTAGTGAAGGTGGGTCGGTGGTGATGACACAAGTGACGGTGTGCTGGTAGTGACGGTGGTCGGTGGTGACGACACAAGTGACGGTGTGCTGGTAATGAAGGTGGGTCGGTGGTGACGACACAAGTGACGGTGTGCTGTAGTGAAGGTGGGTCGGGTTACGACACAAGTGACGGTGTGCTGGTAGTGAAGGTGGGTCGGTGGTGACGACACAAGTGACGGTGTGCTGGTAGTGAAGGTGGGTCGGTGGTGATGACACAAGTGACGGTGTGCTGGTAGTGACGGTGGGTCGGTGGTGACGACACAAGTGACGGTGTGCTGGTAATGAAGGTGGGTCGGTGGTGACGACACAAGTGACGGTGTGCTGGTAGTGAAGGTGGGTCGGTGGTGACGACACAAGTGACGGTTGTGCTGGTAGTGAAGGTGGGTCGTGGTGACGACACAAGTGACGGTGTGCTGGTAGTGAGGTGGGTCGGTGGTGACGACACAAGTGACGGTGTGCTGGTAGTGAAGGTGGGTCGGTGGTGACGACACAAGTGACGGTGTGCTGGTAGGAAGGTGGGTCGGTGGTGACGACACAAGTGACGGTGTGCTGGTAGTGACGGTGGTCGGTGGTGACGACACAAGTGACGGTGTGCTGGTAGTGAAGGTGGGTCGGTGGTGACGACACAAGTGACGGTGTGCTGGTAGTGAAGGTGGGTCGGTGGTGACGACACAAGTGACGGTGTGCTGGTAGTGAAGGTGGGTCGGTGGTGACGACACAAGTGACGGTGTGCTGGTAGTGAAGGTGGGTCGGTGGTGACGACACAAGTGACGGTGTGCTGGTAGTGACGGTGGGTCGGTGGTGACGACACAAGTGACGGTGTGCTGGTAGTGAAGGTGGGTCGGTGGTGACGACACAAGTGACGGTGTGCTGGTAGTGAAGGTGGGTCGGTGGTGACGACACAAGTGACGGTGTGCTGGTAGTGACGGTGGGTCGGTGGTGACGACACAAGTGACGGTGTGCTGTAGTGAAGGTTGGTCGGTGGTGACGACACAAATGGTCTGAAGGTGTGGTGGTGCCGGTGATAGTGGTGATAATGCAAGTCATGTGTAGGTGCCCCTGCCTAGCCAGTGAGGGTTCCCACGGGCAGGGCAAGACTGGGCAGGGCAGGGCAGGGAACCCCCAAGTAACTAGGATGGCTTCTCCTGACCACCCACTGTCTTCAGAGCGTGTTATACACTGCGTGTATAACACGCAGTGTATAACACAAAATCCTCCCAGACAAAAATACATGCCTCTCTGTTCCTGGAGTTTACCTGGAGTTTACCTGGAGAGAGTTTCGGGGGTCAATGCCCCCGCGGCCCGGTCTGTGACCAGGCCTCGTGGTGGATCAGCGCCTGATCAACCAGGCTGTTGCTGCTGGCTGCACGCAAACCAACGTACGAGCCACAGCCCGGCTGATCAGGAACTGACTTTAGGTGCTTGTCCAGTGCCAGCTTGAAGACTGCCAGGGGTCTGTTGGTAATCCCCCTTATGTGTGCTGGGAGGCAGATGAACAGTCTCGGGCCCCTGACACTTATTGTATGGTCTCTTAACGTGCTAGTGACACCCCTTGCTTTTCATTGGGGGATGGTGCATCGTCTGCCAAGTCTTTTGCTTTCGTAGTGAGTGATTTTCGTGTGCAAGTTCAGTACTAGTCCCTCTAGGATTTTCCAGGTGTATATAATCCGTATATTCCGTTCTATTTCCATCTTTGAAATATTGATATAGACGTGAACCAATTGTCAATGTAGCTTCTAGTTGTATACACAAAAATAACTAATTAATGAAGTGGGTAAAGTATTAACGTGAAAATAAATGATAGAAACACAAATTAATATAAATATAAAGTCTTAAATTGTGATTCTCACGTTCCATGGATACAATATAATTTATTTTTCATTTGGGAAGAGTGGTAAAAGTCTGGCTATATGTGTTAAGCAACTTGATGAGGCACAAGATGCTGCCATGTTGGTTGCGTGTGGCCAGCATAATAGCCTGGTTGATCAGGCCCTGATACACCGCGAGGCTTGGTCATGGACCGGGGCCCCGGGGGGCGTTGACCCTCGGAACATACTCCAGAAAAAGATATGTTTCACTTCACAAGTAAATTATTTTTAGGAGCAAAGATATCTCTCATTTTATAATATATATATAATATATATTTATATATAAAATATATATATATATATATATATATATATATATATATATATATATATATATATATATATATGTCGTGCCGAATAGGCAGAACTTGCGATCTTGGCTTAATAGCAAACGCTCATCTTGCCATATAGGACAAGTGAAAATTTGTGTATGCAATAATTTCGCCAAATCATTCTGAACCTAACGAAAAAAATTATTTTATTGTGTTTGTTTAGTATTAAATTATTGTAAACAAATCTAAAATATATTTAGTTGGGTTAGACTAAAATAAATTCTTCTTGTTATAATAAGGTTAGGTAAGTTTTCTAAGATTCTTTTGGAGCAAAATTAAATTTTTTACCTTAACATTAATGAAAAAAATATCTTTAAATGTATAAGAGAAATTTTTAGAAAGGATTTAATTTTAAATAAGTTTTTGCTAATTGACCAGTTTTACATATTCGTAACGACGTATATATATATATATATATATATATATATTATATATATATATAAATATATATATATATATATATATATATATATATATATATATAATATTCACGCACGCACACACACACACACGCACGCACGCACACGCACACACACACACATACACACACACACACACACACACACACACACACCACACATACACACACACACACACACACACACACACACACACACACACACACACACACACACACACACACACCACACACACACACACAACACACACACACACACAATTTTAAAGATGAAGGCAGTCGCTGCAAGTAAAGAAGGTGGAGCAAAATAAACTGCAATAATGAGAAAGCAATAGGGATGAGGAAGAAAAAACCCCAGAGAGATTAGGGGCCCACAAAAAGTAATAGATATAAGGGAGACACGCTTGAGTGCTCCAGAGGAGCACTTAACAAATGCTCTCATAAAACATGGCCCAAGCAACTCCGATTATCTCAGCTCATCTAAATTGAAATTTGTGATACTGTCACTGGCCTTATTGAAATTCTGACTTTCAGCTGACCAGGGAGGAGTTACACTGCTCTTATTAGGTAAAACGATTGTGGTAATAAGATTGTAAAACACTCTTCTACACTTATTTGTTTACACTGGTAAAGGTTAATCAGTCTCTTCGTAATACTTGAAACTCCAGGATCTCTCTCTCTCTCTCTCTCTCTCTCTCTCTCTCTCTGTCTCTGTCTCTCAAGCAGAACACAATACGGAACGTAAAGGATCCCACACCGGCTCCTTAACCAGGATGATGCGAGTCTCAGTTGTCCCTTTCAAGATGGAGGGTGACCCCCTGGGGGCGTTTCCTTACACCTGTGTGTCATTGTGTCACATCTTTACTTACACCTGTGTGTCATTGTGTCACATCTTTACTTACACATGTGTGTCAATGTGTCACATCTTTCCATACACCCCTGTGTCACTGTGACCCATTATGCTCACTCAAACACTGGCTCGCCAGGGAACTTCTTATCATTTGATATATATACTTAACAATTCGCTAACAGGCGAAATTTTTTGCAAACATTGCCTCTAAGTCCAAAGTAGGACTCGAACCTGCAAACTCTGTATCAGAGTACACAGTACTTTACCAAGGAGTCTGGCTCCGTGGTAAAGTACTGTCTTCTCTGATACAGAGTTTGCAGGTTCGAGTCCTGCTGTGGATGTAGAGAAAATGTTTGTATATGTTTGTATATGTATGTCTTATATATAAATTATATATATATATATATATATATATATATATATATATATATATATATATATATATATTATATATATAACGAGAGAGAGAGAGAGAGAGAGAGAGAGATGGAGAGAGAGAGAGAGGAGAGAGAGAGAGAGAGAGAGAGAGAGAGAGAGAGAGAGAGAGAGAGAGAGAGAGAGAGAGAGAGGGAGAAAACTGGTTCAATATATTACTGAAGTGTTGGTAATCTGATATTCTTGTTTCTATTTCTTGCACTTTAGCACAGGAAGTTGAATGCATGGAGAGAGCCGTGTGTACTCACCTAGTTGTGGCTGCAGGGGTCGATTCACAGCTCCTGGCCCCGCCTCTTCACTGGCCGCTATTGGGTCACTCTCCCCGCACCATTAGCTTTTTCATACCTCTGCTTAAAGCTATGTATGGATCCTGCCTCCACTACATCGTTTCCCAAACTATTCCACTTACTGACTACTCTGTGGCTGAAGAAATACTTCCTAACATCCCTGTGATTCATCTGTGTCTTCAACTTCCAACTGTGTCGCCTTGTTGCTGTGTCCCATCTCTGGAACATTCTGTCTGTCCACCTTGTCAATTCCTTTCAGTATTTTATATGTCGTTATCATGTCTTCCCTATCTCTCCTGTCCTCCAGTGTCGTCAGGTTGATTTCCCTTAACCTTTCCTCGTAGGACATACCCCTTAGCTCTGGGACTAGTCTTGTTGCAAATCTTTGCACTTTCTCTAGTTTCTTTACGTGCTTGGCTAGGTGTGGGTTCCAAACTGGTGCCGCATACTCCAATATGGGCCTAACGTACACGGTGTACAGGGTCCTGAACGATTCCTTATTAAGATGTCGGAATGCTGTTCTGAGGTTTGCTAGGCGCCCATATGCTGCAGCAGTTATTTGGTTGATGTGCGCCTCAGGAGATGTGCCTGGTGTTATACTCACCCCAAGATCTTTTACCTTGAGTGAACATTAAAATGGTATAAAATACCGCCTACTGTGTAGACGAAACGTTTCGAAATAAAGATACCTAAGAACATGTCGGTATTTTATACCATTTTAATGTTCAATCTGTCAGACACTGCAACACAAGGGTATCTTGGTACAGAACTGAAATCAACTTGGACAACTTCTACAAGTGAGAATGGCTGGATTTGAGAGGGACCTGACCTCCCAACGACTACATTCTTACCTCTACTAGTGACCTACATCTCACCTCCTGGCGGTATATAAGGCTCCATCCTGTCACTGTTCATTGCCGGGCCACCACTTGGAAAAGGCCCGGGCCGGGAGAATACCGGCGAATCTTTAACAACAACTTCAACTCCACATTGTTTCAGACTATGGAACAATACTCTTCTCCAGACTGAGGGACTGACCACCTCAAAACTTCAAGGGTGATGGACTGATTACATCGTCAAGTCTCTTCTGCTTCTGTCAACTTTTCTGTACTCGACTGAAGAAACCTACTGTGTAGGCGAAACGTTTCGAAATAAAAATACCTAACTGTTGCATATGTGTCTTACCTAACAACTTTGAGTGAAGTTTGTAGTCTCTGGCCTCCTAGACTGTACTCTGTCTGCGGTCTTCTTTGCTCTTCCCCAATCTTCATGACTTTGCACTTGGTGGGGTTGAACTCCAGGAGCCAATTGCTGGACCAGACCTGTGTGTGTTTGTGTGTGTGTGTGTGTGTGTGTATGTGCATTTTTCTCCAGGAACTCTAACGCCCAATAAACCTGAAGGTTCTTGGATCAGGTTCCCCAAGCTTTAAAAAAAAAATCAACATATTCACCACCTTCTTTAGTTCCTCTCAGCATGTTCAGCAGCTACGTAACTTCGTGATGCGAAGGGATCACGATCCCTTCACAGCATCCTGAAACGAAAGAATTCAGTAGGGAAGGACAGTGTGAAAACTGGGTTTGTTTTCCAGACATCCGTATAGAAATTAGATCCCCATCCTTCTAGATTTTGCCTCCGAAGTGGCTAGTTTATTGTGCACCTCACATCCATCTTGCGGAGGGTAGCCCAAGAGCTTATGGATATACAAAACGCCTAGGAACTAGGCTCCCAAAAATGTTAACAGGAGTACATCTGAATTTATATTTTCTATTGTCTAGAAGATATAAATTAAGAAAGTAGCCATCAAGTAAGATATCTTGCTATATCACATAGTTTATGTTCCTCAGTATCTATATTCTTCAGTAAGTATCTATGTTCTTCAATAAGCAGGCAGAAAGACCATAGTGTTCAAGAAAGTGACCATATAGTAAGATATCTTACTATATCACATAGTCTATATTCTTTAGTAAGCGGACAGAAGCACACAGTGTTCAAGAAGGTGATCATAAGGGTGACCACAAAGTTTACTTTTTAGGGGAGCTTATGGGAACGAGTGTCTGGTAAAGTGGAGGTAAATGTGTGAGACGTGTGTGCGATTGTCTTGTGTGTTGGTGTAGCTGTCTGTTTGGAAGTGGCCCCAACCTGTCACCCAGCCCAAGGGGTGCCCTCCGTCCGTGATTGTCGCCCAGGTTCGTGTTCCTGTCCGTTAACTTCACGGTTGGAGTAGTGGGGACGGGGAATCCGGGTAGGGGGGTTCGCATTTTAGGTGTTTATATGTGGTGGTACGTTGATAATGGTGATGGTACGTTGATAATGGTGATGGTACGTTGGTGCCTGGTTATCAAACTTCCTACGTGGCGAATATTCACCCCCCCCCCCAAAAAAAAAAAAAATACACCAACAGAACATGAAATCGTTCGTGAAATCCAAACAACAGATCCGCCATCTTTGTCCTGACGCTGGAGAACGAAGCTGCACGAAGAGCATAGTTAAACCAGACTAAATTATATATAAATATATATCTCCGAGAGGTGCACATAAATATTTAATCTCCAGAAGTGTTCACTATGTATTTAGTTGTCTCTAACTTAGCATGGATATTAACTTGGCGTTATCCTCTTTTCAGGAGAAGTTGGATATGTAAACAATGTGGCAATAATCTGTGTTTATGGGAACAAAAGCTAGCTATGTTTTCTTGTTGTATTCCATCATGCGAACCTGATTTCACTGTGTTGATCTTTACAGCCTAAACTGAGAGACTTCAGTAGGAGATAACTTGAGCTGGATGGATGATTGTATGGTTTATTAGTTGTATGGCCGACTGGCCTTTGAACTGGCTGGCTGGCTGGCTGGCTGGCTGGCTGGCTGGTGGACTAATTGGCTGATTGGTGGCTAAATAGTGAGTTGTCTGCCTGGCTTCTCTCTCTCTCTCTCTCTCTCTCTCTCTCTCTCTCTCTCTCTCTCTTCTCTCTCTCTCTCTCTCTCTCTCTCTCTCTCTCTCTCTCTCTCTCTATCCTTGTTGTTTAGCGCTTCTTTCTGATTATAATAATCTCTCTCTGTCTGTCTGTCTGTCTCTCTCTGTAACTGTCTCTTTGTTTGAATAATTATAAGACACTTGAGCACACACACACACACACACACACACACACACACACACACACACACACACACACACACACACACACGCACAGGAGATGCTGTGCGTGCCCCTAACCACAATCTTCAACACATCCCTTGAAACTGGGCAACTACCTGAGAAATGGAAGACAGCAAATGTAGTCCCCATATTTAAGAAAGAAAACAGACACGAGGCGCTAAACTACAGACCTGTGTCTCTGACATGTATTGTGTGCAAAGTCATGGAGAAGATTATCAGGAGGAGAGTGGTGGAACACCTGGAACGGAACAAGATTATAAATGAAAACCATCATGGGATCATGGAAGGCAAATCCTGTGTCACAAACCTTCTGGAGTTTTATGACAAGGTAACAGAAGTAAGACACGAGAGAGAGGGGTGGGTTGATTGCGTTTTCCTAGACTGCAGGAAGGCCTTTGACACAGTTCCCCACAAGAGATTAATGCAGAAGCTGGAGGATCAGGCGCATGTAACAGGGAGAGCACTGCAATGGATCAGGGAATACCTGACAGGGAGGCAGTAACGAGTCATGGTACGTGAAGAGGTATCACAGTGGGCGCCTGTGACGAGCGGGGTCCCACAGGGGTCAGTTCTAGGACCAGTGCTATTTTTGATATATGCGAACGACATGATGGAAGGAATAGACTCTGAAGTGTCCCTATTCGCAGATGATGTGAAGCTGATGAGAAGAATTAAATTGGATGAGGATGAGGCAGGATTGCAAAGAGACCTGGACAGGCTGGACATGTGGTCCAGAAACTGGCTTCTCGAATTCAACCCTGCCAAATGCAAAGTCATGAAGATTGGGGAGGGGCAAAGAAGACCGCAGACAGAGTATAGGCTAGGTGGACAAAGACTACAGATCTCACTCAAGGAGAAAGACCTCGGGGTGACCATAACACCGAGCACGTCACCGGAGGCACACATCAACCAAATAACTGCTGCAGCATTCGGGCGCCTGGCAGACCTGAGAATAGCGTTCCGATACCTTAATAAGGAATTGTTCAAGACACTGTACACTGTGTATGTTAGGCCCATTCTGGAGTATGCAGCACCAGTCTGGAACCCACACCTGGTCAAGCACGTCAAGAAGTTAGAGAAAGTACAAGGTTTGCACAAGGCTAGTCCAGAGCTCAGGGGAATGTCGTACGAGGAAAGGTTGAGGGAAATCGGACTGACGACACTGGAGGACAGAAGGGTCAGGGGAGACATGATAACGACATACAAGATACTGCGGGGAATAGACAAGGTGGACAGAGACAGGATGTTCCAGAGAGGGGACACAGAAACAAGGGGTCACAACTGGAAGCTGAAGACTCAGACGAGTCACAGGGACGTAGGAAGTATTTCTTCAGTCATAGAGTCGTCAGGAAGTGGAATAGCCTAGCAAGTGAAGTAGTGGAGGCAGGAACCATACATAGTTTTAAGAAGAGGTATGACAAAACTCAGGAAGCAGAGAGAGAGAGAGGACCTAGTAGCGATCAGTGAAGAGGCGGGGCCAGGAGCTGAGTCTCGACCCCTTCAACCACAATTAGGTGAGTACAATTAGATGAGTACACACATACACACACACATACACCAACAAACATACACTCGCACCTATACATAAACAGGCACAGACATACAAACACAAAAACATCAACACACAAAAGTACATGAACCTCCAGGTAGCCCATAATTATGACTCACGAAATCGTAATGACTCTGACCGCGGGTTCAATCCCGCCCGTGGTATGGTTTTTTAGCCCAGAAATAATAGTTCACAGCAGCTAGCGCCCCAACTCATATTAACAGAGGCATATAATATCACGCAGACATGTACACACATTCCGTCTTCATAAGAACGCTTCCTAGACCTCACGTTAGGAACCTGCTTACTATCATAAGCAATAAAATACCCTCTCCTTTAGCAGCGTATGAGGCTCAGTGCCCAACCTGTTTGTCGAGAAATTATCCTCAATTGATTCTGAAGTCACATTTATCCACGACTCGGGGTAATTTATAACAGGAATAACCTAAGGGGGACCCGTGCATCCATGAGTGGGAGGAGAAGCCGGTGTCATCCACTCGGCTGGAGGATAAGGCGTCCAACATAAAGGCTTGAATAAGCACATGCAGGAGTAAACAGGCGTGAACAAGTATAATGAAGCTTGAAACAAGCATAATGAAGCTTGAAACAAGCATAATGAAGCTTGAAACAAGCACAATGAAGCTTGAAACAAGCATAATGAAGCTTGAAACAAGCATAATGAAGCTTGAAACAAGCATAATGAAGCTTGCATTAAGCATAACGAAGCTTGAAACAAAACTAATGGAGCTTGCAACATAACGAAACTTGCAACAAGCATAATGAAACTTGTAATAAGCATAATGAAACTCGCAACAAGCATAATGAAACTTGCAACGAGCATAATGAAACTTGCAACAAGCATAATGAAACTCGCAACAAGCATAATGAAACTTGCAACGAGCATAATGAAACTTGCAACGAGCATAATGAAACTTGCAACAAGCATAATGAAACTTGCAACAAGCATAATGAAACTTGCAACAAGCATAATGAAACTTGCAACGAGCATAATGAAACTTGCAACGAGCATAATGAAACTTGCAACAAGCATAATGAAACTTGCAACAAGCATAATGAAACTTGCAACAAGCATAATGAAACTTGCAACGAGCATAATGAAACTCGCAACAAGCATAATGAAACTTGCAACAAGCATAATGAAACTTGCAACAAGCATAATGAAACTTGCAACAAGCATAATGAAACTTGCAACAAGCATAATGAAACTTGCAACAAGCATAATGAAACTTGCAACAAGCATAATGAAACTTGCAACAAGTATAATGAAACTTGCAACAAGCATAATGAAACTTGCAACAAGCATAATGAAACTTGCAACTAGCATAATGAAACTTGCAACAAGCATAATGAAACTTGCAACAAGCATAATGAAACTTGCAACTAGCGTAATGAAACTTGCAACAAGCGTAATGAAACTTGCAACAAGCATAATGAAACTTGCAATAAGCATAATTAAACTTGCAACAAGTACAATGAAACTTGCAACAAGCATAATGAAACTTGCAACAAGTATAATGAAACTTGCAACAAGCATAATGAAACTTGCAACAAGCATAATGAAACTTGCAACGAGCATAATGAAACTTGCAACAAGCATAATGAAACTTGCAATAAGCATAATGAAGCTTGCAACAAGCACAATGAAACTTGCAACAAGCATAATGAAACTTGCAACAAGCATAATGAAACTTGCAGCAAGCATAATGAAACTTGCAACAAGCATAATGAAACTTGCAACAAGCATAATGAAACTTGCAACAAGCATAATGAAACTTGCAACAAGCATACTGAAACTTGCAACAAGCATAACGAAACTTGCAACAAGCATAATGAAACTTGCAACAAACATAATGAAGCTTGCAACAAGCATAATGAAACTTGCAACAAACATAACGAAACTTGCAACAAACATAATGAAGCTTGCAACAAGCATAATGAAACTTGCAACAAGCATAATGAAACTTGCAACAAGCATAATGAAACTTGCAACAAGCATAATGAAACTTGCAACAAACATAATGAAGCTTGCAACAAGCATAATGAAACTTGCAACAAGCATAATGAAACTTGCAACAAGCATAATGAAACTTGCAACAAACATAATGAAGCTTGCAACAAGCATAATGAAACTTGCAACAAACATAATGAAGCTTGCAACGAGCATAATGAAACTTGCAACAAACATAATGAAGCTTGCAACGAGCATAATGAAGCTTGCAACAAACATAATGAAGCTTGCAACAAGCATAATGAAACTTGCAACAAACATAATGAAGCTTGCAACGAGCATAATGAAACTTGCAACGAGCATAATGAAACTTGCAACAAGCATAATGAAACTTGCAACGAGCATAATGAAACTTGCAACAAGCATAATGAAACTTGCAACGAGCATAATGAAACTTGCAACAAACATAATGAAGCTTGCAACGAGCATAATGAAGCTTGCAACAAACATAATGAAGCTTGCAACAAGCATAATGAAACTTGCAACAAACATAATGAAGCTTGCAACGAGCATAATGAAACTTGCAACGAGCATAATGAAACTTGCAACAAGCATAATGAAACTTGCAACGAGCATAATGAAACTTGCAACAAGCATAATGAAACTTGCAACGAGCATGAAACTTGCAACAAGCATAATGAAACTTGCAACGAGCGTAATGAAACTTGCAACAAGCATAATGAAACTTGCAACGAGCATAATGAAACTTGCAACGAGCATGAAACTTGCAACAAGCATAATGAAACTTGCAAGGAGCATAATGAAACTTGCAACAAGCATAATGAAACTTGCAACGAGCATGAAACTTGCAACAAGCATAATGAAACTTGCAGCATATGCAATGAAGCTTGCAACGAGCATAATGAAACTTGCAACAAGCATAGGAGGGATGTGGGTGGCCTTACTGTTATGTACAAGGCCAATATTGTCAAAGTACCACACTTGGATCCACTTCGAGGACAGCGTGAAACAAGCTTTTATGCCACAAGACGGGCAGAAAACAGCAACTTCACTCTGGCTGTACCCTTCTCCAGAACTTCACTCCATCTGAGATCCTATATACCCAGGATGACTCGAGTATGGAACACATTCGTACAGCATAATGATGTCAACCGAGATAAAGTCAGTTGATCAAATGAAAATGCTGGTCCACAGATGGCTCCAACTTCATCCTGTTCCCTACTTGTATGTCTCAATATAAAAATGCTTTCAAATGAGCTGATGTAGGTAACAGCTCTTAGCTTGCCAATAAAGTTAGGAATCCTTAACCTGTAAATAGCTTGTCAATAAAGCTAGGAATCCTTAACCTTGTCAAACCCTGTGTTAAAAGAGAGAGAGAGAGAGAGAGAGAGAGAGAGAGAGAGAGAGAGAGAGAGAGAGAGAGAGAGAGAGAGAGAGAGAGAGAGAGAGAGAGAGAGAGAGAGTTTACTTTAAGTGAACTGTAGCTTTGTTGGTAGAAATTTATGTAAATATAATGTTAAGAGGTACCTATTAGATCAGTGTTTCAGTGATCAATTCTGAAACTTGTGAAATAATGTTTTAAGTGAGGTGGTTCTTGTGTTGCCGTCTCGCAGTGTTTCAAAATACAGCGAATCGAAGATGCCTCAATTCTGTAAATCGTTTAGTTATAAGGATGGTGTATTTCTTATAAATGGCTTCATGTTTTGTGATTCAGTCAATCATGTATGATTTACATGTATATTGTATATTGTGTGCTAAATAAAACATAAAAAAAAAATTCTGTGGGAGGTCTACCTGCAAATTGTGAATTTTGTCTATCGGTGTGAAAGAAAGTGAAAGCAGGAGGGAGACAGAGGTAAGGAAGGAGGAAGGGAGGCAAGAGAGGATTTAAAGAAATGGTTGAAGGAAAGGGCTGGAAGAATAGAGGGAGGGAGGTTATTTTTATACATTATGTACACGTGATTCCATATACCCAACACCCGAACAATTCCAGCAGGTACTGGAGTTTCCAAAAAAGAAAAAAATCTCTCTTGATATGACCCATAATGGTATGAGGCTCGGGCAAAGAAAATCAAACCCTGGACTGCGATTATGACTCGAATGCTCCCTCCAGAGAGTTAGTGGACACCCCTGAGGGAGGGAGGAAGGGAAGAAGGATAGATTTAAGGGAGGGGAATGAGGGGAAGGGGGCTTGTGAGAGCTGCTGACACTGGTCCACTTGACAGAGCCTGGCAGCAGTCACCCCACCCCTGTGCTGCCGAACAGAAAATGAATTCATCTGCGTAAATACATATTTCGCATTGGTGTGTCCACACGGCAGAATATAGTAACTGGGACTGACTCTCCCTCTCCTGGGTAAGTCGCTCCTGGCTTGTTCCCATCCCAGCATCCTAGGAGATGGAGCCGAGTCTTTTCTTAATATGGATGTTCATCATACTCTTTCTTCCTCTTCCTGAGGGCTAGGTGGCTCTCCTGAAGGCTGGGATGAGGGCGGACGTATGGGAGAAGGGCTAGTTGGGTTCCTGCTACACCAGGAACCGGATACAGGTCTTTCCTCGGGCAACCCAAACTTTTTGATGTTATGCATTGCAGCTGTTGCCTCGTGGGTTTGAGTGCAAACTACAAAAAAATAAGATCAGACACACACACACACACACACACACACACACACACACATGGAGCAAGGAGAGAGTGAACCTAGTAGCAACCAGTGAAGAGACGAGGCCAGGAGCTGTGACTCAACCTCTGCATCCACAATTAGGTGAGTACGATTAGGTGAGTACACACACTTATGGGGTATGACACTAAAGGAGCTAAACCATGAGAGACATACTAACGACTCGCAAAATCCTGCTCGAGATACCTATTACAGAAGGACATTAATGAATCACAGGGACATAAGACAAAAACTAATTCTCATCTTCCATCTCTGTAGCGGAATCAGGAAATCACGGTGGGGCGAACAGTTTCCACAATACAGATAACTAAGTGTTGCACATACACGTTAATCATGAACCTGTCAACTGCGCCATATTTAATTATAACGTTTTAAAGCGCATCTTCTGCCATCAACACTGATGCTGGACGTGAAGACATTACTGTCAACATGTCGGCGAGGAAACTTCCATTCTGTGCTGAGCTTTACTAAATCAGTACAAAGGATATAAGTCTGTTCTTGCATACTACGTATAGGTGAAGCTGTGCATAGGAGCGAAATGCTGTCACAGCTGAAGTTTACCTGGAGTTTACCTGGAGAGAGTTTCGGGGGTCAACGCCCCCGCGGCCCGGTCTGTGACCAGGCCTCCTGTTTGATTCACATCTGTGTTTTCTCCTTCGCATCTCTCAAGAAAATGATTGCAAATCTAATTTATTTATATATGAATAAATATGTAATATATCCCTTTACGACTGCAAACAAACCATACCACGGGTGGGGTTAGAACCCGCGATCAGAGAGTCACAAAACTTCAGTGGCTAACGCGTCGGTCTGGAGTTTTGTGACTCTCTGATCGCGGGTTTTAACCCCACCCGTGGTATGGTTTATATCTCTTTACTATATGAGTTCGTAAGATTCTTAAATTAACACTGTTGTTCTTTTCTGTTTTCCTTCCTAACTTCCTTCCTTCCAGTCTGTTTATTAAACGACAACAGTAATATCCATTTTTTTTACCGTTTCTTCGTGTCACGTACTCTCTTTGTTACTGGTTCACAACAACTACTTAATGCAAATCTAAGGTCTTAATACGCTCAAACTTTACCTTGTCTGATTGTACATGGATAACCCAAATACCTGTGAGAGACAGACTCGTCTTCTGGGAGTGAAAGTATATTAGTGACCTTTCTGGCTTACCTCCTGCATATTACTGACTTTTCTGGCTTAGCCCCGGTATATTACTGACCTATCTGGCTTACCTCCTGCATATTACTGGCCTTTCTGGCTTACCCTGGCATATTACTGGCCTTTCTGACTTGCCTCCGGCATATTACTGACCTTTCTGGCTTACCCCCGGAATATTACTGACCTTTCTGGCTTACCTCCGGCATATTACTGACCTTTCTGGCTTACCTCCGGCATATTACTGGCCTTTCTGGCTTACCGTGGCATATTACTGGCCTTTCTGACTTGCCTCCGGGATATTACTGACCTTTCTGGCTTACCTCCGGCATATTACTGACCTTTCTGGCTTACCTCCGGCATATTACTGACCTTTCTGGCTTACCTCCGGCATATTACTGATCTTTCTGGCTTACCTCCGGCATATTACTGACCTTTCTGGCTTACCTCCGGCATATTACTGACCTTTCTGGCTTACCTCCGGCATATTACTGACCTTTCTGGCTTACCCTGGCATATTACTGACCTTTCTGGCTTACCCTGGCATATTACTGACCTTTCTGGCTTACCTCCGGCATATTACTGACCTGGCTTACCTCCGGCATATTACTGACCTTTCTGGCTTACCCCCGGAATATTACTGACCTTTTTGGCTTACCTCCGGCATATTACTGACCTTTCTGGCTTACCTCCGGCATATTACTGACCTTTCTGGCTTACCTCCGGCATATTACTGACCTTTCTGGCTTACCTCCGGCATATTACTGATCTTTCTGGCTTACCTCCGGCATATTACTGACCTTTCTGGCTTACCCTGGCATATTACTGACCTTTCTGGCTTACCTCCGGCATATTACTGACCTTTCTGGCTTACCCTGGCATATTACTGACCTTTCTGGCTTACCTCCGGCATATTACTGACCTTTCTGGCTTACCCCCGGCATATTACTGACCTTTCTGGCTTACCCCCGGCATATTACTGGCCTTTCTGGCTTACCTCCGGCATATTACTGGCCTTTCTGGCTTACCTCCGGCATATTACTGACCTTTCTGGCTTACCTCCGGCATATTACTGATCTTTCTGGCTTACCCTGGCATATTACTGACCTTTCTGGCTTACCCTGGCATATTACTGACCTTTCTGGCTTACCTCCGGCATATTACTGACCTTTCTGGCTTACCCTGGCATATTACTGACCTTTCTGGCTTACCTCCGGCATATTACTGACCTTTCTGGCTTACCTCCGGCATATTACTGACCTTTCTGGCTTACCTCCGGCATATTACTGACCTTTCTGGCTTACCTCCGGCATATTACTGACCTTTCTGGCTTACCTCCGGCATATTACTGACCTTTCTGGCTTACCTCCAGCATATTACTGACCTTTCTGGCTTACCCCCGGAATATTACTGACCTTTCTGGCTTACCTCCGGCATATTACTGACCTTTCTGGCTTACTTAAGATAAGATCTCACACAAAACTGAGTTCTAGATTACTTTCAAGACTTTTAAATACACTTGCTAATTTTACTTCTAAAACCTTAAGCCACAGGTAATTAATTTTCTTAAGTCAAATATAAGATTTAGTTACACAAAATACTGAGAAAGAGAGAAGCAGAATAAACAGGTATATAATTACGTACAGAAAGATGATCATTTTGAAGTTTTTGATTAATATTCAACCTTGGGACACTACCGAGAAATGTAATTAAATAGAATAGAGTGGTGATGTTATTTTGTTTTTTCATTGGGGGTGGATGGGTAGGACAGGCAAACTGATTATGGTTCCTTTTCCAGTGAGTTGGTGTCCAGTGTGTCTTCAGAGACTCGGGTCACAAAAATATCGTCACAACCTTTCTTCTGATAATGTTGATTCGTAAAGAACACTCTGAGTGGGATGTTCGTGCTGTAATTGCGGTATATATTATGTTCAAGTTGCGTATATACAAGAATATGTTGTGGACCAGTATATACTGTCCCAGTACACGTGCTGGACCGGTTCTCTCTCTCTCTTTCTCTCTCATCCATCGAGGACATATCTAGTTTGGGTTTTCACTTCTCCTTTGCTCTCCATTTTCACAACAGGAAGATGTGAGGGATCAGAGATGACTATGGCCTTAAGAGGCTAAGCCTCCGTGGTGGCAACTGCCCAGCCTCGTCTGAGGCGCAGCACTAATGGCTACCTGGTTGATTATGGCACCGGCAATTAAGGTATAATGATCGCGTGGCTTTACTTGGAAAGCAAGTGCCTAGTGGAATCCTTCCCTCTCATGATGCCCGCAATTATACCCACAATTAAATCAGACGTAGTAAGAAGATGGCTTAATCGCCCGCTATAATCTGAGGGAGTTGGCGGCTGTAGCGATGACAGTGTTTCGTACGGTCATGTTTCACGCTGTCAGAATGCTGATATTATGTCTCGGTAATTTGTTCCGGTGGTGGAGTACAGTGGTCTCGGTGTTGCCCTCGCGCGCCTTCTATTGCACACCCTCACATCTACTGCACATTCTCACATCTACTGCACATCCTCACATCTACTGCACATCCTCACATCTACTGCACATCCTCACATTTACTGCACATCCTCACATTTACTGCACATCCTCACATCTTCAACTGAACGTCCTCGCAAGCCTTGTACTGCACATCCTCACACGCCTTCCACTGCACATCCTCACACGCCTTCCACTGCTCACCCTCACACATTCACCTACACCTGGCAGAAAGAGACATCTTTCTCCTCTACATTAACCCCGAAGAGATAATAAGCCAAGAAAGCTCACCAGTATAGCTTATTACCCCCTGAAAGACCTCTGGTTCTCTTACCAAGGATGCAACCCACAGCACTGCAATATTTCCTACTGAGTGATCAGGGTCATAAGGTGTAAAGACTTGCTCATATGTCTTGGCACGCCCGGGCATCGAACTCGGTAACTTTCAGTTGTGACGAATCATTTTTGATTAAATAATTTCCGTGATGCTGCATCAATGATCTTACGAAGAATAAGACGGGTCTTAGAAGTAACAATGTTTGCTTCCATTGAAGCTTAATGTGAGCTGTCATAGAGGCAAAATTGTTTGCTTCCTTTAAGGTTTAATCTACCGAGTCACGGAGGTCAGAAAACAAAAACGCAGCGCAGGGAGGGATCAGCTACTAAAACGCATGGTTTCCCACACCGTCAAACGCGATGATGGAGCATTTAGTCTCCCTCCTCAATCAGGCAGACAGTCCCTAGTCTGCTGGATAATACGGTTTGTTTTCCGACCAAAAACATTCCCGTACGTCTTTTCGAGTAATTTCAGCGCCGTGGTTTATTTCCGGACACCTGCTTGTGTATTGGCTGGAAGGTTTGCCGGTGTTGTGATTGTTCCGCTAGTTGTGGGATGCGAAAAGCAGCAGCTGGAGGATGACACGAGCCTTACCAGTGTTATAATCAATTCTCCAGCATACCCTCCCAGCTACCCCGCTCAGCCTGCAGGGCCCAGATAGATTCTCATTCTCTCTCTCTCTCTCTCTCTCTCTCTCTCTCTCTCTCTCTCTCCTTCCCTCCATCACCTCATCTCCTCATAGTGCACCCAAGAGGAGCTCTTAAAAAGAGGAACATTTACAAGAGGTCACGGCACGATCCCAGCCATATAAACATCTCTTACTTTTACTTCCACCCTGAGAGGCTGGGAGTCCCAAAGCGCCCTGCTTGTCCGCGCGTGAGTGGTCCTGGGTCTTAAGCAACCCGCCCACGCCCACCACCGCCCGTTCCCACGCCCGGACGGAGGGAAGGGAGTAAGAGAGAGGTTGAGGGGTGGTCAGAGGAGAGGCTTTTAAGGGTGTGGGAGTAGTGTTTGGTAAGAGGGGAGGGTTTTAGGAGGGGTGGGGATTGTGGGTGCGAGTGTGGGTGAGGGTGTGGGTGTGGATGTGGGTGTGGAGGGAGACGAGGCCACACTCGGGGTCAGCAGGTGAGTGAGAGGGAGGGTGAGCAAGAAAGACGTAAACACAAGTTCATCTTATAAGGATGCTTCGTGGCGGATGCTGCGTGGGCGGCGGTGATGCGGAAGTGGGCGGGCAGGTGAAAGGTGTGGGTGAGATGGCAGTGGTGTTTGTCGAAGTGGTAACGGTGTGTGGGACGTACCGGTAATGTGGGAGGCATGGCGGTGATGTGGGCAGGGCTGGTGGCTGTGTGGGCGGTAGACTCCGGGAGCAGTGAGTTGAGTAGGGTAGGAAAACAGCCAAGACAGCCATAATCACAGTCGATATAGACAGGCAGCTGTAAATAGCAGTGGAAAGAAATGAGCAGCAATGTGTTACCCTACTGGAGGGGACCCATTTTACAGCATTTCGCTAATGCAGCAGTTTTAAATTATACCCATTCATTTTATTTAGACTTCCTTCAAGTATCACCACTCACTATAAATTAAGAAGGCAAATATTCTAAGTAATGCGTGTGCTGTATATGCAATTTTTAGGCCTAGCTCTATTGCTCACTTAATATATGACAGTGTAAACATATCAGATTTTTAAACACATTGGAAAGTGAAAGTGGCTGCTTCACTTTACAGCGATTTTTCGCTTTACAGCGGTAGCCTGTAACTTATTCTGCTGTTTAAGCGGGGCTCTCCTGTGTTTATAGCACAATAGTTTACATAGGGGAAGAGAAAACTTCTCTAATTTTCCCACGTCTACCTGGAGTCTACCTGGAGGGGTGTTCCGGGGGTCAACGCCCCCGCGGCTCTTTCCTTGATAACACAAGATGAATATCGTTCACAGAGTGTCAGACTGAGCTGGAAGAGTTCATGATATCGTTAACTGCCTCTTTAATGGTTCATCAGCTAGTGAAGCTACGAAGGAGTTACTATCTGGAGTTACTATGGCTTTGAGGTGACCCTCTTTCAGCAGTCTGTCTTATATATAAAGACGAAATTGATTGTTTTATGACGATATCTGCGAGTTTGGGAGTTGACTGGGTGGTAGGAGCTCTGGAGTGGGAGGTTGGGTGGGTGAGGAGCTCCGGAGTGGGAAGCTGAGTGGGTGGGGAAGCTCTAGAGTGGGAAGCTGAGTGGGTGGGGAAGCTCTAGAGTGGGAAGCTGGGTACAAATCTCAAGATAAGAGTGTGTGTGTGATTAACAAGGCAGAGAACAGAGGTCGTGTGAGTGTAAAGTGAAGCGAGAGAGATACTGGCTCTGATTTTCCTCTCTCTCTCTCTCTCTCTCTCTCTCTCTCTCTCTCTCTCTCTCTTATTCCCTGGGAAAGATTTATGGCCCTTTTTTTTCCCTTTTCGTATAGATCTACACGTCGCGATAAACTTACTCGCACAACGTAAAAAATTTACACGCTTTCCGACACAGTCTGTTACCAGCGGCGATAAATCTCACGTCGTCCGGGTAAGCTCACTTGTTGCCCGAGTACAACGGCTTGCCCTCCGTGTGAGTTTGTTTTCCCGTATAAATTAACTCGGTGTTTGGATTATATTTAACTCACGTTGTGAGTCGTCGCGCTGAGTGCAGCGGCCGTCCTTCCAATTATTACATATATTTTAATTTATCTCTTTTTTTCTTTTTGGTTTTATGACTCAGATGGCTGAAACTAGTGTGTGTGTGTGTGTGTGTGTGTGTGTGTGTGTGTGTGTGTGTGTGTGTGTGTGTGTGTGTGTGTGTGTGTGTGTGTGTGTGTGTCTGTCCGGATGAACGTTGATACATGTGAGAAATCACGGATGCGCTTGGAATTTCACTATTTTTTTTTCAGTGTTTTCCATACACTTAAACCTTCATTCTCATAAGTAAATACATTTCTGTTAACTTTCACAACAGGTGTGTGTGTGTGTGTGTGTGTGTGTGTGTGTGTGTGTGTGTGTGTGTGTGTCGTTCTCCCTGCAGCTCTTAATATTACTTAAAGATGGACACTGCAGTATTTCGCTGCTGCATTAAACAAACCTTTGGCTACAATGTCACTGAGGATCTGGGACAGTCGTAGTAACACATGTATGTTGTATTAGCGTCAATCCTCTCCTCATTTTGATAGTTGTGGAGGTATGACGGAACCGACATCTATAGTTTTTTTCACCGTCTGAGTAACACGACAGGTAGACAACGGCAGACGTGTCCGGCAGTGTCTTCATACTTTCATCAATAACAAGATTTTCATTCGACTTAAACAAAAGTTTTAAGGATAATTTGGAATACTTTTGTTCATCTGAGCTTCCTGTGAAATATATTATTTTGCTATGATAACTTCCTGATACTATCCCCGAAGGTCGTTTTAAGGCTGTCTGCAAATTTTCTCAAAATGCTGTTTTCCTGATGTTAAGTTGGGTTATGACAAGGTAGTTTACACTTCATGTGAAGCATTAAACCTTTGCAGTTTGATACGGAGTAAGGAAGACTGGAGGTTCGATCCTTCGTTTGGTAATTGCTACAGAGACTGTTATTCAGTAATGCACTCACCCTTTTCTCTTGGCACGGTGGCTCAGAGAAGCTTTGAATCTCACGAAGTTGGCTGGAGTAGTGCTGCATGGAGCATGTTTGGAGCATGATAAAGCTCTACATAAAGTGATACGTCACCAGGTGTATTTGTACCGTGGCTAGAGCTCCCTGGATCACGAACTACAGGGATAAGAGATGTGTTTGTTGCCAGGGAATTGAAAGGTATTCTCCGTGACTCCCACTGTATGGTTCACGCTCCTAGAGTGCTCGCTGGTCATGAATAAATTCAACACGAAACAGAGTGAAGATGCCCTCCAGTGACCCCTCGCGCTAAAGGTCATTAACCTCGCTTGCCACGTATGTAAATTCACTGTTATATAAGCTCTGATCCTGTTTGTTAGTGGCATAAGGGCGCGAGTATCTGCTCATCCGCGCACGAACACCGAGGAAACCATCTCAGCTAGAGAATTACCAGCATCTGGGAAGAAAGTGAGGTTAGATCTTTTTTTTATCTCACAACAACAGAAGCAACACCAGCAATATTGATACCAACACAGCTGATCCAACACTCACTTGTCCATCACCCAATGATCCAACACTCGCTTCTTTAACACCAACTGGTTTGCCCAATGCACTCTGGTCCAACATCAGCTTGCCCAACACCCACTGACCCAACACTAGTTTGTAAAACCACTGTATCATAACATCACTCTCATCTACTCTCTTTTCCCCTCTCATTTACTTTCCCCACATTTCCTTCTCAAGCACAAGGTTCTCTCTCGTTCTCTCTCTCTCTCTCTCTCTCTCTCTCTCGGGATGAAGGCGAGTGTGAGGTCGAGATATTGGTGTGAATAGTATATATATATATATATATATATATATATATATATATATATATATATATATATATATAATATATATATATATATATATATATATATATATATATATATATATATATATATATATATATATATATATATATATATATATATATATATATATGCAAGGAATTCGCAAGAGCAGGCGAAATATACACAAACACTGATCTCTGATTGAAGGAGACTCGAACCTACGAACCTTGAAACAAAGTACACAGTGCTATACCAATCTCGCCACACTGGACAATACCTTGACGTGCAGCTTGCGCTACACGTTGATCCATGGCAGCCAGCTTTCAGCCAGAGATCAGTGTTTATATATATATATAATATATATATATATATATATATATATATATATATATATATACATATATATATATATATATTAGAATTTAATGTGAAGCTGTAAAACCAGGATCAAGGCACCTACCTTTCGACCCAGCTTTAAAGTGTAACCAAGGACTAAGTGATCCTAGCTACAACAGAAACAACAATAATAATAATGCACCGATATATTACCATCCCCCCTGTAGAATGTTGTTAAAGTAATATCAGGAATTAATTTACCCAGGTGAGTCTCGCTGTATTATATGCCCTCCCCGCCATTACCCGGCAATTTCATTAATTTTCAAACTAATTATTTTGCGGTTGCATGCAAGGGGATCCATAATACGAGCAAGAAGTAAACACGAGTTGCTGACCCAAGATGAATGGATGGCCCACCGCGTTAGGGGTCACGGCAGGCAAAGGGAACTAAAATTAATATTGGCTTTAGTGGGCTAAGTATATTATCGCGAGCAAGAACGAGCAGGAAGAAGTAGAGCTGCCTTACAAGGAGCCAGGTTAATGCGTGTCAAGTGAGTCTCTATACCCCGAAGACTCTGTGTCAAAGGCCCGGCAAGACGGATGATTCCTTCTTGAAGAGCCGTAAATGCAACAGGAAAACTTACGGGGTTAATGGAGTGTATCGGTTAAAATATATGCGTTCTGAAGACAAGAGCTGGAAGGCGAGTGTGTCAGGTATATATCCTGACGCAGGTGTACATGTTATTGTACTCCAGTGTAGGAGCGACCCTTGGCACCGTACAGATGGTGACATCGGCGGTGACTGACATCGACTGATAACCTTGATCACAAAGATCGGCGAAGCGAGAATGATGCAGCCGCAACAGCTGCAGACGCAGAGAGAAAACATCAGTAGCAAGCAGGAGAACTGGCAGCAGGAACAACAATAGCAGCAGCAAAAACAGGAGTTGAGGAGCAACAGTAGCAGGAGAAACAGCAACTGAAGCTGCAACAGGAGTCACAGAAGCAGCAGCAGAAGCGGAAAGAGGATCAGACACAATGTTATAGTTATGTTTGACAGATTAATTAGTTTCCTAGAATACAGGAGACCCAACCTGAGCGAATCAATAAGAACGAATGAGGAAAAGTTTTGACAAGTGAACGATACGGAGATATGAAGTAGACACTAACAGGAATCACAGAGTGACACGAACCATAGTGACACGAATCATAGTGACACGAATCACAGAGTGATACAAATCACAATGTCACGAATCATAGTGTCACACGAATCACAGTGACATGAATCAGAGTAACACGAATCACAGAGTGACACGAATCATAGAGTCAGGAATCAGAGTGCCTCGAATCACATAGTGCCACGAATCACATAGTGCCACGAATCACATAGTGCAACGAATCACATAGTGCCACAAATCACATAGTGCCACGAATCACATAGTGCACTCCGGTCGAAACGTTTGGAGTGATGTTTTGCTCATATATTTTTTGTGTGTGTGTATGTTTGTGTGGTGTGTGTGTGTGTATGTGTGTGTGCACGTGTGTGCATATGTGTGCATGTGTGTACTCACCTAATTGTACTCACCTAACTGTGGTTGCAGGGGTCGAGACTCAGCTCCTGGCCCCGCCTCTTCACTGATTGCTACTAGGTCTTCTCCCTCTCTGCTTCCTTAGCTTTGTCATACCTCTTATTAAAACTATGTATGGTTCCTGCCTCCACTACTTCACTTGCTAGCTATTCCACTTCCTGACGACTCTATGACTGAAGAAATACTTCCTAACGTCCCTGTGACTCGTCTGAGTCTTCAGCTTCCAGTTGTGACCCTTTGTTCCTGTGTCCCCTCTCTGGAACATCCTATCTCTGTCCACCTTGTCTATTCCCCACAGTATCTTGTATGTCGTTATCATGTCTCCCCTGACCCTTCTGTCCTCCAGTGTCGTCAGTCCGATTTCCCTCAACCTTTCCTCGTACGACATTCCCCTGAGCTCTGGGACTAGCCTTGTTGCAAACCTTTGTACTTTCTCTAACTTCTTGACGTGCTTGACCAGGTGTGGGTTCCAGACTGGTGCTGCATACTCCAGTATGGGCCTAACATACACAGTGTACAGTGTCTTGAACGATTCCTTATTAAAGTATCGGAACGCTATTCTCAGGTTTGCCAGGCGCCCGTATGTTGCAGCAGTTATTTGGTTGATGTGTGCCTCCCGTGACGTGCTCGGTGTTATGGTCACCCCGAGGTCTTTCTCCCTGAGTGAGATCTGTAGTCTTTGTCCACCTAGCCTATACTCTGTCTGCGGTCTTCTTTGCCCCTCCCCAATCTTCATGACTTTGCATTGGGCAGGATTGAATTCGAGAAGCCAGTTTCTGGACCACATGTCCAGCCTATCCAGGTCTCTTTGCAGTCCTGCCTCATCCTCATCTGATTTAATTCTTCTCATCAACTTCACATCATCTGCGAATAGGGACACTTCAGAGTCTATTCCTTCCATCATGTCGTTCGCATATATCAAAAATAGCACTGGTCCTAGAACTGACCCCTGTGGGACCCCGCTCGTCACAGGCGCCCACTGTGATACCTCTTCACGTACCATGACTCGTTGCTGCCTCCCTGTCAGGTATTCCCTGATCAATTGCAGTGCTCTCCCTGTTACATGCGTCTGATCCTCCACCTTCTGCACTAATCTCTTGTGGGGAACTGCGTCAAAGGCCTTCCTGCAGTCTAGGAAAACGCAATCTCTCGTGTCTTACTTCTGTTACCTTGTCATAAAATTCCAGGAGGTTTGTGATACATGATTTGCCTTCCATGAACCCATGCTGGTTTTCATTTATAATCTTGTTCCGTTCCAGGTGTTCCACCACTCTCCTCCTGATAATCTTCTCCATGACTTTGCACACAATATATGTCAGAGACTCAGGTCTGTAGTTTAGTGCCTCGTTTCTGTTTCCTTTCTTAAATATGGGGACTACACTTGCTGTCTTCCATTTCTCAGGTAGTTGCCCAGTTTCAAGGGATGTGTTGAAGATTGTGGTTAGAGGCACGCACAGCATCTCTGCTCCTTCTCTAAGGACCCAGGGGGAGATGTTGTCCGGTCCCATCGCCTTTGAGGTATCAAGGTCACTTAGCAGCTTCTTCACCTCCTCCTCTGTTGTTCGTATGTCATCCAACACTTGGTGGTATAGTCCCTCTTGATGTTCCCTTCTGTGCTGACTTCCCAAAGCCCTTCCTGTCTCTACTGTAAAAACTTCCTTAAATCTCCTGTGTGTGTGTGTGTGTGTGTGTGTGTGTGTGTGTGTGTGTGTGTGTGTGTGCCCCTCCACTTGTTGAGGTTGAACTCCAATAGGCACTTGTTTGCCACAAACATGAAAAGTAATTAAAAAAATGACTGAAAGTGAAGACTGGCAATGTATATATATATATTATATATGCAATGCAAAACAACGACTGTGAAAGAATAGAGAAATTCCAGGCGCTTTCGTGACTAATCACATTATCAAGGAACAATGTTTTGCATATTCTGAAATCACCTGTTTACTGTGATCTTATTGTATATATATATATATATATATATATATATATATATATATATATATATATATATATATATATATATATATATATATATATATATATATATGTATGTCGTGCCGAATATGTAAAACTGGTCAATTAGCAAGAACTCATTTAAAATTAATTTCTCTCTGAAATTTTCTCTTATACGTTTAAAGATATATTTTTTTCATTAATGTATATGAAAAAAATTATAATTTTGCACCAAAAGAATCTTAGAAAACTTATCTAACCTTATTATAATAAGAGCAATTTATTTTAGCCTAACCTAAGTAAATATATTTTAGATTTGTTTACAATAATTTATTATTAAACAAACACAGTGGAATATATTTTTTTCGTTAGGTTCAGAATGATTTTGGCGAAATTATTGCATACACAAATTTTCACTTGTCCTATATGGCAAGATGAACGTTGCTTTTTAAGCCAAGATCGCAACCTACGACACATTATATATATATATATATATATATATATATATATATATATATATATATATATATATATATATATATAATATAATATAATATATATATATATATATATATATATATATATAAATATATATATATATATATATAAATATATATATATATATATATATATATATATATATATATATATATATATAATATATATAATATATATATATATATATATATATATATATATATATATATATATATATATATATATATATAATATATATATATATATGAGACTCTTCACCTCTCATCTGGGTCACTGGTTTCTCCTCTTCCTCTCTCTCTTTTGTTTCCTCTTCACCTTTCTCTCTTCCCCTCCCCCCTTCCTTCCCTCCTTCCCTTCTCTTTCCCTTCTATTTCAGTACTGCACTGTCATTTATTTATCATTCCCCTCATTACCCTCTTCCCATTCCTTTCTTCTCTATCTCTCCTTCCCTTCCCTCCCTCTATCTCTCCTTCCCTCCCTCCCTCTATCTCTCCTTTCCCTTTCCCTCCCTCTATCTCTCCTTCCCTCCCTCCCTCTATCTCTCCTTCCCTTCCCTCCCTCTATTCTCCTCCTTCCCTCCCTCTATCTCTCCTCCCTCCCTCCCTCTATCCCCCCTTTCCCTTCCCTCCCTCTATCTCTCCTTCCCATCCCTCTATCCTCCCCTTTCCCTTTCCCTCCCTCTATCTCTCCTTTCCTTCTCCCTCCCTCTATCTCTCATTCCCCCCCTCTATCTCTCCTTCCCTTCCCTCCCTCTATCTCTTTCCCTTTCCCCTTCCCTCCCTCTATCTCTCCTTCCCTCCCTCTATCACTCCTTCCCCCTTCATCTCTCCTTCCCCTTCCCCCCCTCTCACTCCTTCCCTTCCCTCCCTCTAACTCTCCCCTTTCCCCCCCTCTATCTCTCCTTCCCTTTCCCTCCCTCAATCTCTCCTTCCCTTCCCTCCTCCTATCTCTCATTCCCCTCCTCTATCTCTCCTTCCCTTCCATCCCTCTATCTCTCCTTCCCTTCCCTCCTGTATCTTCTTTCCCTTCCCTCCCTCTATCTCTCCTCCCTTCCCTCCCTCTATCTCTCCTTCCCTTCCCCCCCTTTATCTCTCCTTCCTTCCCTCCCTCTATCTCTCCTTCCCTTCCCTCCCTCTATCTCTCCTTCCCCTTTCCCCCCTCTATCTCTCCTTCCCTTCCCTCCCTCTATCTCTCCTTCCCTCCCTCCCTCTATCTCTCCTTCCCTTCCCCCTCTATCTCTCCTTCCCTCCCTCTATCTCCCTTTCCTTCCCTCCCCTTTATCTCTCCTTCCCTTCCCTCCCTCTATCTCTCCTTCCCCTTTCCCCCCCTGTATCTCTCTTCCCTTCCCTCCCTCTACTCTCCTTCCCTTCCCTCCCTTTATCTCTCCTTCCCTTCCATCCCTCTATCTCTCCTTCCCTTCCCTCCCTTATCTCTCCTTCCCCTTCCCTCCCTCTATCTCTCCTTTTCCCCTTTCCCTCCTTTATCTCTCCTTCCCTTCCCTCCCTCTATCTCTCCTTCCCTTCCCTCCCTCTAACTCTCCTTCCCCCCTTTCCCCCTATCTCTCCTTCCCTTCCCCTCCCTCATCCTCCTTCCCTTCCCTCCCTCTATCTCTCCTTCCCTCCCTCCCAAACTCTCCTTCCCTTCCCTCCCTCTATCTCTCCTTCCCTTCCCTCCCCCTACTCCTTCCCCCCTTTTAGGAAGAAAGGGTGAGAGAAGGAAACGGAAAGAAAGAGTGAGAGAAGGAAGGAAAGAAAAGGGTGGAGAAGGCAAGGAAAGAAGAGTGAGAGAAGGAAAGGAAAGAAAGAGTGAGAGAAGGAAGGAAAGAAAGAGTGAGAGAGGAAAAGGAAAAAAAGAGTGAGAGAAGGAAAGGAAAAAAAGAGTGAGAGAAGGAAAGAACAGAGTGAGAGAAGGAAAGGACAGAAACGAGTGAGAGAGGAAGGGAAAGAAAGAGTGAGAGAAGGAAAGGAAAGAGATGAGAGAAGGAAGGAAAGAAAGAGTGAGAGAAGGAAAGGAAAGAAAGAGTGAGAGAAGGAAGGAAAGAAAGAGTGAGAGAGGAAAGGAAAGAAAGAGTGAGAGAAGGAAAGGAAAGAAAGAGTGAGAGAAGGAAAGGAAAGAAAGAGGTGCGAGAAGGAAAGAAAGAGTGAGAGAAGGAAAGGAAAGAAAGGGTGAGAGACGGAAGGAAGAAAGAGTGAGAGAGGAAAGGAAGAAAGGGTGAGAGAGGGAAGGAAAGAAAGAGTGAGAGAAGGAAGGAAAGAAAGGGTGAGCGAAGGAAAGGAATGAAAGAGTGAGGAAGGAAAGGAAAGAAAGGGTGAGAGAAGGAAGGAAAGGAAGAGTGCAGAGAAGGAAAGGAAGAAAGGGTGAGAGAAGGAAAGGAAAGAAAGAGTGAGAGAAGGAAAGGACACGAAAGGGTGAGAGAAGGAAAGGAAAGCAAGAGTGAGAGAAGGGAAAGGAAAGGAAGAGTGAGAGAAGGACAAAAGAGTCGAGCGACGGAAAGGAAACGAAAGAGTGAGAGAAGGAAAGGAAAGAAAGGGTGAGGAGGAAAGGAAAGAAGGTGAGAGAGCCGAACGGACACACAAGCGTGGACGAAGGCAAGGAAAGAAATGTGAGGGAACGGAACGGAAGAGGTGCAGGCAGGAAAGGAACGACAAGAGAGTGAGAGAAGGGAAGGAAAGACAGAGTGAGAGAAGGCAAGAAAGACGTGAGAGCCCCCAGGGAAGGACACGAAAGAGTGAGAGAAGGCAAGGCAAGAACGGTGAGCAGATTGGAAAGCACGAGTGAGAGCCAGGACCAGGCATCAGGTGAGCGAAGGAAATGGAAAGAAAGGTGAGCGCAAGGAAAGCTCCCTTCCCCTCCCTCCCCCTCATCCTCCTTCCTTCCTCCCTCATCCTCCCTTCACTTATCTCCTTTCCCCCAAAAACCTTCCGGCTACACCCTCCTTCCCCTATCTCTCCTGCCCTCCCCAAAACTTACCACAAACTCTCCCTCCCTCTATCTCTCCTTCATTCACCTCATCTGCTCCTCTCCCCTATACGCTTACCTACCGCTAATCATGTTCCTCCCTTTAATCTCTCCTCCTTCCCTTTAAGCTATCCTCCCTTCATCCTCTACTCTCCTTCCTTCCCCTTATTTCCCTTTCCCTTCCCCCTCTATCTCCCTTTCCTCCACACTTATCTCTCCTTCCCTTCCCTCCCTCTATCTCTCCTCCCTTCCCCCCCTTTATCTCTCCTTCCCTTCCCTCCCTCTATCTCTCCTTCCCTTCCCTCCCTTATCTCTCCTTCCCTTCCCTCCCTCTATCATCTCTCCCTTCCCTCCTCTATCTCTCCTTCCCTTCCCTCCCTCTATCTCTCCTTCCCTTCCCTCCCTCTATCTCTCCTTCCTTCCCTCCCTCTATCTCTCCTTCCTTCCCTCCCTCTATCTCTCCTTCCCTTCCCTCCCTCTATCTCTCATTCCCTCCTCCTCTATCTCTCCTTCCCTTCCATCCCTCTATCTCTCCTTCCCTTCCCTCCCTTTATCTCCTTCCCCTTCCCTCCCTTATACTCCTCTTCCCTTCCTCCCCTCTATCTCTCCTTCCTTCCCTCCCTCTATCTCTCTCTTCCCTTCCCTCCCTCTATCTCTCCTTCCCTTCCCTCCCTCTATCTCTCCTTCCCTTCCCTCCCTTTATCTCTCCTTCCCTTCCCCCCTCTATCCTCCTTCCTTCCCTCCCTTATCTCTCCTTCCTTCCCTCCCTCTATCTCTCCTTCCCTTCCCTCCCTTATCTCTCCTTCCTTCCCTCCCTCTATCTCTCCTTCCTTCCCTCCCTTTATCTCTCCTTCCCTTCCTCTCCTCTATCTCCTCCTTCCCTTCCCTCCCTCTATCTCTCCTTCCCTTCCCTCCCTTATCTCTCCTTCCCTTCCTCCCTCTATCTCTCCTTCCCTTCCCTCCCTTTATCTCTCCTTCCTTCCCTCCCTCTATCTCTCCTTCCCTTCCTCCCTCTATCTCTCCTTCCCTTCCCTCCCACTATCTCTCCTTCCCTCCCTTCTCTCCTTCCCTTTCCCTCCCTCTATCTCTCCTTCCCTTCCCCCCCTCTATCTCTCCTTCCCTCTCCTCTATCTCTCCTTCCTTCCCTCCCTCTATCTCTCCTTCCCTTCCCTCCCTCTATCTCTCCTTCCCTCCCTCTATCTCTCCTTCCCTTCCCTCCCTCTATCTCTCCTTCCCTTCCCTCCCTTTATCTCTCCTTCCCTTCCCTCCCTTTATCTCTCCTTCCCTTCCCTCCCTCTATCTCTCCTTCCCTTCCCTCCCTCTATCTCTCCTTCCCTTCCCTCCCTCTATCTCTCCTTCCCTTCCCTCCTTCTATCTCTCCTTCCCTTCCCTCCCTCTATCTCTCCTTTCCTTCCCTCCCTCTATCTCTCCTCCCCTCCCTCCCTCTATCTCTCCTTCCCTTCCCTCCCTCTATCTCTCCTTCCCTTCCCTCCCTCTATCTCTCCTTCCCTTCCCTCCCTCTATCTCTCCTTCCCTTCCCTCCCTCTATCTCTCATTCCCCTCCTCTATCTCTCCTTCCCTTCCATCCCTCTATCTCTCCTTCCCTTCCCTCCCTCTATCTCTCATTCCCCTCCTCTATCTCTCCTTCCCTTCCATCCCTCTATCTCTCCTTCCCTTCCTCCCTCTATCTCTCATTCCCCTCCTCTATCTCTCCTTCCCTTCCATCCCTCTATCTCTCCTTCCCTTCCCTCCCTCTATCTCTCATTCCCCTCCTCTATCTCTCCTTCCCTTCCATCCCTCTATCTCTCCTTCCCTTCCTCTATCAATTTTTTTTCCTGCCTATGCATATGACGGACCTTCACGGAGTGTGTCACATCGCTTGTGAAGGACTCTTCATCCAAGGAGCTGGAGCTGCCTTCACCTTCCTCGAATCAAACCTGATTACTCCCCATCCTTGATAATATTAATGACAATAATAATAATAATAATAATAATAATAATAATAATAATAATAATAATAATAATAATAATAATAATAATAACAATAATAATAATAACAACAATAATAATAATAATAACAATAATAATAATAATAACAATAATAATAATAATAGTAATAATAATAATAATAATAATAATAATAATAATAATAATAATAATAATAATGTATATCGGTTGTAGCAACAATATTACTCATTATTATTATTATTATTATTATTATTATTCAGATTAACAAATGGTTAAGGCTCGAACCTCCGTTTATCATTAAATACCCAGAAACTTCACCAGTCTTATTATCGTTGGATCATTATCAGTAGAGGCAGAAGTAGATGGACGAGTTGGTGGTAGCAGAAGTAGTGGTAGACAGAGGTAGATCCACTGGTGTACATAAATTCTGAGAAATTAGACACATGTGTAATATCTTTGTAGACGTTTCGGCAGCCGTAGTCTAGAAGAAACCGAGTTCTTCAAGACTACTCCAAGGCTGAGGGACTCTTTACCTTGCCTCTTGTAGACAGTTCTTCACATTAAGTCTTTGTACTGTATTGATAAAGTCACTGGTTGGCGAAACGTTTACAAATAAAGATACCCAGATGCTGCAAATGTGTCTAATTCATCTTGTCCGTATTGTATACCATTTTTAAACACAAGTCCTGTGAGTGACGGTGTCAACAAGGGTGATGAAGAGGCTTGAAGAGAACTAAGTACAGAAGTGGTAGTTGTGGTCCCATGATGTCCATCCACTTCCTTCTTTTTAGTAAATTCCATCTCATGGTTCAATATGTCCCCCTTCACCACTACAATTCTTGTGTTACGTCAGAGCAGTTGGCAAATAGGAAGAGTTACCTTCGCCACTGCAACACTTGAGAGGCCAGTGATAGTCAAAACCAGGTCGAGGACTTTCAAGAATTTCCTTCGAGACACTGGATATCCTGAGGTATTTCCAGTATTTTCTTTTTTGCCTTGAGGTCAATATAGTTTTAGTATCTATTGTCGGAGACAGCAACTGCGGAACGACGAGGATCTCTTCCCCTGCCTTTGACTTCTCACGTATAAACATTGTTTTATAACTGTGTTTACCTTGTGTTTACCTTAAGCTGATGTTCCTTTGCAGTAGATGGCCAAAGATATTCCCCCTTTTGTTGTTTGCTTACCAAATAAGAAGTGATCTTCACTCATTCCAGTCCTGAACCAGTGCTGTTAATTTCCTTTCCCAGTCCTGTACCGGTGCTGTTTAAGTCCATTTTCCAGTCTTATCTCTGCGCGGCTCAGATTCATCTTCTAACCTTAGCCCGGTACTGTTCAGGTTCCCCTTCCAGTCCTGGTCCAGTGCTGCTCAGGTCCATCTTACCCTCCTGGTCCAGTCATGCTCAAGCCCTTCTACCAGACCTGATCCAACAATTTATAAGCTGAATTCTAAACCCATATATCATATCCCCAAACCACAAATCATTACAATCACTGAATTGACTAATAGATTAATTGATTGACAGCAGTACCGTTCTGGTTTCGGAACACTTTGAAGAGAGTGCAGGAGTGGTGATCACTGATCAGGGGGCCACCATTATTCACTCCCTATCTATTATAAGTCAACATTTTCAACTAAGTCTAGCATAAGAAGCAGCATTTATTAGTAAGAAGTTAATAATAAGGCGGCCATCAATTTGCATATAATGAAAAGCGGCAACAACACACAGGAGGATCTACGAAGTCTGATTAGGCGATGATGGGAGTACTAATAGGAAGCTTGGCAGTCTCGTGTTTAGCGGACGGTGGATCAAATCCCCACTACGCCATGAGATGAGTGACCCACACAAGCTGAGTGTTGGATGCCAATATACATTATATATATATATATATATATATATATATATATATATATATATATATATATATATATATATATATATATATATATATATATGGTTTGCATCAAGAGTTTTAAACAAATATCTTCCCCATCAAGTTTGGTTACCTTTTACTTCCACATTCATCATATGTTTATCGATGACCCTCAGTACGTTTAATCACTAACTTACACACCAATATTATGCTTACAAGCGAGACCCACAACACGGAATCTCCCACTAGCGTCCCATGACAGTGGGAGAGCTGCCTCCCAGCACGCCTTCAATATCAGTCGCTGGGAGGGAACGCAGCCATAGTTCGCGGGAAAATTCTCCGTAATCTCCCAGTCCATCGACTGTAATTATGCCGTGGGCGTAATTAATGGTGTGTTTAACAGGACGAGGTCAATACCTGACCTGAACGGGGTCATCTTCAGCGCTCGTCTGACCTCGCTTCTCATTCAGGCGCTCCACTTCGGCTGGGAGAGCCACAACACTTTCACTTGACGTTTTGGGCCACTTACAAAGAGTTCTGACAACTTACAAGGAGTTCTGACAACTTACAAGGAGTTCTGACAACTTACAAGGAGTTCTGACAACTTACAAGGTGTTTTGACCACTCTCAAGGAGTTCTGACCACTTACAATGAGTTCTTACCACTTACAATGTGTTATGACCACTTACAAGGAGTTCTGAACACTTACAAGGTGCTCTGACCACTTACAAGGAGTTCTGACCACTCACAAGGAGTTATGACCACTCACAAGGAGTTTTGACCACTCACAAGGAGTTCTGACCACTCACAAGAAGTTCTGACCACTCACAAGGAGTTCTGACCATTTACAAGGTGTTTTGACCACTTACAAGGATTTCTGACCACTTACAAGGTGTTCAGAATACCCTGTAAGTGGTCAGATCACTTACAAGGTGTACTGACCACTTACAAGTTGTTCTGACCACTAGCAAGGATTACTGACCACTCACTGGGAGTTCTGACCACTCACTGGGAGTTCTGACCACTCACAAGCAGTTCCGACCACTCACAAGCAGTTCTGACCACTCACAAGCAGTTCTGACCACTCACAAGCAGTTATGACCACTCACAAGCAGTTATGACCACTCACAAGCAGTTCTGACCACTCACAAGCAGTTCTGACCACTCACAAGCAGTTCTGACCACTCACAAGCAGTTATGACCACTCACAAGCAGTTCTGACCACTCACAAGCAGTTCTGACCACTCACAAGCAGTTCTGACCACTCACAAGAAGTTATGACGACTCACAAGAAGTTATGACGACTCACAAGAAGTTATGACGACTCACAAGAAGTTATGACGACTCACAAGAAGTTATGACGACTCACAAGAAGTTATGACGACTCACAAGAAGTTATGACGACTCACAAGAAGTTATGACGACTCACAAGCAGTTCTGACCACTCACAAGAAGTTATGACGACTCACAAGAAGTTATGACGACTCACAAGAAACTTGGACCACTTAAAAAGGGATTGTAAAATATCACAATAAAAACTTAGTAATAATAATAATAATAATAATAATAATAATAATAATAATAATATTAATGTCATGAGGCCAAAAATGTTTATTATGCCAACAAATAATCATTATCTTAGATTATCAATTCTGCAACTGGATAAAAATCCACTACATGGGGGAAACGTCGCTAATAAGAGCGAAACGTCATCAATAAAAAAGTCAGAAGCTGTTCGAAAACGCCACAAATAAAACTCAAAGTGTGGGCGAAACGTAGTCAATTAAGATTTCATGGATCTGCATTTGCGTCTGTCTCGTCCGTGTTTTATCCCACTTTCTAACATCTAATTAACTTTATTCTTTTTTTTATGTCCTTATCTTCACCTTTGCTTAATACAAGAATGCGAGGCATCGACAGATTGCGAGGCAGCAACACTAGTAACACAAGGCAGAGGCAAAACGCTAGGCTGGAACACAAGAACGCGAGTCGGTGAGGTTGTATGGGGACGCGAGACAGCGAGGAAACGCGAGGCAGCAACACTCAGACGCGAGGCAGCGACACTCAGCATCGAGGCAGCGACACTCAGACGCGAGGCAGCGACACTCAGCATCGAGGCAGCGACACTCAGACGCGAGGCAGCAATACTCAGACGCGAGGCAGCGATCAGGACTCATAAAACTCGCCAGACTCTGCAACACTCTTAATCAATTAAGTAGCAGGGCGTTGCTAACAGATAATTAACTTAAAATCATTTAATTAGTTGGGTGCTCTTAACAGATAATTACTTTAACGTAAGGCATAACATCTTTCAAACTCAATCCCCCTTCCATCCTCCTAACAAGGCTGTGAAGTGTGTGTTTACATGGGGTGAAAAATCCTGCCATCCACATCAAGGGTATATACACCAAGTGGTGTGCTTACATGGGGTGAAAAATCCTGCCATCCACATCAAGGGTATATACACCAAGTGGTGTGCCTCTCAGTATATATGCGGTGAGAGTTCACTTTCTCGCCAATTTTAGGGATTAAAGTGTTCCTGGTGGTGACCCTTATGACCACATAAGGGTCATTAAGGCTGCAGTAACAAGTAGCCTTAATGACCCTTATGTAGTCATTAGACGTTAAGCCTACTGGGTTGGACTGGTAAGACAGTGCAAGGCCTGAAGCTCAGCTAAGCTCACCTGAAGCTCAACTAAGTTGAAGCTCGACTAAGTTGAGCTTCAGTTCAACTAAGGTGACCCAACTCAGTTGAGCCAAAGCTCAAATAAGTGGGTCATGGTGTGACTAGGATCGACTTCAGGAGAAATTTCCCTACTTCGACAGATAAGCAAAACACCAGCAACAAATCAGATTCGATCACCAAGACGCCCAGAAATCACTCAGTGGTCGATTTGTTGTCTCTTGTTGTTTAGGTAAATGTGGGTCTGGTCTCTGAGGTTCTAAATAAGGGCGAGAGAAGTGTGTTTCCTCTCTTTGCATACTCGCAAAGGAAATCATCAAACTGATGGTATTTCCTTTACTATGTTGATTTTCGTCAGCTTCACAGTGATGATTGATGATGACGACGACCTCCAACTGGATAATTAAAATCAAAAAGAGGTGGACATGAGTAAGTGAATATTTGTGTCCGCTACTATAAGACACGAATCCATTTGGAAATAATTGACAGTTAGGTCTCCCTGGAGGGAAGACGAGCGTGGAGAGTGCCATCTGTTTTGTGGGCTTTTGCGCAACTAGGGCGGGGCGACGTTGAGGATGATCTGGGGGCCATAGAGGAGCTGACTCGCCACCTCTTTGTTGATTTAGAAAGCTATCTCAGCCGGGCGAGAGGTCGCACAGTGTATTATATCTTGGCCCATTTTCTGCTGCAGATCACACGGTAGATGAATCGCTTAAGGTCGACCTCTACACTACAATTTCCTTACCCCGTATTAGAGCCGAGCGATGCGAGCGAGTGGGGGAACAATATTATTGTTACGTTGATCTTGGGTGTTTTAGAAACATCTGGTCAATGACGGTGCTGGAGAGGGGCAACCACACAGTGTTGGTCCACCCCTCACACGTGTATAACAACTGACGGGTATGGCCTTTGTACCAGCTCTGAATACAGAAATAAATTAAAATGATTGGAGAAGAAGCAAATACAATTGAAACTTATTTCGAAGTTTCTAAGCAGTTACATAGACTATTATACATAACAGCTATTACAACCCAGGAACAATATGGCCTGTTATCCTGGGTGTAAAGGGAGCAAGGAACAGGACAAACACAGTTGAATGACTCTGAAATATATTTTCCTTCACCAAGAGCGATAGCAAGTATTTACACTTATGTACACTATATACAGTTGGAAATGTATATGAACAACACGATTAGTTAAAGGCCAAGACACAGCCTAGAGACAGAATGGACAACCTCGCTCAACTAGCTCTTGAATGGAAATGACAAGTGGACAGGTGGGTGGTGACCACTACACTTCCACGATTGCCAGACCCACCTTCTCATTGGCTGAATTTTGGTACTGATCGAACGATGGGGCCCCATCATTCGACCCTTAGTACTGGTTTGCTGGTTGGGGAGATAGCCTTTCAATGAGGGTGTGTACATGCACTGAATAAAGGTTACGTACACTTTGCATGCCACAGCAGCATATGTATAGAGAACCTAGGATAACCCGAAAAGTCAGACATAGTGACTTATTTCCGGTCAACGAATGACTTGACTGTGAAGTTTGGTGATAAAAATTATTCTTAGATGGACGAGCGTGTTATATTTACAGTTTCGTAACTATTAAGTTATTCATGGTAGAATTATACCCACATGTAGACGAAGAGAAGAGAAATATTTGTTTATCTATTTCGATCAGTCTGACACCCTCATCAACATATCAACTATTCTGATGACTTCATTTACAAGTCGGCTTCCTTTTAATATTAAAAAATGTTCATGTAAATAATGCGCCATAATCATTAGCATCACATTATTATTATCATCATATGCACGGGGAAGCGCTAAATCCTAAGGGATCATACAGTGCCCGTAGAGTGGGATTCTGTGAGATTTGATCTCACGATGGTAACGTACACGTTGTGGGGACGTAAACACACTCTCAGCAGCTCTCACCTATTTTTCTTGACAGTTTATCGTGGTTAATTGTGGGAGCCTGAGATGCCCACAATTAACCTCGCGGAGGTGATTACTCTGCGAGCTCAATTATAGATAATTAAATTGAAATTGTAGGAGTATTTACGAGATACGAAGAAGGATTTAGAAGAATCCCAGACCTGCCTGCCACTGTGCCACGGCTGGCTTCAAAGATAAACAATTATATGAATTAGGAATCGCTAAACCATAGGGTTACTACCGCGCTTTGGGACTGAGAGATAGTAGTCTGTGACCTTAGCTAGCAAGAGAAGAGAGCCAGTAACTGTTACAGGCAGAGCCGGATTTAAGCATAATCTGCACCTTAGGCCCTCACACTCGGAAGGGACCTCTGAAAATTTAAGAAATTACTTTTTCTTACCTATGCCGAAACTCTGCTATAAACCCATACCTGGCACACTTAAAGTTAATTATCAAAAATTTTAGAGTTTTTAAATTTAATATATGAGTTAACAAGTTATCTTTTGAGGACATTATTCATGGATTGACGTTTCAAAAAGCAAGAAAAATGCATATTGACTGATTTCTTATGTTTTATCCGTGTTAACAATGTTATAATACGCAAATTACATTTCATTCTCTGGCAATTAGAGGTTTACAACAGTATTTTACTCACAGGAATTAAATACATAGTCACTGAACAACTTTGTAATAGCATTTTCCTGTTAATAAACCTCTTTAAACGTAATAATTATGGGGATATTTATCAAGTTTTAATGGCGTGACTCCTCACACCCTCAGACGAGTTTTTGTATCTTAGTGGCATACTTGACAAGTATAGCTTTTACACAGTCTTATTCTCAGTCCTCTCTTGTCAGAAAGTTGTCCCAGCGACGTCACATAGCTTAGGTCTTCATTTTGTCTAAAACCCGCCCTTGTGGGAGGAATATCACGAACCCATTAATTCACTGTTGACCTCACCCTTTCCCCGGTTCTTGGGCACCATTATCACGATGCAGTCTAACCCATTTCCACGGACAATTACAGAGTATTAAGAAGTACTCTAGAGAATTAGTGAAGGTGGGAGTACACTAGAGGTTGGTGCAAACCTTGATAAAAGGTACCGACAAACTGGTTTCGGTACCAGGACCGAAACGTTTTCTAATATGCCCTAGTGATTGCTCACGTGTCTGCACACCCCAGGTTATAACTACACCCGGGTGCACCTCTGTCCTAATGTTATCGATTTTAAGAATGATAATTAAACTCCAATAATATTTGCATGCCCCATATGCATATATTATTTAAATATATATGCATATAAAATATACAAATAATCCCATCCTTTTTAAATTCCAAGAAATATTATAGCAAAGTTAAGAATTCTTTTTATCTGTAAACTAATGGAGGAGGATTTTATGTATTTTCAAACAATGATAAAAATCGTTTTAAAAGTCTGTGTACCCAACAATGGTAATAAAAGAAAATAAGTGTTTGATGACCCTATGTGAAGACTGCCTCTTCTGTCCAGGGGACATAAGGACGACAGCGGCGGGTCACGTCACTGAGGATAGAGGACACTTGGGGAATTGAGAACCCGTCGTTACGACGTGAGGATAGAGGACACTTAGGGAATTGAGAACCCGTCGTTACGACGTGAGGATAGAGGACACTTAGGGAATTGAGAACCCGTCGTTACGACGTGAGGATAAAGGACACTTGGGGAATTGAGAACCTGTCGTTAACTGGCACGTAGATGGTGACAGCTGATCCACCCTCAGCCAGAACTGTCTGGTGCTCATTGCAGTTCCTCTTAACCCGACTGACCTTACAGCTATAGACAAGACTCATAACTGTGCCCAAAAGTACAAGGTCAGTGGCACTTACGCTTTGCGCCATGTACACGGGAGAGAGAGGCAGATAGCAGATGACCTTAAAGTCCAAGTCTAGGCTATCTGCTGTAGTGTAATAACACTACAGCAGATGATTGAGATGGTTGAGGCAAGAAGAGCTTGCCAAAGGACTAGGATCGTTTCTGAATGCACAAATAACCCATTTACAAGTCAAAGTGTGACTTGTAAATGGTCCGAGTCGGACCGGAACGTCGTCATAAGATTCTATGTGCGGGTTATTTGTATATTGTGCCTTTCTGTTTCTGGATGACGTAAACAATATACACAAATAACCCGAACATAGAAGAAAGAAACTCATGACGACGTTTTGGTCCGACTTAATAATAATAATAATAATAATTATAATAATACTATTATTTCTACCAGTACATGATGCAACTTATACAGACCAAAGCTCACATCAGTGACATACTACGTAGAAAGTCTCTGGACCATTAACTAGTCGAGAAACAATATACTTCCTCAAGTGTACGTGGTAACACCTGGATATTATAACCAGGATTCATTCTTGCCTGGAATACGAGGCCGAGCCAGAGATTTGAGATGTCACTGTGAACTCGAGGCCGTAGTAACAAAACCTTCACAAAATCAGTGAAGTTTTGTTTTTATTCTTTATATATATTATATATATATATATTATATATATTATATAATATATATATATATATATATATATATATATATATATGGGAGCAAGGGGCTAGTAACCTCTTCTCCTGTATATATTACTAAATGTAAAAGGAGAAACTTTCGTTTTTCCTTTTGGGCCACCCCGCCTCGGTGGGATACGGCCGGTGTGTTGAAAGAAAGAATTATATATATATATATATATATATATATATATATATATATATATTTATATATATATTTTTTTTATATTATATATATTATCACACCGGCCGATTCCCACCAAGGCAGGGTGGCCCGAAAAAGAAAAAACTTTCACCATCATTCACTCCATCACTGTCTTGCCAGAAGGGTGCTTTACACTACAGTTTTTAAACTGCAACATTAACACCCCTCCTTCAGAGTGCAGGCACTGTACTTCCCATCTCCAGGACTCAAGTCCGGCCTGCCGGTTTCCCTGAATCCCTTCATAAATGTTACTTTGCTCACACTCCAACAGCACGTCAAGTATTAAAAACCATTTGTCTCCATTCACTCCTATCAAACACGCTCACGCATGCCTGCTGGAAGTCCAAGCCCCTCGCACACAAAACCTCCTTTACCCCCTCCCTCCAACCCTTCCTAGGCCGACCCCTACCCCGCCTTCCTTCCACTACAGACTGATACACTCTTGAAGTCATTCTGTTTCGCTCCATTCTCTCTACATGTCGAACCACCTCAACAACCCTTCCTCAGCCCTCTGGACAACAGTTTTGGTAATCCCGCACCTCCTCCTAACTTCCAAACTACGAATTCTCTGCATTATATTCACACCACACATTGCCCTCAGACATGACATCTCCACTGCTCCAGCCTTCTCCTCGCTGCAACATTCATCACCCACGCTTCACACCCATATAAGAGCGTTGGTAAAACTATACTCTCATACATTCCCCTCTTTGCCTCCAAGGACAAAGTTCTTTGTCTCCACAGACTCCTAAGTGCACCACTCACTCTTTTTCCCTCATCAATTCTATGATTCACCTCATCTTTCATAGACCCATCCGCTGACACGTCCACTCCTAAATATCTGAATACGTTCACCTCCTCCATACTCTCTCCCTCCAATCTGATATTCAATCTTTCATCACCTAATCTTTTTGTTATCCTCATAACCTTACTCTTTCCTGTATTCACCTTTAATTTCCTTCTTTTGCACACCCTACCAAATTCATCCACCAATCTCTGCAACTTCTCTTCAGAATCTCCCAAGAGCACAGTGTCATCAGCAAAGAGCAGCTGTGAAACTCCCACTTTGTGTGTGATTCTTTATCTTTTAACTCCACGCCTCTTGCCAAGACCCTCGCATTTACTTCTCTTACAACCCCATCTATAATATATTAAACAACCACGGTGACATCACACATCCTTGTCTAAGGCCTACTTTTACTGGGAAAAAATTTCCCTCTTTCCTACATACTCTAACTTGAGCCTCACTATCCTCGTAAAAACTCTTCACTGCTTTCAGTAACCTACCTCCTACACCATACACTTGCAACATCTGCCACATTGCCCCCCTATCCACCCTGTCATACGCCTTTTCCAAATCCATAAATGCCACAAACACCTCTTTAGCCTTATCCAAATACTGTTCACTTATTTTATCCAAATACTGTTCACTTATATATATATATATATATATATATATATATATATATTTTCTTGTCGCACGCCTGCGCGAGTGTCTGCCTGGCAAGACATTAGTATGCGAATGAGACATGCATTCCACAGCTGCCTGTGGACACTCAATGTTGCCGCGAGACAATCTACACGCATCCCAAACGCGCATTCCGCGACTGTGTTCTTATCAATTGTGCGTCACATGCCCAGCGATGCTCACAGCCAGCGCCTCCTCCACGTAAAGTGGCGGCCGTAAACGTCATGGTACGTGTAGGTGGGTGCTTAAGACAAGAGGTTCGTGAACACTGGAGGTCCGTAGATCTGGGCGTAGCACTGCTCTTTGGACGCCCAGCCTCGTTGCTCTCTCCCAGCTGTGATCTGTCCACTGCATGATGCTGGTGAAGAGATGTTTACCTTTCGTAAGTCTCTATGTGACTCCTGCTGGATGAGCACTTCCCTTTACACGTAATAATAATTCTGTTTTTTGCGACATTTTTTTAGCTCAAAACTGTAACTAAAAAAAATAGAGATTAATGTTTGTTTTGAGAAGTAATTGTAGGCAAATTATTATGAAAGTTTTACAAAGTAATTGTAGTAATATCGTTTATAGCAAACTGTGCAATCTTTGCGTCACTGATGTCACACTATGTAATTCTTGTGTCAGTGATGCAGTACTATATATCCCTTGCGTAGACGTTCTCCCGTCAGCTGTTTCTTGTCCAGTGTTATTGTTTCTGCTTTTTTGTACTGCTGTTTGTACTTGATTATTCGTTTGTGTTTTAGTGTTACTAGCACTGACTTTACTGTTGTCTTACTGCAGTCACAACCATGCTCTTACACGCTATTCCTGTGTCAGTCAGCAGCGTAAAATGCGTAAGCTCGTCTGGTAACCTAAGAGCGTTTGCATCAGCTCTAGCTATGCAGTGGTCACCCACTAAAGAGAGTTGTCCAGGAGCAGTACCGGCAAATAGACTGAAGAAGACAGAGACACTTGTGCGACAGAGCTCCCTCTCTACGGCGATGTCCATCTCAGCCACGTAAATACTGGAAGACCGAGGTGATTACCAACGTAAAGGATGGGCTATGAATCTAATTTACTCTCGCTGTCCACTACAGCAACAAGGGTCAGGAGAGAACGGCATGGAAATCCAGCTCAGGTAAAAGTCTGCCTGAGCGTCACCTGCTGGTGTTCTGTTGATGTTTCTGGGAGGAAATACGAGGAGCCCTGCCTCAACCTCTGAAGATCCAAGTAACATTATTAACAAATAAATAACAATGTGTAACATTATTAACTTTGCTGGTTGAGCTCCTTCTCAAGAGTTATGTTCAGATCTCCTGAAGGATTTTTTTTTTGTGTTTTATATAACGAAAGTTTGATTTTTAATATCGCCGACTCATATATATTTTTTATTTTTTTAGTTAATGCTTTGGTTTTCATTCGTTTATTTCCATAACATGAAAGAATGTTATCTTTTCCTTGACTGTGTGGCTGCTGGAAAGTATGTGTTGGTTGTTGGAAACTGTGTGTTGGCTGCTGGAAAGTATGTGTTGGTTGTTGGAAAGTATGTGTTGGTTGCTGGAAAGTATGTGTTGGCTGCTGGAAAGTATGTGTTGGCTGCTGGAAAGTATGTGTTGGTTGTTGGAAAGTATGTGTTGGTTGCTGGAAAGTGTGTGTTGGTTGCTGGAAAGTATGTGTTGGCTGCTGGAAAGTATGTGTTGGCTGCTGGAAAGTATGTGTTGGCTGCTGGAAAGTGTGTGTTGGCTGCTGGAAAGTATGTGTTGGCTGCTGGAAAGTATGTGTTGGCTGCTGGAAAGTATGTGTTGGCTGCTGGAAAGTGTGTGTTGGCTGCAGGAAAGTGTGTGTTGGCTGCTGGAAAGTATGTGTTGGCTGCTGGAAAGTGTGTGTTGGTTGTTGGAAAGTATGTGTTGGCTGCTGGAAAGTATGTGTTGGCTGCTGGAAAGTGTGTGTTGGCTGCTGGAAAGTGTGTGTTGGCTGCTGGAAAGTGTGTGTTGGCTGCTGGAAAGTGTGTGTTGGCTGCTGGAAAGTATGTGTTGGCTGCTGGAAAGTGTGTGTTGGCTGCTGGAAAGTATGTGTTGGCTGCTGGAAAGTATGTGTTGGCTGCTGGAAAGTGTGTGTTGGCTGCTGGAAAGTGTGTGTTGGCTGCTGGAAAGTATGTGTTGGCTGCTGGAAAGTATGTGTTGGCTGCTGGAAAGTATGTGTTGGTTGCTGGAAAGTGTGTGTTGGTTGCTGGAAAGTATGTGTTGGCTGCTGGAAAGTGTGTGTTAGTTGCTGGAAAGTGTGTGTTGGTTGCTGGAAAGTATGTGTTGGCTGCTGGAAAGTGTGTGTTTGTTGCTGGAAAGTATGTGTTGGTTACTGGAAAGTGTGTGTTGGCTGCTGGAAAGTATGTGTTGGCTGCTGGAAAGTGTTGTGTTGGTTGCTGGAAAGTATGTGTTGGCTGCTGGAAAGTATGTGTTGGCTGTTGGAAAGTATGTGTTGGCTGCTGGAAAGTGTGTGTGGTTGCTGGAAAGTATGTGTTGGCTGCTGGAAAGTGTGTGTTGCTTGCTGGAAAGTATGTGTTGGCTGCTGGAAAGTATGTGTTGGCTGCTGGAAAGTGTGTGTTGGTTGCTGGAAAGTGTGTGTTGGCTGCTGGAAAGTATGTGTTGGCTGCTGGAAAGTGTGTGTTGGCTGCTGGAAAGTATGTGTTGGTTGTTGGAAAGTGTGTGTTGGTTGCTGGAAAGTATGTGTTGGCTGCTGGAAAGTATGTGTTGGCTGCTGGAAAGTGTGTGTTGGCTGCTGGAAAGTATGTGTTGGCTGCTGGAAAGTATGTGTTGGCTGCTGGAAAGTATGTGTTGGTTGCTGGAAAGTGTGTGTTGGTTGCTGGAAAGTATGTGTTGGCTGCTGGAAAGTGTGTGTTAGTTGCTGGAAAGTGTGTGTTGGTTGCTGGAAAGTATGTGTTGGCTGCTGGAAAGTGTGTGTTTGTTGCTGGAAAGTATGTGTTGGTTACTGGAAAGTGTGTGTTGGCTGCTGGAAAGTATGTGTTGGCTGCTGGAAAGTGTGTGTTGGTTGCTGGAAAGTATGTGTTGGCTGCTGGAAAGTATGTGTTGGCTGTTGGAAAGTATGTGTTGGCTGCTGGAAAGTGTGTGTTGGTTGCTGGAAAGTATGTGTTGGCTGCTGGAAAGTGTGTGTTGGTTGCTGGAAAGTATGTGTTGGCTGCTGGAAAGTATGTGTTGGCTGCTGGAAAGTGTGTGTTGGTTGCTGGAAAGTGTGTGTTGGCTGCTGGAAAGTATGTGTTGGCTGCTGGAAAGTGTGTGTTGGTTGCTGGAAAGTATGTGTTGGCTGCTGGAAAGTATGTGTTAGTTGCTGGAAAGTATGTGTTGGCTGCTGGAAAGTATGTGTTGGCTGCTGGAAAGTGTGTGTTGGTTGCTGGAAAGTGTGTGTTGGTTGCTGGAAAGTATGTGTTGGCTGCTGGAAAGTATGTGTTGGCTGCTGGAAAGTGTGTGTTGGTTGCTGGAAAGTATGTGTTGGCTGCTGGAAAGTATGTGTTGGCTGCTGGAAAGTGTGTGTTGGTTGCTGGAAAGTATGTGTTGGCTGCTGGAAAGTATGTGTTGGCTGCTGGAAAGTGTGTGTTGGCTGCTGGAAAGTATGTGTTGGTTGTTGGAAAGTGTGTGTTGGTTGCTGGAAAGTATGTGTTGGCTGCTGGAAAGTATGTGTTGGCTGCTGGAAAGTGTGTGTTGGCTGCTGGAAAGTATGTGTTGGCTGCTGGAAAGTATGTGTTGGCTGCTGGAAAGTGTGTGTTGGTTGCTGGAAGGTGTGTGTTGGCTGCTGGAAAGTATGTGTTGGCTGCTGGAAAGTGTGTGTTGGTTGCTGGAAAGTATGTGTTGGCTGCTGGAAAGTATGTGTTAGTTGCTGGAAAGTATGTGTTGGCTGCTGGAAAGTATGTGTTGGCTGCTGGAAAGTGTGTGTTGGTTGCTGGAAAGTGTGTGTTGGTTGCTGGAAAGTATGTGTTGGCTGCTGGAAAGTATGTGTTGGCTGCTGGAAAGTATGTGTTAGTTGCTGGAAAGTATGTGTTGGCTGCTGGAAAGTATGTGTTGGCTGCTGGAAAGTATGTGTTGGCTGCTGGAAAGTGTGTGTTGGTTGCTGGAAAGTGTGTGTTGGTTGCTGGAAAGTATGTGTTGGCTGCTGGAAAGTATGTGTTGGCTGCTGGAAAGTATGTGTTGGCTGCTGGAAAGTGTGTGTTGGCTGCTGGAAAGTATGTGTTTGTTGCTGGAAAGTGTGTGTTGGTTGCTGGAAAGTATGTGTTGGTTGCTGGAAAGTATGTGTTGGCTGCTGGAAAGTATGTGTTGGCTGCTGGAAAGTGTGTGTTGGTTGCTGGAAAGTGTGTGTTGGTTGCTGGAAAGTATGTGTTGGTTGCTGGAAAGTATGTGTTGGCTGCTGGAAAGTATGTGTTGGTTGCTGGAAAGTACGTGTTGGCTGCTGGAAAGTATGTGTTGGTTGCTGGAAAGTGTGTGTTGGCTGCTGGAAAGTATGTGTTGGCTGCTGGAAAGTGTGTGTTGGCTGCTGGAAAGTGTGTGTTGGCTGCTGGAAAGTGTGTGTTGGCTGCTGAAAAGTATGTGTTGGCTGCTGGAAAGTGTGTGTTGGTTGCTGGAAAGTATGTGTTGGCTGCTGGAAAGTGTGTGTTGGCTGCTGGAAAGTATGTGTTGGTTGCTGGAAAGTATGTGTTGGCTGTTGGAAAGTGTGTGTTGGTTGCTGGAAAGTATGTGTTGGTTGTTGAAAGTATGTGTTGGCTGCTGGAAAGTGTGTGTTGGCTGCTGGAAAGTATGTGTTGGCTGCTGGAAAGTATGTGTTGGCTGCTGGAAAGTATGTGTTGGCTGCTGGAAAGTGTGTGTTGGCTGCTGGAAAGTATGTGTTGGATGTTGAAAGTATGTGTTGGCTGCTGGAAAGTATGTGTTGGTTTCTGGAAAGTATGTGTTGGCTGCTGGAAAGTGTTAGCGAAAAAATTCTCGCCACCTTTTAAAGTAATTATCTAAATCTAGACATCAACTGACGTAAATAAAAAATACAACGTTGTCCACTCTTACATATTTTCTTTTAAATTGGTTTCAGCCGTTGCATAACCCCTACAGGTTTAGTGCTTCCCCATGAATATAACAGTGAAAAATAAAAATAAATATTGTTGGAACTCCTAGTCACCGCATCAGTATAAATTAAGGCTTAAGAAATGAACAAACCCGGAAGATATATGTGGACTAATTCGCCATTGTTACTGCAAATTTCTATTAAGTAAAAGGAAATGAATTTTGTGTTTAATTTTCAGTTGACATGTGACTGATGACGGTCTTCCTGTTGAGGTGAGTATGACTGAGCCTTTTTGAGTGAGTAATACTGTTCTTTCAAAGGCAATGCACACAATAACATGCTTAATGGTGCTCACACTATCTGAGGTTACTACTCTCCCGGTGACTGCTAGGCACAGTCTTCCTTGTTTCTCTTCACCCACCATCACCCATCTCCCTTCTTCCTTGTTACTTTGTTTTTTTTATGAGTGCAATGTTTTCGTTCGACAATGATGGGTGGGGGGGGATAAGAATGGGGCGTTACCTCCAAGGGTGACCTACCCGACCCTCTGTGGTCGGGCGTGGCCGATCACTGGGAAGGATCAAAACTCCCTGTTCCCCCACAAGACGCTTGCGGACTGCCGAACTGAAGTACTTTTACGTAAGATCCCTCTACGGGTTTTGCAATACTGTATACATCTCCGACGTTCTCTTATTTCCCGTTTCTCTTTCACTTTAAACCCCTATTTTCTTAGTTTTATTTTTTCTCCTCTTTATACTTTCTCCACCTACTCCTCCTCCACCTTTTCCTCCTCCTCCTCCTTCTCCTACTTTAGCGATCTGTTCCACCTGAGCTGACCTAATCAGCCTCCTGCTGGTGCAGTCGTCGTGGGGTTAATGTGATACATGGCAGTATTGCTCGCACCTCAGGTAATGAGTTGCTAGGCGCATGATGATCAAACATAGTGATCAAGGCTCTAGATTCATAGCCTACTAGGTACCCTTGATGCTGGGGAAGTAGTTCGGAGACACTGGCGGCAGCAGCACGCAGCCTCCACCACCTCAGCACACTAAGGAACTTGAGAAAGTTCAAAGAGGAATCCCAGCAGGAGGTCGAAATACACAGATCAATTATTGAGCATTAATAAGTGTTCCTTACATTTTATTCATAAGTTAATTTAGATACAGGTACACATAAGAACAGTTACGCAAATTTACGTGCTTACAGTTGCCATACATAATACTATAAGCCAAACAACCACTGTGAAAAATAGCGAATTTCATGATTTCTCACATTATCAAGGATCTGTTAAAATAACAGGACAGCACAAGGCCTATAAGGGTGAGATATCACCTGACAGATCCTGACACCTGACCCAGCACTCTCAGAGTCAGGTGTCAGGTCAGACGTGAGGTGATATCTCAGGCTTATAAGCCTTCTGCTATCCTATTATTTTTACAGTTCCTTGATAATGTGAGAAATCACGAAAGCGCTTAGAAATTCACTATTTTTTCACAGTGGTATTTTGCATGTTGTTATATCACCTGTTGACTGTGATCTTATTACATAATAATATATGTAAATTACTTAGGAACTCCTTTCTCACTTGCGGAGAGGAACTCATTGAAGTTCCCCTCACTAAAGTTCCCCCCTCAGTAAAGTTCCCCCCTCAGTAAAGTTCCCCTCAGTAAAGTTCCCCCCTCAGTAAAGTTCCCCCCTAAGTAAAGTTCCCCTCACTAAAGTTCCCTCCTCAGTAAAGTTCCCCCCTCAGTAAAGTTCCCCTCAGTAAAGTTCCCCTCACTAAAGTTCCCCCTCAGTAAAGTTCCCCCCTCAGTAAAGTTCCCCTCAGTAAAGTTCCCCTCACTAAAGTTCCCCTCACTAAAGTTCCCCCCTCACTAAAGTTCCCCCCTCACTAAAGTTCCCTCACTAAAGTTCCCCTCACTAAAGTTCCCCTCACTAAAGTTCCCCTCAGTAAAGTTCCCCTCACTAAAGTTCCCCTCACTAAAGTTCCCCCCTCACTAAAGTTCCCCCCTCACTAAAGTTCCCTCACTAAAGTTCCCCTCACTAAAGTTCCCCTCACTAAAGTTCCCCTCACTAAAGTTCCCCTCACTAAAGTTCCCCTCACTAAAGTTCCCCTCAATAAAGTTCCCCTCAGTAAAGTTCCCCTCACTAAAGTTCCCCTCACTAAAGTTCCCCTCACTAAAGTTCCCCTCACTAAAGTTCCCCTCACTAAAGTTCCCCTCACTAAAGTTCCCCTCACTAAAGTTCCCCTCACTAAAGTTCCCCTCACTAAAGTTCCCCTCACTAAAGTTCCCCTCACTAAAGTTCCCCTCACTAAAGTTCCCCTCACTAAAGTTCCCCTCACTAAAGTTCCCCTCACTAAAGTTCCCCTCACTAAAGTTCCCCTCACTAAAGTTCCCTCACTAAAGTTCCCCTCACTAAAGTTCCCCCACTGATCCCCTCACTAAAGTTCCCCTCACTAAAGTTCCCCTCACTAAAGTTCCCCTCACTAAAGTTCCCCTCACTAAAGTTCCCCTCACTAAAGTTCCCCTCACTGAAGTTCACCAACGCTAGTGAACACTCCAATAACATACATCGAGAACACTACGTTAACAACATCAATGCTGTACCATATACCGCCATGTCGCAACAAATAAATGTAAACGCAGTACAAAGAATATAACGTAATGTTTTAATAAAGACAGAAACAACCAAAGGTAAAAAATGAAGAGTTTCCTTCTTCCTGATTGGCTGGACGGAGGCAAGAGACCGTAAGGCGTCTTTTCCCGTGCGCTCACCTGCCCTCTGGGTAATTAATATCTGACCATATGTCATGCTATTCATCTGTCATAATTCATAGGGAAATCACCCTTAGTGAAATTTTAATTTAAGTCTCTTCCTGTTCTCCAGCTCTGGAGCCAGAGAGAGAAAAATGCATCATCTCTCTGTGAAGATCCAATTTTTGAATTTTTACGTGGTTAAGTCTGTTACTTGATCTTTGCAAGTCACCCATTAAAGCTTTGCATGAAATTAACGAAGTATATCTCTGTATGCAATAAACGAAGGTAACAGCATCTTCGTCCGAGGACTGAAGTCACCACGAGTCTTTCACTCAATGGAATTAAGACGAATAACGCTTTGTTTTGCGTTACCGATTATAGACTGTCCGGTAACGTTTCTCGTCTTCCTTGTCAGACACAACTGAAGTCAGAGATGCAAGACATCGTGTGCAGCACGATGTCTTGTCAGCGACTTAATAAAACTCTGCATAGAGTATAAGAAACATTGCTTCGATAACAGTTTCCTCCCGTCACGCCTTTGGATTCAATTGACTTGTGTTCCTGTGAGAAGCAGACACACTCGCACAAAGTTGGTCCACACGCTCAATTAAGGTGTACAATTTATGACAGGTGCTTCTCCGTGAGCCTTGGAAGATATCCGCTAGATTAACAGAGATTAATGAACTATTACCCACCAAGGAGTCGTGACTCCAACGTTACACTGATTTATGTGACCGCATACATCCTGTGTCTGCTACCACCCAAATCATCACGTCTCCTCTTGGAAGACCTAGTGCCAAAAGGCGACCTGTTGATGGCGACTACCTGGTGCTGGCGACTGCCTGATTCAGGCGACGACCTACTGCAGGCGACATTATGTAAGTACCGTCTCCATTCTGGAGAGGAGCACTGAAGGCCACTGGTTCTGTACTTATCATGGCTGATGTTTTTCCAATATGATTATAGACATCTAATAACCTTAATTAATCTAAATGAAATGCTATATTTAAACTTTAATTATAGCACTTTAGAGCCAGGGGCCGCCGGAGCAATGATTCTCGTAACTTCAATAGGTAGACAACAGGTAGTTAATAGGTAGACACAGGTAGTTTATAGACAACAGGTATTTAATAAGTAGGCAACAAGTAGTTAAACAACAGGTAGTTAATAGACAACAGGTACTTAATAAATAGACAGGTAGTTAATAGTTAGACAACAGGTAGTTAATAGACAACAGGTACTTAATAAATAGACAGGTAGTTAATAGACAACAGGTAGTTAACTGGTAGCGGATGGCGAAGTTTATGTGATGACATTCATCAGGCGAGGAACGGCAGTGAGGGGAGGCACATTGGGGAAAAGGTTGTGTGATGGAACCACCTACCACACTTTCCCGTCTCCCCCTCAACATTCTCTTCTTCCTCCCCTCCACCAATCCCCCGTCTCCCCAACAAGCTACCACCACCATCAAAAGCCCACGCCCCTCCCACCCCCACCTTCTCCACAACCTGCTCTTCCTCACGACCCTCCTCACAGCATTATCCTCTCATCTCCTGCCACAGATCTGTATCACGCCGTGGGCGTGGTCGAGGCGTGGGCCTGAATGGGCGGAACTTTAAGGGAAGAACTGGATATTATTCTTTTGGGGTTAAGATAACGACGTGGGGGAACATTAAATTACATCCTAATGTGTTGTTTTGAGAGCTTGGGAGCGGAATATTTACGCGATGCTCTCTCTTGATCCTTCAGACAGATACTGGAGAAGATAAGCTCAATGATTCATTATGATAGTACGTTATACGACGTATTCTCCGTGATCAATGAGCGACTAAATACGTCTTAGTAAACTTACTCCATTTATACACTTGGAACACCGAGATTTTACCCAGTTCATCACGAGGAAGATGCTGGCTAAACGTATAAATATTAAAGATGAGGTGAGGAGAGTTGCAGGTGCAACAACTGCAGGTCAAGCGCCTGTGTAATTCACCTCAGGTAATCGACCATTACGGCGTCCAGGTGGGTATGAGGGGGCTTGAGAGCATCACGTTCTTAAAGGCAATTTTCTTGCCATGTGCGGCAGCACAGTACGAGCGCTGAGTGCAGAGTCGTTTAGTACACTCGAGATGGGAGATGTCAGGGCCAGGACTTTATGAGCTGTAATCAATCTAATATGGATAAAATATCGAATTTTAATGAACTTTTATCTTGAAGAGTGAGTGCTTTTGGAGGTCAAAATATTGTGTTAAAAAAAGAACAAAAGGCCACAATAACGTCATTGGAATACACAAATCCCCCGCACATAGAGAGGAGCTTAAGACGATGTTTCGGTCCGACTTGAACCATTTACAAAGTCACAAGTTGGGCCGAAACGTTATCACACTCCTATCACCTATGTGCGGGTAGTGCATAGAGTTGAAACTTGTTTGTTAAAATACCGTGTGGGGGAAGACTGACTCTGAGGAATTTAGTAGTACCAGTTGGGATGAAGTAGCTATTGTTTACTTCGACTTTTATGATATTTCATGAAGCGTTAAACCCTGTGTGGTTCAATATCACGTAAAGGCTCGATCTTCTTTCCGCTAATGACAATAAAGGTATATGATGCTGACAGATACTTCGAAAGCGACGCAGAATGTGAAGACGAGGACATATTTAAAACATTTCATTCCTGAAACCTTAATCAGTCCAAATGTTCATATGGGTTATAAACAATCTTATGAAATCGGTAAAGTCTCCGAGCAGCAGTGAGGCTTATGTTTAGCGGTAAGTCACTGGTAGACTGTATCTGGCGCCGGGCGGGGCGATGTTCTTTGATATTCATGTCGGCTAGCAAGGTGGTAGTATAATAACTTTCCACTTTTTACTTCCATAGAAATGAGATACTTCCTAAAAATGGCATCTACTAAGATGCCAGCCAGATGATCAGCCATGTGTTGGCGCAGTCTATCAGATGTCCCTCTGTGTTCCTATGGACCACGCACACGTTACTCAACTTGTCCATATTATGCACATGTTTGTGTTCGTCGATCCTACTGGACAAACTTTTATCTTGTTCTCCCCTGCAGATTTTCGCAAAGATCACAAGAGGTCGCGTAGATCCGGGAAGTGGAAACTGATTGGTGAGTGGTGAGCCGCTTCCTAGTGTATTCCTTGATGGATACGAAAGCCAAAGTAACCATCTGGGTGTTGCTTCTAGCCAATCAACCTGCCTTATTGCTGGCTACTTTGCTACAAAGGAGGGTGACATACCTTTAGATAGTTTGGTTCTGGGTGTCGTGTTGACGATGGCACTCACCCATCATCTACAGTCATGGATGAAGAATGTAGTGAAGTGGAATAACAAACATTTCAAAAATGTAAGTGCACTTCACTTAGACTGGAAATGCGAAATACTGCCACAACGAAATCACAAAATGCTCCTATTTTGATTTCTGTGTCGAGGTGAGAAAGAAGATGCATCAGATCATCATTGTTGGCTGGTTTCCTGTACACCTTCAGGACTGAGTATCACTGTCCAGGGACCTGTGGAGACAGAAGAGTGAGGGGGGAGGAGGGTTAATTCTGTCATCCTTCTCTGTATGTTCTCCAATGCATTTATATGTCCATTCTGTAACATGGAGACCGGAAATGAGCTGCATAATCGAGGTGATACCATGAAAAGTCTTACTGCCTCAGATGCTACTGTGAGAAGCCCACTGCCTCAAATACTTTACTGAATAAAGTCAAAGAACAAGTCGGGCAAAACTTCCCTTTGTGAATCCGTGTTGAGACGCATATGCTAATCAGAGTGGCTACTGATTATATCATATCTAATTGCTTTTAGTAACGTGCCTACTATTGAGCTCAAGCTTATTGGGTAGTAATCAGAAATTACGAACTTATCTCTTGACTGGTTGATAGGAAATACACCAGTTTTCATCCACATTCCCAGCATGACACCGGCTCGCAGTGATATTTAGAACAGACTCGTCTTTAGTTGCAGTGCGTTCGTAGATATTTGTATAGAATTAGATTAGTCCATGTACTGAAGATAATTTCATGGCATACACCACCGAACATAATTTTAAGAAATGTATTACCAAAAATAACTAAGACACAGTAATGTTGCTTCAAGTCTGACCATCCACTTGATGAGGGAGGGGGAGAGTAAGGTAAAAAAATCCTTGTTCCTTCATAATGGAAGGACGATTTTTGCTAGGAAGAGACTTATGGGTGGGAAGCCTTGGCCATGGGTAGACCAACAGACTACTCAATTATAGGTGTACCTTACACTAATCAATTATAGGTGTACCTTCCGCCAGTATAATTTGCAGTCCCATTTCTCATAATTGCGAAAAAAGATCTCTGTAATTTATCCCTCCCATCCCCCACTTCTATAACATTACATTTCCCTTCCAGTAACCATATGTAAGTGATATACCTCACCTGGGATTATACATTACCTTACTTGCATTACTAGTGTGATAAATAACCGTATTCGTTAGTTTATCATTTTTCCCAGTTTAATTTCCTGTCATTTAGAGCATTTGTTCGGAAATGGAATACAAGTGGGTGTAGAGAACTGCATTTCGAGGTGAAGAAAGGAATCTCGCACCCCTTAACCCCTAGGTATGACTTCTTCCTAAAATATAAATACGAGACATGTAGTACTGAAGATCATTTTAAGGTATGGGATGCTGGAGATCATTTTAAGGTATGGGATGCTGGAGATCATTTTAAGGTATGGGATGCTGGAGATCATTTTAAGGTATGGGATGCTGGAGATCATTTTAAGGTATTGGATACCGGAGATCATTTAAGACATAATACTGGAGGTAATTTCAAGACATGTAGTACTGAAGAATTTCACAAATTAGCAGTCTGGGTAATATTTCACGAAGTGCTCTAGTATGGAAAGATAAGAGCAGGCGAAAAATATTGTGAGAGTTGAGAAATGAAGACAGCCTGATGCATCAACCTCCCGGCCACATCTCCCACACTTAACCCATTTCTGCAAAACGAAATTCTCTGATTATACCCTTCACCACCTAATTCCAAATCAGCCGATGCTAATTACACAGCGGTGAACTAATTAACAAATTTGCCGGGAAATATTTGCTCGTGTTATTAAGAGGGTGGAGAGAATTATTTCGGACGCGTACATCAGGACGCTAATGAGGAACCTGCCCTTTGCTCGGCTACAACACAATTGTGGCGAAAATTCTTTGTTTTATTCCCTCGCTACGCAGCTGTGAGGGGCATTAAGCGTTCACCTTTTCCATATGTCTACCTGGCAGGTGATTTAATGCGACGATATTAAAGGTACCCAGAGGGCGGACGGCACCTTGCCTAGATATACCGCGCCCAGGAACGCACTCTACACCTACGGAAGTTTGGATTAAAGTCCTCACTCAGGCTGAAAGTCCATCCATTACACAGTGGTCATTAAAACTGCCTTTTATCTGTACACCTCCAGATAAAAATTATTTTATCATAAACAAATTAGGGAAACTCTCATTGTCCTTTCATGTCGTGTCTCTTGGTACACTTCTAAAAATACTTCGTAGTTTTACTTCGAAAATTTGATATTATCTTAGATATATATTAGTCAAACTGTACACACACACACACACACACACACACACACACACACACACACACACACATACATATATATAGTGTGTGTGTGTGAGTGTGTGTGTGTGAGTGTGTGTGTGTGAGTGTGTGTGTGTGTGTGTGTGTGTGTGTGTGTGTGTGTGTGTGTGTGTGTGTGTGTGTGTGTGTGTGTGTGTGTGTGTGTGTGTATAATAAGTAAAACTTGCTATTTTGGCTTAAATAGCAACGCTCTTCTTGCCGAATAAGACAAGCGAGAATTTGTGTATGCAATAATTTCGAAAAAATCCTTCTGAATCTAACGAAAAAAAAAATCATTGTGTTTATTATTAAATTATTGTAAACTTATCTAAAATATATATAGTTGAATTAGGCTAAATTAAATTGGGCTTGTTATAGTAAAGTTAGGTAAGTTTTCTAAGGTTCTTTGGGTAAAAAATTATTAATTTTTACATTAACATGAATGAAAAAATAAATCTTAAAACGTAATATATTATATATATATATATATATGTATATATATATATATATATATATATGTATATATATATATATATATATATATATATATATATATATATATATATATATATATATATATATATATATATATATATGCATATATAATATATATATATATATGCATATATAATATATATATAATATATATATATATATGCATATATAAATTATATATATATGCATATATAATATATATATATATGCATATATAATATATATATATATGCATATATAATATATATATATATGCATATATAATATATATATATATGCATATATAATATATATATATATATGCATATATAATATATATATATATATGCATATATAATATATATATATATATATATATGCATATATAAATTATATATATATGCATATATAATATATATATATATGCATATATAATATATATATATATGCATATATAATATATATATATATATGCATATATAATATATATATATATGCATATATATATATATATATAATATGCATATATAATATATATATTATATATATATATATATATATATATATATATATATATATTAGGCGAGGCAGCATTGTAGGGTCTTATGATAATCTTTGCTATTTCCTCTGAGATGTTGAAGCTGTCGCCGCTATTTTGGGTACCTGAGTCCATATGAAAGAAACTTCCGGACACGCCTTCATATGTAGCTCAAACTTTCACATATAAATAAACTTGAAATCTTTCAGTTCATGAGATGATTACGGGTGTTAAGATGAGCCACGCAGGCATTGTTTTGTGCAAGTATTTTTAATGTTCTTATAGTTAGGTGCATTAAATTTCTTCATGTTTTCCCTATGTAAACATCGCGGCAGCCTCCACACGGGAGAATGTAAGCGGCGAGGTCACTGTTGTCGAGATTTCCTGTGTTGTTCTTGCTTAGAGCTTTGATGGTGGTGGTATTGGTTGTTTCGTTCTTGCTTTGATTGTGGTGGTATTGGTTGCTTTGTTCTTGCTTTGATGGTGGTGGTATTGTTTTTTTCGTTCTTGCTTTGATGGTGGTGGTATTGGTGGTTTCTTTCTTGCTTTGATGGTGGTGGTATTGGTTGTTTCGTTCTTGCTTTGATGGTGGTGGTATTGGTTGTTTCGTTCTTGCTTTGATGGTGGTGGTATTGGTTGCTTCGTTCTTGCTTTGATGGTGGTGGTATTGGTTGTTTCTTTCTTGCTTTGATGGTGGTGGTATTGGTTGTTTCTTTCTTGCTTTGATGGTGGTGGTATTGGTTGTTTCTTTTTGCTTTGATGGTGGTGGTATTGGTTGTTTCGTTCTTGCTTTGATGGTGGTGGTATTGGTTGCTTCGTTCTTGCTTTGATGGTGGTGGTATTGGTTGTTTCGTTCTTGCTTTGATGGTGGCGGTATTGGTTGTTTCGTTCTTGCTTTGATGGTGGTGGTATTGGTTGTTGTCGAATACACAAAAAAGTCCTTCAGGAAAGGATAATGTAATTCGGTGAACACACGGAAAATATAAACACATTCCTCTCCCAGGTATTCCTGACTGCATGTTTAGTCTGCAGGAAACCAATATATATATATATATATATATGTAAATTTCCAAGTTTAGTTAATGTGGTCTGTTAGGAATGGAAATAAAACGAATGTTCACTGTTTGTGGATTTACGAAAAACAATGTATGGATCTTGGTTCTTCAGCTAAATTGAACCCTGAGAGACTTTTATATGTCTCATTTTCCACTTATCTCTGCTCCTCTCTAGACCTTCATTATGGTTCACTGACAATGTTCCGCGTCTCAGACCTTTTTATAAATCACTGCTTAAGAGTATCGTGTCCTTGACGATGATGGCCATCGTGATAACGATTCACAGACAAAGGAAATTAGATTCTAAGCTTGCAATTATTAATCAATGTGCTTGGACTCAGCAGTGAGCAAATAACTGGAATAAAGCAGGAAATACAACGAAATGAAAATCCTGGCCCAGAGATAGCTCCAACTTCATCCTGTTCCCAACTTGTTTATCTCATAACAATAAAAGTGGGCTTTTAAATGAGCTGATGCAGGTAACAGGTTTCAGCTTGTCAATAAAGTTAGGAATCCTTAACTTGTCAATAGCCTTGTCAAACTCTATGTAAAACAAACTTATGTGCATAATTGCAACGTCCTAATTCTGGTAAAAATTAATAACTGGCACATATTAAAGTTTAGATTTTGCTGTCTATGCTTCTAGCTGGTGGTGCTTCTAGTTGGCGGTGTTTCTAGTTGGCGGTGCTTCTAGTTGGCGGTGCTTCTAGTTGGTGGTGCTTCTAGTTGGCGGTGCTTCTAGTTGGCGGTGCTTCTAGTTGGCGGTGCTTCTAGTTGGCGGTGCTTCTAGTTGGCGGTGCTTCTAGTTGGCGGTGCTTCTAACTGGCGGTGCTTCTAACTGGCGGTGCTTCTAACTGGCGGTGCTTCTAACTGGCGGTGCTTCTCAAATCTATCCTGTGGACCGTAGCACAAGAACATATTGATAAATAAAATGCTAGGGACTTGGCCAATAAGGTTATCAGGAGAATATTTGGGTATTTGCTATTTGAGGAATGAGATTCTAGTGCAACATTTGGGAATCTTTAATAAGGAAACGTTTCGCCAGCCAGTGGCTTCGTCAGTCCAATACAGAGAGGAACGGTGGAACATTAGGCGGAGTCTGACGTAATCAGTCCCTCAGTATTCACTCCATTAATCTTCAGAAAAGTTCCCTCATTCGTCTCATTCTGTAAATTGACGTTTTTTTTAAACCATTTACATCGTATTAGCTATTTACAACTTATCTTTCTTTTAAGTAATATGCAAATTTAGGAGAACTTCCTCGGAATTACTGGAATCACCTTTAAACGGAATTATACGGAACTTAGTCAAACCAGACGGAAAAAAAAATTAAGAGATCTGGTTATTATGGGAAATCTAAAGCTCAAAGTTCATAAATGATCAAATATAAACCTGATCGATTATTTGGGTTTATCTCACGAAGCTCTTGTGCAACAGAGGTTCCAAAGTTACAGTACAACTCTGCTGTTGGTGTTACTTTGCCTCGTGGATCAACAAGAGTGCAAATCTTTCGCAGACGGTTGCTAATATTAATAATTTTCATTAGAATGTAAAATACGAAGAAAACTGATTCAGAGCACAGTGCTCACACTCTCAAAGCAAAAGTTATTTAGAGCACAGTGCTCACACTCTCTTAAAGCAAAAGTTATTTAGAGCACAGTGCTCACACTCTCTTAAAGCAAAAGTTATTTAGAGCACAGTGCTCACACTCTCTTAAAGCAAAAGTTATTTAGAGCACAGTGCTCATACTCTCTTAAAGCAAAAGTTATTTAGAGCACAGTGCTCATACTCTCTTAAAGCAAAAGTTATTTAGAGCACAGTGCTCATACTCTCTTAAAGCAAAAGTTATTTAGAGCACAGTGCTCATACTCTCTTAAAGCAAAAGTTATTTAGAGCACAGTGCTCATACTCTCTTAAAGCAAAAGTTATTTAGAGCACAGTGCTCATACTCTCTTAAAGCAAAAGTTATTTAGAGCACAGTGCTCATACTCTCTTAAAGCAAAAGTTATTTAGAGCACAGTGCTCATACTCTCTTAAAGCAAAAGTTATTTAGAGCACAGTGCTCATACTCTCTTAAAGCAAAAGTTATTTAGAGCACAGTGCTCATACTCTCTTAAAGCAAAAGTTATTTAGAGCACAGTGCTCATACTCTCTTAAAGCAAAAGTTATTTAGAGCACAGTGCTCATACTCTCTTAAAGCAAAAGTTATTTAGAGCACAGTGCTCATACTCTCTTAAAGCAAAAGTTATTCAGAGCACAGTGCTCATACTCTCTTAAAGCAAAAGTTATTTAGAGCACAGTGCTCATACTCTCTTAAAGCAAAAGTTATTTAGAGCACAGTGCTCATACTCTCTTAAAGGAAGACTGATTTAGAGCACAGTGCTCACACTCTCAAAGCAAAAGTTATTTAGAGCACAGTGCTCATACTCTCTTAAAGCAAAAGTTATTTAGAGCACAGTGCTCATACTCTCTTAAAGGAAGACTGATTTAGAGCACAGTGCTTATACTCTCTTAAAGCAAAACTGATTTAGAGCACAGTGCTCATACTCTCTTAAAGCAAAGCTGATTTAGAGCACAGTGCTCACACTGTTTTAAAGCAAAGCTGATTTAGAGCACAGTACTCACACTCTCTTAAAGCAAGACTGGTTTTGAGCACTGTCCTCACACTCTCTTAAAGCAAGACTGATTTAGAGCACTGTGCTCTTACTCTCGTAAGAGACGCAGAATGAAGGGGCTATGTGATTGAAATGTACAAACGAAATATACGCATCAATAAAGGGGATATAAACACGACGTAATAGGTAGGTAACAGCTCTTAGCTTGTCAATAAAGTTAGGAATCCTTAACCTGTAAATAGCTTGTCAATAAAGTTAGGGATCCTTAACCTAACTTTGTCAAACCCTGTGTAAAAAAAAAATATCTAGCCAATACGTAACTCGCAATTATTGATTTAAGAAATTAATACAGGAAGTACAAACAGTAAAAATCTTCTTAATTAAGTCGTAGAGAGAAGTTATATTTTGTGAAGGATTTAGAATAAATTAAGCCAGAAGTGGGAACGGCTGGGCTGTGGAGAAAGTGGACAGCATAGGCCTGTAGGCCTACTGTAATGATCTTCTGTTATGTATATGGGGGTTCGATGGCCCTGGCCTCCGCTTCTTTGAGTACACATGGGGTGAGTACAAATGGGAAGCGCGTCTGTCTGACGCTCGGCAGACGGAGGTTCGAGCCTCCACCACGTCTTGCACTGAATGACCCACATGAGTTTACCGCTTAACATGGATTATTTAATAATTTTGCCCCCTCTTTTGAATGAACCAAACTACCTCAAATTTCTTTGACGCTGTATAACCCCGGTATGTTTAGCTTGGGTGCGGCCAGCAGTAACAGCCTGGTTGATCAGACCCTGATCCACCATGAGGCCTGGTCTCAGAAAGGGCCACGGGGGCGTTGGCCCCCGAAACCCTCTCTAGGTAAACTCCAGGTAGGTCCACAGCAGGACTCGAACCTGCAAACTCTGTACCAGAGTCCACAGTACTTTACCACGGAGTTAGAATCTTGGGTCTGGCTCCGTGGTAAAGTACTGTGGACTCTGATACAGAGTTTGCAGGTTCGAGTCGTGCTGTGGACGTAGAGACAATGTTAAGCATTATATATATATATATATATATATATATATATATATATTATATATATATATATATATATATATATATATATATATATATATATATGTGTATGTATTAGCAGGCGCTACGCTATAAAGAGTTGGTATATAATGCTGGGCATCATAAGTCATGATGGCTACAATGAAGGTGGAGGAGAAAAAGGGGGGGAGGGAGGGAGAGGAGGAGCAATCTGTCGCTGCCTCTCATTATGATAATCTCACCCTCGTGTACCTCAGGCAGTTGTAGTACCGTATTCTCTCCTGTTTACCTTCCCTTTACGGCCCTAAGAACCGGGTCTCTTAGTTTACATTGAAGCAGAGACGCCTTCTGTTGAAACAGCATTACTAGAAGAATAACTAGACATTAGTTTAAACGGAGGAGAGAAGCGTTTTTGTCTGTCGTGTTGGGTATTTTGGGATGGAACGAAGGTTTGAGGAAAGTACCTCAGGACGTGGGTACGATCCTTGACCTGCAGGTGATCTCGTTTTCTTCGGAGGGACGTACTTGCTGGTGAGTGCCCCGACCTGTCGTCATCTGTCATACTCCACTTGGGATGCCCTTAACTCTACCTTCTATGACCCAGGGTGAGCGTCTCGGGGGGAAAAATCGAGCCTCAGCAATGAGTAAAAATATGATCTGAGGCGACGGCAGCGGCAGCAGCAGCAGCAGCTGACCTCTGGCATGGTGCTCCTCCCCTCCTACACACACTAACCTCTGATCTCGGCTCCCTCACCACCCCAACACTCCACCTGCATCCGCACACCCCACAACATCTATATCCCCCCCTAATATTAACATACCTCTATTAACCTCTCCATAAAATGACCAGTCGACTGCTCTTTCCCTCTTCTTTCTCTTCACCTACTTTCTCCATACTTTGCTCTTCTTGAACCCCCTACACACCATTAAATTCTTATTTCCAACCCCGCCCCCACCTCTCTTTTCCAGGGAATGACCGGTGTGGTACTTCCTACAGGATTCGTAGGAGCAGAATACAGCCAAAATGATTCCTATAGGATTCCTCTAATAAAACGAAGTGCAGACATAGATTTTCCTATCGGTGGCCAGATGCGACTTCACCCTGATACAATGTGAACAATGTGTACAATGTGTACAATGTGTACAATGTGTACAATCTTTCCCAACTTTCTCTCACTCCCCTTAATGGCCGGCATAACTAATTCAGGAATCACCGTGATCATTGGACGTTGTATATAATAGGAGGGAGCAGACGCTATTACGATTATTCAGCTTTGTACAGGATCCGAAGAGATATAAGAGATTATTATGATTAATATTATCATCGTATTGATCAGATCTTGTGCTTTTCATGTTCATAAATATATCGAGGCTTGAATTCTCCCTGCGATGTTCACCGCCCTGATGCCAGAAACTCTCAACACTTCGAGTGTAGTAAGAATTCAAGCCCATCTGTGAGACAGTCAACTCTCTCTCTCTCTCTCTCTCTCTCTCTCTCTCTCATACGTGAGACTGAAAAGTTTAAGGATAGATTTCATGAGCCTTAACAGGGAGTGCTTCACAACGTTCAATTCGCCACCCGTCAGGCCCATCCTGGAGCATACAGGACCTGTATGGAACCCACATCTGATAAAAACATGTCACGAAGCTGGAAAAAGTGCAAAGGTCTGCAACAAAACTAGTCTCAAAGGTAAAAGGTGTGAGCTGAGCGAAGAGGATAAAGGAGATAAACCTGATGGCATTATAGAACAGAATGACCAGGGGTGACATGATTACGACGTACGAAATACCTGCAAGGGGGTAGACAGGGTGGACAAGACAAGTCTGTCCGAAAGACGAACGCACATCTGGAAGATGAAAGCAGAGTCACAAGAGTGCTGTAATAATATCGTAGGGGTTCTTAAAAGGAGATATCGAGGGTTGAAGGTAGACACACTTATTGGATGGTAACTATATATTGTCAGACTGTAATGATGGGAGATGGAGCCCAGCCACTGCTTTATCCTAGCCTGTGTCAAACGCCGACTGAGGCCGAGGTAGCTAGCCTCACACTCAAGCTGCATCCCGTGACGTCATACAGTCACAGACCTAAGGATCTCCTATCTAAAGCACATGGATGATACTGATATACTATACAACACAGGGATCAGCAACTATGCTGACAATAATAATAATAATAATAATTTAATATATCTAAGCCATATTATAAATGCAGTAAAAATACATGAATTAGCACATTACTAAGCACAAATACACCTACTAATTATGCAGTGCATATCAGCCAACTAATCACAAGGTTTACATATTTCTCTAAACCGAACACAACACATTACGTACGACTTCTCGTGCAGTTAACTACAATCATAAGCGTAATAAGAATAGTTACAAATGACAAATGGTCGGTTAGGTAATATTTCTTTACCCTTGGAGTTGCTTGGATGAGAAACGATCTAGTCAGGGAAGTGGTAGAGACAGGATTCTTACAGAGTTGTAAGACTAGGTATGGTAAGGTTCACGCTTCTGTCTGTGATACACTCATCCCATGTCTGTGTTACACTCACCCCCTGTCTGTGATACACTCACCCCTGTCTGTGATACACTCACCCCCTGTCTGTGATACACTCACCCCTGTCTGTGATACACTCACCCCTGTCTGTGATATACTCACCCCTGTCTGTGTTACACTCACCCCCTGTCTGTGATACACTCACCCCCTGTCTGTGATACACTCACCCCCTGTCTGTGATACACTCACCCCTGTCTGTGATACACTCACCCCTGTCTGTGATACACTCACCCCTGTCTGTGATATACTCACCCCTGTCTGTGATACACTCACCCCTGTCTGTGATACACTCACCCCCTGTCTGTGATACACTCACCCCTGTCTGTGATACACTCACCCCTGTCTGTGATACACTCACCCCTGTCTGTGATACACTCACCCCTGTCTGTGATACACTCACCCCTGTCTGTGATACACTCACCCCCTGTCTGTGATACACTCACCCCTGTCTGTGATACACTCACCCCCTGTCTGTGATACACTCACCCCTGTCTGTGATACACTCACCCCTGTCTGTGATACACTCACCCCCTGTCTGTGATACACTCACCCCTGTCTGTGATACACTCACCCCCTGTCTGTGATACACTCACCCCCTGTCTGTGATACACTCACCCCTGTCTGTGATACACTCACCCCCTGTCTGTGATACACTCACCCCCTGTCTGTGATACACTCACCCCCTGTCTGTGATACACTCACCCCCTGTCTGTGATACACTCACCCCCTGTCTGTGATACACTCACCCCTGTCTGTGATACACTCCACCTTGATGCCAGAATCTCTCACATCAGCCTGAGCGTGGGAGGGCCTCAAGCACTCTCCGCGATACACTCGCCCTCATACCCCAAGTACCTTGCCTCCACTGATCAGTACTCATTGCTTGCTTACACAAACAAACGCTAAGAAAACGAATAACTAATATATTCTCTTATGTCTCATTTTGCTGAGACATATATATATATATATATATATATATATATATATATATATATATATATATATATATATATATATATATATATATAATGTCGTAAGCTTCATTGTTTGTGACTTGTAAATACAGAGTTCAAATGGCCAGGGATGGGAAGTATAAGATTTTTTTTTTCAGTTGTATCTTATCTTGTAGGACTCTGACCACCATGTTATCATAGCGCTGTGTTATAGCGCTGTGTTAACTCTAACAGAGCCATCACAATGTAGCAGCATCCCCCTCTGTTACGCGATAGTCGAGTACAAATAGGAAGCACATCTGTCTGGCGCTCAGTAGATGGAGGATCGAGCCTCCACCACGTCTTGCACTGACCAACATGGGTTTAGCGCTTAACATTAATAAAAAATATCAGCTTGGTTACTTTATCATGATATAGCATTTTGCTGTATCTTCACAATGTACTCTTGTAGATAAAAGGCACGTATGTAATGAGCAAGCCTTTAATGGGGAAATAATTTAGCCTCTCGCGGCGAAACGTTTTCTCAATGGCTTGATCAGTAAATATGTGAGAAATGGCCTGGTGATATAGACAAGATGTGCGAAAAGACACTTACAGTTCAGGCCATTTATTACAGGAAACGTTTCGCCACGAGTGGCCTCATCAGTCCTAATACAGAGATAACTAAGAAACATATATACTCGTTATTAGAAGAAGCTACAAGTGGTGAAACGTTTCCTTGAATAAATGTTCTAAACTGTACATAAATGTCCTTTCCCACAACAATGTCCTTTCCCACAACAATGCCGCCACTTGGCGGCGCCACCGCACCAGTTCCACATCAAATTTACTACTGAATGTTGATGTTTCAAGTGGGAGACCTTCATCTGCGAGGCTACACAAGGAAAGTTGCGTTGTAGACGCTGCTTCGCGTAACTTACTTCGAAGTGCTACTTCGTTGTCTGGCCTCTGACTTGATCAACCAGGCTCATCACAGCCTGGTTGAACAGGGATGGATTGCATACGCTTAAGTTCTATTCTGAAGAGAGAAGTCTGTAGATAATATCCCTTAGACTCGAAGGTAAGGCTTTAAAAAGCCTTGAATTCTTTCTGCATATAATCTATTAGTGCATATTGCACCCCTGTTTTGCATTGGTTTAATTCCTCGTATGTCTACAGGTTGTGAGAACCTGTTCTAAAAGTCTATGTCAAAACCTGTTGTAAAAATCTATGTCAAGACAACCTGTTCTAACAGTCTGTATGTCAAGACAACCTGCTCTAACAATTTGTATGTCAAGACAACCTGCTCTAAAAGTCTGTATGTCAAGACAACCTGCTCTAAAAGTCTGTATGTCAAGACAACCTGCTCTAACAATCTGTATGTCAAGACAACCTGTTCTAACAGTCTGTATGTCAAGACAACCTGTTCTAACAGTCTGTATGTCAAAACAACATGTTCTAACAGTCTGTATGTCAAGACAACCTGTTCTAACAGTCTGTATGTCAAGACAACCTGTTCTAACAGTCTGTACGTCAAAACAACATGTTCTAACAGTCTATGTCAAGACAACCTGTTCTAACAGTCTGCATGACGCGAGAGATTATTTCGAGTACACGTCTGACGATAACTGAATGATCGGTGATGACGATAACTGAATGACCGGTGATTTGAGTCCCATCGCCGACGGGACGCAAATCTCCATATTCTGATGCTCTTTTGCACAAGTGACAGTACGGAAACCTACTTCTAAGAATCACTTTTGATATCACTGATGGAACAGAAATTCCCGTCCTCCGATGTCATTCTACATCAGCTACAAAATACAGTCCTACTTCTTTTGGTGGCTTTTTGTGTTAGCGACAGTGCGCAGACCATCGTCTTGGGATGACCTTCACCACTGGTAAGATTTATCTGGCGAATGTTCTCCGTGATAGCCGCGTCCCGCAGCATAATTTGCAAAACACTTCTACGAGAGTTTGAAAGCCCCGGCAAGTGCATCAAGTGGTTAGTGAGATTCTTTCTTGTTTTGTGTGTGCGTGTGTGTGTGTGTGTGTGTGTGTGTGTGTGTGTGTGTGTGTGTGTGTGTGTGTGTGTGTGTGTGTTTAGGTTTGTGTATGTGCAGGTTTATGTATGTGGGTGTATGTGAAGATTTGTGTGTCGGATGTCTGTATATATATAGGATTGTGTGCGTATAGACATTTGTGCGCGAACGCGTTTTATGGATAAAATTTACAATATCACGTCTGTAACAATTCACAAATATACAACAATATCCAGAGCGAAACAATTTGCAACCCTAAATTTGGAGGAAAAAGCTTTTGGACGATGTTTCGGTCCATTCTGGACCACTATCAAATAATGAGCATTATAAAAGGACCAGGAGGAACGAAACGACCCTCACCTGACTCCTCCACACAAGACTTACAAGAGGAACAAGAATGGTGTTGATCACGACAGCCTTGTCCCTCTTCACACGTATTTGCCTTCTACTAATACATATTATTCCTTAGGTGAGCACCTTCCATTAACGACTCAGGCCGGTGACCTGTTGCTACTCTGGCTACGTACTACATAGGTGAGCACCTTCCCTTAACGACTCACGTAGGTGACCTGTTGCTACTCTGGCTACGTACTACACAGGTACACACCTTCCCTTAACGACTCAGGCCGGTGACCTGTTGCTACTCTGGCTACGTACTACACAGGTACACACCTTCCCTTAACGACTCACGTAGGTGACCTGTTGCTACTCTGGCTACGTACTACATAGGTGAGCACCTTCCCTTAACGACTCACGTAGGTGACCTGTTGCTACTCTGGCTACGTACTACATAAGTGAGCACCTTCCCTTAACGACTCACGTAGGTGACCTGTTGCTACTCTGGC
>NC_069442.1:29879862-29910221 GCF_026875155.1 Cherax quadricarinatus
TAGTATCAGTGTAGTATAAATAGCAGTGTATAGTAGTAGCAGTGTAGTAGTAGTAGCAGTGTAGTGTAGTAGCAGTGTAGTAGTAGTAGCAGTGTAAGTAGTAGTAGTAGTGCAGTGTAGTAGTAGTAGCAGTGTAGTAGTAGTAGCAGTGTAGTAGTAGCAGTGTAGTAGTAGTAGTATCAGTGTAGTAGTAGTAGAGCAGTGTAGTAGTAGTAGCAGTGTAGTAGTACACAGTGTAGTAGTAGTAGTACAGTGTAGTAGTAGTAGATCAGTGTATGTAGTAGTGAGTAGTAGCACAGTGTAGTAGTAGTAGCAGTGTAGTAGTAGTAGCAGTGTTAGTAGTAGTAGTAGTGAGTTGTAGTAGTAGTAAGTACAGTGTAGTAGTAGTAGCAGTGTAGTAGTAGTAGTATCAGTGTAGTAGTAGTAGCAGTGTAGTAGTAGTAGCAGTGTAGTAGAATCAGTGTAGTAGTAGTAGCAGTGTAGTAGTAGTAGTATCAGTAGTAGTAGTAGCAGTGTAGTAGTAGTAGCAGTGTATATGTACATGTAGTAGCAGTGTAGTAGTAGTAGCAGTGTAGTAGTAGTAGTAGTATCAGTGTAGTAGTAGTATCAGTGTAGTAGTAGTAGCAGTGTAGTAGTAGTAGTATCAGTGTAGTAGTAGTAGCAGCAGTGTAGTAGTAGTAGCAGTGTAGTAGTAGCAGTGTAGTAGTAGTAGTATCAGTGTAGTAGTAGTAGCAGCAGTGTAGTAGTAGTAGCAGTGTAGTAGTAGCAGTGTAGTAGTAGTAGCAGTGTAGTAGTAGCAGTGTAGTAGTAGTAGCAGTGTAGTAGTAGCAGTGTAGTAGTAGTAGTATCAGTGTAGTAGTAGTAGCAGCAGTGTAGTAGTAGTAGCAGTGTAGTAGTAGCAGTGTAGTAGTAGTAGCAGTGTAGTAGTAGTAGCAGTGTAGTAGTAGTAGTATCAGTGTAGTAGTAGTAGTATCAGTGTAGTAGTAGTAGCAGCAGTGTAGTAGTAGTAGTAGCAGTGTAGTAGTAGCAGCAGTGTAGTAGTAGTAGCAGTGTAGTAGTAGTAGTATCAGTGTAGTAGTAGTAGTATCAGTGTAGTAGTAGTAGCAGCAGTGTAGTAGTAGTAGTAGCAGTGTAGTAGCAGCAGTGTAGTAGTAGTAGTAGCAGTGTTTACCTGGAGTTTACCTGGAGAGAGTTTCGGGGGTCAACGCCCCCGCGGCCCGGTCTGTGACCAGGCCTCCTGGTGGATCAGCGCCTGATCAACCAGGCTGTTGCTGCTGGCTGCACGCAAACCAACGTACGAGCCACAGCCCGGCTGATCAGGAACTGTCTTTAGGTGCTTGTCCAGTGCCAGCTTGAAGACTGCCAGGGGTCTGTTGGTAATCCCCCTTATGTGTGCTGGGAGGCAGTTGAACAGTCTCGGGCCCCTGACACTTATTGTATGGTCTCTTAACGTGCTAGTGACACCCTGCTTTTCATTGGGGGGATGGTGCATCGTCTGCCAAGTCTTTTGCTTTCGTAGTGAGTGATTTTCGTGTGCAAGTTTGGTACTAGTCCCTCTAGGATTTTCCAGGTGTATATAATCAGTATCTCTCCCTCCTGCGTTCCAGGGAATACAGGTTTAGAAACCTCAAGCGCTCCCAGTAATTGAGGTGTTTTATCTCCGTTATGCGCGCCGTGAAAGTTCCTGTACATTTTCTAGGTCGGCAATTTCACCTGCCTTGAAAGGTGCTGTTAGAGTGCAGCAATATTCCAGCCTAGATAGAACAAGTGACCTGAAGAGTGTCATCATGGGCTTGGCCTCCCTAGTTTCGAAGGTTCTCATTATCCATCCTGTCATTTTTCTAGCAGATGCGATTGATACAATGTTATGGTCCTTGAAGGTGAGATCCTCCGACATAATCACTCCTAGGTCTTTGACGTTGGTGTTTCGCTCTATTTTGTGGCCAGAATTTGTTTTGTACTCTGATGAAGATTTAATTTCCTCATGTTTACCATATCTGAGTAATTGAAATTTCTCATCGTTGAACTTCATATTGTTTTCTGCAGCCCACTGAAAGATTTGGTTGATGTCCGCCTGGAGCCTTGCAGTGTCTGCAATGGAAGACACTGTCATGCAGATTCGGGTGTCATCTGCAAAGGAAGACACGGTGCTGTGGCTGACATCCTTGTCTATGTCGGATATGAGGATGAGGAACAAGATGGAACAAGTGTAGTAGTAGTAGTAGCAGTGTAGTAGCAGCAGTGTAGTAGTAGTAGTAGCAGTGTAGTAGTAGTAGCAGCAGTGTAGTAGTAGTAGTAGCAGTGTAGTAGCAGCAGTGTAGTAGTAGTAGTAGCAGTGTAGTAGTAGTAGTAGCAGTGTAGTAGTAGTAGCAGTGTAGTAGTAGTAGCAGTGTAGTAGTAGTAGTAGCAGTGTAGTAGTAGCAGCAGTGTAGTAGTAGTAGCAGTGTAGTAGTAGTAGTAGTAGCAGTGTAGTAGTAGTAGTAGCAGTGTAGTAGTAGTAGCAGCAGTGTAGTAGTAGTAGCAGTGTAGTAGTAGCAGTGTAGTAGTAGTAGCAGTGTAGTAGTAGTAGCAGTGTAGTAGTAGTAGCAGTGTAGTAGTAGTAGCAGCAGTGTAGTAGTAGTAGCAGCAGTGTAGTAGTAGTAGCAGTGTAGTAGTAGCAGTGTAGTAGTAGCAGTGTAGTAGTAGTAGCAGTGTAGTAGTAGTAGCAGTGTAGTAGTAGTAGCAGTGTAGTAGTAGTAGTAGTAGCAGTGTAGTAGTAGTAGTAGCAGTGTAGTAGTAGTAGCAGTGTAATAGTAGCAGCAGTGTAATAGTAGCAGTGTAATAGTAGCAGTGTGGTAGTAGCAGCAGTGTAGTAGTAGTAGCAGTGTAGTAGTAGTAGTGTAGTAATAGTAGCAGTGTAATAGTAGTAGCAGTGTAATAGTAGTAGCAGTGTAGTAGTAGCAGTGTAATAGTAGTAGCAGTGTAATAGTAGTAGCAGTGTAATAGCAGTAGCAGTGTAGTAGTAGTAGCAGTGTAGTAGTAGTAGCAGTGTAATAGTAGTAGCAGTGTAGTAGTAGTAGCAGTGTAGTAGTAGTAGCAGTGTAGTAGTAGTAGTAGCAGTGTAGTAGTAGTAGCAGTGTAGTAGTAGTAGCAGTGTAGTAGTAGTAGCAGTGTAGTAGTAGCAGTGTAGTAGTAGTAGTAGCAGTGTAGTAGTAGTAGCAGTGTAGTAGTAGCAGTGTAGTAGTAGTAGCAGTGTAGTAGTAGTAGCAGCAGTGTAGTAGTAGTAGCAGCAGTGTAGTAGTAGTAGCAGCAGTGTAGTAGTAGTAGCAGTGTAGTAGTAGCAGTGTAGTAGTAGTAGCAGTGTAGTAGTAGTAGCAGTGTAGTAGTAGTAGCAGTTTAGTAGTAGTAGCAGTTTAGTAGTAGTAGTAGCAGTGTAGTAGTAGTAGCAGTGTAGTAGTAGTAGCAGTGTAGTAGTAGCAGTGTAGTAGTAGCAGTGTAGTAGTAGTAGCAGTGTAGTAGTAGCAGTGTAGTAGTAGCAGTGTAGTAGTAGTAGTAGCAGTGTAGTAGTAGTAGCAGCAGTGTAGTAGTAGTAGCAGTGTAGTAGTAGCAGTGTAGTAGTAGTAGTAGCAGTGTAGTAGTAGTAGCAGCAGTGTAGTAGTAGTAGCAGTGTAGTAGTAGCAGTGTAGTAGTAGTAGCAGCAGTGTAGTAGTAGTAGCAGTGTAGTAGTAGCAGTGTAGTAGTAGTAGCAGCAGTGTAGTAGTAGTAGCAGTGTAGTAGTAGTGTAGTAGTAGTAGTAGCAGTGTAGTAGTAGTAGCAGCAGTGTAGTAGTAGTAGCAGTGTAGTAGTAGCAGTGTAGTCAGTAGTAGTAGCAGTGTAGTAGTATAGCAGCAGTGTGTAGTAGTAGTAGCAGTGTAGTAGTAGCAGTGTAGTAGTAGTAGCAGCAGTGTAGTAGTAGTGTAGTAGTAGTAGTAGCAGTGTAGTAGTAGTAGCAGCAGTGTAGTAGTAGTAGCAGTGTAGTAGTAGCAGTGTAGTAGTAGTAGTAGCAGTGTAGTAGTAGTAGCAGCAGTGTAGTAGTAGTAGCAGCAGTGTAGTAGTAGTAGCAGCAGTGTAGTAGTAGTAGCAGTGTAGTAGTAGCAGTGTAGTAGTAGTAGCAGTGTAGTAGTAGTAGCAGTGTAGTAGTAGCAGATGTAGTAGTAGCAGTGTAGTAGTAGCAGTGTAGTAGTAGCAGTGTAGTAGTAGCAGTGTAGTAGTAGCAGTGTAGTAGTAGCAGTGTAGTAGTAGTAGCAGTGTAGTAGTAGCAGTGTAGTAGTAGCAGTGTAGGTAGTAGTAGTAGCAGTAGTAGTTTAGTAGCAGCAGTGTAGTAGTAGTAGCAGGGTAGTTAGTACAGTGTAGTAGTAGTAGTAGCATGTAGTAGTATAGCAGCAGTGTAGTAGTAGTAGCAGTGTAGTAGTAGCAGTGTAGTAGTAGTAGTAGCAGTGTAGTAGTAGTAGCAGCAGTGTAGTAGTAGTAGCAGCAGTGTAGTAGTAGTAGCAGCAGTGTAGTAGTAGTAGCAGTGTAGTAGCAGTGTAGTAGTAGTAGCAGTGTAGTAGTAGTAGCAGTGTAGTAGTAGTAGCAGTTTAGTAGTAGTAGTAGCAGTGTAGTAGTAGTAGCAGTGTAGTAGTAGCAGTGTAGTAGTAGCAGTGTAGTAGTAGTAGCAGTGTAGTAGTAGTAGCAGTGTAGTAGTAGTAGCAGTTTAGTAGTAGTAGCAGTGTAGTAGTAGTAGCAGTGTAGTAGTAGTAGCAGTTTAGTAGTAGTAGCAGTTTAGTAGTAGTAGTAGCAGTGTAGTAGTAGTAGCAGTTTAGTAGTAGTAGTAGCAGTGTAGTAGTAGTAGCAGTTTAGTAGTAGTAGTAGCAGTGTAGTAGTAGTAGCAGTGTAGTAGTAGTAGTAGCAGTGTAGTAGTAGTAGCAGCAGTGTAGTAGTAGTAGCAGCAGTGTAGTAGTAGTAGTAGCAGTGTAGTAGTAGTAGCAGTGTAGTAGTAGTAGCAGTGTAGTAGTAGTAGTAGCAGTGTAGTAGTAGTAGCAGTGTAGTAGTAGTAGCAGTGTAATAGTAGCAGTGTAATAGTAGCAGTGTGGTAGTAGCAGCAGTGTAGTAGTAGTAGCAGTGTGGTAGTAGCAGCAGTGTAGTAGTAGTAGCAGTGTAGTAGTAGTAGCAGTGTAGTAATAGTAGCAGTGTAATAGTAGTAGCAGTGTAATAGTAGTAGCAGTGTAGTAGTAGCAGTGTAAAGTAGATAGCAGTGTAATAGTAGTAGCAGTGTAATAGCAGTAGCAGTGTAGTAGTAGTAGCAGTGTAGTAGTAGCAGTGTAATAGTAGTAGCAGTGTAGTAGTAGTAGCAGTGTAGTAGTAGTAGCAGTGTAGTAGTAGTAGTAGCAGTGTAGTAGTAGTAGTAGCAGTGTAGTAGTAGTAGCAGTGTAGTAGTAGTAGCAGTGTAGTAGTAGTAGCAGTGTAAGTAGTATAGTAGCAGTTGTAGTAGTAGTAGCAGTGTAGTAGTAGTAGCAGTGTAGTAGTAGTAGAGTCAGTGTAGTAGTAGTAGCAGTGTAGTAGTAGTAGCAGTGTAGTTAGTGTAGCAGTGTAGTAGTAGCAGTGTAGTAGTGAGCAGTGTAGTAGCATGTAGTAGTAGTAGTAGCAGTGTAGTAGTAGTAGCAGTGTAGTAGTAGTAGCAGTGTTAGTATACAGTGTAGTAGTAGTAGTGAGCGAGTGTAGTAGTAGTAGCAGTGTAGTAGTAGTAGCAGTGTAGTAGTAGCAGTGTAGTAGTAGTAGAGAGTGTGCAGGTAGTAGTAGTAGCAGTGTAGTAGTAGTACAGTGTAGTGTAGTAGCAGTGTATATAGTAGCAGTGTAGTAGTAGTAGTAGCAGTGTAGTAGTAGTAGCAGTGTAGTAGTAGTAGCAGTGTAGTAGTAGTAGCAGTGTAGTAGTAGTAGCAGTGTAGTAGTAGTAGCAGTGTAGTAGTAGTAGCAGTGTAGTAGTAGCAGTAGTAGTAGTAGCAGTGTAGTAGTAGCAGTGTAGTAGTAGTAGCAGTGTAGTAGTAGTAGCAGTGTAGTAGTAGTTAGCAGTGTAGAGTATAGTAGCAGTGTAGTAGTAGTAGCAGTGTAGTATGTAGTAGTTGCAGTGTAGTAGTAGTAGCATGTGTAGTAGTAGTAGCAGTGGTAGTAGTAGTAGCAGTGTAGTAGTAGTAGCAGTGTAGTAGTAGTAGCAGTGTAGTAGAGTATAGTAGCAGTGTAGTAGTAGTAGCAGTGTAGTAGTAGTAGCAGTTGTAGTAGTAGTAGCAGTTGTAGTAGTAGTAGCAGTGTAGTAGTAGTAGTAGCATGTAGTAGTAGTAGCATGTGTAGTAGTAGAGTGTAGTAGTAGAGCAGTGTAGTAGTAGTAGCAGTGTAGTATAGTAGTACAGTTGTAGTAGTAGTCAGCAGTTAGTTAGTAGTGCAGTGTAGTAGTTAGTAGTAAGCAGTGTAGTAGTAGTAGCAGTGTAGTTAGTAGTAGTAGCAGTGTAGTAGTAGTAGCAGTGTAGTAGTAGCAGTGTAGTATAGTAAAGCAGTGTAGTGTAGTAAGTAGCAGTGTAGTAGTAGTAGTAGCAGTGTAGTAGTAGTAGCAGTGTAGTAGTAGTAGCAGTGTAGTAGTAGTAGCAGTGTAGTAGTAGTAGTAGCAGTGTAGTAGTAGTAGCAGTGTAGTAGTAGTAGTACGTAAATTTTTCAGCCAAGTTATTTCAACTTCAGTTCAAGATCCTTCCATTTAGTACCAAAATCGTAACTAAGAGAGCGACCTCAAAACAGCAGTGTAAAACATCCAAAGAAATAACAGCATGGACTCGTGTACCATATAACACGCATTATCAAAATGGCCTAATTCTTGCTCATATGTTTTAATATTCAATCCACGTGAAAACACCCGTGGCTCGAGAAAGCTTAGGGACGATAGGTGAAAATCTTTTAAGAAGACGCTCGTTGCTTGGCAAGGCAAAAATTGCTGATTAAAACTCATCAGATTGGAAAGTTAGTTGATGTTTGGAGAGAGAAGAACTTGTTGGTATATCCTCAATGTCCAAACGATACATACAGTAAGCAGAACAATATGATGGTACGACTATTGGGGAGCAACAAGATGGTACAACCACTGTGGAGCAACAGGATGGTACAACTATTGTGGAGCAACAAGATGGTACAAGTATTAAAAGAGACCAGATGGTACACAAGAGAGAGCGCGATCACCTGAGCGCTGGTCCGGCTGGTCCTTAGTGACCAGTGTCAACCTGGCTACCGGGCGATTTATGTTCACAGGACAGGAATGTCGCCCTCTCTTGACCCCCGACCACACTGGCTGCTGTTGTTGGTGCTGCCTAGGTCTCTTGACCCCCGACCACACTGGTTGTTGTTTCTGGTGCTACCTAGGTCTCGTGACACAACATTCAATAGTTTGTTGCAGGTTCGTTGACACTGTCATGCTGGTAGTCATTGCAAGTCTATGACACGACCTCAGTGTCTTAGTTTATCTTCTTTTTAGACATGCTCCTCTCTCTCTATCTCTCTCTCTCTCTTTCCTATTTTCTAAACTTGCTATCCCTTCCTCCTAACCATCTCTCACGACTCTCCCTTCAAAACCCAGCTTTCTCATCCACCACCAGCCTCGTCAAAACCATTGCATAATCATATCGTGATCCCTTAACTAAAGCTTCCCAGCTCAAGCTGACAGATTTTCTCAACTCGTGTATGCATTCCATCCTGTGTGATGGAATACGACACGGGAAACACTACCTGCATTTCTATCCACAACTTTCCTACCATAGTCTACGTCACTATCTAACCATCGTCTATCCACCATTGTCTATCCATTATCTTCGCGGTCCGAATCCCTCACAGGAAAATATTATGACATTCATGGAAAATGGTAAGTATATAAGGGGGTCATACAGCTCATGGGGAATAGAAGGTAATTAGGTATGATCCAGGAAAAAGGATATCCTTGCTTCGAGAGCTCTGCTTCACTTGTGTCAGGGAAGTTCCTTAAAGGTATGATATTTGAACAATGTAAGTGTATCCAAGCTTAAAGGCTAAAAAAAAAAAATCCCTTTATACAGAGCTTCATAAAACAAAATAACCAAGGTGCTTTGATGCAGGTGAGAGGCTCTTAAATCAAGAAATAGGACATAGCCTACCTTTCCTTAGATTGAACCTGATTGCCTCCCATTTTTCCCTGCAACCGCTGTACTGAATCTATGGGTTTAGCGTTCCCCAACGAAAGTAAAAAAAAAATAATTTCCCTTACAGAAGCCACGAAATTATTTTCCCGAGAGAACGAGGCACGACCAGTACACTGCTGCCCTCTACCAGCCTCTAGTGTCCTGTTCAAGCATCTCTCGGTCCCTACCCTCGAACATACAAATTTATTTTTTATTTACTGTGGGATTTAATCAGCTTTAATTCTCTCCTTGAGGTTAATTTCTAGTTTAGTTACAGATTAAAGTATGAGTTTGTCATAGACTTCTGCTTCAATTATCAGTTTTAGTTCAGTTTTAGTGATGCGTCAGGATTTTATTTTGCTGTTGATTTCAATGCAGCTCATTGAATGAAAGTGGTCGATTTAATTTATTGTTTTATTATTGTCAGAATCCACAGTTTTCTGGAGATTCGAACAGGGGGTCTGTTAAATGACGGTGCACTGCTCTACCACCGAGCCAGCATCGCTCTAATAGGTTGCTAACCAATCAGCCACATATTGTAGCTACTGAAGGCTTGCAGAGGTTACCAATTATGACCCAGCTTTCGTTTTAACAATCCACGGTTGTCCAACCTAGGGCAAAGTGAACCTTTCGTTCCATTAGTTATCTATTAACTATTATACCGTAGACGCTTGTAACAATCCACAGGTTTTTTTTTCGGAGATTCCAGCTTGGTTTTAATAGTTCATGACTGAAGGGGACAAGAGCTTGTCTTTGCTTTGGTTGTACCACTGTGTGGTTGTTCTCAGTAGATACGATAGCTGGGACACAGTTGGTGGCCTCTAAGTCCTCAATAGCTACAGTACGTGGCGGGTTGGTGACTAACCTATTGAAGTGGTGACGGTCCAGTGGTAGTGCGGTGGGCTGTCATATATCCCAGATCGAATCTCCGATAAACATGTGGATTGTTACGAACAGCTAATACGTCTTTATAGCTCATGTGCTATGACCATGCCCAGCATCTACATCCCATATGGTGCTGGTCAGCAAGGTGATGTTGCTGATCACTGGGAAGAACACAAGCCACCAAGTACAGGGACTATCCCACTAGTACCAATCCATCCCGCCTCGGTCTGGGGCGATCCAGAGAGGAAACGCCTGCTGCGTCTTGGCTTCCTGACCGGCGTCTAAGGACCTCGAGAAAATCCACAAATTGTAAAAAAAAAAAAAAAAAACTACAAACTTAGCAAGTCTGCGTGCATGTAAATTCCTAATAAAAATACACAAATAAAAATATCAATTAGAACTACAGAGAGTAATATATTAGTTCTAAATTCTGAGTAATATCATTTATATATTAGGCTGTTACTTCTTCCACGTAGGCGAAAAGTTTGTGCAGCAAACCTAACCAACTGTTCCACATGTATCTTACTCCTCTACTCAAATATACAATTACTGCTTCAACAAATACACAAGGCCAGCAACTAAGGGATTAAGTGATATTTAAGTAATACGAATTTTTTTATCTCGATAGGCTAATTGCCGTTTCAGCCTCAAAGGACGGGATCTTGACGACAATATACACGGATCATTTCACCAGTTACACTACGACTATTACTTCTACCACTTCTCCGCTTCCTTCTTCATCTCTTTGTCTCTACCTTGTACCCCTCTCCTGTATACACTGGTTCCCTCATCTTCATGAGTTAGTGTGACTTGTAAATTTTCCAAGTCGCATCGAAGCGTCGTTAAAAGCTTCTGTGTGGATTATTTGTGTATAGTTACGCAGAGTTTGCATATACGGGATCAGAGTCCTAACACTTTACTTGATTCTTTATGCTCCATAATAGGCTCGAAGATCATTCTAGGATCTAACTCTACACAGTAGGCTGTCAACAAATAGTATAAGCCTTGTACAGACATTAACTCACTATCTTCTGCATAATCAGGGTCGTACAGCATCTACATCCAAATATCCTTCACGTTTGTACAAACACTATCATGCTGAAATAAAATTATTATTATTATTATTATTATTATTAATATTATTATTATTATTATTGAACCGCTGGCTACTAAATTTATCGCTCTGAGGACAGTACACTATTTATTTGGCTTTATTCCTGAACGTTTTTTGACGTAGTGTGTGTGTGTGTGTGTGTGTGTGTGTGTCATTCACTACAACAAACAATAGCACATGAAAAGTTTGGTTTGTGTCACTAGGGTCATGGAGGCTGCGGTGCTCCTAGCAACTAAGCACCAAATACTGTTTGAGCCCTGAAAGAGAGAGAGATTAAAGTCAACTCTCAGTGTATGTACACACTGAGAGGTTCACCTCGGTCAATAAAACCACACGGTATTAAGACATGGAGTAAGGACCCTCCACTCGTCCTGCTTAGCCGAAGGGTCGGTGACTAGTTTAATTTAAGCCTTGTATTAATGTATATTTTTCAAGCTATTGTTTTGCCAACATTAGGGAATGGTTCTCTGATTACTGTTTATTATATACAATTATGTTCTCAATAGAACAAATTTATTAGTCTATTGTATGGTTAAGTAATAAGGAAGATATGTTGAGATATATTTGAGTTTAGGTTAGAGAAAATAGCGACAGTCGATGCTTCCTGCAGAAGACTGGTTGCTTTGATTACCAGTCAGCCAGAGCACACTGGTGAGCTCAGGGAATGTGGCTGTCCTCATTCCTAGCCATTACTGAGCAAAACATTTGGGTATGTGGCTACTCTAATCATTGGCCGCTACACGGTGAGGACGACTATACCTGGCTAGTAGTGGCTACATACGTTAAATGCAACAACACCACTTGTGTGTGTGTGTGTGTGTGTGTGTGTGTGTGTGTGTGTGTGTGTGTGTGTGTGTGTGTGTGTGTGTGTGTGTGTGTGTGTGTGTAAACGTCAGCTACTAACTCCTAGTTCAACACCTTGACAAGAAGCTCTTCATAAAAAACAGTAAATATCACCAGTGTCAGAGAGAAACATTAAAAGAGGCCAAGTTATGTTTAAACTTTCAAACAATGGCTCCCAGTTTCACTTTCATTTGCTTGAAACAAAGTATACAATTTCTTGCTGTCTTAGTGACACATTTAAGAGCTACGTAAAGTTCACCTGATAATTTATAACAGACAATAACTTGTGTAATTACAGACTTACAGAACACCAAAACAGAACGCCCACTGCAGATGTAAACGATAGTTCTTTGAGAACCTCATTGATAAGTCTTGTAAACATGAGATCTCTCTCATACCATGCCTTTTACAAGCGTCGTAATCGTACGTAGCACTGATAATTGCATTCCCAAACAATTCTTAGCAGTGATCACTTGTGGAAAAAAGTCCATTAAAATCCTCAGATCATATTCGTATTTTGAGAGAGCGAGGTCTTAAAAAGCTCCATAGAATAAGTGACCTGGCCAGGTCTCTATTGACTCTGCTCCTTCGAGTGGATGAGTTCTGGTGACGGGTATGAAAAGGGTATTATTATCGTCCCTGCACGTGTGTAAGCCGACCAGCGATCACAGATCACATCAACAACGTGCCAGGAGTGGACGGAAGCCAGAGAAATGGAGGTTAGTTACTAAAGGGTTTGAAGTCCAGTCGTTTGAGTATCAACTTTGATCACTTCAGGATAGCTAGAATGGCTAGTAGGGAAGGTTAGGGTCGTTAAGCAGGTTAAGGAGTCGAAAGTAGTTATGTAAGTTAGGAAAGCCAGAGTAGTTATGCAGGTTCAGGCGGCCAGGGTGGGAATGCAAGTTAGGGTCGTGAAGGTAACTTTCTCACTATGTTCCCTGTGATAGTCTCACCCTAATACTGGACAGATATTAAATTACTTTTATTTTCTAGTAGCAAGTTGCTTTCCGAAGTATCGTGAGACCACCGAAAGGAGCGTGTATATACACCGTGAATGTAATCGTCCTTCAAGGTACTAAAGACAGCACCCTCCCTTTTAAAAGTGCAATACATGCTTTAAAAGCGCCTTGAATAGACGGATGGTGTGACGGAATGTTTGAACAGAGAGTTGACGGTATGAACAGTTCGTTCTGTCCTTTGAACAGTGTGTCAAGTGCATGAAATTGCTAAGTTCTAAGTGCAAGAACAGTGTTGTCAGGGCTTTTAAACAAAGTGCGGGAGAGGTCCTGTGGGCGGTGGGTGGGTGAATGGAGGTGATGTGGGCGCGGTGCCCCGCCCACCTTGACCTGAATGGAGCACCCTTCACCGACTCGATTTTGGTCACTCTTGAAGAAGAGATCAGTCTCAGGTCAGCCTCAGGTCAGTCTCAGGTCAACCTTCCCCTTCTCCTCGCATCCACAACCCATCCGGCAACCGATCATTACCACGAATTTTTTGACCAGGGTCTTAACATTGAATTCTTAAAGACCTCCAGTCTTTTAACTTACGATCTGTGTACTTGAGGTTAGAGATATTTAAAGAATAAAAGAAACACAATATAGTGACTGAAAAAATACACACATAACCCGCACATTGGACATTTCGCTCCGATTTCGGCGGAGCGAAACGTCGTGAGCTTCTTAGGTTAGGTAAGGCTGGGTTAGATTGCCATAAACCTATAAAAAAATATAAGCCAAACATAAGGACACTATTAAAAAAAACGCCCTTAATGCGTCTATTACAGTGGCATAAAATCAAATAAAACATTCGAATCTGTATATTTACCACTGACGGTGTGAGAACGGGTCACATCCGGGGTCACGATGTAACGAAGTAGTACCCGGAACGAACCCAAATTCTGTATGTTTTTTTTAAGAGAAGTTATGTTTACAGGTCACCTTACGTGTTCACCAACCATCTTACGTGTTCACCAGATATCTTACGTGTTCACCAGCCATCTTACGTGTTCACCAGATATCTTACGTGTTCACAAGCCATCTTACGTGTTCACCAACCATCTTACGTGTTCACCAACCATCTTACGTGTTCACAAGCCATCTTACGTGTTCACCAGCCATCTTACGTGTTCACCAGATATCTTACGTGTTCACCAGCCATCTTACGTGTTCACCAACCATCTTACGTGTTCACCAGATATCTTACGTGTTCACCAGCCATCTTACGTGTTCACAAGCCATCTTACGTGCTCACCAACCATCTTACGTGTTCACCAGCCATCTTACGTGTTCACAAGCCATCTTACGTGTTCACCAGCCATCTTACGTGTTCACCAGATATCTTACGTGTTCACCAGCCATCTTACGTGTTCACCAACCATCTTACGTGTTCACCAACCATCTTACGTGTTCACCAACCATCTTACGTGTTCACCAACCATCTTACGTGTTCACCAACCATCTTACGTGTTCACCAACCATCTTACGTGTTCACAAGCCATCTTACGTGTTCACCAGCCATCTTACGTGTTCACCAGATATCTTACGTGTTCACCAGCCATCTTACGTGTTCACCAACCATCTTACGTGTTCACCAGATATCTTACGTGTTCACCAGCCATCTTACGTGTTCACAAGCCATCTTACGTGCTCACCAACCATCTTACGTGTTCACCAGCCATCTTACGTGTTCACATGCCATCTTACGTGTTCACCAGCCATCTTACGTGTTCACCAGCCATCTTACGTGTTCACCAGCCATCTTACGTGTTCACCAGCCATCTTACGTGTTCACCAGATATCTTACGTGTTCACAAGCCATCTTACGTGTTCACCAGCCATCTTACGTGTTCACCAGCCATCTTACGTGTTCACCAGCCATCTTACGTGTTCACCAGCCATCTTACGTGTTCACCAGCCATCTTACGTGTTCACCAGCCATCTTACGTGTTCACCAGCCATCTTACGTGATCACCAGCCATCTTACGTGTTCACCAACCATCTTACGTGTTCACCAGCCATCTTACGTGTTCACCAACCATCTTACGTGATCACCAGCCATCTTACGTGATCACCAGCCATCTTACGTGTTCACCAACCATCTTACGTGTTCACCAGCCATCTTACGTGATCACCAGCCATCTTACGTGTTCACCAACCATCTTACGTGATCACCAGCCATCTTACGTGATCACCAGCCATCTTACGTGTTCACCAACCATCTTACGTGTTCACCAGCCATCTTACGTGTTCACCAGATATCTTACGTGTTCACAAGCCATCTTACGTGTTCACCAGCCATCTTACGTGTTCACCAGCCATCTTACGTGTTCACCAGATATCTTACGTGTTCACAAGCCATCTTACGTGTTCACCAGCCATCTTACGTGTTCACCAGCCATCTTATGTGTTCAACATCCATCTCGAGTGTTCACCAGCCATCTTACGTGTTCATAAAATAAGGAAGAGGTAAACAATTGTGTCAAAGAACACAACATTCAACGGTGTTACCTCGCTGCTAGAAAACATTGGGAGAAGAAGGGAGGAAAGAGATAAATGAATCGATGGAGGTATGGAAGAAAGGCCGGATAAGTGATGGATGGTTGAAAGGAAGGTGGAATAAGAGAAAGATATAATGAGGAGAGGGAAGGGGTAGACCAGGAATGAGTGAAGATGAAAGGGAGAAGACAGAAGGAGGAGCGAAATGAAGGGAAGGGACAGGGATAGGATTGAGGGTTGTCACAGGCGCGTCTAAAACTCAGTTTCGTGGAATTCCATCAATGATTTGTCACCAGTGGATGGGTATTGGAGGGAGGAACCTGGCAACTATTCCCATCATGACGTCTGCTGTTGTCGCTATCCCAGATATGTGCTGAGGTGAGCCCGGCTGCTGTGAATATTGGAAATCAATGGTTCATACTCGAATTTTAGGTCTTATTTCTTATTTTTTGGGGAGGGGGAAAGGAGGGCGTGTGTAATCAGGCAGGAGGAGTTTGGCAACATTGTTCCCGGACTGGAGTTTGCTTGCTTGCTTGGGTGTGTGTGTATGTGTGTGTATACAAGTCTAGCCACCCAGTCATTACCATTAAACTTCTACATTTGCAGTTAAAACGTTTACTTAACATTCTAAACTAATCTCTTAGCATTTCATTAATTTTTGTTTATTTAATTCTCAGAAAAACAAAGGCCGCAGCTGCTTTCAAGATCACAGTTAATTCCTGATGTTGCTCCAATACAGCTGGGCATGACAACATTCCGACAAGTTGCATTCTCCCACTGATCTTATCGATGTTGTACCCACAGATGAGTGTCTTCCGTGGTTCTTCTCACATTGGGAATGCACAGGTTTACTTGGGGTATGGAATTTATGGAGCCAGTGTAGTCGTGTCTTTGCCTGCCTGGTATGAGTGACATCTATTCTACGTGGTCCAGGTGTGTTCATTGATGACTCGGTAGCCGGAGATAACGTCTGACATCAACCCAGTCAGGTGGATCTATCAACATCAACTGGATAGCTATTGTTAGTGTGAGTACATGACTTGTCTGTAGCCACGCGTTTTGTGACATAATCCATAATAAACACCATGCATTCTTTCAATGTCTTCTCTGGCCAATTCCTCCATCTTTCCTTCTTTATTTATGTATGGGTGATAAATTAAATTCTGATTTATCCCCTCACGTGTGTGAGACCTGAGTGAGATGTTACCTCACTTCGTAACATACTAAACATGCTCCTCTCGCCTCTCCTTCCTATTCCTCAGAAGATGTGTGTGTAAGCGCACGAAAGCGCTCAAGTTTTCCTGTCTATTTTTCACTGTGGTAAGTATATATATATATATATTCCCTACGACAGTTCTAGAGGTGGTACCTCCCTATATTATATATATATATATATATATATATATATTATATATATATATATATATATATATATATATATATATATATAATTTATATATATATATTTCTCTAGCAAAAAATCTTGGGCAGAAGGCTGTCAGTTGCAGCAGTAGGTCAAACTGACTATTGTTACACCAAGTCTTGTAAACTAGCTCCCGTTGGAGTGACTCTCCGGAGATGCAGACTCCCTCAGCAACATCGTTCGTCTCTCTCAAAACATTAGCTCGACCATCTCGACAACCACTTCTATCAAGATATTTGCTCGACACGCCAAGATGTTCGGCATGAGTAATTCTGCCAGGCATTAATTGATACCTCTTTTTTCCCCTTTATTTTATTCCTGTAATTTTTTATCCCGGTTATTAGCAAATTTTGTTTACACTCATTTTTTGACTGGATTTTTCATTTGCCGCGTATTGATTCTTAATATCTGACAAATTTGGAAAGTTATGACTTTTTTGGGGGGGCGGAGGCGGGGAGAATTATTGTGGCGTTTGCTATATCTTAAAAAAAATATATCGGAAACAATTGCTTCGATTTTTTTCATTTAACTCTTAAAGAAGCTGAATATTTTCCAAATTATTTAGTCTAGGAAAAGTTTTTTTTTTTTGGGGGGGGGGGGGGGCAGACGTCGTTACTTGGTAGTATCGGTACTGCGGTATCGGTGAGGGAAAAGACCCGATACATGTCACAAACCTGAGAGCTAAACAGTTTTAACTTATCAACATTTAATATAACTTCGTCTAAGTTTGAAACACTAGTTGAAAAACACTAATTAAAAATACTAGCTGAAAAACACTAGTTGAAAAACACTAGCTGAAACACTAGGTAAAAAACTAGGTGAAACTACAACTTTGACCATAAGGTACCAGCACATACCACTGGTTACAAGAAACTTGTCCTAGTTACCGTACACCTGTGATGAAGACGGTCCTATGAGACCTTCTTATGTTTACAGCGAAATAAAATAATAAGTTGGAGGAACAGAAGAGAAAGAAATCAGATAACCTGTTAAAAATCACCCTTTGCGAATGCATAATAATAATAATAATAATAATAATAATAATAATAATAATAATAATAATAATAATAATAATCCACAGCATCTTAACGCTTGTATTTTTTGTTTGTAGAAGGATAATGGCTCTAATTTTGGATAATTGACTGTAATAAAAACACACTCTCACATTTTAATTGGTTTAATAAATAAAGAAGATTAAGAAACGGAGTAAAGAGTTCTTAGAATACTTCTGATACTTCAGCAGGTAACACTGATACCAAGCAAGAAGGCTGACACTGATACCAAGAGTTATATTGATACCAAGGAAGACAGCTAACATTGGTACGGCGTCTGTAGATGACCCAGCTTTGAGATGAGTGTCTGTGTAGCGTTACTTGACGAGGCAACGCTTGGCTGCGTCGAAGTGAGGGATGGGGGACCTGGTAGTACCTGTTTGCTGAGCTTGGTACTTGCGTGCTGAGCCTGGTACTTGCGTGCTGATCCTGGTACTTGCGTGCTGAGCCTGGTACTTGCGTGCTGAGCCTGGTACTTGCGTGCCGAGCCTGGTACTTGCGTCTTTAGCTCAGTATTTGCGTGGTGAGCCCAGTATTTGCGTCATGAGCTCAGTATTTACGTGGTGAGCTCAAATCTTTTGTGCTGAACTCAGTATTGACCTCATCAGACCTTGATCCACTACGAGGCCTGGTCACAGACCGGGCCGCGGGGGGCATTGACCCCCGAAACCCTCTCCAGGTATACTCCAGGTATTACCTACTCCTCCGCTGACCACCACCACTGACCCCTCCTATTCACAACCCTCACCTCCACTTACCCTTCCGTTCACCACAGGTTCCAACCCCTACCCCTCCATCAACCACTTACCACCACCACTACACCACCATCACCACCCCCTCCACTCACCACCCCAACCACCAGTGTTCCTACCAGAGAGAATCCTTTCCACGCTCCACTGCACTTCCCGACCTACCCCTTCCATCACAACCTCCCCCCACCCCCTCTCCCACACCACCACCAACACTTACACCTCCACCCATCACTGACTCCTATCACCTTCCCCTCCACTGAACCCCACCACTTCCTCCCCCTCCACTGAATTCCACCACCCCCTCTCCACTACCACTGCCTCTACCACCACCATCATCCTTTGCACCCAACATTTATACTTCCACCCCTACCTTTCCACCCCCTACCTTTCCACCCCCTACCTTTCCACCCCCTACCTTTCCACCTCCCACCCTTCCACCTCCTTCCTCTCCACTTACCCCTGACCAAAAGCACCTTCCCTTTCTAATCTTCTGGTTGTGAGTACCTGAATTCGTGCATACTCAGCTAGATGTGTGTGCGTGTGCGTGTGTGTGCGTGTGTGTGTGTGTGTGTGTGTGTGTGTGTGTGTGTGTGTGTGTGTGTGTGTGTGTGTGTGTGTGTGTGTGTGTGTGTGTGTGTGTACGTTCTTACGTAGTCTTGGCTAGTAGTTACTCACCTGGTAGTATTCATCAACTCATCCACTCATCTGTGTCCCTTCTTACTGTGTCTTACCCTCATCAGTGCTCCTGTCTCTTCCATTACCATAAAGACAGCTTAGTCCAGCTACCAAGTGCTTTTCAACTGGTCTGACCATCTTATCTCTTCCCAAGCAACAAGCAAACCTGAACAGCCAGTATTCAAATCTGCCCTACTCAGTGCATTTCACTGCTGATATCTGCCTCAATTTTTTGTGTGTGCCCCAGTCTTTTTTTAGCCTCACGAGTATTTTATTTTCTTCTTCACTTCCATTAACCTGTCCGTACATTCGCTAATTGTCCGTAATAGTCGCCGTGCATGGTGATTAAGTTACACCTTACTGGGAAAGATATCGCTAATGAATCGTGTTATCTTTCTGCCCGACATCAGTTCGTGACCCTTGGAGAAGAGGCGGAGGAGGAGAGAGAGAGAGCATCTCTCTGGGAAAGGTCGAGACGAGAGGAACTGGAGATGACTCGTCTCCTTGCCCCCTCGCATCAACTCTGACCACCATCTCCTGCTCTCATTTCCCACCGCTCAACAAGTGTTGGCAAAAACTTGGCCAAGCGTCACACACCTGGGACCTGTCAGCAACACAAGTGGCTCACTTCAGCTGTGTGTGTGTGTGTGTGTGTGTGTGTGGTGTGTGTGTGTGTGTGTGTGTGTGTGTGTGTGTGTGTGTGCGTGCGCGCGTATTCCCGTGTCTCAAGGCTATTTCGAAGTTTGCCAATGCATCGTACGATGCCTCCTGTATCGAGACTCAAGAATAATTTCTTGACGCCCCTAAGGCCCCTTTGAGTCTTCAACTTTCATCTCTGCCCTCGTGTGCCCGTTTCCCACCACTTGAACAGGCGTTCCCTGTCCTCCCTGTCAGTTCTTCGATCTTGTATATCGTGGTTGCAATGCTCAGTGGAAGATGTGTGGATGAAGATGTGGTACATATTGAGCTCACAGAAACCCTCACATACTGATGGATAAAACTGGCATTTTAAAAAGGAACCGCGCAGGGCTCCTCCCTCTTTCTCTCTGGGGCTCCTCCCTGTCTCTTTATAGGGCTCCTCCCTCTTTCCTTGGGGCTCTTCCCTTGGGGCTCTTCCCTTTCCTCCCGGGGTTATTCCCACTGGGCTTCTCCCTTCCCTTTACGACTCGTAGCACTTACTTAAGGCTCCTTCCTCAGAGGAGGCTCCCATAAGGGCTCCTCCAACTGGGGCTCCCTAGGCTTCTCTCCCTTCCCTGGGGGCTCCTCCCTATTAGCCTAGAGCTCCTTCTCTGGGAGTGCCTCCTCCTGGGGCTGGGAATCGCCTCCAGAATGCTGCAAATCGTTAAGATTCTCAGCGAGTTGGTCCACATGGCCGAGCGGAGACTCAAGTGTTGATGGCAGCGATAACCTGAGCCTGATTTATGGTGGTTCTTCTCCAGTGGTGGTGCTTCTCCAGGGGTAGTGCTTCTCCAGGGGTGGTGTTTCCCCAGTGGTGGTACTTCCCCAGGGGTGGTGTTTCCCCAGGGGTAGGGTTTCCCCAGTGGTGGTGCTTCCTCAGGGGTTGTGTTTCCCCAGTGGTGGTGTTTCCCTAGGGGTGGTGTTTCGCCAGTGGTGCTGCTTCCCTGAGATTGGTGGTACTTCCCCCGAGACTGTGTTGGTGTTCTCCCTGTGGGGGTGTCTATCCTGTGGCGGTGCCTCCCCTGTAGTAGTGCTGTCCCTGCGGTCGTGCCTCCTTTATGGTTACCTGGAGGTTATTCCGGGGATCAACGCCCCCGCGGCCCGGTCCATGACCAGGCCTTCCGATGGATCAGGGCCTGATCAACTAGGCTGTTACTGCTGGCCGCACGCAGTCCAACGTACGAGCCACAGCCCGGCTGATCCGGCACTGACTTTAGGTATCTGTCCAGCTCTCTCTTGAAGGCAGCCAGGGGTTTATTGGCAATTCCCCTAATGCTTGATGGGAAGCTGTTGAACAGTTTTGGGCCCCGGACAATGGCGCCCCTACTTTTTATTGGGGGCATTTTGCATCGCCTGCCCAGTCTTTTATTTTCGTAGGGAGTGATTTCTGTGTGCAGATTTGGGACCATTCCTTCCAAGATTTTCCAAGTGTAGATTATGATATATCTCTCCCTCCTGCGTTCCAACGATGGTGGCGCTTCCCTGAGACTATGGTGCTTCCCCCCGAGGCTGTGGTGGTGTTCTCCCTTTGGAGGTGTCTACCTTGTGGTGGTGCCTCCCTTGAAATATTGAAATCCCAGTACGACTCTGTGTTTAGTGAACCACTAATCGGTCTGAGGATCGACGACCCAAATGAATGAATGAGCCTCAAAACTCCATAAATGTATGCCAGATTTCCGACATTACCTTAACTCCGATAGATTTCGAAAAAGCCATTGACAACATGCCTATGCACTCAGCCCCGGGCCCAGACTCGTGGAACTCTGTTTTCATTAAGAACTGCAAGAAACCCCTCTCGCGTGCCCTAAGTGCACTGTGGAGGAGGAGCTTGGACATGGGTGAAATTCCACAGTCACTTAAAACAACGGATATAGCCCCACTCCATAAAGGTGGCAGCAAAGCATTAGCTAAGAACTATAGACCAATAGCTCTGACGTCCCACATCATAAAAATCTTTGAAAGAGTGCTAAGAAGCAGGAATGCAAATCACCTGGATTCCCAAAATCTGCACAATCCAGGGCAACATGGGTTCAGGGCAGGTCGCTCCTGCCTCTCACAACTACTGGATCACTATGACATGGCCTTGGATGCACTGGAAGAAAATCAGAATGTAGATGTAATATACACAGACTTTGCAAAAGCTTTTGACAAATGCGATCATGGCGTAATAGCCCATAAAATACGTGCTAAAGTGGGGAGATGGATCTTCAACTTCCTAACAAATCGAACACAAAGAGTAGTGGTCAACAGAGTTAAATCGGAGGCTGCCATAGTGAAGAGCTCTGTTCCACAAGGCACAGTACTCGCCCCCATCTTATTCCTTATCCTCATATCAGACACAGACAGAGATATACACCACAGCACCGTATCATCCTTTGCGGATGATACTAGGATCTGCATGAGGCTGTCATCTGCTGAGGACGCGGTTAACCTCCAAGAAGATATAAACAAAGTTTTCCAGTGGGCAACGGTAAACAATATGATGTTCAATGAGGACAAATTCCAACTACTCCGTTATGGAAAACTGGAGGAGATAATAACTAGAACAGAGTATACTACTGACTCCGGCCATACAATAGAGCGGAAAAATAATGTAAGGGACCTGGGAGTAGTAATGTCTGAGGATCTCACTTTCAAGGATCACAACAGTGCACGATCGCACGTGCAAAGAAAATGATAGGATGGATAATGAGAACTTTCAAAACGAGAGATGCCAAGCCAATGTTGATCCTTTTCAAATCACTTGTTCTCTCTAGGCTGGAATACTGCTGTACATTAATATCTCCATTCAAAGCAGGTGAAATCGCAGATCTAGAGAGTGTACAGAGATCTTTTACTGCACGTATAAGTTCTGTCAAGCACCTTAACTACTGGGAACGCTTGGAAGCACTTGACTTGTACTCGTTGGAACGCAGGAGGGAGAGATATATCATAATCTATACTTGGAAAATCTTGGAAGGAATGGTCCCAAATCTGCACACAGAAATCACTCCCTACGAAAGTAAAAGACTGGGCAGGCGATGCAAAATGCCGCCAATAAAAAGTAGGGGCGCCATTGGTACACTAAGGGAAAACACCATAAGTGTCCGGGGCCCAAAACTGTTCAACAGCCTCCCATCAAGCATTAGGGGAATTGCCAATAAACCCCTGGCTGCCTTCAAGAGAGAGCTGGACAGATACCTAAAGTTGGTGCCGGATCTGCCGGGCTGCGGGGGCGTTGATCCCCGGAATAACCTCCAGGAGGGCTGTTGCATGGGGGAGGAGTGAAACGAGACACTAAGAAGGCTAAGGTTGAATTTTTAGAATTTTTGTTGGAGACTATTAGCCATTATCTAAGTGGGAGTAGAACGGAGAAAGGTGGAGGCTGGAAGGGCCTCTCAGAAGCTCTGGAAGCTGGAATGAGAAGCGGTTATTACCTGGAATTAATGATTCACTGTAGGCTAAGTGAGTCTGGCGAATAATCTATTACTTACAATTATCACGTGAGAAAAATAATTCTAGAAACTGTGTACTCACCTATTTGTCCTTACAGGGGTTGATTCACAGCTCCTGGTTTCTTAAAGCTATATATGGATCCTGCCTCCACTACTCTCTAGATTGTTCCGCTTCCTGACAACTCTGTGTGTGTGTGTGTGTGTGTGTGTGTGTGTGTGTGTGTGTGTGTGTGTGTGTGTGTGTGTGTGTGTACTCATCGAATTCTGGTTGTAGGGGTCGATTTATAGCTCCTGGCACCGTCGCTGGTCGCTACCAGGTCACTCACTCCCTGCTCCGTGAGCTTTATCATACCTCTTCTTAAAGCTATGTATGGATCCTGCCTCCACTACAACACTTTCCAGGCTATTCCACTTCTTGACAACTCTATGACTGAAGAAATACTTCCTAACATCCCTGTGATTCATCTGAGTCTTCAATTTCCAATTGTGACCCCTTGTTGCTGTATCTCATCTCTGGAACATTCTGTCTCTGTCCATCTTGTCAGTTCCTCTCGGTATTTTATATGTCGTTATCATGTCCCCGCTATCCCTCCTGTCCTCCAGTGTCGTGTGTGTGTGTTTGTTTGTTTTGAATTATTGCTTCTCTGTTTCGAATAATTAATAACTTTAGGCTTATCTTACATGAGAGAAAGAAAATCTAGAGTGAGAAACAGTATAGTGAGAGGGAGCAACAGTTCAGTGAGAGGGAGGAACAGTACAGTGAGAGGGAGGAACAGTACAATGAGAGGGAGGAACAGTACAGTGAGAGGGAGGTGAGGGAGAGGTAGGTAAGGATGATGAGGGAGGAGGGAGTGGTAAGAGAGGGGTAAGGGGGAGAAAGAGAGGGAGGGGCAGGGAGAGGGAAGAGTGGGAGGAAGCCAGTGGTGGGAAGTGTGAGTGTGGGCGGGGTTCTATATAGGTCATGGAGAGTAAATGATAGGGAAGGGTAGTGGGCGGTAGTGGGTTAATGTGGGCGGCAGTGGGTGGATGTGAGAGAGGGTGTGTAGGGAAGGGCGCTCGAGTGGGCGGCAGTTCACAGACGTGGGTGGGGCAGGTGAGAGAGGGCGTGGGCGGCCAGCGCTAGCTAGGTAACGGTGAACGGCTGGAGAGAAAGTAATTAGTATAGATCAAACACATTAATTAGGTGAACCGCAGCAGGTACTCTCTTATTTACCTACGTCGTGCGCAGTCATCGGACCGACTCTGGACGAAGATACTGGACCAGGTTACTGGACCGAGTCACTAGTCCAACTCTGGACCAAGTTATTGAACCAAGTAAATTGAGTGATTTTGGACTCTCAGCAGTATACCTACTCTCCTTATTTCTATATACCTACTTCATATTTCTTCTACTTTACCTCAGATCCAAATGACCCATATGGATTTAGATCTTTTTATGAATGCAGGAAGGATATACGAAAGCACTGGTTTGGCAATAGAGTTGTGGATGACTGAAACAAACTCCCGAGAACCGTCATAGAAGCTAAAGCGTTGTGTAGTTTTAAAAATAGCGTAGATAAATACGTGAGTGGGTGTGAGTTGGACCTGACCAGCTTGTGCTACTAGGTCAGATGCCGTGCTCCTTCGTTAAGTGAATATGACCTGACCTGACTAGGTTGGGTCATTGGGTTAAGCCGGTGGGAGACTTGGACCTGCCTCACATGGGTCAGTAGGCCTGGTGCAGTGTTCCTTCTTTCTTATGTTCTAATTTACAATAGCCAGAATTTTTCCTGTTGTAAAAACATGAGATTATAATATATATATATATATATATATATATATATATATATATATATATAATATATATATATATATATATATATGTCGTGCCGAATAGGCAGAACTTGCGATCTTGGCTTAAATAGCAACGCTCATCTTGCCATATAGGACAAGTGAAAATTTGTGTATGCAATAATTTCGCCAAAATCATTCTGAACCTAACGGAAAAAATATATTTCACTGTGTTTGTTTAGTATTAAATTACTGTAAACGTATTTAAAATATATTTAGTTGGGTTAGGCTAAAATAAATTGCTCTTGTTAAAATAAGGTTAGGTAAGTTTTCTAAGATTCTTTTGGTGCAAAATTAAAAATGTTTATATTAATATTAATGAAAAAACATATCTTAAACGTATAAGAGAAAATTTCAGAAAGGACTTAATTTTAAATGAGTTCTTGCTAATTGACCAGTTTTACATATTCGGCACAACATATATATATATATAATATATATATTATATATATATATATATATATATTATATATATATATAATATATAATATAAGGGGATAAAAGAGAGTGCAAAATTATAGGGGATAAGTCTGTTGAGTATACCTGGTAAAGTGTATGGTAGAGTTATTATTGAAAGAATTAAGAGTAAGACGGAGAATAGGATAGCAGATGAACAAGGAGGCTTTAGGAAAGGTAGGGGGTGTGTGGACCAGGTGTTTACGGTGAAACATATAAGTGAACAGTATTTAGATAAGGCTAAAGAGGTCTTTGTGGCATTTATGGATTTGGAAAAGGCGTATGACAGGGTGGATAGGGGGGCAATGTGGCAGATGTTGCAGGTGTATGGTGTAGGAGGTAGGTTACTGAAAGCAGTGAAGAGTTTTTACGAGGATAGTGAGGCTCAAGTTAGAGTATGTAGGAAAGAGGGAAATTATTCCCCAGTAAAAGTAGGCCTTAGACAAGGATGTGTGATGTCACCGTGGTTGTTTAATATATTTATAGATGGGGTTGTAAGAGAAGTGAATGCGAGGGTCTTGGCAAGAGGCGTGGAGTTAAAAGATAAAGAATCACACACAAAGTGGGAGTTGTCACAGTTGCTCTTTGCTGATGACACTGTGCTCTTGGGAGATTCTGAAGAGAAGTTGCAGAGATTGGTGGATGAATTTGGTAGGGTGTGCAAAAGAAGAAAATTAAAGGTGAATACAGGAAAGAGTAAGGTTATGAGGATAACAAAAAGATTAGGTGATGAAAGATTGGATATCAGATTGGAGGGAGAGAGTATGAAGGAGGTGAATGTATTCAGATATTTGGGATGGACGTGTCAGCGGATGGGTCTATGAAAGATGAAGTAAATCATAGAATTGATGAGGGGAAAAAGGGTGAGTGGTTGCACTTAGGAGTCTGTGGAGACAAAGAACTTTGTCCTTGGAGGCAAGGAGGGGAATGTATGAGAGTATAGTTTTACCAACGCTCTTATATGGGTGTGAAGCATGGGTGATGAATGTTGCAGCGAGGAGAAGGCTGGAGGCAGTGGAGATGTCATGTCTGAGGGCAATGTGTGGTGTGAATATAATGCAGAGAATTCGTAGTTTGGAAGTTAGGAGGAGGTGCGGGATTACCAAAACTGTTGTCCAGAGGGCTGAGGAAGGGTTGTTGAGGTGGTTCGGACATGTAGAGAGAATGGAGCGAAACAGAATGACTTCAAGAGTGTATCAGTCTGTAGTGGAAGGAAGGCGGGGTAGGGGTCGGCCTAGGAAAGGTTGGAGGGAGGGGGTAAAGGAGGTTTTGTGTGCGAGGGGCTTGGACTTCCAGCAGGCCATGCGTGAGCGTGTTTGATAGGAGTGAATGGAGACAAATGGTTTTTAATACTTGACGTGCTGTTGGAGTGTGAGCAAAGTAACATTTATGAAGGGGTTCAGGAAACCGGCAGGCCGGACTTGAGTCCTGGAGATGGGAAGTACAGTGCCTGCACTCTGAAGGAGGGTGTTAATGTTGCAGTTTAAAAACTGTAGTGTAAAGCACCCTTCTGGCAAGACAGTGATGGAGTGAATGATGGTGAAAGTTTTTCTTTTTCGGGCCACCCTGCCTTGGTGGGAATCGGCCAGTGTGATAATAAATAAATAAATAAATATTATATACATATATATATATATATATATATATATATATATATATATATATATATATATATATATATATATATATATATATATATATATATATATAAGGAGGTACCACCTCTAGAACTGTTCTGGGGACCCTCATCCTCAGAGAAAATAATAAACTTGCTTCAGGGAAAACTCAAGGTTCTCCCTGAAGTTGTTTGAGAATTTTCTCCTACCACCCCTATATTTCAAGTATGTTTTATTTAAAGACAAAGACAAAATACATTGACCTAACATCCACAAAAATACAACAGAAAGTAAAACAACATAGGTAACTCAGAGCTACATCTCGAATACTTCGTCCAGCTCTCCGGCGGTGGGCCGCGTGCCCAGAATGCTGCAGGCATTTCCTCTCTGGATCGCAACACTGAGTCTCTGGAAGAGGAACCTGGTCGCCCTGTGGTCCTTTGTTTCTATGATGAGCTTTTCACCCAGCTCTATTAGGAACTTTAGAGCACACTTGCCCCATGCTCCAAGGGTCTCTGACCCTATTGGGATGAAGTTATAGCAAGGGGGAAGGTCTTCATATTTGCGGATCTTCTGAGTCTCCCTGTGGCTGGCAGCTCCACCCCCTTCCACTACGGAGTATGGCAAATAGGTGTCTGCCAATGTGGCGGCACATGTGTAGTCCCAGGCAATCTGCTTTCCATCCTTCCAAGGTAGCATAGTGGCTCCATCAGGACGCTTTAGACTTCCGTCAGACCTCTGCACTTGGGTTCCCGTTGAGCTGGGCAACGGGCTGTGGCGAGGCTTCTCTTTATATCATTGACCTCCTCATGCCTGGCATACTTCCCTTCTGCTGTGTGACACACGAGACCATGAAGTCCGAATTGATCAGCTGTCGCCCTGCCGCAAATACACCTATGTTCGGTGAGGATGGGGGCGGCTAGGCGAAGAGCAACACCAATCCGAATGGCCTGTGGGTCTAGTCGAGTGCCCAATATATATATATATATATATATATATATATATATATATATATATATATATATATATATATATTCACAAACTATGATATTATTATTATTACTATTATTATATTTTATTATTATTTTGTATCATTGCTAGTATCATTATGATTATCAATTATCATAAGAATTAAAATCTCGGAAGGTTTAACAGCGCTCGAAGAAGAAGAAGCAATCCGATTTGATGCGAGGAAAAGGAAGGCATCGCGGAGTGACTGTATGAAGAAGCAAGAATTGGTAGCAACATCGATGTAGTGGAGAGAGAGAGAGAGAGAGAGAGAGAGAGAGAGAGAGAAGAGAGAGAGAGAGAGAGAGAGAGAGAGAGAGAGGAATGGGAGTGTGTAAGTCACGGCCTCACGCACCTCCTGGGTACGTCTGTGCATGCCCAGGGGCCACGGTGGGGACGAGGCGGTGAAAGCCTTGTGGTCAGGGGGTAAAGAGGAGGGGGATAAAGGGAGGGATATGACGGGGGAAGGGGATTATTAGTTGTGGGGAGTGGAGAACCCAGTGTTCCGGAATGATACTCTGCGGAGCTCTGTTTAGAAAGCTTGAGGTGCTGTTAGTGATCTATAGTTAGCTTCAGAGGGGTCACCGCCCCCCAAAACCCGGAGCCCGATCTAAGAGAGGCGGGAGACGTAGATAATAACATAACGTTCTTCTCATAATGTTCTCCAATGAATTTATATTCATTCTGTACCAGGGAGACCAGAACTGAGCACATAATGTACGCGACTCCTGACTAATGATGTACAGAAGTGTACAATAACCTCTGGATTCCTGTTACTTATACTTCTTGCTGTAAATCCCAGTACACTTAGACGTAACATCTATCGGCTACTCGAGTGTCACTACACATAACTTGTACACTACCAGTCAAGGATACATCAATTCCTTGTATAGTGATTAAATTAGTGTTATGTACACAGAGATACACACCTCTGGTTGTGAATACAGAGAGACGCACGTCTTTCGTCGAATATACACAGAGGGAGAGACCTCTCGTTGCTTATACAGAGATACATCTCTCGTTGTATATATACCGAGATACCTCTCGGTGTGCATACAGTGAGTTACATACACCTCTCACTGTATATGCAGTGAGAGATACACACCTCTCACACAGAGTACTGTAACCACAAGATTACACAAAGATACTTATCCTTTAGCTTACGTAACCTCAAAGTCGCCCTGACACTGCGTAACCGCCTGTATGTTCCTACTTGCCTGTGGTTACAGTATTGTTACGGTCATAGTATACTTTTTGCTTTTTGTTAATTTAGCTAAATCGCTTCTCAATTTTGCAGTTGTTGCATAGACACCCCACCTGCAGGAGCTCGTCTCACGAGTGAAATATTCCATTTGTAAGTTAGTGTTTCCTGCAGTCATATTTACAACGCTTCTCCAGGTAGTGTGTGTGTGTGTGTGTGTGTGTGTGTGTGTGTGTGTGTGTGTGTGTGTGTGTGTGTGTGTGTGTGTGTGTGTGTGTGTGTGTGTACTCACCTATTTGTGGTTGCAGGGGTCATTTCGCAACCCTTAGCCCAGCCTCTTCGCTGGCCGCTACAAGGTCCACTCTCTCCCTGCTCCTGGAGCTTTATCGTACCTCTATGTATTGACTGCCTACACTATATCACTCTCCAGATTGTTCCACTTCCTGACAACTCTGTGGCTGAAGAAATACTTCCTGACATCCGTGTGTGTGTGTGTGTGCATGAAGGTTTGCCTTTATGTGTACTCATCTATTGATACTTATTAACTTTTATCCTCGAGTTCACTGATTTCCATCCCTGCTATCACACAAATTATGAAATCTGCGTGTGGTTGTTCTGTTCTTTGCTAAGGTTTACCTGTCATCATCACTCGTCAGAGGTGTTGTAGATGATTTTGATTGCTGTAAATGTTGACTGTGAGCCAAAATGATGTTGAGTTTCAATGTTTGTTCTTTAGAAGGCTGTTGAGAGTCACGTAAACAGTTCTGTTACATACCAAGGTTATAAATTGCCTGAGCGAAGGCCTTAGGCTCTGAAGGGAAACACTCAGTTGTGGGAACGTTTCTCCCAACTGCTGGAACGTCTCTCTCAACTGCTGGAAAGGTTCTTTCAAGTATGAGAAGAACACTCTTAGCTGCTGGACCATCTCTCATTTGATGGAACGAGAGACTGAGCTGATGGAACTAGACTCTCAAGTGCTGGGACTCAACTCTCGAGTGCTGAAATGAGACTCTTAGGGCTGGAACGAGGCTCTGAACATCTGGAATGACTCTGAACTGCTGGAATATATACGAGCAAAATCTCACAAAACAGAAAATATATGGAGGGCAAAAAAATCAGTAGGAAAATGTGTGAAAATCGCCGTGAGAATTTAAAATCAAGTGTCGGTGACCGGGACTACAGATGTCAAGGAGATATCGTTGTGTTTATGGACGACGACGTGCCGCTGGAGCACCTTTGAGCCCTGGAAAAAAAGTTTTCCACCGCTGCATTAACCACTGGAGGGAAAACTTCCACATGAACAAAAACCGCCACTTGGTGGAGTATTCTGTACCTTCAGACACAGGAGAGTATCTCCTGACACGGGTCTTCAGTGTGTATAAGAATCCGCTAAGTTCAAAAGCCATTTGTAAAACGAGATATCGCTTTTTTTCGCTATTTTTTCTTCATAGCCTAGGTACCCCCCATCAATTGTGACAGGGAAAAAACAGTAATATCCTGGTACTGGATTAGCTCTGAAGTGCTTTTAAATTCTGGACTCAACGCCACATTAAAAGATTTACTAGGCGAAAGAGTCTCACAGATATTTTATATATCCAATAACCAACACTGCGCTAGTCAAGATTTTGAACCCGTTTTATCCGTATGGTAAGCCCAGAGCTTTAAACCCAAACCAAACCCAAACCCAAAGAATTTTCCCCCAAAAAAACAGGTTG
>NC_069442.1:29910721-29941820 GCF_026875155.1 Cherax quadricarinatus
GGGCGCTTCCCCGGGGAAAGGGAACCATTACCTGATCACGGAGGATGATTATGACCCAATCCTGACGACGAACCTTCAATTGCCATTCTTTGATCACCATAATCTCGCCAGAGAAGATACTGGTGACCACACCATGCTTTCACGGAGTTGTGTACTCACTGACAGGCGAATTGCTAACCATTACATGCTGATAAATGAAGGCGATGGTGGTGTACATAACACAGCTGTTTAAAAAAAAAGGGGTGTTGCGGCCACTGACCAGGGAAGGTGCTGCCACCTGGCCGAGAAAAAATGTCAGCAGTGTGTGTTCTGACCCTGGGGAAGATATCCAGGTAAACGCAAGTTGGTTACGGAGATGCTGACGAATAAAAATTGCCCAAAGAAAAAGGCCTTGAATTATTATTATTATTATTATTATTATTATTATTATTATTATTATTGTTGTTACTGCTACTCTATTACTACTACTACTAGTTACAACTACTACTGTTGCTAATCCGACTACTATGACTATTACTACGACTATTACCCCTACTATTACTACTATTACTACTAAAAATAATGCTATTTGAGAGGTACCAGTAATGACACTAACAAAATAAATAAAGATAAATGAAGGTAAATATTTTTTAGATACAAACCAGTAAATTAATAACCCATATAACATCCGTCAGTTATCTTAGTTATTTGTGTGAGGGTAAATTCAAATGCACTCTTAGTATATATCTACAAGAGGTTTGCTTGTATATTCTTACACGGGGATTTACGAAGGTTAGTGTAATATGTACCAGAGGATGTGTATCTGTCTGTGTGTCTACGCAGAAAGATACGCAGGGATTAATGTATTGTTGACTGCTAGTGTAGGTAGTTTTGTAGTCGTGCCATTCACTACAAAAACAATAACAATCACAATAACAGGAGGTCGACGTTTCGGTCCGTGATGGACTATTGTCAGGTCACAGATGAGCGAGAGAAAAAAATCAGCAGAGAAGTCCAGAAGATAGGTATTTGTCATTGTCAGTTGGCATCGTTCGTAGACAGGGGTTGCAAGGCAGAGGATGTAAGACAGGGGATGCAAGACAGGGGATGTAAGACAGGGATGCAAGACAGGGGATGCAAGACAGGGGAAACAAGACAGGGGATTCAAGACAGGGGATGCAAGACAGGGGATGCAAGACAGGGGAAACAAGACAGGGGAAACAAGACAGGGGAAACAAGACAGGGGATGCAAGACAGGGGGAAAAAAGACAGGGGATTCAAGACAGGGGCAACTTTCCTCTGTTATCTTTGTCAAGGGCATTTTGTCGACAGACACTTGGTGTGTTTTGTAGCGTGCACTTTATTCGTGGTTGCAGGGGTCGATTCACAGCTCCTGGCCTCCCGCCTCTTCGCTGATCCCAACTTGGTCCCCTTTCTCTCCCTGCTCCAAGAGCTTTATCAAGTGTGTGTGCAGTTGTTTGTGTGTGTGAAGCGCTAAGCCCGCGTGGATCATCCAGCGCAGGAAAGTACTGGAGGATCGACCCCTCGTCCGCTAATCGCAAGTGACACGCTGTTCAGCCTTTGAAAAAACAAATCGGGAAAATATCTTTTTGTCCTTCTATGTTCCTTTTCTTGACTGTTTCTCCCCACCCTTTTTCCACCCTCCTTCTCTCTCTCCCCTCTCTCTCTTTTCTCTCTCTCTCTCTCCTCTCTCTCTCTCTCTCTCTCTCTCTCTCTCTCTCTCTCTTCTTCTCTCTCTCTCTCTCTCTCTTTTCTTCCCTCCCTCTCACCCTTACAGCCACCCTCACCATCACCCTCACCCTCATTCTCACCCTCACCCTCATAGCACCGCCGGACACGGACAAATGAACTAAAAAACGCCATTAAGTCTGCAGCTGGACTAGAGGAGAGTGAGGGAGACAGGGAGAGGTCTGGAGGCCAGGGAAGGGAATGAAGGGAGACAGGGAGAGGTCTGGAGGCCAGGGAAGGGATTGAAGGAAGACAGGAAGAGGTCTGGAGGCCAGGGAAGGGATTGAAGGAAGACAGGAAGAGGTCTGGAGGCCAGGATAGAGAGAGCAAAGAGCACTTCTAGCAAGATGAGTTAGCTCTATCACTACTGCTGTTGGTGGTGGCCAAACGTGTTTTAAAAGCTTTAAAGTAGACACTACAGCAAAATATATATATATATATATATATATATAATATATTAATATATATATATATATATATATATATATATATATATATATATATATATATTCATGAGGGCGAGGGAGAGAAGGATTGAGGATCGTCATTCAGGGTGACTGATCTCATCAGCACAGAGTAGTAACTGGTGTATAACCTCATGTGATGGATATTATCTTGTTCCCCTTTATTAGTCAGGTCAGCTTGCGTCCTGGAGTCCTTCCCTTCCTCTCTCCCTCCCTCTCTCCCTCCCTCTCACATATCTCTCCTCATTACCTTTACCTCCTCCTCTCTTTCTCCTATACCTCTCGCCTCCTGGTCAATCCAATCAGATCTGCTGTGGAGGAAACGCTTGTAGCAGCTGTGTAACCGCTGGACTCAGTTAAAGCTTGACGACGGTCTCATCACCTTACTAAAAGTATTGCAAGTACAGCGTCGAAGCTTGACCGTATCGCGTTTAGTGGACAGAAGATCGACCTTCCACAATTTTTTTTCCTTCGAATGATCCTAGATGAGTTGAAAGCGTTTCTCATAAATAATCAGGCTGACGGATTCCATCGCTTCATACATTTAACTCATCATGTGTGACGGAATATGACAGGGAAACACAGCTAGTATGTTTTTCCTCCCCACTGCCCATCGTGCGTGTGTCCCCACAGTGGGGACTCTGACACAGAGTGGAGCAGCAACACACTACTGATATACCCAGTGTTGCTTGATAAGAAAAACGGGAAAGTACAGCCGGAAGAACATTACAAGAAAAAACAATTGCATTTTTTTTTTTTGCGCGTCGGGTCTGTATATTCTTTGTAAAAACTGTATAGTCCTTGCGGCTTAGCGCTTCTTTTTGATTATAATAATAATAATCTTTGTAAAAAGCCGAAGAGCACTTAGCATATGGGCGTATTTTTTTTGTGTGTGTGGCAGGCGGGGAGGGGAGAGGAGGAGGAGAGGGGAGGGGAAGAGAGGGGATAGAAGGGAAGAGAGGGGAGAGGAAAAAAGCTAAGAGACTGAAAAAAAATTCATTTGTGTGTGTTTTCAAGGGAGTTGTAGAGGTTTTGGTATCATGTGTGTTTGTCAGAGGTGACGCGTGACCTGTGTGTTTGTCGGAGGTGACGCGTGACCTGTGTGTTTGTCGGAGGTGACGCGTGACCTGTGTGTTTGTCGGAGGTGACGCGTGACCTGTGTGTTTGTCAGAGGTGACGCGTGACCTGTGTGTTTGTCGGAGGTGACGCGTGACCTGTGGTGTTTGTCGGAGGTGACGCGTGACTGTGTGTTTGTCGGAGGTGACGCGTGACCTGTGTGTTTGTCGGAGGTGACGCGTGACCTGTGTGTTTGTCGGAGGTGACGCGTGACCTGTGTTTGTCGGTGACGCGTGACCTGTGTGTTTGTCGGAGGTGACGCGTGACCTGTGTGTTTGTCGGGGGTGACGCGGGACCTGTGTTTGTCGGAGGTGACGCGTGACCTGTGTGTTTGTCGGAGGTGACGCGTGACCTGTGTGTTTGTCGGAGGTGACGCGTGACCTGTGTGTTTGTCGGAGGTGACGCGTGACCTGTGTGTTTGTCGGAGGTGACGCGTGACCTGTGTGTTTGTCGGAGGTGACGCGTGACCTGTGTGTTTGTCGGAGGTGACGCGTGACCTGTGTGTTTGTCGGAGGTGACGCGTGACCTGTGTGTTTGTCGGAGGTGACGCGTGACCTGTGTGCTTGTCGGAGGTGATGCGTAACCTACGAGTTTCTTATAGGTGACAAATATAGAGAAATGCTTGACGATATCCGCATCTTCTCACTGATGTCTCGTAGCTCTGACTGACAGATTTCACTCCATCATGAACTGACAGATTTCATTTCATAATGAATTGACAGCTTTCCTTGCTTTGTGTACACAACCCATCCTGTACCGTGAAATACAGCAGGGAAATATAGTTAGCGTTTTATTACAACATTGTAAGTATCTCGCCTTCACCGCAGCTCAACCCCTTGTGGAGACTAAAATACGGCTGGTGTATTCCTGCCACTCCCTCTCCTCTTCCAGCACTCATCTCGGCTCCCTAAATTCATCTCAGCCAGCGGGAGATCACCGAAAGAAGACAGAAACAGAGAAGCATACAAGGTCGTGGGTAACTACCCAGTACTGGAAGAAGCAAGATCCAGCCAACCAGAGTCGGTGTAAACAATATGCCAGTCATGGAAAGCGTGAGGCTATCCCACTTTTATTAGTTCACTTGCCAGGAAATAAATGGCTGGTGGATGCGATGCGTTGATAACGGAAGGAAGAGTAAAAGGAGTGAATGATGGTGTAGGTGGTATTGGTAAGTGGTGGTATTAGGTTGTGTTGGTTAGTAGTGCACTGTCAGTTACCCTAGTGTGTACTTGCGTACCTCATGGACCAGCTAGCTTATTCCTCAGGGAAAAATTCACCTGACGCGAATCTTGGTCATTTGGTTATAATCTAAATCAGTGTCACAGATTTCACTGTGGCACTGATTAGTTGTGGCTACGATATCACAGGGTCGTTCCAGACACTCTTATTGTCTGTGGTAGAGGCCTTAATTATCTTATTATTAAATTAATCGTCTGGAATAACCCCCTGGCGAGGATCTTCGTCATAAGAAGGTTGGCATACCGGTGCCGGCACTATGGCGGAGGCGCTACAAGACAGTGTACCTGAGGTGAGATAGCCGATGGCTGTATGGTGGACAGGTCAACGGCGACTACTGGAACACCAATGCTGGACTCTGGTCAGATACTCTTAGCTCCGGCAGGTGAGGTGGGCGGCCGCGCGCGTGCGCGGATAGTGGATCTTACAGGGAGTGGCTTAGAAATGGATGCTTTGAGACGAATAAGGCATTACTGGCGTACCGCAGGAGGATGGAGGTCAGGGGTGAGGTGCTGTACAGGAAGATAAGTAAAACGACTTATAAGGCAGCACTGCGGGAGGACCACAAGGCGAGGCTCTGGTTTTTACCTGCTTTTAAACTCACACCTTAAATATTTATACGAATCCTCCCGAAATTGGTACATCCCGGAGACAGCTCAACGAGTCCCGGTCGCACAATTTTTAATAAATTATTAAATCTTAGTAAAGGATGCACTTAAAATTATATCCCTCTAACAGGATAATTATCAATAAACCCTGACTTTCATAGCAAGGGCACTCGCCTCACTGTCAAGACAAATGCGATGTAGAAAATCCACGATAAATGCCAAGTTTCCAAAGAGGTTAGCATTTTTATGGCAGTATTCGGTATAATATTAAGTTTAACAGCGGGCACCTTCTGATGAAGACGAATGTCTCACAATTCAGCGTCTCGTAAACCTATCAAGCAAGGTAAGACAAGCCATTCTTAACATTACCAGTTGTATCTTCACCTCTCACACCCCTCACAAACATTTTAAGGGCAACAGTGTCAAAAATTAATCTAAAATAATGGTAAAGCCGCTAACAGAGTAATAAAGTATTGAACCGTAGATTAGATATTATCAGTGATCTAATCTATACTAAAATTAACTCTACTTCAAGCAAAGAGAAATAATGCTGATACACTATAATGAAAATGTAACACTGCATGTGTTGTCGAAGGTGAAGAAACACTACAATGAAACTCTTGTCGAAGGTGAAGAAACACTACAATGAAACTCTTGTCTTCATAAACAAATCTTATAAAGAAAGATCCAGTCATTTTGCTTATGCAAGACTGTAGAATATAGGTTATAAGGGGGGGGGGGGGAGAAAACACGAACGTTTTACGTGAAGACTGTAAATTTGGAGATGTCCAGGGAAACCATAAACATCTTCGAAGAACTCGAGATATTACGTCTTAATGAAGACAGACACCTCTTTGAGGACTGTTGATCACGAGTGTCAGGAAACACACCAACGCCAATAGATGGACTGATCACAGGTATCAGGAAAGATACAAACTCGTCTTGAATCTCTGAAGATTACAGGTGTCAGATGGAAGTCGCTCAAAATTCATTTCTGAAGACTACAAAATAATGTCAACATTAGATACAGCATTATCAAGAGATACAAAATACAGGAGAGCAGATTACACTTCGTGAGTTACTTAGCTATGTAGAAAAGGAAGTACATAATTTCTGAGATCCTGAGGACAAAAAGCTATGGAAATAACGGAGGAAGAGAGACAGTGGTGCAGCTTCGTGGCAAGAGGGTAATACATTCAGTATCAGAGACGAGGGAGATACCGGGAGACACTGAATATAATTCTGAGTTGCATCAGGACTTCTGGTAGAGATAAATACCTTTTATCATCACTTTCGCTAACACTTTCACCTCCTTTATTCACCACCGGGCGGAATGCGATCAGAACCAGGCAGCATTAATACAAAGAGTCATTCAAGTGTAGGGTTACAAGTCGGTGACAGGAGAGAGAGGCGCTCTCTGAAGCTGCCATAATGATGCTGGTGGTGCTGCTGGGAGAACAGGCTACGACGGACTCTCATTTTTAGTCTTATTCTCTCTCTCTTTCCTCCCCTCTCTCTCCCCTCTCTCTCTCTCTCTCTCTCTCTCTTCTCTTCTCTCTCTCTCTCTCTCTTCTCCTCTCTTCTCCCCTCTCTCTCTCTCCCTCCCTCCTCTACATCTTTACATAGGGATTTACAAGGTTAGGTTTAGGATTTCTAACTTTATTTACAAGCTAAGAGTTGTTACCTACAACAGGTCATTTGAAAGCTCCCTCCCTCCCTCTCTCTCTCTAATATATTTATATAGTTAATATATGCATAACAGCGTAACTTATCTTACTTTCGGCCAGAATTTACCACGTTATCAGTGTGGGAGAAAATTGGAAGATCTGAGTAGTGGTGAAAGTTGTGAGGCAGAACCTAGTGGTTCCCCAGCCACTAGGCTTCAGCTACACGTTATCTAGCTTACTTGGGGCCAAACTCCCTTATATATTGGCCATTTCCAGGTCCCAGACATAGTCAACACTAAAATGGGGTCTTAGTAGGGAAAATAAGGTCTTCTTTTCCGAAGCTGATGGATGGGAATTATGAAAATAGCTATATACATAAAATACCGTATTAGACTCGAGATTCTGATATCACGTTCCGTTTAGTTTCTCTTATATATGCAGAATTTATTACATAACTTAATTATTTGTCTTCAGGGACCGTATATATATATATATATATATATATATATATATTAGTGTAACCACTAACGAGTGGTATTGATCAATAACAACTCTGCACTAGCCAAGGACTCGAACCCATGTTGTATTGGCCCGCCTCTGGCTCACCATGAGGCGGGGCAGTAAACATGGGTTCGAGTCCTTGGCTCGATTTATTATATATAAATATATATATATATATATATATATATATATATATATATATATATATATATATTATATATATATATTTTGTATATATATATATATATAATATAATATATATATATATATAATATAAAATATATATATATAATATATATATATATATATATATATTATATATATATACGTATATATATATATGTCGTGCCGAATATGTAAAACTGGTCAATTATCAAGAACTCATTTAAAATTAAGTCCTTTCTAAAAATTTCTCTTATGCGTTTAAAGATATATTTTTTTCATTAATGTTGATGTAAAAGCTTATAATTTTGCAACAAAAGGAACTTAGAAAATTTAAACCTAACCTTATTATAACAAGCGCAATTTATTTTAGCCTAACGCAACTAAATATATTTTAGATTTGGTTACAATAATTTAATACTAAACAAACACAGTGCAATATATTTTTTTCGTTAGGTTCAGAATGATTTTGGCGAAATTTATTGCATACACAAATTTTCACTTGTCCTATATGGCAAGATGAACGTTGCTATTTAAGCCAAGATCGCAAGTTCTGCCTATTCGGCACGACATATATATATTATATATATATATATATATATATATATATATATATATAATATATAAATATATATATATATATATATATAATATCACATTATATCTTTGTATTGATAAAGCCACTGGATGGCGAAACGTTTACAAATAAAGGATACTCTGAAGGTGCCCATGTGTCTAATTCCTCAGCATGTAAATTCATCATACAATCCATCCTCAGGGATGGATTAAGGTCCGTAATCCATCCTCAGGGATGGAGTAAGGGCTGACGGGTCTGGATCTTCACCTCTCTCAGTCCACGTCTTGGAGATAAATTGTATAAAGTAATGAGTACAGGAGTATATATGGTGTGGAGAGTCAGGTGGAGAATGTTGGGTAAGTCAGGTTTGAGACGGACTTACCCGACCTATGCAGGTCCGTCTCCACCCTATACATTCTCATGTGCTTCTTACCCAGGAAAACCTGCTTGTGACCTGATAAAACCCACTGTGTGGGCGAAACGTAGTCAATAAAGTATCACATTATACTGCACTCCTGTTTATTTTCCAAGTCCCCCCTGCCACTGATCGCCCCGTCAGGCGAAGAGTGAAGCCAGGTCCAAGAGTTACAGAACTCTCACATTTCCTCTACGGCTCCTGGACACGCTATCTTCGTATTCCCAACCTGTGTAATTCACGTCAAAATTCCTGTCTTGAAAATTAAAGCCTGTGAACAATTGCACATATCAGTGTCAGGTGCATTACAAGGCTCCTCACACTCGCTATCAGTCATAGTGACAAGGCCATATTACTTATTTTCTTATGATTATTATAACTACAAAAATGACACGCTGTGCACTGGATACTTATATAAAAATGTGTATTTATTTGTTGTACCGTCGCTAGGCATATTTTTTTTTCAGGTTTCTGTGATCTTTGTTGGCAATACTGCAGAGGGTTAAATATTTGTATTGGCAATAGCGCAGAAAAATAAATAACACGAGATAAGGATTAGATTTTTTTGGGCGTAAAAGTGGCTAGTTAATTGTGCATCCAATACCTATCCTGTGGATGGTAGTGGCTAGTTTGGGTACCTCATATCCATCCTGTGGATGGTAGTGGCTAGTTTACTGTGTACCTCATATCCATCCTGTTGACGGAAGTGTAAGAGTACATGGATACACGAAAGGCCTAGGAAGTACATAGACCCCAAAAGGGTTAACGGGAGTATATCGAAAGGTATATCACAATTTAATTATATTTGCATTAAGAGTTTTAGTACACACATCGGGGCACAGTGTTTTATGTCAGGTTAGAATATAATACTGCTCGTGACCCGGATCAAAGTCATATAATGACCTCCAGGTATACCTGGAGGTATACCCGGTATACCAGGAAGTATATCTGGGATACCTGGAGGTATATCTGGTATACCTGAAGGTATACTTGGTATATCTGGTATACCTGGAGGTTTTTCCAGGTAAACGTGGAGGTATACCTGGAGGTATTCCAGGTAAACGTGGGGGTATACCTGGAGCGATACCTCCAGGTATACCTCCTCATCGACTCAAGGCTGAGGGACTAACTACCTCAAACTCCTTCTCATCTTCCAATATTCATCCGTATACAGGACTGATGAAGCCAATTGTTGGCGAAACGTCTCCTCAATAAAGAAACCCATGTGTTGAGCAAGTGTCTCAACAACTTGTCGCTTCTTTCAACCACTTATCTTAAATTTTCTTATAGGTCTTTATTGGTGATAGATTCAATGTTAGCATTCACAAATGTTAGGTTCTGATCCCTCGGGAAAACAAAATAACTACGGCACTTATAAACTAAATAGACAACCCCGATGCTAGACGTGCATCTAATTCACCATCTTGTCCTTAGTGTATTCCACTGGCTTCTAATTCACCATCTTGTCCTTAGTGCATTCCACTGGTTTCTAATTCACCATCTTGTCCTAAGTGTATTTCACTGGTTTCTAATTCACCATCTTGTCCTTAGTGTATTCCACTGGTTTCTAATTCACCATCTTGTCCCTTTGTGTATTCCACTGGTTTCTAATTCACCATCTTGTCCTTATGTATTCCACTGGTTTCTAATTCACCATCTTTTCCTTAGTGTATTCCACTGGTTTCAAATTCACCATCTTGTCCTTAGTGTATTCCACTGGTTTCTAATTCACCATCTTGTCCTTAGTGTATTCCACTGGTTTCTAATTCACCATCTTGTCCTTAGTGTATTCCACTGGTTTCTAATTCACCATCTTGTCCTTAGTGTATTCCACTGGTTTCTAATTCACCATCTTGTCCTTAGTGTATTCCACTGGTTTCTAATTCACCATCTTGTCCTTAGTGTATTCCACTGGTTTCTAATTCACCATCTTGTCCTTAGTGTATTCCACTGGTTTCTAATTCACCATCTTGTCCTTAGTGTATTCCACTGGTTTCTAATTCACCATCTTGTCCTTATTGAATACCACTGATTTATGGTTTCATATCAATAATCATAAATAAGGGAAGTCCTGGTAAATCCTGGCAAATCCTCATTTATATATATGTTTCTCAGTTCTGGTCTATATCATGTAATGGACATAAATGCTGTGGAAAATACAGAAAGAATGAACTTTCTTCTACAAAAATGGGATAAAGGCATTGAATTGGCATTCTTTGGGGAAAAAAAAGAAACCCGTAGAATTAAGGGAGATTTGATTGAGGTGTACAAATAGAACACCAGAATTAATAAAGGGTCGATAGTTAACCTGCTTAAAAGATTTACCCAAAGCAGGTCTCGTAGCTGTGGATTCACATTAGACAATAGTTTTGGAAGGTTATAGGAAAGTGCTGGTTTGACAATAGAGTTGTAGAAGAGTGGAATGAACTCCCAGGTAGCACCACTGAAGCAAGAACTCTGGAATAGCTTTAAATGCAGGTTGGACAGGTACACGAGTAGGTGTGAATTAAACGTGCCTAGCAAGAGCTAGTGGTCCTACTACAGTGCTTCGTATGTCAAGGATGACATACGAAACACTGGATGTTTGTTGGTGGAGGAAGAGGCAGATGCTAGCCGCCAGCAGTGAGGGTCGTGATAGCACCATTACACACAGATGCTCTCTGATACAAAAACGAAACGAGATCAGTAAACGTACAAGAATTAATCTGGTGAGCGTGAGATGGAGACGATGACTGGAATGCTGCTGACAGTGGGGGAGTGAGAGAATGACAGATGTTTAGTGTGGGCGAGGGAAGGTGAGAAGAATGAGGGAAAAAGGACACATGGACAACCAATGCGACGTTTTTATTGTGGCAACGTTTTGCTCTCCAGGAGCTGTCAAGACGGGCATGACAAAGCTCTTGGACGGGGAGGGGTAGCCAGTGTTTGAAGAGATAAACCCATGTAGGTATCAGGTTATATACACAACGAGGTATACTTCTTAGTATAAATATACCGAGAGTTTACGCAATGCCCTATTTTAGACGATGAAGTATTCTTGACGGGTTAGAAATTAAAAATATTCTCGAGAGGTTGTGCACAAGTATTCTTACTGATTCTCGTAGAGCCGACAAACATGAATCTTGAAACACAATAGTGTAAGTCACTTAGTGTAAACCATTTAGTGAAAGTCACTTAGTGTACGTCATTAGGACGTTTGAGGTTTTCTTACCCACTGACAATTTCGCCCAGGATATGACTTAGAGAAGAACTGGTATTTCTAACACATTTCTGCAACATTTTCTATCCCTAGGATGCAACCCACAGCAGTTGAATAACAAGGAGATACCGCACAGGTGGGCACTAGGTGTGAAAATAACTTAGTGATTCACCATGCTGGGGTTCGAACTTAAGACCATTGGAAACGAACACAATTAAATTTTTTCCCAAATGAGAAATGGGACCCTTAAATTAAAAAAAAAAAAACCCACTACGGTCACTCTTTGATAAATGTTGCAATTTTTGCTTGAGTGGCGGAGTGAAGGGAAAATTACCCAGGAGAATGGAAAGAAGACAAGGAACTGAAGAGGCATTTAAAGGCGTGAACTGAGAAAAATAAGCTCTAGATTGCACAAACAAAAGTGAGAGGAGACTTGGTTGCAGGTATACCTTTCCCTTGGAAATAGATATGTATCCTGGCGAGATAGGTGTTGCTGGGGTCATGAAAGCTGACACAATGAAGCATGGGAAGACGCTGCAAGAGGCAGCTCAAAGGGTAGCAGTTGGCTGAGAGAAAAGGTGCTGAGCTGATGGCTGTGGATAAGCATTTATAGGAGGCGAGAAGCGAGTCTGGTTAAAGGAGTGCTGGTGATGTGTGTGTTAGCGGAACAATAGGGCGAGCCAGGTCGACAGTACCAGGTAACTTGAGGAGAAAGAGTCACCTGGGTGAGCTAGGTCAACAGTACTAGGTAGCCTGAGAAGGAGTCGTCACCTGGGCGAGCCAGGTAAGCAGTACCAGGTAACCTGAAGAGGTGTGACCTGGGCGAGCCAGGTTGACAGTACCTAGTAACCTGAGGAGGAGTGACCTGGGCGAGCCAGGTTGACAGAACCAGGTAACCTGAGGATAACGAGTCACTTGGGTGAGCCAGGTCAACAGTACCAGGTTCCTGAGGAGGAGTCACCTGGGTGAACCAGGTCAACAGTACCAGGTAACCTGAGAAGGAGTCACTTGGGCGAGCTAGGTCGACAGTACGAGATAACCTGAGGAGGAGGAGTCACTTGGGCGAGCAAGGTCGACAGTACCAGGTAACCTGAGAAGGAATCACCTGGGTGAACCAGGTCAACAGCACCAGGTAACCTGAGGAGGAGTCACATGGGCGAGCCAGGTCGACAGTACGAAGTTCCTGAGGAGGAGTCACCTGGGTGAACCAGGTCAACAGCACCAGGTAACCTGAGGAGGAGTCACCTGGGTGAACCAGGTCAACAGCACCAGGTAATCTGAAGAGGAAGTCACCTGGGTGAACCAGGTCAAAAGTACCAGGTAACCTGAGAAGGAGTCACCTTGCATTTGTGGTCACAGTGGTGCCTATGCTAACCTTCCTATGGTGTAGAAATATACCTAGCTGGATGAATCTTATTATGGCTAGCTGGTCCAGTGGGTAACGCGACGGTCTGGAGTTTTGAGACTCTCTGATCGCGGGTTCTATCCCCGCCCGTGGTATGGTTTTTAAGGAGTCACCTGGGTGAGCCAGATCAACAGCACCAGGTAACCTGAGAAAGAGTCACCTGGGTGAGCCAGATCAACAGTACCAGGTGGTAGGAGCGAGGTGAAAGACATGGGAAAGCCAAGTCCACAATTCCAGGCAGAGGAGACGCACTAAGAGCGGAGCGCTGGAAAAACAGAATTATGTCACAGGACAACTAAAGAGAAAAATTCCTTCGGTGAAATTCCTCGATTTTTTTTTCACACAAATGAACTGAAGAAATATACGAGAGCTGATGACGGTAGAACAAGACCACGTAGAAATATACGATGCAGACACTGCAAGGCTCCAGGCGGACATCAACCAAATCTTTCAGTGGGCTGCAGAAAACAATATGAAGTTCAACGATGAGAAATTTCAATTACTCAGATATGGTAAACATGAGGAAATTAAATCTTCATCAGAGTACAAAACAAATTCTGGCCACAAAATAGAGCGAAACACCAACGTCAAAGACCTGGGAGTGATTATGTCGGAGGATCTCACCTTCAAGGACCATAACATTGTATCAATCGCATCTGCTAGAAAATGACAGGATGGATAATGAGAACCTTCAAAACTAGGGGGCCAAGCCCATGATGACACTCTTCAGGTCACTTGTTCTATCTAGGCTGGAATATTGCTGCACTCTAACAGCACCTTTCAAGGCAGGTGAAATTGCCGACCTAGAAAATGTACAGAGAACTTTCACGGCGCGCATTAACGGAGATAAAACACCTCAATTACTGGGAGCGCTTGAGGTTTCTAAACCTGTATTCCCTGGAACGCAGGAGGGAGAGATACATGATTATATACACCTGGAAAATCCTAGAGGGACTAGTACCGAACTTGCACACGAAAATCACTCACTACGAAAGCAAAAGACTTGGCAGACGATGCACCATCCCCCCAATGAAAAGCGGGGTGTCACTAGCACGTTAAGAGACCATACAATAAGTGTCAGGGACCGAGACTGTTCAACTGCCTCCCAGCACACATAAGGGGGATTACCAACAGACCCCTGGCAGTCTTCATGCTGGCACTGGACAAGCACCTAAAGGCAGTTCCTGATCAGCCGGGCTGTGGCTCGTACGTTGGTTTGCGTGCAGCCAGCAGCAACAGCCTGGTTGATCAGGCGCTGATCCACCAGGAGGCCTGGTCACAGACCGGGCCGCGGGGGGTTGACCCCGAAACTCTCTCCAGGTAAACTCCAGGTAATAGGCCTTAAAGCTCATGCGAATTCCTTTGAATACATATTATTTACAGTTTGTAGTTATTTGTCTGTTGTAACCAATTTAAGATAGCATTTTTGGTACGTTTTTCATTAATCAGATTTCTTGGCATATCACATAGGCTTGATTGTGAAGGAAGGAAGGAAGGGAGGGAAAGGGGGGAAGGAAGGAAGGGAAGGAAGTAAGAAGGGAAGGAAGGAAAAAGGGATTGCGATGATGCGAGGTAGTATATAAAGCCTGGAGGAAAGCCGTGTAAGTCTGCTATGAAGGGAATATAAAGAAGGGAAGGTGTGAAATGCTTAAACTTTTTATTAAAAAACGACTCTGTGAAGGGAGTCAGTGAAGCGAGTCAGTGAGACGAAGCAGGGAAGGGTAGCTACCCTTCCCTGCGTTGGACCTTCCCTTCCTACTAACAAACAGAGGCGCATCAACTGATTGGGGTTAATTCAATAAAAGAAACTCGTGTAATGAATCAAAGGAACTGGTGCTTAGACCTCTCATAGTCACCTCTAAGTGGCAGGGGGTCCTTGTGGCCCCTGGTGCTAGGGCCGGATTTATAAGGGGGCAAAGGGGGCAATTTCCCCGGGCCCCCTAGGTAGCGCCGTTCTAGCTGGTTCTAGTGATCTCTAGTCGAGTCTAGACTGCTGGGCATGACTGGTACACAGTACCGATGTAGAATTAGACACCTGTGCATCATCTGGGATTCTTTTATTGACGTTTCGCCATCCAGTGGCTTTATCAATTCAATTCAAGGACATTATGTGAAGACTGTAGAAATATATATACAATACTAGGTAATCAGTCCCTCAGCTTTGGAGTTGGATGAATTAGACACATGGAGCTGAATACTGAAGTCTTAAAGACTACGTTACTCAAAGGGTCAATGTTAGTCATGGAAGATAAATAACGAACAAGTCTGTGAAGGACAATACGGTAGATTTTTAGGTTTTGTAGAGGGAACAACGGACACAAACATACACTCGCACAACATTTAAACAAAATCCACACAACCCAACTCTGCAGCGCTCACCTAAACACATCCACAGACACACAAAATATCGTTTAACGTGAAGCATTGCGGTGCAGTCAAACTCAGACCTTGTGGTTGTCTGTGGGAGTGTAAAATGCGTAACAGATACGCAATGCACAACTTGTCAATAGCTTACTACTAAAGTCTGAACAGAGATACGAAGAGAAACTTGTTAATGAGGGCGAAGTGTCACCTTGAACGGAAAGAGAGAGAGAGAGAGAGAGAGAGAGAGAGAGAGAGAGAGAGAGAGAGAGAGAGAGAGAGAGAGAGAGAGAGAGAGAGAGAGAGAGAGAGAGATAGAGATAGAGATAGAGATAGATAGATAGAGAGAGAACACTGACACTGCACTAACATAAATGATCAAGATAAGCGTGAGTAGTTATGGTGGCACTGACCCGGTCCTTATGTGAATAAACAAGATGTCTTCCCGTTTAGAATCTAGACCTCATATTTACAATTTTAATGCATATACAAACACTATTATACCTGCATAAACAACACACACACAAATTTTATATATTTTATATATATATATATATATAAATATATATATATATATATATTATTATATATATATAAATATATGTATATATGGGAAGTACAGTGCCTGCACTCTAGAGGCAGGGTGTAAATGTTGCAGTTTAAAAACTGTAGCGTAAAGCACCCTTCTGGCAAGACAGTGATGGAGTGAATGATGGTGAAAGTTTTTCTTTTTCGGGCCACCCTGCCTTGGTGGGAATCGGCCAGTGTGATAAAAAAAAAAATATATATATATGTATATACGTATTTGAAGACGGGAATCAGGTTCTAAATCGGAAAACAACCTGGATTTACATGCAAAATCTGGAGCAAAATTCAAGCAACGATTAGTGAAAGAAAAGATCGCTGGTATTTTCATTGAGCTGGAGTGTTGGTGGTGCCGCCGCCACTGCCAGCCCTCAGGTGCATGGCTCAACCTGCTCTATTGAAAGCAAATCTGGCGTATTAATTGTCCTCCCCCCACCCCCCTGTTGTCCCTCATGTGTACCTAACAAGCGTGAAAATCAGTGAAACCCTTCTGTTATTGGTCCAGTCACTGCTATTACCCTGCAACCACCACTATTTTACCACAATTATTCCAATAAAACCACCGTTTTAACTACCATTACTCCAATAAAACCACTTTTTTAACTACCATTATTCCAATAAAAACCACTATTTTAACCACCATTATTCCAATAAAAACAACTATTTTAACCACAATTATTCCAATAAAAACCACAATTTTAACCACCATTACAACCCTTTCAACAAACATCAGTCACCTTCCCCTCTCATCCCCTTGCTGCTGTTTCCTTAACTAACAACAACTAGCTCAATTATCAGTATTTCCCAAACAACTATCATCAGCATCACCCGTCTAACCACCAAGATTAACCTAACAAATATTATCACCCCACTTGCAACCAGTATCCTCACTTACCACCCTTTACTCGTGTGTGTGTGTGTGTGTGTGTGTGTGTGTGTGTGGTGTGTGTGTGTGTGTGTGTGTGTGTGTGTGTGTGTGTGTGCAGGGCCGGATTACCACATAGGCAAATTAGGCATTTGCCTAGGGCCCCGCGCATTTGGGGGCCCCGCGGTCCAAGGGGTTCAGGGGCTCATCCAAGACTGTGCACATGGTGCAAGTGCAAAGGGGTCCCTACCTAAAAAGTTCAAGTGTTTGGAGAGTAAAATTGTTTTTAAAAATTAATCAACACAAAAATAAATAATGAAATAAAATAAAATAAAAATAAATAAACCTAACCACAGATGGCAGCACTCAACACGCCAGGATTTATGATGATGGAAGTCGTCGTTGTTTAAAGTCATCTATGTTTTATAGGAAGTTTGCAAATTCAGAAACTGTGAAAAGATCATGGATGGTATACTCTGAAAGCTCAGGAAAAGTGTACTGTTCAGCATGCAAGCTATTTTCTACCAAAGAAAATACCTTCACACAGGGGTTCAATGACTGGAAAAATTCCAAGCGTTTCGAGGAACATGAAAACAGCACCACTCACAGGAGCTGCATTTTAGCCAGTGTATTTCGTGCACAGAAAAAAGGCTTATTGGATTCACATTTGGAAAATCAAACTGAAAAAGAGCGCACTTATTGGAGAAAAGTTCTAGAAAAGTTGTTGCTGTTGTAAAATTCTTAGCTCTAAGAGGACTTGCTTTCCGTGGAGAAAATGAGGTTTTGGTTCGGAAAACAATGGCAATTTCCTAGGGATCATAGAACTGTTAGCACAATTCGATCCATTCTTAGCAAATCATGTGTCACGCCTTGGGAATGCAGGAAGAGGCACTGTATCATACATGTCATCTACTATATGCAATGAATTTATTGAACTGATGACTAAGAAGGTCCTCAATAACATCATAGCAGCTGTGAAAACTGCAAAATACTTTGCAATAAGTGTAGATTCAACACCAGATATTTCACATACAGATCAATTGACATTCATTGTTCACTTTGTCGACTCCAGTGGTAAGCCTGCAGAGCGCTTTATAAAATTCATTCCTCTTTCAGGCCATGATGGAGAAACAATGATGAATGTAGTACTGGATACTCTGCTTGAACATGATCTCTCTATTATGGATTGCCGTGGCCAGAGCTACGACAATGCAAGTAACATGTCGGGTAAATATAATGGATTGCAAGCCCGTATCAAGCAAATCAACCCACTTGCTGAATATATGCCCTGCTCAGCACATTCTCTTAATCTTGTTGGGTCATGTGCTGCGGAGTGTTGTGTCGCTGCAGTTTCATTTTTTGGACTTTTACAAGCACTCTTTAATTTTTTCTCTGCTTCAACGCATCGGTGGAGTATACTCAAGTCAACCATTCACGGAGATTCATCAAATCATATCAACAACAAGGTGGTCAGCGCAGCATGATGCAACACATGCTTTGAAAGACAGCTTTGCTGAAATACGTTCTGCTTTGATCCAAATAGCAGAGGATGAAGACCAGACAGCAACAACAAGAAGCGAAGCACCAGCTTAGCATCAAAATTGGAAGATTTTGAATTGGCCTTACTCTGTGTCTTTGGGACTGTATACTGGAACGGTTAAATGCCACGAACAAGACACTTCAGAAAATTGAAATTGAAATGGCTACTTGTGCTACCCTCTATGCAGGCTTAGTGGAATTTGTAAGCTCACTTCGCAGTGATGAAGCTTTTGAAATGTTTGAAGAGAAAGCTAAACTGCTGGTGAAAGACTACAGTTACCGGGCTGATCATCAGCGGTCAAGGAAGAGGAAACGCAATTTTGAAGAGCCAGACAATGAAATTGTGTTGCTACCAAGGCAGAAATGTAAGACAGCTACATACTTCGTCATTCTGGATTCACTGATTACAGAATTGGTGAAAAGAAAAGAAATCTACCAGAATCTCAATGACAAGTTTGGATTTCTGTTCAAAATTACTACTATGCCAGATGCAGAATTGAGAGAAGCTGCATTAAAGTTGCAACAACACCTTTCAGCAGATGTTCAGGACACATTTGTGCAACATCTGGGTATCTTTATTGTAGACGTTTCGCCATCCAGTAAAGATACCCAGATGTTGCACATGTGTCTTACTCTCATCTTGTCGGTATTGTATACCATTCGTACACAGGACACATTTGTTGAAGAAATAGTTCATTTTTCTGGGTATATGAATCAGATTAAAGCTCCACCTGAAAAATGTGCGCCCTCAGCTGCTTTGAAACATTTAAGAAATGCAGGTATCTCAGAAACCTTCCCTAATGTTGACATAGTGTATCGCCTTTACCTAACACTTCCAGCTACTAACTGTGAAGGAGAACGTTCATTTTCTGTTTTGAAAAGAGTGAAAAACCAGCTCCGTTCAACAATGAGCTAAGACAAATTGTGTAACCTAGCCTTGTTGACCATTGAGTCTGATCTAACAAGAAATATTGATTTTCAGAATATAATTGATGATTTTGCCAATATGAAATCAGAAAAAGTTTATTTAAGAAGTGCCTGTGAATATAAACAATTCTTTACTTTCTTGAGTTTATATGATTTGATAGTCTTATGCATGATGCAATGATAACAATAATGGTCAGTGATTTATAAAGGGAATAATAGTGCTGTAGTGGTTATGCTGAATATAATAGGTACATGATGTCACTACTTTAATAGCCTAATCTAGTAATACTATGCTGTCTTGAGTTTATTCTCTTTAAAATGCATGATTTAACAAGATAGTTATAATGGCTGTTGGTAAATGGTTTTGGTTGTCTTGATGTAATTTCCCTATTAAATTTAATCTAAATAGCCAGAATGTATTTAATTAGACCTTAAACAGGCTCACACCGACCCCCCCCCCCACCCCCAAGCTGGAAGGGGTCGCTTCGCTTACCCGTAACTCAAAGGGGCCCCGCCAATCTGAATAGCCTAGGGCCCGGAGACTTCTTAATCTGGCCCTGTACAGTGTGTGTGTGTGTGTGTGTGTAAATATGGGCAATTCCATTTCTAGAACTGGCTGTTGTCCACAGCCTCACAGAAAGTTTGGTTTCAGTCGGTCAAGCAGTTTGAGGAAAAAGTTGGTGAACAGTGTTACTGGTGAGACACTGAAGTTATTATATTGGAGAATAAGAAACAGGTGCTGGGAACTGGTTTGTCCTCACGTACCGTGACCTGGCTCACTAGCTGCTGGACCCAAGCGTGGCTAGGTCCTGTGTGTGGCAGCCTTCCAACACACACACACACACACACACACACACACACACACACACACCCATTCACACGATCACCCATACTCATCCACCTAAACTGGCCCATCCAAATCCACCCACGTAAACCTTAACAGATTCGCCAGTCCGTACCCACTCATACTCATTTACTTAATCCCTGCACACACGCACACACACATATACACATAGGAGCCAGGAGCTACGACTCGACTGCTGCAACTACAAATAGGTTTGTACACACACATACACTTACAAGAGACCAAATATCCATCGACAAGTGCCTTTAGTAGTATCTACTACTATTACTACTACTATTACTACACACACTCCCTAATATCTTCCCCTTTCCCCCCTTCTTCTCTTCCCCTCTCCCACTCCTTCTCTTCCCCTCTCCTCCTCCCTTCTCACTCCCTCCCTCTTCTCTCCCTTCACACAACTACGCCACGAGTAATAAACATAACAATTAAAAATGAACACAGTTTAAAACCCTACGAATATGCTGCTAGCAATGATTTATTATCCACCCGCATTATCCAAATTATACACATCACGTCAAAAAATAAAAATCATCGTGATTCCGTACCCACGAGTCCGACAATGGGGGCTCCCTGCCACCGTCTCGAATTAAGCAAATCGTGAACATCAATTAAATCCAGAATGCAACTAAACACATAGGAGCCTTCGTGCGCTATTGTCTTACACAGCGGCTGCAATATCATGCGACTATTGTCTTACACAGCGGCTGCAATATCATGCGACTATTGTCTTACATAGCGGCTGCAATGCTACGCCTATCAATCTCGGTTAACCCGGAGCAACAATCAGGAAAGACGGGTAATTGCCAAGTCGAAAGCGCTGGTGTCCACACAATACCTCCCAGACACACTTTTTCTTATTGGGTGAGGAAGACGTCTGTACAGAAGCTATGAGACGAGGTATATAAACTGAGTGGTCTCTCTCTCTCTCTCTCTCTCTCTCTCTCTCTCTCTCTCTCTCTCTCTCTCTCTCTCTCTCTCTCTCTCTCTCTCTCTCTCTCTCATTCTCTCTCTCTCGCTCTCTCTCTCTCTCTCTCTCTCTCGACCTCTCTCGACCTCTCCAAACAAGTAACCTCGTACCACCCTAAGAAACAAACCACGTCAAGTAGGTATTAGGTTTGTCAGGAAACAGGACAAGTGTTTCCTGATGCTGGTCTTAGTCATATGGTGACCCACAGCTGGAGTTTTTGGTTGCCTGAGCGATGCCTTCCACTCGCTGACTGACAGTACAGTCAGTCAAAAACCTGCTGGGCAAGCATTTTGCATACATAGGAAATCGACTAGATTCTAAGCTAGAGTAAACTGAAGCAACGGCTTCCTGATGTTAGTTCAGCAACCGCGTCAAGAACATTAACTGACAACGAGGCTGACAAGTTAATGGTTCAATTCAGACCTAGTGAACCACTGCGGGTTCACCTAGTGGTAACGAGTAGTAAGGTTAGAAATAGTACCTATAAACAGCCTCCCACCAGTCATAAAGGGAATTACCAATAGACCCCTGGTTGTCTTCAAGAGGGAGCTGGACAGATACTTAAAGTCAGTGCCGGATCAGCCGGGCTGTAATTCGTACTTTGGACTACGTACGGCCAGAAGTAACAGCCTGGTTGATCAGGCCCTGATCCACCAGGAGGCCTTGTCATGGACCGGCACGCGGGGGCATTGATCTCCGGAATGCCCTTCGGGTAGAATAGAGATAGTCCTGTAAGTTTAATGTCGTTTATTTAAAAAAAGATATGACATGTATCTTCCCATGATTTCATGCTGGCAGTGGTAGGAGGGGGTGAAGGGTAGGGAGAGAGCCTTCTGCTTTACTATCTCTGACTCGTCCACCCATATAATGCACGATAGTCCTTTAATCTGCATAGACATTGGTAGTTCCACTTAGAGCATAACTTGTGTGTGGACTCTGGAGTCCTGTGTTATCAGTCGTTATGTACTCTCTCTCACCCTCTCCCTCACCCTCTCCCTCACCCTCTCCCTCACCCTCTCCCTCTCCCTCACCCTCTCCCTCACCCTCTCCCTCTATGATATATTTATCGAGGGGATAAACAACTCAAATAACATCGTTGGACTTACATTTTGCGTTCTGTGAGTCAGCTGCTGACGTCGTGACTGACGACACTGATGACATCTGCTACTGACGAGACCCGCTGACAACACCTGCATACAATAAGATATTTTATTTTGCAAACAGAGGAAACATAGCACAATTGCAAACAATTCCGGAATCCTTTATTATTTGTATTTATTATATTTATGAATTATAATGACGATGGTAATAATGGAGGTAATAATAATGGAACTAATGGTAGTAGTAATAATAATAATGGGGGTAATACTGAGATTAAAAAAAAATGCTGAAGACTCTCTTCTTACTCTTCACTCTTTCCATTCCTACCTTCTCTCCTCTCTTACCTTCTCCCTACCCTTCCCTTTTCCCCTCATTCATCCCCTCATACCACACTCCTCTTCCCTCCTTTCTAATCACCCTTATCCCCCATTCCTTCCTCTCTCCTTCACCATCACTCCTCCCAGCTTCTCACACTCCTTCAGTGCCCTCCCCTCACTAGCCCTCACTTTCCTCCTTTCCCTTATTCCTCTCCCCTCCCTCGCTTCTCCCCTCTCCCCAGAGACCTGAACCCTAATAAGCCTGGCTATGAAGACTGATTGCACAATTTAATTAGAAATCTGCATCGGGTTCTGATTCTGCAAATATGATTCAGCTGGTTGAAGTATAGCAGGTTAAGTTGGTTGAGTTAGAGAACAGCATGGAGATGACTCAAGAAATCGTAATGACACGATTGCAAATAAACCATACCCTCGGCCGGGATTGAACCCGCGGTCATAGAGTCTCAAAACTCCAGCCCGTCGCGTTAGCCACTAGACCAGCTAGCCACAAAAAGATTCATCCAACTAGGTATATTTCTACACCTATGGTGTAGAAATATACCTAGTTGGCTGAATCTTATTATGGCTAGCTGGTCCAGTGGGTAACGCGACGGTCTGGAGTTTTGAGACTCTGACCGCGGGTTCAATCCCGGCCGGGGGTATGGTTTAGCATGGAGATGGTCAACAGCAGGAGCAGCAGCAGCAGTAACGGCAGCAGCAGCATCAGGGACAGCTGCAGAAGAGTAAAGTAACAAGTAACTACGAGTGCTGTTATTGCTTTGTGTTAATAACAGCAGGTTAGGCAAGGTTCGTCAGGAACTGTTTCCTGACGTGGGTCTTCGTCAGATGAAGACCCGCCGTTGGAGCTTTTGGTCATCTGACCGAAGCCTTCCGCTGGCTTACTGGTCCACCCCTTTAAAAATTCAGGTTTTAAGTAGATTAATAACAACATCTGCTCTAGTTGCTTATAAACAATGTCAACCTTTCCCATTAAATTACTGGATAATTTCAACATTTTTCTGTGCAGTGCGGCGTTGTCTGACGTTATCTGATGTCTAGTGTTGTCTGATGTTGCCTGACGTTGTCTGATACTGTGTGTTGTTGTCTGACGTTGTTTGATACTGTGTGTTGGTGTCTGACGTTGTCTGATACTGTGTGATGTTGTCTGACGTTGTCTGATACTGTGTGTTGTCTGACGTTGTCTGATGCTATGTGTTGTCTGACGTTGTCTGATACTGTGTGTTGATGTCTGACGTTGTCTGATACTGTGTGATGTTGTCTGACGTTGTCTGATACTGTGTGTTGTCTGACGTTGTCTGATACTATGTGTTGTCTGACGTCTGATACTGTGTGATGTTGACGTTGTCTGATACTGTGTGTTGTTTGACGTTGTCTGATACTATGTGTTGTCTGACGTTGTCTGATACTGTGTGTTGTTGTCTGACGTTGTCTGATACTGTGTGATGTTGTCTGACACTGCCGTTGCCAGTAATGTTTTTTCCTGTTGCTGCTGTTGATGGTTTCCGTTGCTGGCATAGCCGTGTGTGTTGATGCTACTGCCCCTCCTGCATACGTAGCTGCTGCTTAGCCTGCAGATGCTGCTGTTTCTGTTGCAGCTGTTATTACTAATGCAGCAGCTGCTACTGTTACTGATGCTGCTGTTTCTGCTGCTGCTGTTACTGCTGCATCTGCTGCTGTAGCGTACAGCAGCCAGCTTGGTGAGACAGGACGGCAGGGAGGTATAACACCTGGACTATACCTGGAGAAAGTTCCGGGGGTCAACGCCCCCCGCGGCCCTGTCTGTGACAAGAAAAAGGTGGAAGACAACACTAATTAACAAAGGAAAACCAGGATAATAATGAAATTAATAGTCAGATATCATTCTCTTAGGCCATCGAGCAGATTTATATGCCATCGGGATCCTGCAGTAAATACTATCAGGGGAACCCTGAGAATCAGGCCGGGTCAAGGCTAGATCCTTTGTCGGGGCTCCCTGGGAATGGGGTTAGAGAAGGGGGGTGGATGGTGACTAATGGGATTATTTAAAGGGGCTATAAGATATTTTTCTTTACGACTGCAACTGTGTGTGTGTGTGTGTGTGTGTGTGTACTCACCTAGTTGTGGTTGCAGGGGTCGAGTCATAGCTCCTGGCCTTGCCTCTTCACTGGCCGCTACTGGGTCACTCTGCTCTATGAGCTTTATCATACCTCTGCTTAAAGGTATGTGTGTGTGTGTTTTGGGGTGTGTGTGTGTGTGTGTGTGTGTGTGTGTGTGTGTGTGTGTGTGTGTGTGTGTGTGTGTGTGTGTGTGTGTGTGTGTGTGTGGTGTGTGGTGTGTGGTGTGTGTGGTGTGTGTGGTGTGTGTGGTATGTGTGTCTGTGTGTGTATATGTATGTGTGTGTGCATGCGTGTCTGTGCATGTGTGTGTGTGTGTGTGTGTTAACCTAACAAGTGCTAGCCTAACCTATCTTAATTTAACCTATCTTAATTTAACCTGTCTTAACTTAATATATCTTAACCTAAGCCAACTTAACCTATCTTAGCCTAACCTAATCTAACCTATCTTAACCTAATCTGACCTAACGGAGAATAATGGACAAGTTTTAATCTGTATTTCGTACGTACGATAATGCAGCCTGAGTGGGGGTAGGGGAGGGGGTGCAATTCTTACGCAGCTGGCTGCTCTAACCGGAGCCGAGGTCGCTAATGAACTTCGTTATAAATATTTGTAAGCCATATTGGTGTTTTTTTCCATGTGTTGAATTTAATGGCTTCGGTATGCACAAAATACTTCGCCGACAGAATAGGTACTGAATTGGTACCCAGTACCTATTCTGTGGGTGGTACCTTATACCCATCCCATGGGAGGTTGTCCAAAAGTCCTGGGTTATGATTTCCTTTCTAGATAATAGCTGGCAAGATTACGGTGAAGCTGAAGCCAAGGTCACAGATAGCAAAACATCCTCGCATTACAACATTTCGCTCGAAAGAGAATTCTTTAAATTTGTGTTCCTGTCTCCAATACTGTGGCAATCTCGAACTTCGAGGGGAAAATATGTTCCTCGTGAATATTTAACAGGCGAAACATCACTAGTTAAGGTAATTATTATATTTTTGGGGGGGAAACGCTAAATCAGTATGGGCGTGATAGAACGCCTGGGAAACGGGAGGCAATTATCTTCGACCCAACGAAGCGCGGGTTAAGTCCTACAGTCAGGAATTTCACAGAGGCTTGCAGGAGGACCTAAGATCACAGGTATTAGGGAAGATACAGGTGTGTGGGGTGGGAGGGGCGGCTGCTACGTGACCTCCCACAGTGAAAGGTAAGAAAAGAGGACGTGGGAGCTGAAAATGTAATTTTTAAGCTCGTACTTGCTGATATTTCTTTTGTTCCCCTTAGTGTGTGTGTGTGTGTGTGTGTGTGTGTGTGTGTGTGTGTGTGTGTACTCACCTAGTTGAGGTTGCAGGGGTCGAGTCCAAGCTCCTGGCCCCGCCTCTTCACTGGTCGCTACTAGGTCACTCTCCTGAACCATGAGCTTTATCGTACCTCTGTGTGTGTGTGTGTGTGTGTGTGTGGTGTGTGTGTGTGTGTGTGTGGGGCCGTGTATGGACGTTGTGTGGGTGTGTGGGTATGATGTGTGGGGTGTGTGTATATTCACACATTTCCGGCTCAGAAATTATTTATTTCACCACTGAGGAGGATTGGTCTGGGACCGGACCGCGGGGGTGATGAATATGGGTAAAAATGTTCTGTGATCTGGGAAGTTGCAAGAATCTATGAACTATGCAACAACAACAAAACAGCAACTACTGCAACTACAACAACAAGAACAACAACTACTACTACAACTACTGCTACATATGATCATAATTTATCAATACGAACAAAATTCTCGATCCATCTGACAACAAGCTGGCCAGAAACAAGCAACTTAAGACCTACAATTCTTGAAGATTATCACTCGTGTAGTGAGTGTCTGAGTATGGAGGCACCAACCTCTCTCTGCTAAAACGTATCAGAGTTTTGAGAGCCACAAACGGCGATTTTAAGAGCTTACAAGAGTTGACAGAGAGGCGGTAGGACGCACTTCTGACGGCTAATGATACTAAGACTGGCTCACGGCGCCTTAGGTCTCTGACACGAGTTTTAATTTATCTCGAAATGTACACATAGTGTACCTAAGCAATGAGAAAATATCGCACACTAACTGACATGTTAGGTATTTTACGCTCCCATGTAGGCTTGTCGCCCGGAAGATAGAGTCACGACTAATTGTGTTGATTGCAAATTTGTGTCTCTTTATGAGGGAGTAATAGCGACACGCGACACAGCAATAATAGCATATGCACGCAATAACTTTACTGCAGAGACGTAATCTAAATATTATTTTCACTGTGCATGCTAATTAAAACCACGATCTACACACCACCAGCGGAAAACTGAGGCCGGGGAAGCAACAGGTAAATACAATACGTCGATTCCCTAGCAACTGCTCCAGTTTTTAGAAGGATTCGCTGAATGTATTCTCAGCAGCAGAATTAATCATAATTCTCAAACCCCTCTAAGTATAAGATAGTTCGTCTCTCTTTGTCTCTCTGTCTGTCTCTCTCTCTCTCTATCTCGCACGCGATTATCTGACGGAGGATTGAGTCTCCTAACCCCCTTTCCCGTCCACCCAAAAAAATGCATATTAAATTTTCCTGCTTTCAAATTGGCAGACACGTAAGATAGTTCATATATTTGTACATTATCTAGTTGCTTGTCACCTGCTACACTGAACCAAGGAAAAACTCCCCAGTGCTTAAGATATTCTTGGCTATGTTAGTCTGATAGCAAAGGACTACCGGTAACTAATTAAGGCACACATTAGAGATGTACTAGTGAATACTGACTGATTGGCCAACCATTCTGAAGGTATATCCGATGAGATATGTGACACAGTCATCATGTGGGTAGTATTTCTGCTATACAATATTAATATCTATTTTCAGACACCTGGTATGAGGTAATTAGAATAATTAATTTTGAACTGATACAGTCTCGTTAAATTAATTCAGACTGTTATAATTATTATTATTATCGTTATTATTATTAGTAATAGTATTAGTATTAATAGTACAACTCCTAAGGAAAGTAAAGAGATAAATTTTGATAGGGAAAAAATGTAATTGTAGGTACACGCGGCCTCCCAGGCCTATAAGAACCTCTCCAACGATCCCAACCTGACGGTCGGGTTCTTGAGAGTGCTAAATGAACCCGCGGGCGGGTAAATCATATCCACTTCTCCAACCACTTTACGGACCCTTACTAAACGACTGCAGAGAGAAAACACAGGAAGCTGCGAATATTTACAGGTGTGATGTAAATGGTTTACGAAAACCCGTCAAGTTTAACAACGTACTTTAAAATATTTATTTTTTTTTTCCCAGGCAGTTGCATTTTTCAGTCCATAAGGGTGATTATTTCCCTCCACGAAGAGGTCTGCAAATCCCCCGGAACCTTTTTCCCCGGCGTGTGTAAAGATTGGTCTCTGCGGGCGGACTGGTGTTGAGTATGTGTGGGGCTGTTTGGTCAACAGACCGAAATGAAGCAGTGCCTGGGGGAGGGATGAGGAGACAGTGGGTAAATTACTGGGAAAATTTTCTCCTGCGTCTCGTTAAACACACTTGGGTACTTCAGTAGTGTGCTGCTACCCTGTTCTCTCTCTCTCTCTCTCTCTCTCTCTCTCTCTCTCTCTCTCTCTCTCTCTCTCTCTCTCTCTCTCTCTCTTTAAAGCTACACTTAGTCTACAAACAAAGGCTTCCTCTCCATATAGTGTGTTTGGACTATACGCCGTGGAAACAAAATCTATCTGCTGTTACCTGTCATATTCCATCACACAGGATGGGTTTCCCTGTCATATTCCATCACTCAGGAGGGGTTTTTCCCTGTCATATTCCATCACACAGGATGGGTTCCCCCTGTCATATTCCATCACACAGGATGGGTTTCCCTGTCATATTCCATCACACAGGATGGGTTCCCCTGTCATATTCCATCACACAGGATGGGTTTCCCCTGTCATATTCCATCACACAGGATGGGTTTCCTCTGTCATATTCCATCACACAGGATGGGTTTCCTCTCTCATATTCCATCACACAGGATGGGTTTCCTCTCTCATATTCCATCACACAAGATGGGTCCCCCCTGTCATTCTATCACACGGGATGGGTTTCCCTGTCACATTCCATCACACAGAATGGGCTTCCTCTGTCAAAATCCATCACACAGGATGGGTTTCCCCTGTCATTTTCCCATCACACAGGATGGGTTTCCTCTGTCATATTCATCACCAGGATGGGTTCCCCTGTCATATTCTATCACACAGGATGATTTTCCCCCTGTCATATTCCATCACACAGGATGGGTTTCCTGTAATTCCATCACCAGGATGGGTTTTCCTGTCTATTCCATCACACAGGATGGGTTTCCCTGTCATATTCCATCAACAGAATGGGTTTCCTCTGTCATATTCCATCACACAGGATGGGTTTCCTCTGTCATATTCCATCACACAGGATGGGTTTCCTCTGTCATATTCCATCACACAAGATGGGTTTCCCCTGTCATATTCTATCACACAGGATGGGCTTCCCCTGTCACATTCCACACACAGGATGGGTTTCCTCTGTAAATATTCCATCACACGGGGATGGGCTTCCTCTGTCATATTCCATCACACAGGATGGGTTTCCTCTTTTCTATTCCATCACCAGGATGGGTTTCCTCTGTCATATTCCATCACACAGGATGGGTTTCCCTGTCATATTCCATCACATAGGATGGGTTTCCCTGTCATATTCCATCACACAGGATGGGCTTCCTCTGTCATATTCCATCACACAGGATGGGTTTCCCCTGTCATATTCCATCACACAGGATGGGTTTCCCTGTCATATTCCATCACACAGGATGGGTTTCCTGTCATATTCCATCACACAGGATGGGTTTCCCTGTCATATTCCATCACACAGGATGAGTTTCCCTGTCACATTCCATCACACATGATGGGTTTCCCTGTCATATTCCATCGCACAGGATGGGTTTCCCTGTCACATTCCATCACACAGGATGGATTCCCCCTGTCATATTCCATCACACAGGATGGGTTCCCCTGTCATATTCCATCACACAGGATGGGTTTCCTGTCATATTCCATCACACAGATGGGTTCCCCTGTCATATTCCATCACACCGGATGGGTTCCCTGTCATATTCCATCACACAGGATGGGTTCCCCTGTCATATTTCCATCACACAGGATGGGTTCCCCTGTCTATTCCATCACACAGGATGGGTTTCCCTGTCAATTCCATCACACAGGAAGGGTTTCCCTGCATATTCCATCACACAGGATGGGTTTCCCTGTCATATTCCATCACACAGGAGGGGTTTTTCCCTGTCATATTCCTCACACAGGATGGTTTCCCTGTCATATTCATCACACAGGAGGGTTTTTCCCTCTGTCATATTCCATCAACAGGATGGGTTCCCCTGTCATATTCCATCACACAGGTGGGTTTCCCTGTCTATTCCATCACACGGGATGGGTTCCCTGTCATATTCCATCACGCAGGATGGGCTTCCTCTTTTCTATTCCATCACAAAGGATGGGTTCCCCTGTCATATTCCATACACAGGAGGGGTTCCCTGTCATATTCCATCACACAGGATGGGTTTCCCTGTCATATTCCATCACACAGGATGGGTTCCCCTGTCATATTCCATCACACAGGAGGGGTTTTACGTACAAGAGTTAAGATGTGTCAGTCTGAGCTGGGGCTCCCGCAGGGCGAGGAGAATATCCTAATATATTTATTAAGGGTTTACTAGCCACGACAGTTTCAACAGAAGGATTTTGAGAGAGAGAGAGAGGGGAGAGAGAGAGGGAGAGAGAGAGAGGAGGAGAGGAGAGAGAGGGGAGAGGAAGAGAGAGAGAGAGAGAGAGAATGAGGAAAAGTCGTTTGAAGTGGGACTTCAAAAAGCAGGAAAATACAGCCGATATCAGTCCACCAGGATGAAATGCTTTTCGTAGTGTATTAAAAAAAATAGTTTTAATACACATTACAGAAACAGTCAGATTTATATGTCTTGGGGGAATATTACTGGTAAGAGAATAAAATATTTATACTTGTGGAAGTACATGATTGTGGCAGAGTGAGACAGGGGGGAACGTGTGCTGGTAGTGACGGTGGGTCGGTGGTGACGACACAAGTGACGGTGTGCTGGTAGTGACGGTGGGTCGGTGGTGATGACACAAGGGGAACGGTGTGCGGGTAGTGAAGGTGGGTCGGTGGTGACGACACAAGTGGACGGTGTGCTGGTATTTGACGGTGGGTCGGTGGTGACGACACAAGTGACGGTGTGCTGGTAATGAAGGTGGGTCGGTGGTGACGACACAAGTGACGGTGTGTGGTAGTGAAGGTGGGTCGTGGTGACGACAAAGTGACGG
>NC_069442.1:29942320-29967320 GCF_026875155.1 Cherax quadricarinatus
GAATTTAATAGTGGACATAGGAACAGTTTTTTGTAGGTTTTCTGTAAATTTTAAATTTGAATTCATTATTACCCTTAATAATTAAAACATCTAGAAAAGGCAATGAGTTATTTTCTTGAAACTCAACAGTAAAGTTTATAGAATGGGCTAAGCTATTTAATTTTCCTAGGAAATGGTGTATATCTACATTTTTGGGCATAAGACACAAAATATCATCAACATATCTGAACCATTTAGCTCCATTAGGGAGGATTGTGTTAAGTAAACCTTGTTTCAAAAAATTCCATGTATAGGTTACTAAGAACAAGGTTACTTAACACAATCCTCCTAATGGAGCTAAATGGTTCGGATATGTTGATGATATTTGTGTCTTATGCCCAAAAATGTAGATATACACCATTTCCTAGGAAAATTAAATAGCTTAGCCCATTCTATAAACTTTACTGTTGAGTTTGAAGAAAATAACTCATTGCCTTTTCTAGATGTTTTAATTATTAAGGGTAATAATGAATTCAAATTTACATCAAAAATACATCAGAAAGTAAAACAACAGAGGTAACTCAGAGCTACATCTCGAATACTTCGTCTCAGCTCCCTGCGTTGGGCGCGTGCCCAGAATGCTGCAGGCATTTCCTCTCTGGATCGCAACACTGAGTCTCTGAAAGAGGAAGCTGGTCGCCCTGTGGTCCTTGGTTTCTATGATCTAGCTTTTCACCCAGCTCTTTGAGGAACTTTAGAGCACACTTGCCCCATGCTCCAAGGGTCTCCGACCCTATTGGGATGAAGTTATAGCAAGGGGGAAGGTCTTCATATTTTCGGATCTTCTGGGTCTCCCTTGTGGCTGGCAGCTCCACCCCTTCCACTACGGAGTATGGCAAGTAGGTGTCTGCCAATGTGGCAGCACAGGTGTAGTATATATATATATATATATATTTAATATATATATATATATATATATATATATATATATATATATATATATATATATAATATATATCATGTATACTTTCAATAGTAAACTATGATAAATTACAAGAATTTATTAACTTTATGAATGTAAAAGATTTTTCATAATAAAGAGTATACAGTGATATGCCTTGATAATATACAGTGATACATGGAAAACAGACAGTGATACACACGGAAAACATTGAGTAAAATACACTGAAAACATAGTGGTAGACTGTGAAAGGCAGTTAAATACACTGAAAAAGTACAGTGATATAGCTAAAAAACATTCAGTGATATTCACTGAAAATATAGAGCCATATAAACTGAAAACATACAGTGATAAACAATGAATATATACAGTGAGAAACACTGAATATATACGGTGATGAACACTGAAAATATGCAGTGATAAACACTAAAAATATACGGTGATAAACACTGAAAATATACAGTGATAAAAACTGAAAATATACAGTGATAAAAACTAAAAATATACAGTGATAAACACTGAAAATATACAGTGATAAAAACTAAAAAATACAGTGATAAACACTGAAAAATATACAGTGATAAAAACTAAAAATATACAGTGATAAACACTGAAAATTACAGTGATAAAGCTGAAAATATACAGTGAAAAACACTGAAAATGGTGATATACATTAAACATACAGTGATAAACACTGAAATAAAGAAATACCTGAAATATGCGGTGATAAACTATGAAAGCATAGTGATATACACATAAACATACAGTGATATATTACTGAAACACACAATGATACACACTGAAACATACAGTGATAAACACTGCAACACACAGTGATAAACACTGAAAATATACCTTTGCAACAATGATTTACTCGACAACATAGAGTGATAACACTAAAACATACAGTGCTGCACACTGAAAATTTAAGAATAGACCGTGAAAACAGTGATATTCAGTGAAAACAGTGACTTACAGTGAAAAGCATGATACACAGTAAAAACAGCGATATACAGGGAAAACTGTGGCTTACAGTGAAAAGCGTGATACACAGTGAAAACCGCGATATACAGTGAAACAAATATTGATGAACAAGGAAAAACAGTGACATAACATTCATATACAGTGAGTGAAAAGAGTAATATACAGTGAAAGCAGTAATACACAGTGATATACTGTGAAAATAAGCAGTGATGTACAGTAAAAACAATGACATACAGTGAAAACATGATTTACAGTGAAATACAGTGATAAAGATTGAAAAAAAAACAATATACAGTGAAAACATTGATACACAATGAAAGCAGTGGAAACAGTGATACACAGTGAAAGTAATGATACACAGTGAAAATGAACATTATCTGTTAGACATTTGGAACAATCCAGAACAAGATTTCTAAATCCTCTTCAGTGTTACCTGATCTACAGTGAAATACTGGCAGTGATGCACCTCACAGTGATGTACCCCAGAGTGATGTATCTCACAATTATGTACCTGACAGTGATGTACCTGACAGTGATGTACCTGTATCTCAAAGTGCTGAATCTCTCAGAGAAGCACCTCACTGTGATGTACTTCAAAGTGATGTACCACACAGTGATGTACCTCTCAGTATTGTACCTCTCGGTTATATCTCTCTCAGTAATGTACCTCAGTGATGTACCACACTGACGCACCTCTCAGAGAGGAATCTCACAGTGACGTACTTCTCAGTGAAGTGCTTCACAGTGATGTACCTCACAGTAATGTACATTTTTGTGATGTACCTCACAGTGCAATACATCTCAGTGATGTACCTCTCAGAGATGTATCTCTCAATGATTTACCACACAATGATGAACCTCTAAGTGATGTATCTCATAATATTCTACTTCTCAGAAGTCACAGTGATGTAGTTCTCAGTGATGTACCTCACAGTAATGTACCTCACAGTGATGTACCTTACAGTGATATACCTCATAATGATGTACCTCTCAGTGATGTGCCTCAGAGATCACTTCTCAGTGATGTATCTCACAGTGATGTACTTGTTAGTAATGTACCTGTGAGTGATGTTTCCTCAGTGATATACTTCACAGTGATGTACCTCAGAGTGGTGTACATCACAGTGATGTACTGGCATTGATGTACATCACAGTGATGTACCACTCAGTGACGTACCTCAAAGGGATGTATCACACAGTGATCCACCTCAAAGTGATGTGCCTCTCAATGATGTGCCTCAAAGGGATGTGTCACACAGTGATCTACCTCAAATGATGTGCCTCTCAATGATTTATCTCAAAGTCATTTACTTTTTCAGTAGTGTATCTCACACTGATGTACCTCACATTGATATACAAAAACAGTGATGTACCTCACATTGATGTACATCACACTGATGTGCCACTCAGTGATGTGCCTTACAGTAATGTACCTGACAGTGTAGTGATGTACGTGATAGTGTAGTGATGTTCCTCTCAGTGATGTACTTCAAAGGGATGTATCACACTTTGATCTACCTCAAAATGATGTGCCTCTCAACGATTTATCTCAAAGTGATTTACTTCTCAGTAGTGTACCTCACAGTGATGTACCTCTCAGTGATGTACCTCTCAGTGATGTACCCTCAGTGATGTATCCAAAGTACTGTACCTCTCAGTGCTAAACCTCTCGGTGATCTACCTCATAATGCTGAACCCCAAGATGAAGTTCCTCTCAGTGATGTATCTTTCAGTGATGTTCCTCTCAGTGATGTACCTCTCAGTGATGTACCTCTCAGTGATGTACCACACAACGATGTACCTCTCAGTGAAGTATGTCATAGTAATGTACTTCACAGTGATGTACCTCACAGCAATGTACCTCACAGTGATGTACTTTACAGTGATATACCTCATAATGATGTACCTCTCAGTGATGTGCCTCAGAGGTGCACTTCTCAGTGATGTACTTGTTAGTGATGTACCTGTGAATGATGTTCCTCACAGTGATATACCTCTCAGTGATATACCTCACAGTGATGTATACCTCACAGTGTGTACATCAGAGTGATGTACCTCACATGGAAGTATATCACAGTGATGTACCACACGGTGATGTTCCTCAAAGGTATGTATCACATAATGATCTACCTCAAAGTGATGTGCCTCTGAATGATTTATCTAAAAGTGATTTACTTCTCAGTAGTGTACCTCACAGTGATGAACCTCACATTGATGTACATCACAATGATGTACCTCACATTGATGTACCTCACAGTGATGTACCTCTCAGTGATGTACCTCTCAGTAATATACCACACAACGATGTACTCTCAGTGATGTATGTCACAGTGGTGTACTTCTCAGTGATGTACCTCACAGTGATGTACTTGTTAGTGATGTACCTGTGAATGATGTTCCTCACACTGATATGCCTCTCAGTGATATACCTCACAGTGATGTACCTCACAGTGTGTACATCACAGTGATGTGTCACACAGTGATCTACCTCAAAGTGATGTGCCTCTCAATGATTTATCTCAAAATGATTTACTTCTCAGTAGTGTACATAACAGTGATGTACCTCACATTGATGCACATCACAGTGATGTATCATTCAGTGATGTGCCTTACAGTGATGTACCTCTCACTGATGTACCTCTCAGTGATGTATCTCAAAGTGATTTACTTCTCGGTAGTGTACCTCACAGTGATGTACCTCTCAGTGATGTACCTCTCAGTGATGTATCTCAAAGTACTATACATCTCAGTGCTAAACATCTCATTGATCTACCTCATAATGCTGAACTTCAAGGTGATGTACCTCTCAGTGATGTACCACACAACGATGTACATTTCAGTGATGTATGTCACAGTGATGTACTTCTCAGTGATGTACCTCACAGTAATGTACCTCACAGTGATGTACCTTACAGTGATATACCTCATAATGATGTACCTTACAGTGATATACCTCATAATGATGTACCTCTCAGTGATGTGCCTCAGAGGTGCACTTCTCAGTGATGTGCCTCATAGTGATGTACTTGTTAGTAATGCACCTGTGAGTGATGTACCTCACAGTGGTGTACCTCATTAATGTACCGGTCAGCAATGTACCAATTAGTGATGTGCCTTTCAGTGATGTTCCTCACAGTGATATGCCTCTCAGTAATACACACTTACAGTGATGTACTCTCAGTGGTGTACTCACAGTGATGTACCTCTCAGTGGTGTACCTCACAGTGATGTACTTCTCTATGATAAATCTCACAGTGAAGTACTTCTCAGTGATATACACTCCATGTGCTGTACCTCTCAGTGATATACCTCCATGTGCTGTACCTCTCAGTGATATACTCCATGTGCTGTACCACTCAGTGATATACCTCCATGTGCTGTACCTCTCAGTGATATACCTCCATGTGCTGTAACACTCTCAGTGATATACCTCCATGTGCTGTACCTCTCAGTGATATACCTCCATGTGCTGTAACTCTCAGTGATATACTCCATGTGCTGTACCACTCAGTGGTATACCTCCATGTGCTGTACCTCTCAGTGATATACCTCCATGTGCTGTACCTCTCAGTGATATACCTCCATGTGCTGTACCTCTCAGTGATATACCTCCATGTGCTGTTACCTCTCAGTGATATACCTCCATGTGCTGTACCACTCAGTATATACCTCCATGTGCTGTACCTCTCAGTGGTATACCTCCATGTGCTGTACCTCTCAGTGATATACCTCCATGTGCTGTACCTCTCAGTGATATACCATCCATGTGCTGTACCTCTCAGTGATATACCTCCATGTGCTGTACCACTCAGTGATATACCTCCATGTGCTGTACCACTCAGTGATATACCTCCATGTGCTGTACCACTCAGTGATATACCTCCATGTGCTGTACCACTCGTGATATACCTCCATGTGCTGTACCTCTCAGTGATATACCTCATGGTGCTGTACCACTCAGTGATATACCTCCATGTGCTGTACCTCTCAGTGATATACCTCCATGTGCTGTACCACTCAGTGATATACCTCCATGTGCTGTACCTCTCAGTGATATACCTCCATGTGCTGTACCTCTCAGTGATATACCTCCATGTGCTGTACCTCTCAGTGATATACCTCCATGTGCTGTACCACTCAGTGATATACCTCCATGTGCTGTACCACTCAGTGATATACCTCCATGTGCTGTACCTCTCAGTGATATACCTCCATGTGCTGTACCTCTCAGTGATATACCTCCATGTGCTGTACCTCTCAGTGATATACCTCCATGTGCTGTACCTCTCAGTGATATACCTCCATGTGCTGTACCTCTCAGTGATATACCTCCATGTGCTGTACCACTCAGTGATATACCTCCATGTGCTGTACCACTCAGTGATATACCTCCATGTTGCTGTACCACTCAGTGATATACCTCCATGTGCTGTACCACTCAGTGATATACCTCCATGTGCTGTACCTCTCATGATATACCTCCATGTGCTGTAACCTCTCAGTGATATACCTCCATGTGCTGTACCTCTCAGTGAGATACCTCCATGTGCTGTACCTCTCAGTGATATACCTCCATGTGCTGTACCACTCAGTGATATACCTCCATGTGCTGTACCTCTCAGTGATATACCTCCATGTGCTGTACCTCTCAGTGATATACCTCCATGTGCTGTACCTCTCAGGATATACCTCCATGTGCTGTACCACTCAGTGATATTACCTCCATGTGCTGTACCACTCAGTGATATACCTCCATGTGCTGTACCTCTCAGTGATATACCTCCATGTGCTGTACCTCTCAGTGATATACCTCCATGTGCTGTACCTCTCAGTGATATACCTCCATGTGCTGTACCTCTCAGTGATATACCTCCATGTGCTGTACCTCTCAGTGATATACCTCCATGTGCTGTACCACTCAGTGATATACCTCCATGTGCTGTACCACTCAGTGATATACCTCCATGTGCTGTACCACTCAGTGATATCCTCCATGTGCTGTACCACTCAGTGATATACCTCCATGTGCTGTACCTCTCAGTGATATACCTCCATGTGCTGTACCTCTCAGTGAGATACCTCCATGTGCTGTACACATCAGTGAGATACCTCCATGTGCTGTACCTCTCAGTGATATACCTCCATGTGCTGTACCACTCAGTGAGATACCTCCATGTGCTGTACCTCTCAGTGAGATACCTCCATGTGCTGTACCTCTCAGTGATATACCTCCATGTGCTGTACCTCTCAGTGATATACCTCCATGTGCTGTACCTCTCAGTGATGTAACGCAAAGTAATGTATCTCTCTGTGCTGTGCCTCTCTTTGATGTACCTCTCAGTGATGTACCTTAGTGATGTACCAAAAAATGATGCTTCCCTCTGTGAAGTGTCCTCAGAGTGATGTACTTCTAGTGATATACCTCACTGTGATGTGTATCACAATCATGTACCTGACCATGATGTACCTCACAGAGATATATCTCTCAGTGATTTACCTTAAAGTTCTGTTCCCCTAAGTGATGTCCCTCACCCTATGGCACTGTACCTGTCAGTACTGTACCTCTCATTGGTGTACCTCTCATTGATGTATCTCACTGATGTACCTCACAGCGATATACCTTACAGTGACAATACCTCTCAGTGATGTACCTCATAATGATGTACTTCTCAATGATGAACATCAGATTGATGTTCCTAACAGTAATGTATTTGCTTGTGATGTACCTCTCAGTGATGTACTTCTCAGTGATGTACATGATAGTGATTCACCTCACTGTGATGTACCTGACAGTGATGCGCCTCACTGTGATGTATCTCACAGTGATGTAGCTTACAGTGATGTACCACACAGTGATGTACCTCACAATGATATACCTCACAGCGATGTACTTCTCATTGATGTACCTCAAAGTGATGTATCTCAGAGTTATGTACCTCTCACTGATGTACCTGACAGTAATGTACTTCTTAATGTTGTCCCTCACAGTGATGTACCTTGCAGTGGTGTACTTCACAGTGATGTACCTCACTGCGATGTACCAGTGATGTGCCTCACAATGATGTGCCTCACAGTGACTTTCTTCACATTGATGTACCTCTCAGTGATGTGCCCCTCAGTTACATAATCTTCAGCTGACAGACACAGGAGTTTTCCATCCATTTACTGTATTAACGTTTTGCGACCCAAAGCAAAATATAAAAACTTATCTTTAAATTAACACGAGGATGTGCATATACGTATACAGTAGGGCTCCGCTTTTCGGCGTTTCGCCCTAAGGCGTTCCGCTATTATGGCGATTTTAATTATGACCCAAACTTGTTATACGGCTCCTGGACTTTCTAATACGGTGCGCCCAACCTGGTTTGTTTATATTCCAAAATTTCAAGTGTTTTAAAGTTATTGTATATTTTATACATACTCTGATAATTATGCTTACGTGCACTTGCTCTTAAATATACTTACACACTGTGCTGGTGTGCAGTACACATTAAAATCAGTAAGAGTCTCTCTATCTTGAAGCCATATGTTAATAATAATACGGAATCTCTTGGGCATATTAATTATTGTATATTTCGTTAATATAGACATTCCCATTAATCTATAATATTTTTTTCAGATTTATATAATAAACACGATACATAACATATAAACATGATAAATACACCCCACAGTAAAATAAATTGACATAAATATAAGACGTGGTATTATTATTATTATAATCAAGGGGGAAGCGCTAAACCCGGAGGATTATACAGCGCCTGGGGGGGGGATGTGGAAGGCATTCAGGCTTAATTCGGGGAACTGGAGCACAGATCCAGTTCCCTAAATCAAGAGCCCCTCACCAACATCAAGGAACCTTCCTTGACGGGATAAGACGTGGTAGCCAGACGACTTGAAGTCCAACATCAGAGAAAATGTGTAACTATAATGTTACTGGGGGTAACTAGAAAATTGTTCCTTTCGTATGCAAGTTTATTCAGGTATAATAAATACAGTTACATAGATTATCATACATAGCAGCATATGTGTAGAGAACATAGAATAACAAAAAAAAAAGTGACTTATTTCATTCAGAGAGTCATATCTTCTAAAAATGGTGTTACATGAGAATGGGAGTGTTTCTCTTTATTTATTCTACTGTATCAACGTGGAGACAACTTGTATACAATGTAAAGTGTTTGTATTATTGTATAATAAAAAAAATTATGAACGAAAACCAGACATGTTCGCCTGGTTTATTTACATTACGTGTGGGAGGGGTGGGGGAGGGAGGTCTGCCCTGGCAGGCTGCCACCTGACTTCCTACAAATAAAACTCAAACCTCTCACCCTACAGTAAGACTACAAATATTTTAAGGTAATTAATGAATGTACTGTATATGTATTTTATAGCTCTGGGGGGCTTCAATTAAATGTCTTGGTAAATTACATGTGGGTGGGGTAGGCTGACCTGGATGGCTACCATACTTCACAAACCTGATGTCCGACAATTTAAAAACTCACCTCTCACCTTACATTAAGACTACAAATATTTTAAAGTAATTAATGAATGTACTGTACATGTATTTTACCGCTCTGTGGCGCTTTAAATAAATGTCATGGTATATTACGTGAGGGCGGGGTGGGGTGGGGTGGGGTGGGTTCACCTGGCTGGCTATCATGCCTCTTAAACCTGACGTCCTACAAATAAAACTCACCTCTCACCCTATATTAAGACTACAAATATTTTAAGGTAAGTAATGGGTGTACTGTGTGTATTTTACCTTTTTTTAATGTTTTTAATGCTTAGTTCTATTGCTAATTAATATATGTTAGTGTAAACTTGTTATCTGGCATTTATATGCATTTATAAGTGCAAAAAATGGTATTCTACTTTCCAGCGATGCAGACATCGCTGGAAAAGTTTGGGGGAAGGGGAATATATACAACCCAAAACCCACCACATAAAGATATATATATATATATATATATATATATATATATATATATATATAAAATATATATATTTTTATATATATATATATAATATATATATATATATCTTTCTTTATGTGTGGGTGTGGGTGTATATATTCCCCTTCCCCAAATTTGCACGCATACACCGCGTGCGGTATAGTGCGTAGTATGTGCTTAGCATCTGCATAGTATGTGCATAGCATGTGTAGCCCATAGCTGTGGGGTCGTTTATAGTGGGGGCTGCGCATAGTGTATTGTGTTGTACAGTGACGTGTCGTGGGAGGTAGTGAGTGCGCAACCCAATAGGCCTGCCCTCGCTCATCACACATTGTCCACACCTCCCCCCCCCCTTTGCCCACAACGGGGACAGGGACCCTCTCCTCCACCCCTCCCACCACCACACTGAACCACCTCTGGTATGTACCATGACCTATTTTTCCTTCAGCGGGGGCTTACGACACAGTTTGAGGTATGGGGGATGATCCCAGCTACCCAAGCAACAAAGCCAGGGAAAACAGTGAACCTTACAATGAAAGAAGAGGCACATGTCAAGTGTGTGGAGAGTATCCCACAACACAGTGGGTGTGCTGGATCACAGAGGCCCCAGTAAGAGAAGCCCACAGCCTCTTCGGGCAGATGACAATTCCAATGGCAACCTCCTCACTTGAGATTCTGCTGGCATTCAAAAACCCACTGCTAGCTGTACCCTATCTCAACATTCCTAAAGCTGCTCGTCCTTATGCGGGCAGGGACTTCACAGACCTTCTTAAGCAGGTGAATGGAAGTTCCACCAACTTTGAAGCCCGAGGCCACCATTAAAGCATGACACAACCTTCCCTTTCAGAAATGTCTGTCTTGCAGTTCCTGAAAGACGAGGCAAACTGCTACCACATCAGTCATCAAGGCGTGTGCAGCAAACCCAAGTACAGATAATTGGGGTCCCACTGCCCCATCATCGCACGAATCACAGAGGGAGATCGAAGAAAAATTTCCCCAGAAAACGGGGAAAATTTGCTCACAGGTTAGCAACAAAAATCGAAGGTAACAAGTGGGAGCAATCAGAATAATTGCAATGACGACACGGGGTTTGATGTGTGTGTGTGTGTGTGTGGTGTGGGTGTGTGCGGGGCCCGGATTAAAAAGTCTCCGGCCCTAGGCTATTCAGATTGGCGGGCCCCCTTTGAGTTACGGTAAGCAAAGCGCCCCTTCCCAGCTTGGGGGGGTGGTTGGGGGGGGGGGTCGTTGTGAGCCTTTTTTAAGGTCAAATTTAAAAATACATTCTGGCTATTTAGATTAAATTTAATAGGGAAAAGTACATCAAGACAACCAAAACCATTTACCAACAGCCATGTTAACTATCTTCTTAAATCATGCATTTAAAGAGAACAAAAACTCATGACAGCATAGTATTACTAGATTAGGCTATTAAAGTAGTGAAATCATGTACCTATTTTATTCAGCATAACCATACAGCACTATTATTCCCTTATAATCACTGACCATTTTTGGGTTATCATTGCATCATGCATAAGATTATCAAATAAATATAAACTCAAGAAGTAAAGAATTGTTTATATTCACAGGCATTTCTTAAATAAATTTTTTTCTGGTTTTCATATTGGGCAAATCATAAATTATATTCTGAAAATAAATATTTCTGTAGATCAGACTCAGTGGTCAACAAGGCTAGGTTACACAATTTGTCTTGGCTCATTGTTGAACGGAGCTGGTTTTTCACTCTTTTCAAAACAGAAAATGAACGTTCTCCTTCCCCAGTTTTTGCTGGAAGTGTTAGGTAAAGGTGAACACTATGTCAATATTAGGGAAGGTTTTGAGTACCTGCATTTTTAAATGTTTCAAAGCAGCCGAGGCGCACATTTTCAGGTGGAGCTTTAATCTGATTCATATACCAGAAAAATGAACTATTTTCTTCAAAAAAATGTGTTTGAACATCTGCTGAAAGGTGTTGTTGCAACTTTAATGCAGCTTCTCTTCAATTCTGCATCTGGCATAGAAGTAATTTTGAACAGAAATCCAAACTTGTCATTGAGATTCGGGGTAGATTTCTTTTCTTTTCACCAATTCTGTAATCAGTGAATCCAGAATGACGAAGAAATGTAGCTGTCTTACATTTCCCTGCCTTGGTAGCAACACAATTTCATTGTCTGGCTCTTCAAACTTGCGTTTCCTCTTCCTTGACCGTTGATGATCAGCCCGGTAACTGTAATCTTTCACCAGCAGTTTAGCTTTCTCTTCAAACTTTCAAAAGCTTCATCATTGCGAAGTGAGCTTACAAATTCCACTAAGCCTGCATAGAGGTTAGCACAAGACCCAATTTCAATTTCAATTTTCTGAAGTGTCTTGTTCGTGGAAATTTAACCGTTCCAGTATACAGTCCCAAAGCACACAGAGTAAGGCCAATTCAAAAATCTTCCAATTTTGGATGCTAAGCTGGCTGCTTCGTTTCTTTGTATTGCTGTCGGGTCTTCATCCTCTGCTATTTGGATCAAAGCAGAACGTATTTCAGCAAGCTGTCTTTCAAAGCATGTGTTGCATATGCTGCGCTGACCACCTTGTTGTTGAAAATGATTGATGACATCTCAATGAATGGTTGACTTGAGTATACCCCACCGATGCGTTGAAGCAGAGAAAAATTAAAGAGTGCTTGTAAAAGTCCAAAAAATGAAACTGCAACGACACAATTACTCCCGCAGGCACATGACCCAACAAGTTTAAGAGAAGGGTGCTGAGCAGGGCACATATTCACCCAAGTGGGTTGATTTGCTTGATAGGGGCTTGCAATCCATTTTATTTACCCGACATGTTACTTGAAATTGTCGTAGCTCTGGCCACGGCAATCCAAAATTTAGGAGATCATGTTCAAGCAGAGTATCCAGTACTACATTCATCATTGTTTCTCCATCATGGCCTGAAAGAGGAATGAATTTTAAAAGCGCTCTACAGGCTTACCACTGGAGTCGACAAAGCGAACAATGAATGTCAATTGATCTGTATGTGAAATATCTGGTGTTGAATCTACACTTATTGAAAAGTAATTTTGCAGTTTTCACAGCTGCTATGATGTATTGAGGACCTTCTTAGTCATCAGTAAATAAATTCTTGCATATAGTAGATGAAAATGTATGATACATGCCTCTTCCTGCTTTCCCCAAGGCGTGACACATGATTTGCAAAGAATGGATCGAATTGTGCTAACAGTTCTATGATCCTAGGAAAGTGCCATTGTTTTCCGAACCAAAAACCTCATTTTCTCCAGGGAAAAGCAAGTCCTCTTAAAGCTAAGAATTTTACAACAACAACAACTCTTTCTAGAACTTTTCTCCAATAAGTGCGCTCTTTTTCAGTTTGATTTTTCAAATGGAAATCCAATAAGCCTTTTTTCTGTGCACGAAATACACTGGCTAAAATGCAGCTCCTGTGAGTGGTGCTGTTTTCATGTTCCTCGAAACGCTTGGAATTTTTCCAGTCATTGAACCCCTGTGTGAAGGTATTTTCTTTGGTAGAAAATAGCTTGCATGCTGAACAGTACACTTTTCCTGAGCTTTTCACAGTTTCTGAATTTGCAAGCTTCCTATAAAACATGTCAATGTTCAGAGTTTGACTGAAGTTTTCCGCAATGAAAGCATTACGTAGAGAATCTGGGATTACATTTGGCCATGAGGCAGGATCTTTTAAGACAAATCCTGTGGATGAAATGTCCGTTGAGACATTGAGAGGAGACACAAAAGAAGTAGATGCTGGCTGAGAAATAATGGAGGGAGGGCTTCCTGTATGATCTGACGTATCTGCAGATTCAACTGTACTGGTAACATCAGAAACTGTTTTTGTGAGTATGTGTGTGATCTTTCTGCAGCTTCCTACATCTTTCTTTTTCTGTTCTTCTTCTTGCATTTTTCTTCATTTTTTCGGCCCACTCGCATAAGAACGTGCAACATCACGTTCACGAGATGCCATAATGGGGATGTATCACTGTCTGTAATCATGCAAATACAAATTTTTCATTATCAATTATTATTTAATTTTTTAATTATTATTAATATTTTTTTTTTCTGTCAATTGGGGGGATATGGCCCTTGTAGCCCCCTTTCCTCTGGCTGCGCATCTAGAAATTAAAAACGTTACCAGAAAAGGGGTCATATACAGAACTTTTTACCATAGATTAGGTTTTGTGATTTGGGCTACGAATATTTTCTAATTCATCCTCCTTGATCTCCAATTTACTTAAACAGAAATCATACTGAGTTCAAGACAATGCACAATGGTATTTATATTACCATTTTCATAACTAAATAATCATTATGTTTTGCATGATATATGGGCCCTACCACCATAGATAAGGACATGAGAATTAAAGAAGCAGGGACAATTTTCAGTTTCACCCAACCAACGATTTTCTGATGGGCTTATGTGTTTCTGGGGAAATAGTAGTAAATTAATTGATGTTTACATCACTTCCGTCGCAACTTGAAAACTAAGCATTTGCGACGAGTGGATGTAGAACATCAATCAATTGAGATCTGTTATTGAAATGATAAAGACTTAAAAACAGGACAAAGTGCTTTTAAAACCTACAAAACGGAAGTCAGTTTGCGTTTTTTAGGTTTTTCTTTATAGTATTTTTTACCAAAATGCGTCTTTATGGTCCATGCGTCTTTACTGGTCAAGTAACCCCATCAGGGACCTTTTAAAAATTTAGAGGCGAAAACAAACATTTATCCATACACATCAATGTCTATCAACAACACTTCAGTTATTTGTCACAGTACAAGTCTAATTTAAAGTGTAATTACTACAGAAAATAGGATAGGAATCTCCCATACTCACCCATTAGTGGGAAAACACAGCTGTTCTGATGTAAACAAAGGCGTGTTGAGTGTTGCCGTCTATGGTTAGGTTTATTTATTTTTATTTTATTTTATTTCATTATTTATTTTTGTTTTGATTAATTTTTAAAAATCAATTTTACTCTCCAAACACTTGAACTTTTAAGGTCGGGACCCCTTTGCACTTGCACCATGTGCGAAGTCTTGGATGAGCCCCTGAACCCCTTGGACCGCGGGGCCCCCAAATGCACGGAGCCCTAGGCAAATGCCTAGTTTGCCTATGTGGTAATCCGGCCCTGTGTGTACTCACCTAATTGTACTCACCTAATTGTGGTTGCAGGGGTCGAGACTCAGCTCCTGGCCCCGCCTCTTCACTGATCGCTACTGGATCCTCTCTCTCTCTGCTTCCTGAGCTTTATCATACCTCTTCTTAAAACTATGTATGGTTCCTGCCTCCACTACTTCACTTGCTAGGCTATTCCACTTGCTGACAACTCTATGACTGAAGAAATACTTCCTAACGTCCCTGTGACTCGTCTGAGTCTTCAGCTTCCAGTTGTGACCCCTTGTCCCTGTGTCCCCTCTCTGTGTGTGTGTGTGTACTCACCTAGTTGAGGTTGCGGGGGTCGAGTCCGAGCTCCTGGCCCCGCCTCTTCACTGATCGCTACTAGGTCACTCTCCCTGAGCCGTGAGCTTGATCATACCTCTGCTTAAAGCTATGTATGGATCCTGCCTCCACTACATCGCTTCCCAAACTATTCCACTTACTGACTACTCTGTGGCTGAAGAAATACTTCCTAACATCCCTGTGATTCATCTGTGTCTTCAGCTTCCAACTGTGTCCCCTTGTTTTCTGTGTCCAATCTCTGGAACAAACCTGTCTTTGTCCACCTTGGCAATTCCTCTCAGTATTTTGTATGTTGTTATCATGTCCCCCCCCATCTCTCCTGTCCTCCAGTGTCGTCAGGTTGATTTCCCTTAACCCCTCCTCGTAGGACATACCTCTTAGCTCTGGGACTAGTCTTGTTGCAAACCTTTGCACTTTTCCCCTTTGTTTCTTCACGTGCTTGGCTAGGTGTGGGTTCCAAACTGGTGCCGCATACTCCAATATGGGCCTAACATTTCACAGTGTACAGGGTCCTGAATGATTCCTTATTAAGATGTCGGAATGCTGTTCTGAAAGGGTTTTCTAGGCGCCCATATGCTGCAGCAGTTATTTTGGGTTTATGTGCGCTTCAGGAGATGTGCCTGGGTGTTATACTCCCCCCAGATCTTTTTCCTTGAGTGGGTTTGTAGTCTCTGACCCCCTAGACTGTACTCGTCTGCGGCCTTCTTGCCCTTCCCCAATCTTCATGACTTTGCACTTGGTGGGATTGAACTCCAGGAGCCATTTGCTGGACCAAGTCTGCAGCCTGTCTAGATCCCTTTGTAGTTCTGCCTGGTCATCGATCGAGTGAATTCTTCTCATCAACTTCCGTCATCTGCAAACAGGGACACCTCAGAGTCTATTCCTTCGTCATGTCGTTCAACAAATACCAGAAACAGCACTGGTCCTAGGATGACCCCCGCGGGACCCCGCTGGTCACAGGTGCCCACTCTGACACCTCGCCACGTACCTGACTCGCTGCTGTCTTCCTGACAAGTATTCCCTGATTCATTGTAGTTGCCTTCCCTGTTATCCCTGCTTGGTCCCCAGTTTTGCACCAATCTCTTGTGTGGAATGTGTCAAACGCCTTCTTGCAGTCCAAGAAAATGGGAATCCACCCACCCCTCTCTCTCTTGTCTTACTGCTGTCACCATGTCATAGAACTCCAGTAGGGGTTTTTTGACACAGGATTTCCCCTCCCTGAAAAACCCTGTTGGCTGCTGTAGATGAGATCATTCCTTTCTAGGGTGTTCCACCACTCTTCTTCCTGATAATCTTCTCCATGATTTTGCATACTATACATGTCAGTGACACTGGTCTGTATTTTAATTTCTTCATGTCTGCTCCTTTTTTTAAAAATTGGGACTACATTTGCTGTCTTCCATGCCTCAGGCAATCTCCCTGTTTCGATAGATGTATTGAATATTGTGTTAGGGTACACAATAGCGCCTCTGCTCCCTCTCTCAATACCCTGGGGAGATGTTATCTGGCCCCATTGCCTTTGAGGTATCTAGCTCACTCAGAAGCCTCTTTACTTCTTCCTCGGTTGTGTGCACTGTGTCCCGCACTTGGTGGTGTGCCCCTCCTCTCCGTCTTTCTGGAGTCCCTTCTGTCTCCTCTGTGAACACTTCTTTGAATCCCCTTGTTGAGTTCTTCACATAAATTCACGGTCATTTCTTGTTGTCTCTCCTCCTTCCTTCCTTAGCCTGTACCCGGTCCTTGGACTGTTGTTTCCTCCTGATGTGGCTGTACAACAGTTTTGGGTCAGATTTTGGCTTTCGCTGCTATGTCATTTTTATTGTCTTTGGGCCTCCCTTTTTATCTGTGCATATTCGTTTCTGGCTCTACGACTGTTCTCCTTATTCTCCTGGGTCCTTTGCCCTTTTATATTTCTTCCATTCCCTAGACACTTGTTTTTTCCTCCCTGCACCTTTGGGTAAACCATGGGCTCATCCCGGCTTTTCATTAATCCCGTTACCCTTGGGTACAAACCTCTCCTCAGCCTCCTTGCATTTTGTGCTACATATTCCATCATCTCATTAACTGGCTTCCCCGCCAGTTCTCTGTCCCACTGAAACCCGTTCAGGTAGTTCCTCATTCCTGTTTTAGTCCCCCCTTTCTTGTAGTTTGGCTTCATTCGTCCCGGCCTTCCTGCTTCTCCCTCCAACTTGTAGCTCTACTGTGTATTCGAAGCTTAAAACCACATGGTCACTGGCCCCAAGGGGTCTTTCATATGTGATGTCCTCGATATCTGCACTACTCAAGGTGTGTGTGTACTCACCTAGTTGTACTCACCTAGTTGAGGTTGCGGGGGTCGAGTCCGAGCTCCTGGCCCCGCCTCTTCACTGATCGCTACTAGGTCACTCTCCCTGAGCCGTGAGCTTTATCGTACCTCTGCTTAAAGCTATGTATGGATCCTGCCTCCACTACATCGCTTCCCAAACTATTCCACTTACTGACTACTCTGTGGCTGAAGAATACTTCCTAACATCCCTGTGATTCATCTGTGTCTTTAGCTTCCAACTGTGTCCCTTGTTACTGTGTCCAATCTCTGGAACATCCTGTTTTTGTCCCCCTTTTGTCAATTCCTCTCAGTATTTTGTATGTCGTTATCATGTCCCCCCTATCTCTCCTGTCCTCCAGTGTCGTCAGGTTGATTTCCCTTAACCTCTCCTCGTAGGACATACCTCTTAGCTCTGGGACTAGTCTTGTTGCAAACCTTTGCACTTTCTCTAGTTTCTTTACGTGCTTGGCTAGGTGTGGGTTCCAAACTGGTGCCGCATACTCCAATATGGGCCTAACGTATACGGTGTACAGGGTCCTGAACGATTCCTTATTAAGATGTCGGAATGCTGTTCTGAGGTTTGCTAGGCGCCCATATGCTGCAGCAGTTATTTGGTTGATGTGCGCTTCAGGAGATGTGCCTGGTGTTATACTCACCCCAAGATCTTTTTCCTTGAGTGAGGTTTGTAGTCTCTGACCCCTAGACTGTACTCCGTCTGCGGCCTTCTTTGCCCTTCCCCAATCTTCATGACTTTGCACTTGGTGGGATTGAACTCCAGGAGCCAATTTCTGGACCAGTTCTGCAGCCTGTCCAGATCCCTTTGTAGTTCTGCCTGGTCTTCGATCGAGTGTATTCTTCTCATCAACTTCACGTCATCTGCAAACAGGACACCTCAGAGTCTATTCCTTCCGTCATGTCGTTCACAAATACCAGAAACAGCACTGGTCCTAGACTGACCCCTGTGGGACCCCGCTGGTCACAGTGTGCCCACTCTGACACCTCGCCACGTACCATGACTCGCTGCTGTCTTCCTGACAAGTATTCCCTGATCCATTGTAGTGTGTGTGTGTGTGTGTGGTGTGTGTGTGTGTGTGTGTGTGTGTGGTGGTGGTGTTTGTGTGTGCGTGTGTGTGTTTCTTTTGTGTGTGTGTGTGTGTGTGTGTGTGTGTGTGTGTGTGTGTGTGTGTGTGTGTGTGTGTGTGTATGTGTGTGTGTGTGTGTTGCATGCAAAGAGTATGTAATCTTTATTCAGAGCATGTTAACACACTCACATAGGCTTCCTCCCCCACCAGCAAACAAGATACTAAGGATCTAACACTCCAACGGGGCCCCATCGTCAGATCAGTGTCTAGTTTTAGCCAATGAGAAAGTGGATCTGGCAATTGTAAGGTGACGTGGTTACCACACACGTTTTCACCCTTGTCATTTCCATTCGAGAGCTAGTTGAAGCACGGTGGTCTGCTTTCTACTGGCTTCAATTCTGCTTTGATTACCGTGGCATACACTAATGCCTATTGCTGTACATAGTGTATATAATGTACATACTTCTGTTTATACTTGGTGAAGGATAATATAATTCAAAGTTTTTCTGCTGTGTTTATTTTTCTCCATTTACACCCAGGAAAACAGGTCTTTGAGTACCTGGGTTGTAATATGAGTAGCATGTCCGAGAGCTGGAGCTGGACTTCGAGCAGGAGTTGAGCCTAGAGCTGAAGTTGGATCAGGAAGTAATCTTAAATAGCTGGCTATCTGGCATTGTGTCAGCTTTGCCAATGCTTCAGGAATTTTGCATGTCAGGCCTGCTATTGTGTGATCATAGATAACTTGCTGTTTTGTATGTCAACTTTGCATTCGCTTCACTATGGTCAGCCTTGCTATTGTGTAAGTATTCTGCAGTTGGTTTTGCTATTGCATGTCAGCCTTGCTATTATATGTGCATATTCTGCATATGGTTTTGTTGCGTGGCATCCTTGCTCTCGTGTGAGTATTCTGCAGTCATACAGTGCATAGCTGAGAATGTATTGCAAATAGTTTGTAACCTTGGGGTTAAATGCCGCCTAGACGAGTCAGACGGTTATTGTCTGAATTCACTCTAATGAAGTTGCCTAAATTTTCCCTACAACATTGTTGGCGAATTGCTCATTCCATCGGCATTGAGTATGAATGCACTCTAACAGCTGCGTAGCTTTGTAATCTTATAGGTGTCAAAACTTCGAGAAGAGGAGATAGCATATCAGACTCCTCCCTCTATAGGACCAGAAGTAAATCCCCGCTGAGGTTCCCGCAAGAGAAAAAAGATACAACACCTGAGTAAAACCGCCAATCTCATGCGACAGGGTTTCTGCAGGTGAGTCAGTTGCATTAGCGCTTGAGTTGGCAAAAATCAATCTTGCGCTGACCAGGGAAACAGCGGGCAAATGCCAAGGAAGAGTTTGATAGAGAAGAAGAAAGAAGGCAGTTTACTCAAGCTGAAAAATGACTTTAGTCTGCAAAAAGCGGTACAGTTTGTTCCTCGTTTCATTGAAGCTGAGTCTGAATTATTTTTCGAAGCATTCGAAAATCAGGCTCGAGCCTTGAGGTGCCCTCAACAGCATTGGGCGTCTTTGGTGTATACATCATTGTTTGGTAAGGCACAGGAATTTACATCGGTATTAAATGACACTGATTTCAGTAATTATCAGGTGGTGAAGACCATGATTCTTGGTGCTTATCATGTATTCCTGCCAAGTATAGAAAGGAATTCAAGCTAGGTAGACGACAGCTGGGCCAGTCCTTCGTTGACTTTGTAAGACAGCAGACCAAAGCTTTTTCCAGTTGGTGCAAGGCAAGTGGTGTCGCAAATTTCGACAAGTTGGTCCAGTTAATATTGGTGGATAACCTGCTGAAGTCTGTTGGAGCAGAGGTTTGAGTCTTTCTGCAGGATCACGTGTTGACCACTGCACTGGAGGCAGCCAGGCTGGCTGATACTTTTGAAACCAACCGCTCTTTGTCCGAGTGGTCCCATCTCTCTTTTCAACAGCCTGGCATGAGCAGAGACTGTCAATGAAAAGTTCCTGATTGGAGAATGAAGTGCCAGCAGAAAGGAGAAAGACGATGTCACCTGGTGAGCCATGCTACTCAACTTATGGTCAACCTGGTGAGGGACAAACCGGTCACAGGGTTTGTATCTCGACAACAGTACCCAGAGCAGCACCGGTCTCAAATGTCAACAAGGAGCTAAGGTCAAGAATGTCGTTTGCTTTCATTGTAATAAAACAGGTCACATTCGTCCGAACTGCCCAAATAAACCCCAACCAAATTTGGGAAAATTTATAATGTTATGTCCCAGAAAGAAGTAGAGAAAGGGATGGCCTTTATTACAGCAATAGTCAAATATCCCTTCAGGAAAATTCAAAGAAAACTGAAGTCAGAACCTTTAGGGATACTGGAGCATATTGCTCACTTATGAGAGAGGGAGTATTCCCCTTTCTGAACACACCTCATTACAATCCTCCATTCTTCTAGAAGCTTTTGGAGGAGCAGTATTTTCTGTCCCCTTACATAAAATATACATCCAAAGTGGGTATAACACTGGATATTTGACTGTAAAGGATTTTCTATGAAAGATGCTGCGTTATTACTGGGTAATAACATTAGCACTTCTAGTATGTGTCCAGAACCAATAATGATTGAGTCTTCTCCGATGTTGGCCATAACTCTGGAAAAATCCTAAGGGATCTCTGATGAGAATGCTAACCTATCCTTGGATGACTCTTATCTCGGAATAGCCAATTTCTTTTATGAGAAAAACTCACCAGGGCTTGATAAATTTAGTGAACAGACCCAGATCACGCCTTCCTATTCCAGGGTTGCAGGATTGCCAGATGTCTCTGTTTCCATACCCAAGGGACTGTCCTTATGAGAGGTACAGTGAAAAGACCCTTCCTTAAATTTCGCTTTTCAGGCAGCCATTGGTAAATCCTTTCAGATCACCCAGTCAAATATAATATTAAGAACGGACTACTTAATCTGCACTGAGACTGGTAAGGAGATGGAGGGAAGGCAACAGTCAGAAAAGGTTATAGTCTCAAAAAAGTTTAGGGCCTCAAATATTAAAATATAGCTCATAACTCTTCATTAGGAGGCCACTAAGGAATTACTGAACCCTCGATAGAATATTAAAATAATTCTTTTGGACAAAGTTAAGGCAGGATGTGAAGAATCAAATCCGCTGTTGTAGAGAATGTCAGCCAGTAGGGAAACCTGGACACCCCATTAAACCTGCACCTCTCCATCCTATACCTGCCAATGAAGAACCTTTTGCAGAGTTAGTTATACATTGTGTAGGTCCACTACCTAAGTCCAAGTCTGAGAATCAGTACTTATTTACTATTATGGATAGAGTAACCAGAAGCAATTCTCATGTGCAGTATTAATACTAAAGCAATTCTTAATGCTTTAACTAAGTTTATCTCTTGCTTTGACATTCCTAAATCTATTCAAAGTGATCAAGGTACTAACTTCACTGCAAAACATTTAGGCAAGCATTAACTAGGCTAGGGATTGTTCACAACTTATCCACTGCCTATCATCCTCAGTCCCAAGGCGCCTTGGAAAGATTCCATCAGACATTAAAAACCATGATGAGAACTTTTTGTATGCATTTTCTTACAGACTGGGATGAATCACTACCTTTGTTGCTGTTTTCAATAAGGGAAACTGTGCAGGAGTCTACTGGGTAAAGTCCATTTGAGCTGATCTTCGGGCACAATGTACAAGGTACTCTTCGTGTGCTCAAGGAAGGACGGATGAGAGAAGACGTCCGCTCAACACTCTGCAACCCTTCTTCAAGGTTGCAGGTGGCACGTCAGTTACACCCAGCTCAAAAAACGATGAAACAGAAAGTATGACAGAAATTCTAAGTTTCGCTCCTTCCGTGCAGGAGACAAGATGTTAGTACAGGAACCTATACTTGGCCACACCTTAAAAAGCTAGATTTACGGGACCTATGGAAATTGTAAGTAAATTATCTGATGTAAATTATGTGGTGTCTTCCCTTGACACCGAATACAGTCGGTCCTAAACACATGGTTTTAGCGCTTGTCCTACTCCCGCAACACATCTGGGTTCCCGATCTCTATTTCTGACCAATCACAAGCCTTTTGTGAATCGCTCCAGCTAAGCGGTGATGGAGTTTTTGTCTTTTTTCATCAAGTGACACTCGTATACTCTTGGATTTTATCCTCTACAATGTCCGTAAGTACTGATTTTTGTGTCTAGTGCATAAATCAATAGTTAAGCCATATTTTGATATATATATAAAGTCTGTGTGAAGCGTAATATGGGTGCATCATGCAATTGAAAAAAGTGCAACAAAAAAGGAGCGAGCACACTCAGTCCTGTCTGTTAAGGCCCAGTTTGGAATTTCAGTAAATGAATATTTCTAAACAAATTTCTAATGCATATATGAATTCTGTAGTGGTCTGGGTGTGTACAGAACTTTTTTATTGTCCTTCCAGATCAATGAGAATTGTTTTACAGTGAGCCCTCCAAAGAGAAGTCCAAATATGTCTGCATTTTGGAGGAAAGTGACTCAGATCCAGGGCCAGATGACCTGGAATTGCTTGACAGTGGTGATGAATACTTGCCACCAGATGCAGAGGTGTCAAGCGATGAGGAAGAGGAAGATAGGCCATCCAATATGCCAAAATTAGAAGGGTATTACGATCGAGGAGTACCCTGATGAAGAAGATCTTCATGATGAGCTTGCTTTCCAAGCTCAGACCGACTGGGACAAGGTTCACATCCAAAATGACTCTTTTGCCTGTATACCAATATGAAAAGCCTCTTGCAATTAGGTGTCCATATGATTATTAGCGAGTTTTTTTACTCAAGACATGATAGACCACATCACATTTCAAACTAATTTGTATGCCACGCAAAAAAAAACATACATAGTACTTTTGTAACCGATTTTGAAAAATCATGAAGTTTATAGGTTTTTTGTTGTTTTTGGGTATTCCTTCATACCCATCCCTAGATGACTATTGGGCAAGTTCTACTAAGGTACCCCAGGTTACAGAAGTCATGGCATCTAAGAGGTTTAAATTGCTTAGGCATACAATTCATTTCAGTGATAACACCAAAAGAATAATGACAGATTCGACAAAATAAGGCCTCTTTAACACTGCACTAACTACTGCTTGCTCGAAAGTTCCAGCTACATCCAGGCAGTCTGTTGACGAAGTTTATGATTGGTTATAAGGGTAAAACTGTGGGAAACCCAAGACAGTACATCAAAACCAAACCAGACAAGTGGGGTTTCAATCTGTTTTGTCATGCAAGTGAAGATGGAATCATACGTAATATAATCATGTATGAAGGCAAACCAACTTTTGGCAACCATCCCATAAAGCTGCCACATGAAAAAAACAAAACTACCAATAAGTTCAAAAATTGTTCTGGTACTTGCAACAACTCTCAACCAAAGATATACATCAGCAATCTATGCTGACAATTTCTTTTCAAGTTTAACCTTTGGTCAAGTTACTAAGACACAAGTATAACTACAGATACACTGGAAAATTATGTGAAAATAGATGTTGTAAGCAAGAATTGATGCCTGTTAAACAAATGGAAAAGAACAAAAGTGCCCAGGGGCACTTTTGACTTCAAAATCAATGATGGTATCCTTGTTGTAAGATGAAAGAAACAACAAAGCTGTGACTTTATGGACAAATGATGTTGGGGTTAATCCTGTGAGTCTTATTGAAAGATATAACAAGGAAACAAAGACGAAAAACCAGTTCCAGTGTCCTGCAGTCATCAAGAACTGTAATGCACACATGGGAAGTATTGACAAAAGTAACATGTTGGTGCATCTGTACAAAACACCTATGAAATTTAAACGTTGGCACATGCAGCTGTTTGCCTATGTTTTGATCTTGCTGTTGTGAATGCATGGCTTCTTTACTGCCGTGATTGTCGGACACTAAAAACCAAATGCATGCCACTGAAGATATTCAGATTTGAAATCTCTGTCACTGCATAATACAAGGACTAAAAGTTCAGACGCATCAACACAAGAACAACTCCAAGAGCTTCACCAAGTACTTCTCGTCGTGACAGTATTGCTCATGATTTGTCAACCTTGCAATTGCCATCTACAGTGCATTACCAACGTGCAGAATGGCCTGATGACAGTGTGAGGTTTGACATAATGCTAGGTCATTAGCCAGTGCCAGGCAAGCTACTTAGTTGCAAGTATTGCAGGAAAAAGAAAAATCATGTCACATCCTCATTTTTCTGTGCCGTATGCAAAGTAAATTTATGCATTAAGAAGAACAGAAATTGCTTCATAGACTT
>NC_069442.1:29972320-29987623 GCF_026875155.1 Cherax quadricarinatus
TCTAAATTCCCAGTCAAGGGAAATTTCCCAAACAATATGGCTAAAGTTAAAGCCTCCTAGAATTACAACGTTATTGTGCCTTGTGCCCTAACAATTTCCTCCCACAGTATTCTTCTTTGGCTTTATCCAAGTTTGGGGGACGGTATATCACGCTTAAAAATCATTTTTTTATGCCCCTTTGAAAATTCTACCCCAAAAATACTCAGTAATGTTTCAGACTTTATACCCGTTTTTATGCAACAATTTAAACGATCTAGGATATAGAGTGCCACCCCGCCCCCCTTTCCAATACGGTCCCGTCTACTTGGAACAATTTAAAACCCTGACTATAACATTCAGCAGGCATGTCCCCATTTTTCAAATAAAACCACGTCTCAGTTATGGTAAAAACATCAGTGTTACCCGCACTTGCAACTAATCTCAATTTGTCCATCTTATTTCTCGCACTATGACTATTAGTACAATATATTTTCAAAACCCTCCCTTCTCCTTTTCTTCCTGCTGATTCCTGTTCCTCCACTATGCCTGTTACTCTCCTTGTCACCTAATGCCACTGGCTTTCCTATATTCACCAATAACTCTACCTCATTCTACCTATAACTGGTTTCCCTTAAACTCTTTTCTGTCACGTCAGAGATCACAGCCATCCTATTGACTGGTCTTCTGCTAAAACTGTCTTCCCTTCTTCCAACTTTAACAGTCGCCGTTTGGTTTGAATCCTCCTTAATACACAATTTTCCTTGTATGAATCTTAGTCCTGGCTTCGTCTCTGTAGATGCCTTCCTCTCCCACTACATTGTAAAATGCTTCAAACTTTAGAACACCCGTGACCTAACCTGAGTCCTCCTTTTTTCTTCTCCCTCTTCCCATTTCCTCTTTCCTTTTCTCCTTTGGGTTGTCTTTCTTCTGCCCTGTGTATTTGTTACTTCTTTATTTATTTATTTATTTGTTTCCCCCCCCCTCGGTGTTCTTGCTCTTACCCTCTGTGGGCATCTAGCTCCCTTGCAGTCTCCTCTTTCTTAGTATTTGACTGGCTTCTCCTACTCTTCCTACCTCCCCACTACCACTTCCTTCCCTCCACTACTACTACTACTACTACTACCACCTCCTGCCTATATATACCCATCCTGCTCTCCTTTTCGTTAATGTGACTTTGTAAATGGTCCAAGTCGGACCGAAACGTCGTCGTGAGCTCCTCTTTTCTATGTGCGGGTTATTTGTGTAACGAGTGTTAATACAGTAGGTGATCCAGGATTGGACACTGATTTGCAGGAAACCACAGATGTATATCTTACTAACAGGGAATTGAAGATTGAGACACTTATGCAGCATATGGGAATCTTTATTCAGGAAACGTTTCGCCACACAGTGGCTTCATCAGTCCAATACAAAGAGGAAGGCGTAAGGAGAGGAGTATTGGACTGATGAAGCCACTGTGTGGCGAAACGTTTCCTGAATAAAGATTCCCATATGCTGCATAAGTGTCTCAATCTTCAACTTGTCGGTTTTTCAAACCATTCATCAAAACAGGGAATTGTTAAAGGACTATACACAATGTATGTTATTCCTTAGTAAAGAATTTTGAGAATTTGTTTAAGGATATCCCTAAGGTAAGCAATTTAAAGCCCCATGACATAGATGTAGGGGAAGCTGAATCAATTCGGCAGGTCCCTTATAGAATGAATCCCCAAAAAAAAGTAAGTATGGAGGTGAAATTCCTACTTGACAGTAATTTAACAGTACCGAGCGAGAGTGAGTGGATGTGCACTGACTACCGCAAGGTTAATTTAATAACTAAGGCTGACTGTTTTCCTCTTCCTAGAATGCATGATGTCACTGATGTGTGGGAGGAGCTAAATTTGTAAGTAAATAAGACCTGTTGAAAGGTTATTACCAGATACCTTTAACCCCACGTGTCAGTGACATCTCTCCTTTTGTAACGCCAGGTGGGCTTTGTCAATATAGGTTCTTTCATTGTCGGGCAGAACATGTGAAACAGCTGAGAGAACTTTTTTCTAGGATCACTGATGCTCAGCTCACAGTTTAATTTAGCGAAAAGTGTTTTTGAACAAGTCCAGGTAACTTTCTATGACATGTAATTAGCCAGGGGAAAAGTGGCCCCAGTGAATGCTGTGGTGGATACTATAGATAATTTCATTGTAACCATAAACCGAAAGGAGGTTATGCGTGTCGTGGTCATGGTAACATTTTATAGAAAGTTCTGTCCAAATTTGTCAAAGGTAATATCTCCACTCACAGACCTTATAAGTCTCAAGCAAAAATTTGTGTGGGACATGAGTGTCAGAGAGCATTTGAACATGATGAAGCTCTGCTTACTAGCGCTCCTGTGTTGATTACTCCAAATTTTGCACTGCCATTTTCTCTGCAAATAGACGCCAGTGATACGATGCTGGGGCAGTATTATTACAAGAAGTAACTGGATAACTATTGTAAGTCATTATTTCTCTGAAAACTTAAAAAAAAAAAAAACACAGAGAAACTGTGTCACCATAGAAAAGGAGGCTCTTGCTTTAATATTGACTGTGCAACATTTTTCAGTTTAAGTATCAGAACAGTTCATCCTATAACTGTGTATAGTGACCACAATCCTTTACGTTTCCTTCACTTAATGAGGAACCACAATCAGAAACTTACTAGATGGGCTTTGTACCTCCACCTCTGAATTTAGTGATTCATTATGTGAAGGGGACAAAGAAAGCGTGTACTGTACATAATGTAGTGTAGACAGTTATCTGCTCTCGCTTTGCAGTGGTTGTAGCAGGTGAGTAGATGACTTTCTGATCATCTAGTGACTGAATCTCGGTGAGCTGGTAGATAGGGTATCAGATTTCCAAAGAGTGTGTGTGTGTGTTTCGATGATAGTCACGTCAGTACATGCCTAAGTAAGGTATGCTGACATACGGTGTGGGCGGTGAGGCCTCTACTGTGTGATGTTGGTGTATGGACTATTGGACCCAAGGTAGTGTACGGTGTTGGCGGTGAAGCCTCACCGTGTGTTTTGTGTTTCTCCAGGACCCATCTTTTTTTGTGGGGGATCACTAAGTGGGTGACTCCAGGGTTACCTGGAATGACGGTGCAGGTGAAAACCTTTTGATTCCAGTGTGTTTTTCAAGGTCACAGTCCCACCGACAAATTTTCTTTGTGGCTAACTACCCATTTTTTAAGTCCGGTAATTTTCCCTCCCGTTTTTCTCCAATTTTTCCCAGTTGTGTGTTTTGCATAGCCAGTTTTGCATATTGTATATTGCTGTGAAACGCAATGAAGATAATGTAATTTCTATATATATGTTCACTAATTTTTTGCACTGTTTCTGGAGACTTTGTTTATATATTTTTTATCACATATTTCATACAAGAAAGCAGAGATGTGTGATAATGGACACTATGTTATTTCCAGAGTTTCTCACTTTATAATAATCATGTCATTAATGTAGGAACTTTGTTTATATAAACTGCATGTTTTATTTTTGCAAGTAGAGTCCTGTGATAACGAACACTTATACTGTTTAAAGAGAGACTTTCTCAATTTATAATAAGTTTTGTAGATGAATGGTTCAGAGAACCGACATGTTTTATAGTTATAATAAGTTTACTTGTATATAATTACTGTGTATATTTTTTTATGTAATTAATATATACAGAGGTAACCCCGTCATCTCTTTAATTTTATATCAGGTATAGAAAATGCACCAACGTAGGTGTTTTTACCAACACTCATTGTAAGGTTGCATTTTCCCTGTTTATTGTTTAAGAGTACAGCTATAAAGCATCACTGTGGGCTCAATTGGCGTAAAATTTGATGACTTTGACTTCAAACGAGTTTCACACGTCTGCGCATTAGCAGTGCTCATTGTAGAGATAAACTTTAAGATGTTAAATGCTTGTTGTGTCTTTCTATGTACAAGTAAATTGCACCAAGGCAGTGCTTGATCCAAGTTTCTTATTTTTGGAGAATTTTGTGTTTCCCCAGATCTAGGGACAATTTCCCATTTTTTCCTTGACTAGTTGCACCCGAGTGGGTCCAGCTAGCTGAGTATGACCGGTGGTCTATGGAAGGGAATATTACGTTTTAGTGTATTAAAAAAATTATATAAAAAAAATACGCTCCGTGTATAATGTCATTTTCCGGGATTTGTACTGAAACCGGATACGTATTATTTTTGGGTCAGGCAGAGTGGCCAGACGACAGTGAGGTGTGTTTAGTTCAGTAGGTGAAGCAGAGGGAGCAAGATGTAGTGGTGTGAGTAGTGGTCTGGTGAGTTTTTTTTTTCTTTTAGTGTATACTATTGGTTATTTCATTTGTGTTTTAAGTGCTCTAATGTTTACCTGTCAAGCCATAGTGTGAAGATGCCTGTTTTAAGTTTTGGAAGAGTAATGTATGGTACATTGTCTGCTGGTAGACAGACCGGCAGGAGAAGGAAGGGTGTGTGTGCCATGGAACCTGCCTGTTTATAATTGTTTAATATATTTTGTTTTACTCACTAGTAGAAGTGTGCTAGTGAGCTAATGTGAACTGGAGTGAAGGTGATGTTGTAGTTGAGTAGATTGTAGGGTTTCTTGGAGTATACCTGGAGAGGGTTTTCGGGAGTCAACGCTCCCGCGGCCCGGTGTATGACCAGCCTAATGGTGGATCAGGGCCTGATCATCCAAGCTGTTACTGTTGGCCGCACACAACCCGATGTACGAACCACAACCCGACTGGTCAGGTACTGACTTTAGGTGCCTGTCCAGTGCCTTCTTGGTAATCCCTCTTATGTATGCAGGAAGGCAGTTGAACAGTCTTGGGCACCAGACACTTACTGTGCTAGTGGCACCCTTGCTTTCATAACAGAGATGTTGCATCGTGTAGAGAGTTTGGAGAGGAGAAATTACGTTTAGCATGTGAGAGGGCAGAGTCAATGAAATGGGAAGGGTAGCCAAGACGAGAAAACGAATTATGAAGAGTGGAAATTTCTGCTGGAAGGAACTGAGGATCACAGATGCGGAAGGCACGGAGAAAGAGGGAGATAAGAACACTTTAATTAATGTTGACTAATTAATGCTCCACAGTTAATGTGAAGTTACAAGCTGGCACTAGATTGGTTGCTTTTTCAATGTAATTTAAAAGCCCCTAGACAGCAGGCTGAGCAGCCTTTAGGAGCCAGAAATTTTTATTTAAGTTGTGCGAGCTAAAGCCATACAATATGCATACATACACTCATGCATATATACATACACACATACATGTAACAACAATATGCAAGGGAAGCCAACGAAAAGTTTGTACCCAAGGGCAACAGAAATAATGAGAAAGCCAGGATGACCCTTCGTTCACTCAGGGGTTAGAGAGGCCACAGCCAAGTGTGCTAGAGAATGGAAGAATATAGAAAGCAAAGGAACCAGGGGGAAATATGAAGAGCAGTCGTAGAGCTAAAATGAATGGGCACAGGTTTAGGGGGAGGCCAACGACAATACGAAAATGACATAGCAGCGAAAACAAAATCTGACCAAAGCTGTTGTACAGCCACATCAGAAGGAAAACAACAGTAAAGAACAGGTAATCAGGGTGAGGAAGGAAGGAGGATCACAAGAAAGGACTGAATGTTGGAGTTCAACACGAAAATTCAAAGAAGTGTTCGCAGAGGAAAACAGACGGGACGCCAGAAAGATGGAGAGGTGGGGTACACCATCAGTGTTAGACACAGTACATGCCTGTATCAAAACCCAGGGCAGCTACCTGAAGTATGGAAGACAACAAATTAGTCCCAATTTTAAAATGAGGAGACAGACACGAAGCATTAAAACACAGACCAGTGGTCACTGACATGAATAGTATCCATAGTCAAGAAGATTCCCAGGAGACGGGTGGCAGAGCACCAAAATGGAATGACTCTCAGTGACACCGCACGGTTTCAGGATCGGAAATCGTGGTCAAACTGTGAAATCTTACTCACCCTGTAAGATCTTATGCAAGTATTCCCAAAGGCTGGCTCCTCCTTAGAAAAGTAATAATAAAAAAAATAACAATAACATACAAATATAAACATTTTAAACTGCAAGAACTGAAAATATAAAACAAGTAAACATGAGCTTTTATCCTATTTTGAGAGAAAAATGAAATAGAAAAATGATAATAGGTAATTGTTGAAGATAATGTCGATGTTCCACACAGCGCATTGTGGAAACTGTAGCCGTTGATGATGATGGGGGTGTGTGTAAAAGGCTTACTCAGCCCTGTAACAATTTCAGACAATATTACCAAGGCTGGCTCCCCTCAGGAAAATTAATGAATAGAAAAAGAAAAAATAACAGACAAACATAAACACATTATTATATAGAAAATATAAAAATATAAAACACTTAAAATGAAATATTAATCCTACATTAAAGAAAATAAAAAATGAAAAATATAAATGAAAACTGAATTCAACGCTAATATAAAATTTTGGGTGTCTGGTGTTGGTGACACTGCTTGTTGTGAAATCGTAGCCGTTGCCGATGATGGGGGGGGTCGCAGGTGTTGATGACAACCCCCGGCTCGTTCTTCACAGATTTTCTAGCCGTCAATAACCGTCCAGATGACAGGAAAGCAGTTTTCTCCACTGCAATGATGGGGGGTTTTATATCCTGCTACTTGAAATACACAAACAGAAAAGTGATCAAAATTTGGGACGTCTCAAACGTTAGTCCGTCTCCTTCAATTCTACTCGTTGATTGGCGGGTGACCCTCTCTGTCATCCAAGCTGGAAAGATAGACAAGTTACCGACTGCTTAAGAAATCACTCTCCATGATAAGTACAATACCTAAAAGACGGGGTGAATTATTACAACAGTCAATTTAGAGCAAGACTGAAAGGACTAAGTTTATTATTGGTCAAAAGTGAAGCTTTCAACCAATAAATCCACTAGAATAAAAGGCAGGCATGTATTTACAGTAGTGCTGGGAGCTGTGAGTCTAGTGATTATTGTTTGGCCCGGGAGCCCCCCCACGTCACCTTCGGGGGGGGGGGAAAAGGAGGGGAAGGGATAGGGGGAGCTATGACGACCCTACCTTAAAAAAGCAGCCAGCAATCAAACTATTACTTTAGGATGGGGGAGAAAAGGCGGAGAAAAGAAAGCCGCAAGCAAACTACCACTTTTGGGGAGGGAGAAAAAGGATGGGGAGGGATAGCGGGAGCTGGACTTACCCTACCTTAACAAGTAGCCGGCAATGAAGCTATTGTTACAAATACACCCCATTGCTACTCCTACCTATTGAACTTTTCCCTCACACTCTCCCATACCAAGACTTATAGTCAAGGAGTATAAAGAAAATAGGCGAGGAAAAAGTTCTAACATGTGGAAGTCGCGTAAGGCAACAAATCTTCTACTGACTGTCACGACTTAACCAGTCAGATAAATAATTGGATGAACCATTGATTTACACAAATGGAACTTAAAAGCCTGGAGTGCCAATTTTCCCACCTCAAGAGGCGAGGGTTTGGTTCCCTTAAAAGTTTCTAGATATCAAAGGTTTGTGTCCTTTTCTAAATAATTCTTTTCCCAGCAAATAAAATTTAAGTTTGGAGATACCCCACACAAGGGCCAAACATTCCCTTTTCTATGGAGAGTATCCGTTTCTGCGGGAAGGAGTTTCCGCATGGGAAACATACAGGGAAGGGAGTACCATCAGGGTATTGTATAACACTGCACCTAAGCCAGTATTGGAGGCATCAGTTCTTAAACAAAATGTTTTATCAATACCGGGAAATTTCTTAAGTAAAGGGTCTTTCGAAAAGATACTTTTAATCTCATTAAACTTTTCCCGAGCTATTCGGAAAGTTCAAGGGGTTTCCTTCACAGACTTTCTAAGGAAGTCGGATAAGATGCCTGTAAGATCAGTAAGGTTCGGGATAAACCGTGCATAAAAATTTACAGAACCAAAAAAGCTAAGCATGAGCTTCTTGGTTTTGGGGAATTTAAATTCTAATAAAGCTTTGATCTTACTTGGGAGAGGCTGCAGAGAGTTATTAGAAAGTATCAGTCCAAGATATCTAATCTTGTTATACCCTAGGAAGCATTTCTTTGGCTTGGCCGTGAGGCCATGTGAGCGTAACCTACGCAAAACTGAATGTTAATGTTTGGATATTTAGCCCCACGTGGATGTCATTACGTAAATGTTATCAAAATAAACTGAAACATTTTGGGATATTACCCAAACCTTTCTCATCATCTCACGTAGGTAGCACAGGCAGTTACCCAAACCGAAGGGCATAGTTTATATTTCCCTCAGCCTTGGTGTGTAGGGAAAAATGGGTAACTGCTTAAAGAAGGTCTAACATACTTGATGATATGCCTGCGCAATAATCAATCCTGAAAAGAAGGAAGCGCATAAAATTTGTGTAGATTGCAAACTATTAAGGGCATAGGCTCAGCATCCCACCGAGTTATAGCATTAAGGCCTCTGAATCAATAGCAAGTCTATATGAATTATTCTCCTAACCATGACTACTGGTGAACAATATGAAATACTGAAGGTTCAAAGATCTTTTTTTTTTTAAAAATTTGTCTACCTCTCGGTCAAATGCATCCCTAAGGTGAACTGGAACTGGTATAATTTTTGTTTTATAGGGTTGTCTGTCACTAAGTCAATCTTAATGGACTACCGTGAGGTAACACCCGGAATATCAGTAAAGACGTCTGAAAAGTTACCACACATTTAAGTAGTTCATGTCTCTTATGGTTATCCAAAGATTCATTATTATTAATGTTGGGTTTCGCCCGATGGTCAAGAGTCCCCCAAGTCATGTAGTTCTTCATCATAGTCTAAGTTAGAGGGGTCAATTACGCCCCACCTTACATTCCTTCATTGTCTTATCAAGTTCGTGTGGAAAAACAAAGTCAAGGTTATTATGGCAGTTAACTGAATTTCTTCGGTAATATTTCTTAAGGATGTTGATATGATAAAGCTTTGGTTTCCCCTTGACTTCTATGAGGTAGTCAACTTTCCCACAAATTTTTAATACTTTATATGGACCTTTTCCCTTTCTACTAATAATTTATTTGACTTGATAGGCAAAAGTACAAGAACTTCATCTCCTACTTTAAAACTTCTCCTCTGACTTTTGGAATCAAAATAGGTTTGTACTGGTCCATTGACAAGCTTAGGTTTTTTGAAACTATGTCAGAGGTCTCCTCCCAAATTTGGATCTAAGGTCAAGGAGGAGAAACTGGTAAAAGACTGAACCTCAGCACTCAAACCTCCTCATTAGTCCATAAGTCATGAAGGATGGACAATGGGCCTCTGGCCTGTCTAACCCTAGAGAAGTTCAAAAGGGGAAAAACCCCAAAGAGTCACTGGGGAAATTCCCCCATGGCAAACAAAGCACAGGGTAGGGAAGATGCCACTCCTTAGGTTTAAGGGAGCAAAGTTTCCTTTAAATGGACTTGAAAAATCGAATGCTGCGCTCAGTCCTTCCATTACAGCTGGGATATAGGTGTGGTGAAGAGAGGCTTCACTCCCAGAAGTTGGGATAGATGTTGCATTAAGTCAGATGTGAATTGTGTCCCACGGTCAGACAAAATTTTTCTAGGATGCCCCACTCTGGAGAAGATGGGCAAAAGGGGTTCAGCCACCTCTGTAGTAGTTATGGTCTTTAAGGGTAAAGGCTTCAGGAAACTCGAAGCATAATCACTAATGTTAAATATAATCTAAATTTCCCCCCGATGAAAGTGGAGATAAAAAGGACCAACGATGTCAATAGCTAACTCTTTCAAAAGGACCGTAAAGACTGGCATTTTGACCATAGGTACTCGCCTGGTACCTCGGGAGGATGACAGTTGGCAAACTTTTTCACGATCACAAAGGTATGACATCTGAGGACATTTTTGCCAAAAATAGGTTTCCCTAATTTTATTAAGGTTTTACGATGCGAGAAATGTCCGGCCACTGGCAGGGCATGAGCCCATTTTTAAAAACAGTCCCCTCTGCATTGACTTGGAACAACTAAGATGGAATAGTGTATCTCATCTGAATTTACTTTGAATACTTACTTGTACAAGATACCTTTTATATATTCAAATTTATATGAAAAGTTTTTCCTTTGGAATAACTTATTTTGTTTAGCGGCATTATGTCAATTCTGAAGAGAAGGCAATTACGTTGTAAATTGGGCAAAGGAGTCCTTCGATATATCTAAAGGCTTAAAGTCAGGGAAAATCAAAGGATGGATTTTAGGAGAACTTTTCCCTCCAAAAGGGTGTCACAGCTAGTAAGTGACAACCCAAGGACTATTCATCACTATATGTCTAGCCTTGAATGATCCCTCATATGAAGGAACGCAGGTCTTTTTACCACTGGGAGAGATGAGGGGTACTGCCTGGGTTTAGCTACACTAAGGGAAAATAGATCGTGGGGGACGTCTCTTAACCTGGTTAGGTTCCTCTCCATCAAACGTTCTCTGTATTTGCCAGAAAGACCCTAGCCGGCATCCCCAAACTAGAAAGAGACAAAAATTACCCACCGCTCGATAAATCACTCTCCATGATAAGTGTAAGGCATTTAAAAGACTGGTGAGGATTTAAAGACAAGGATTTAAAAAAAGAACGTAGGGCAGGAAGAACTAAGTCTCAAAATTAAATAAAAGCGAAGCTTTTAACCAATATATAAATTAAGACAGGGGCAGAGGCGTTTACTTACAGACGTGTTGGGAGCTGCTAATTATGTGATTATCTACTTGGTTGGAGTCCCACACATCACCTTTCAGTGTGGAGAAAAAGGGGGATGATAGCTTTTGCTGGACACTACACCCTACCTTAACATGCAGACTGCCAAACAAACTATCGTCCACCATATATTCGCTCGCTACTCCTATCTGTGAACTTTCCCCTCACACAAACCTACTGAAGTTCTATGACAGGTGACAGCAATAAGACCAGAGAGAGAGGGTGGGTAGATTGCATTTTCGTGGACTGTAAGAAGTGTTTTGACAGAGTTCCACACAAGAGATTAGTGCAAAAGCTAGAGGACCAGGCAGGGATAACATGGAATGGACTGCAAAAGATCAGGGAATACCTGTCAATCGGACGAGTCCCAGACAGAACTACATAAGGATCTGAACAGCAGTAGGCCTCTGGTCCAAAACTTCTCTCTGGCGTTCACCTCGACCAAGCTGCAAGTCATAGAGATTTGGGGAGAAGGCGCAAAGAAGCCCACAGACAGAGTACAGTCTAGGAAGCCAGAGACAACAAACTTATTCAAGGAAGAGGATTATAGGGTGAGTATAATACCGGACACCATCTCCTGAGGTCGAACAATCACAAATAACGCTGCAGCATACGGCGCTTACAAACGCAAGAGCAATCCGACATCTCATCAAGAACAATCGTTTCAGGACTTTGTAACAGACGTGTAATGTCAGGTCTATATTGCGGAGTATAGTAGTACACATTTGAACCCATATCTATCCAACATGTGCTGGAAATTAGAGGAACAAGCTGCAAAGGCTTGTTAACAAAGACTATCCCAGAGTCGTCTAAATGGCATTCATACGAGGAGAAGTATATTGGGAGAATCCGACCTGACAACACAGGAGCGAAAGGAGAGATAGAGGGGATATGATAAAGACACATAAAATGCTGAGAAGAATGGACAAGAGAGGACAGAGACAGGAGGTTCCAGAGATCGGGAGCACAGCAACAAGGATCACAATAGAAGTCTGAAGTATCATGTGAATCACAGAGATATAATGAATTATTCTCCTACAGTCACAGAGCTGTCAGGATGTGGAATATTATGAGGAAGTGATGTAGTGAGGCAGGCGATCCATACATAGCTTTAAGAACAGGATATGATAAAGCTCATGGAGCAGAAGAGTCGACTAGTAGCGACCATAAAGAGTCGGAGCCAGGAAGCAATGACTCAGACCTTCTGTCAACCACAGCTATGTGAGTGTATGATATATGCATGCTTACATCGCATGCATACATGCATGAGCATACAACAATACATACATACCATACATACCATACAACATACATACAATACATACAATCCATACATGCATACATACACACACTCACACATATCATACATACATATATACACCACACATACATACATACCTTAAAATGGTAACTAAGCACATCACGCATATACTACAGGCCTAGTTCTACCTTCGACATGCGTGCCTGGTACAAAATGCGGGAACAACACACCCACACGATACACACACATCATAACTACTAAGGCCTAGTGGTCCCTAATCGACATGGTGCCTGACCACAAATGGCTAACACACCACACACACACACGACACACACACACACACACACACACAACACACGCATATACTACAGGTCCTAGTGTTCTCAATTGACATGTGCCCTAGGACAAAATGGAAAACACATACATACAATACATACATACATACATACATACATTATACCATAAAAAAAAAAAAAACATACATACGAAACAAAATATACGTACCATAACAAACAAAATACATACATACATTACAAACATACATACATACATACATACATACATACAGAGATGTTGGGGAGAATGGCGAATATACATACATAACAGACATACATACATACAAATAATTAACATACATACATACATAATAAACATACATTCAATACATACCTATACATGCAATACATACATACATACATACATACATACATACATACATCATAACATACATGCATACATACATACATACTTACATACATACATTGCATTTTTCTGGACTGCAAGAAGGCGTTGACACAGTTTCTTCCCACACAAGACAGATTAGTGCACAAACTGGAGGACTAACAGGACAGACAAGAGGAAGGCACTACAATGATCAGAAATACTATGTCAGGAAGACAGCAGCGAGTCATAGTCGTGGCGAGGTGTTCAGAGTGGGCGCCTGTGACCAGCGGGGTCCCACAGGGGCCAGTCCTAGGACCAGTACCGCTGTTTCTGTATTTGTGAACGACATGGCGAGAAGGAATAGACTCCGAAGTGTGCCCTGTATTGCAGATGACACGTGAAGTTGATGAGAAGAAATTCGTTCGATCGAAGACCAAGGTAAATTAACAAAGGGATCTGGACAGGCTGCCTGACCTGGTCACAGCAATTGCTCCTCTGAGCTTCACCCACCAAGTCGCAAAGTTCATGAACAGATTGGGAAATGGCAAAAGAAGACAGACAACGGATATCGCTAGGGGGCCAGAAGACTACAAACCTCACTCAAGGAAAAAGGTCTTGGGGTGAGTATAACACCAGTACATCCCCTGAACAAACATCAACAAATAACTGCTGCAGCATATGGGCGCCACTGCAAACTCAGAACAGCATTCGACATCTTAATAAGGAATTCGTCAAGGACACCCTGTACACCATGGTATGGTTTAGCGGCCCAAATTGAGTATGTGAGGCACCAGTTGGAACCCACACCTAGCCAAGCACGTAAAAGAAACACTAGAGAAAGTGCAAATGAGTTTGCAACAAGACTAGTCCCAGAGCTTAAGAGGTATGCCTACGAGGAGAGTTAAGGGAAATCAAACCTGACACACTTGGAAGAGCCAAGGAGAGAGATAAGGGGGACATGAATAACGACTACAAAATACTGAAGGAAAATTGACAAGGTGGACCAAAGACAGGATGTTGCCAGATATGGCCACAGCAACAAGGGACACAGTTGGAAGTTGAAGACTCAGATGAAACTACAGGGATGTTTAGGGAAGTATTCTTCAGCCACAGAGTAGTCAGCAAGTGAATAGTTTCGGGAAGCGAGATTGAGTGAGCAGGATCCAATACATAGCTTTAAGCAGAGGTAATGATAACAGCTCACAATTGTCACAGGGGAGTGACCTTAGTACGACCATGAAAGGCGGGCCCAGGAGCTTGGACCGACCCCCTGCCACCCTCAACTGGTGATACATACATACAATACACTGCATACTACCATACATACATACATACATACATTACAACATACATGCATACATACATACATAGCATACATCATACAATACATACATACATACATACATCTACATATAAATTACATCATACATTGCCATACATACATACATACATACATACATACATACAAGTACAGACATACATACATGCATACATACCATACATACATACATGCATACATACAATACATAAACATACATACAAACTTACACTACATGCATACCATACATACGTTACACATACATACATACATACATACATGCATACATAACATACAACATAACATGCATACATACATACATACATACATATATACACCATACACTACATACAACATACATACATACAAACATACATACATATATACATACATACATGCCATACACATACAAAACATACATCTACATACAATACAAGTGCATACATACATACATACATACATCACATACATACCATGCAACATACATACAATACACATACATACAAAACAAACAAACATACATACATGCATCACATACATATACATACATACATGCATACATACATACATACATATATAACAAACATACATACATACACCCATACATATCATACATACATAATTACATACTTACATACAACATACATTACATACATACATACATATATACAATACATACATACATACAACAATACATATCATACATACATACATACATACATACATACATACATATATATCATACATATCATACATAGCATACATACATACATACATACATAATACATACATATCATACATACATACAATACATACAATACATACATTATATTACATACATACAAACATACAACTTACATACATACCTATATACATGCATAAATACATACAACATACATACATTACATACATACATGCATACATAACATACATACATACATACATATATAAACATACATACATACATACATCATACATAATACAAATATAGTACAATACATACATACATACATACATACATACATATATAGCATAGACATACATACAGATATACATACATACATAACATACATACATACATACATCCATTCCATACATAACATACATACCATACGATACATACATACATACATACAATATACATACATACATACATACATAACATACATAAAACAATACCATACATACATACATACATACATACATCATACAACATACATACATACATACATACATACATACAATACAACACATACATACATATATACATACATCCAGACATACATACATACATCCATACATAACATACAATACATACATACATACATCCAACATACATCCATACATACATACATACA
>NC_069442.1:29988123-30003123 GCF_026875155.1 Cherax quadricarinatus
GGGTTTGTCTATTTCACCCTCAAAAAATGGGTACCGGGGTGTTAGTGGACTGGTGTGGGTCGCATCCTGGGACAAAACTGACCTAATTTGCCCGAAATGCTCATCATAACAAGCGGCTTTCTATATAGCAGTATGTCACTGATGTCAGCTATGGTGTGTATACCTTGTACATGTACTTGTAGAAATAAGGATATTATTATTATTATTATTATTATTATTATTATTATTATTAGTAGTAGTAGTAGTAGTAGTAGTAGTAGTAGTAGTAGTAGTAGTAGTAGTAGTATTATGACAGAGATTCTAGTATTTTCCCGATAACTTAACTACCCTGACAACCACTGAATTGCAAGGATTGCAGTAGTCAGTTGTTTATCAGATATGTGAGTCAGCCGTCCTATTTTATGTATCTGCACAGCCTGTTGGGTCAGACACTAATTCTGTCAGAACATTAGTTCTCAGTAGTCAAAGGCTACACATGCCATGTACAAAGTCCTGGCGAATTACTTGCTCGAGTTCTTGAATTATGTTTTAAGGTTTTCCTAATCTCACATATGCCGCTAAAGCTGTACGATTTATGTGCATGTCTGGTGATATGTTCTGTGTCATGTTTACCCCAGGTTCTCTTCCTTTACTAATGTTTGCAGTTTTTCTCCGTCCATGTTGTGCTCTGTGCCCGGTCTGTTTGTACTTCCAAAATCTCTTGATGAAGTATTTGTGTGTGTGTGTGTGTGTGTGTGTGTGTGTTGTGTGTGTGTGTGTGTGTGGTGTGTGGTGTGTGTGTGTTGTGTGTGTGTGGTGTGTCTGTGTCTGTGTGTGTCTGTGTGTCTGTGTGTCTGTGTGTGTTTGTGTGTGTGTGTGTGTATGTGTGTGTGTGTGTGTGTGTGTGTGTGGTGTGGTGTGTGTGTGTGTGTGTGTCCCGTGTGTGTTTGTGTTCTGTGTGTCTGTGTGTCGTGGTGTTTGTGTGTTGTGGTGTATGTGGTGTGTGTGTGTGTGTGTGTGTGTGTGTGTGTGTGTGTGTTTTGTGTGTGGTGTGTGTCTGTGTGTCTGTTTTGTGTTTGTGTGTGTGTGTGTTTTATGTGTGTGTGTGTGTGTGTGTGTGTGTGGGGTGTGTGTGTGTGTGTGTGTGTGTGTGTGTGTGTGTGTCTGTGTGTGTTTGTGTGTCTGTGTGTCTGTGTGTCTGTGTGTGTTTGTGTGGTGTGTGTGTAAAGTGTGTGTGGTGTGTGTGTGTGTGGGTGTGTTGTGTGTGTGTGTGTTTGTGTGTGTGTGTGTGTGTAAACAGCTCTCGGGGCTTTATCAGGTGTTTTTCCACTTATTAAGAGCAAATCATGCCTACCGTGTTTATAACTGGCAGAGGAACACGTGCTCGAAAAAAAAAACGCGACACTGATTACAATGGTAAGATAACAGGTGTCACCAACACACACACACACACACACACACACACACACACACACAAAACACACACACACACATACACACACACGCCCCCATGTCTGCCTTACGTCCGCCCGTGCCCCGCCCAAAACACACGCCCACATCTAGCCACTGTGAGCGTGACTATAGTTACTTAGTAAGCCATTTTCTCTCCCTGTCATTATATATTTGCCTGCGTAATATCCTCGATAATATTGATGCCATAACCAATTACTTGACGCTGAGTGATTCTCAGCACCTCCCTCTTCCATGCCTCTCTCCCCCTCTCTCCCTCTCCCCTCTTTTTCCAATCCCTCTTTCTCCCCTTCCCACTCTTTCACTCTCTCTTTCTAACCTACTCAATTACTCTCTTATTCCTTTCCCCTCTTCCTGCCTCTCCTACTTCCCCGATCTCACTCTCTTTTTACTCCCCTCTTCTCTTCCTCTCCCCTCGCCTCTCCCACTCCCCTCTCAGGACCTGCCATAGTGCCATATGGCACTCGCTGCCATTGATTACTCTCTCCAGTCGTTTCCTTGGCGCAAAAAATATCAATTACTGACAAATCTTGTGAGCGAAAGAGTGTATAACGAAGTCACGTGATCAATACCGTCATTGCCCTTCCCCGAGGTGCGCTAAACCAGTAGGGGGGCCACCTAGCCACGGGGAATTAAGGGCAATTAGCTCCTTGTCCTCGGATCAAGAGCGCTACGGCGGCGTCGAGGGAAGGTGAAGACGGGGAAAATATCGTGCGTATTGTTTTAATAATAAAATCTGATGTAGCTGGTGAAGGGCTCTTGATCCGAGGAGTTGGAGCTATCCTCCCCTTCATCTCCCCCCCCCTCCCTAGGATTCAACCTGGTTGCCCTCCCCTGTGTGTGACCCCTGTGGGTTAACACTGACGTGCGCACACACACACACACACACACACACACACACACATACACATATACACACACACATATATATACACACATATACACCTCTCGGTGTATATACACTTATACATCTCTCTGTCTCTCTATTTCTCTTTCCTTCCCTTTCTTGCTTTCTCAGCAAACTCAGTTTCCCTGTCCACTTCCTCTTATCCATTCCTCTCTCTCTCTCTCTCTCTGTCTCTCTCTCTCTAATATTAATCTCATTCCTCTATTCTTCTTCCTCCCTCTCTTCTTCCCCCATTCGTCTCGATTCTTAACTTTCCGTCTTTCCTATTCTTCTTTCTTCCCTGTTCACCTCCCTCACTGTTCCTCTCCCTTATTCTTCCCCCTACTCCCCCTCATTCGTCCCTCTTTTCCTGTTCCTCTTGCAGTTTCGCCCCCCACTAGTCACAGCAGGAGCCAGGATAATGGGGAAAGCAACAATGGGGTGTCGGAGATTGTGAATGGGGGAATATTAATCCAAACAGGTTGGTGAAAGGTTACATCAGGGGAATACCTATCTACCTACCTATCTACCTACCTACCTACCTACTTCCCTGCCTTCCTACCTACCTACCTACCTGCCTGCCTGCCTGCCTGCCTGCCTGCCTGCCTGCCTGCCTACCTAACTACCTAACTACCTACCTACCTACCTACTTCCCTGCCTTCCTACCTACCTACCTACCTACCTACCTACCTACCTACCTGCCTACCTGCCTACATGCCTGCCTGCCTGCCTGCCTGCCTGCCTGCCTGCCTACCTAACTACCTACCTACCTACTTCCCTGCCTTCCTACCTACCTACCTACCTACCTACCTACCTACCTACCTACCTACCTGCCTGCCTGCTTGCCTGCCTGCCTACCTAACTACCTACCTACCTACTTCCCTGCCTTCCTACCTACCTACCTACCTACCTACCTACCTACCTACCTACCTGCCTGCTTGCCTGCCTGCCTACCTAACTACCTACCTACCTACTTCCCTGCCTTCCTACCTACCTACCTACCTACCTACCTACCTACCTGCCTGCCTGCTTGCCTGCCTGCCTGCCTACCTAACTACCTACCTACCTACCTACTTCCCTGCCTTCCTACCTACCTACCTACCTATGTCCCTATCGCTCTATCTAATCTGCCTACGAACCTACCTACCCACCCATCTATTTACCCACCTACCTACCTAACTACCTACCTACATAACTACCTACCTAACTGCCTATCTACCTACGTTTCCTCAATAAAGATACCCAAGAGTTGCACAAGTGTCTAATTTATCAACGTGTCGGTTCTCTGAACCATTCATCTACAAATCTACCTACCTACCTACTTACCTACCTGCCTACCTACCTACCTACCTACCTACCTACCTACCTACCTACCTACCTGCCTACCTACCTACCTACCTAACTACCTGCCTACCTAACTCCCTACCTACCTACCTACCTAACTACCTACCTACCGCTCTAACCTACATTCCTGTTGCATGCACTGTGTGCGTTAGCGAGTGTGCATAGCGTTGCAACTCATTAAGCTCCTTGCAATTAGCCCTTCGTTCTGTATTCGATGCATGCAATACAAGTCATCTCAGTTAGCAGTAATTACAGTAGCCAAAGTAATCTAGCGGTTGTATACAACTCTAGCTGGTTCAATGGCCGCTGTGTGTATGTCTGACTGTCGTGGGAAAGCTGACCGGTTGACCGGCTATTACAGTCCCCTCGTTGTGTGGAATGCTCTATCCACGCAGACTCTCTCATCCCGGCAGCTGGTGCACATTATATTAGCTCGCTATTTACGCTGGGGCAACTTACTCGGTGACTGAACTAACATAAATCGTGTACAAGGTTCTGAGGGACTCTTTTCAAGTTCCTGGATGCTGTTCTGAGGTTTCCTAATGCTGCACACGACGATGATGATATATGATTTAGATGAAATACTGGCGATATGATATGTTTGGTGTTTTTTTCACCCCCTGGTCCTTTTTACTCCCTGATATTTGCAGCCTTTCTCTTTTCGTGTTGTACTCTGCGTCCGGTCTGCACTGGCCTGAGCTGAGTTTGAGAAGCGACTCATTGGAAAACATCTGTAGTTTCTTGACTTCTCTCTGAAGCTGTCAAATACAACTATGTTCGGTGAGGATGGGGGCGGCTAGGCGAAGAGCAACATTAATCCGAATGGCCTGTGGGTTGAGTCGAGTGCCCAGAGAGGAATTGGGAACAGCTAGAAGGAAATCTCCTGAGTGTGGTGCCTTCACCGCCAGGAGACGAGCTTTGTCCTTTCCTGAAACGTTGGTGAGCATTGTGTTAGCGAATTTTTCCAAGATCGGTTTGTCCCAGTGGGACTGTTTGTGCTCTTTGGGAGGAGCTGGTCTACTGGAGGAGTCTGCAGGGGTGTCCCACCCCACGGCTACTTCAATGAACCTGGGGTCTTGAGCTCTTACCGCACCTCTCAAGCGTTCGGGGACAGTCTCCTTGACCAGTTCACTGGAAGCCGAACACGAAGACAGAAATGCAGGTAAAGCTACCTGCGTTGCTTTGGGCACCCCTATGCCTCCCAGTCGCACTGGGAGGGTTGCCTGATCCCATTGCTGATCTTCCAGTAATAGATTCAGTGCTTTCTTAAAGATTGATTCCAGGAGTGAGTCATTCAATGGGTGTTGGGTTGTCAAAAGAGGGTGCGTACCTCAGGAAATAAGTGAGTCTTGGCATAGTGGACAAAACCCCGTGAGGAGGATACTATATATTAATATCATTATATATTATATATTATATATATTTTATATATTATATAATTATATATATAATTATATATATAAATTTTATCAATAAAACAAGTAAACAGGTGATTTTCAAAATATGCAAAACAAACCCCTTGAAAAAATAGAAAATTCCAAGCGCTTCGTGACTACTACATTATGTGAAATTCACAAAGCGCTTGGAATTTCTCTATTTTTCAGAGTGGTGTTTGCATATATATATTATATATATATATTAAAAATATATATTTATATATAATTATATATATATATATTATAACTATTATATATATATTAACAAGTCGGCCGTCTCCCACCGAGGCAGGGTGAAACCCAAAAAATAAAGAAAATCCCCAAAAAGAAAATGCTTTTTAAACATCATTCAACACTTTCACCCCATTAACACATTATCACTTTTTTGCAGAGGTGCTCAAACACAACATTTAGAATATATAAAGTATACAGATACACAATATATCCCTCCAAACTGCTAATATCCCCCAACCTCTCCTTTAGAGTCCAGGCATTGTACTTCCCATTTCCAGGACTCAAGTCCCGGGTATATAAAAATAACCAGTTTTCCCTGAATTTCCCTTCACCAAAATATTACCCCGCTCACACTCCAACAGATCGTCAGTCCCAAATACCATCGTCTCCATTCACTCCTATCGAACACGTTCATGCACGCCTGCTGGAAGTCCAACCCCTAGCCCACAAAACCTCCCTTACTCCTTCTTCCAACCTTTCGAGGACGACACCTACCCCGCCTTCCTTCCCCCACAGATTTAAATGCTCTCCATATTATATATATATATATAAATATATATATAAAAATATATATATATATATATATTATATATATATATATATTTTATAAAGTGCCGTGATATGTGTATTTTTCGAGGAGGGTGAAAATATTTACCACGACTGTGCTGGTTGAATGATGTCCTCTAGGGCGTCCTCTTTTCACACGTAAGGTGACTCTGCTCCCTGGTCCTGAGGGATGCCACACGATCCAGCACCGCGGCTGTCCAGTGGCTGCTATATAAATATTAATTACTTCTCCCCTCACACTCGATAGGCACTCCATTCTTAGCGACAATATGGTAGCAAATCGGTCCTGAGGTAAAGCTAATGAAGGGACTGATGAAGGGAGGGTGAATATAGGGACGAGGAATGCCGGTCGTCAGAGGGAGGGAATTGGGAGCGAATGAAGGGAAGGAAGGGGGGACGATGGATCAATGGGATGGAATGGAAGTGTTTGGTCGGGGAGATGAAGGGAACAAGAGAGAGAGGAGACACACTCCCATACAGAGGGTAGATCTATCACCCCGAGCCACCCTGACCACCCCGCCGATCATTACAACCTTTCGTTCGCCCACGTGTCCTCTTTCCTGAGAGCGAAACTTTCTGGGAAGCGAGACGTCGGCACGTGGTAGGCCCTACTCCACCCCTTAATTGCCTGGTGGTTAATACGATTGATCTGGCGCGAAACTTTTAAACCAAGGAACAAAAAAGAAATACGGCGGGTCTCCCGACGCGAGCGCTCTCCCTCGCCACAACTCCGAGCGGAGGCGGCGGCTCCAATTTGCTCGACTCCCGAGACCAATAGCCTCACTATAGATGCGTTAGTAGATATATAGAGGCTTATGGAGTGGGTGGTGGAAGTGGTGATATTAGGGAGGGGGGATGGTGGAGGGTGTGGTGATGTGAATGATGGAAGGTAAGAACGATAGGAATCTAGTGATGCAAAAGTAGAAAATGGATAAGTGACAAAGTGTCCGATGATCTGAGAAAGACAAGTCAAAAGTGATATGTGATGATAAGTTGCAGACTCTGTGTGCAATTTAGTAGACTCTCTCTCTAATTATCCCTGGCAACACTTGCACTGGCAAACAGAAGGAACACGCTGAGAAAAAGAAACATAGACGGTAATCGAACATCACAGCGGCAGTGGACGAGCTGTTCCCAAGAGCTTCAAGAAACTCATCTACTATCGAGAAGTGCCGACTTTGAAGATCTCTTGAGAGGGTCGAACGCTACAGTGAGAAATACCCATCGATCCTGCTTGTGGGGACGGAGTATAGATGTTTCTGGGAAATCTTCAACACGGATTAAAAAAAAAAAAAACTTTAAAGGAATGATTGACAAACCTTTGCTCCTGGGTCACCAGGTGTCGCAGTCAATACCTTGATAAAGAGCCCTTCCACTTACTCCCTCTCCCTCCTTTTCCTCTCTCTCTCTCTCTCACTGTCAAGCGGCGGAGGCACATGTAAGTCGCAGCAATTGACAGCTTAATCAATCACTGTTTGTAGCTGTGTGTGTAAATAAAAACGCTGGAGTGTAGACAGTAGTGGCTGGTGACACGGGAACAATACATCACCTCAGCGCTGCCACAGCTTAGCTCAGGCTGATAAATTGCCAGAAATATGAACTGTGATGGTAAGCAAAAATTAACATCACAATATTGTTAAAATAAAAAAATAAGTGCCCTAAACTAGATGGTACTTAAAGACCCGTAGTTTTAATTTCAGGTTTTTCTGACCCCTTGCAGTAACTGCCCGGGGGGGGGGACGGGGGGGGTCCGCAACCCACAGGTAGCTAAGATGTCATCAGTCCATCACCCTCGAAGATATATAGTTCTGAGGTGGTCAGTCCCCTCTGCCTGGAGAAGAGTTCTGCTCCATATTCTGGAACTGCTTCTGCTGCCGCTTGTCTTCGACTGAAGAATACCGTGTAGGCGAAACGTTTCGAAATAAAGATACCTAACCATACCACAGGCGGGGGATTGAACAGGTGGCGAGTGAGTCGCAAAACTCCAGACCAGTTCAAGATACCTAACTGTTGTACATGTGCCTTATTATCTTATGGATATTGCATGCCAATATCATGTTCACTCATCCTGGTCCTTTCTTCATATCCCTAGTCTTTTTTTTTTTTTTTTTGGGGGGGGGGATGTGTTGCAAGACTTTTTCCTAGCAAGTGTCATTTTCTCTAGAGCTTTTCTTTCTTATTTTCAAAATTATCTTCTCCCTTTCCTCTCCTGACATTGTTACTTCCCTATCTTATTTATTTACCATCCTTGCGTCAGCGGCGGTGTTATCACAATTTCATTTTGTTATTCCTGTCGTTCGTCTTCCATGGTTCCTGACATCTTCATTTCACGCCTCTAACAGCCTCTTGTTTCCCATTCCTTATCTAATCCCCTCTCTTTCCCCTTCCCTTCCATCATATAATTTAAATCTTTCCTGTAGGACACATACTCGCTGTGTACTGAGGTACACACCGGGAGTGGCAGGAAGATACCATGTATCAATGGAACCTCACTCTCCTGCATCAATGTGACTTTGTAAATGGTCCAGGTCACACAGGGGAGTGGCAGGAAGTTAGTATATAGCAATGGAACCTCACTCTCCTGCATCAGTGTGACTTTGTAAATGGTCCAGGTCACACAGGGGAGGGGGCAGGAAGTTAGTATATACAATGGAACCTCACTCTCCTGCACAAGTGACTTTGTAAATGGTCCAGGTCACACAGGAGTGGCAGGAAGTTAGTATATAGCAATGGAACCTCACTCTCCTGCATCAGTGTGACTTTGTAAATGGTCCAGGTCACACAGGGGAGTGGCAGGAAGTTAGTATAAGGAATGGAACCTCACTCCCCTGCATCAAGTGACTTTGTAAAAAGGTCCAGGTCACACAGGGGGTGGCAGGGAAATTAGTATATAGCAATGGAAACCCCACCTCTCCTGCATCAGTGACTTTGTAAAAAGGTCCAGTCACACAGGGAGTGGCAGGAAGTTTGTATATAGCAATGGAACCCACTCTCCTGCATCAAGTGACTTTGTAAATGGTCCAGGTCACACAGGGAGTGGCAGGAAAGTTAGTATATAGCAATGGGAACCTCACTCTCCTGCATCAGTGTGACTTTGTAAATGGTCCAGGGCACACAGGGAGTGGCAGGAAGTTTTGTATATAGCAATGGAACCTCACTCTCCTGCATCAGTGTGACTTGTAAATGGTCCAGGCACACAGGGGGGTGGCAGGAAGTTTTATATAGCAATGGAACCTCACTCTCCTGCATCAGTGTGACTTTGTAAAATGGTCCAGGTCACACAGGGAAAAGGGGAGGGAAATTAGTATATAGCAATGGAACCTCACTCTCCTGCATCAGTGTACTTTGTAAATGGCCAGGTCACACAGGGAGTGGCAGGAAGTTAGTATTAGCAATGGAACCTCACTCTCCTGCATCAGTGTGACTTTTTAAATGGTCCAGGTCACACAGGGAGTGGCAGAAGTTAGTATATTAGCAATGGAACCTCACCCCTCCTGCAAACAGTGTGACTTGTAAATGGTCCAGGTCACACAGGGGATGGCAGGAAGTTTGTAATAGCAATGGAACCTCACTCTCCCCGCATCAGTGTGACTTTTGTAAATGGTCCAGGGCACACAGGGAAGTGGCAGAAGTTAGTATAAGCAAAAGGAACCTCACCCTCCAGTGTGACTTTGTAAATGGTCCAGGTCCCACAGGGGAGTGGCAGGGAAGTTAGTATATAGCAATGGAACCTCACCTCTCCTGCATCAGTGGACTTTGTAAATGGTCCAGGTCACACAGGGAAGTGGCAGGAAGTTATAATATAGCAATGGAACCTCACTCTCCTGCATCAGTGTGACTTTTGTAAATGGTCCAGGTCACACAGGGGGGTGGCAGAATTAGTATATAGCAATGGGAACCTCACTCTCCTGCATCAGTGTGACTTTGTAAATGGTCCAGGGCACACAGGGGAGTGGCAGGAAGTTTTGTATATAGAATGAACCTCACTCTCCTTGCATCAGTGTGCCCTTTTTAAATGGTCCAGGTCACACAGGGAAGTGGGAGGGAAATTAGTATATAGCAATGGAACCTCACTCCCGCATCAGTGTAAATTTGTAAATGGTCCAGGTCACACAGGGGAGTGGCAGGAAGTTAGTATATAGCAAGGAACCTCACTCTCCTGCATCAGTGGACTTTGTAAAAGGTCCAGGTCACACAGGGAAGTGGCAGGAAGTTAGTATATAGCAATGGAACCTCACTCTCCTGCATCAGTGTGACTTTGTAAATGGTCCAGGTCACACAGGGGAGTGGCAGGAAGTTAGTATATAGCAATGGAACCTCACTCTCCTGCATCAGTGTGACTTTGTAAATGGTCCAGGTCACACAGGGAAGTGGCAGGAAGTTAGTATATAGCAATGGAACCTCACTCTCCTGCATCAGTGTGACTTTGTAAATGGTCCAGGTCACACAGGGGAGTGGCAGGAAGTTAGTATATAGCAATGGAACCTCACTCTCCTGCATCAGTGTGACTTTGTAAATGGTCCAGGTCACACAGGGGAGTGGCAGGAAGTTAGTACGATGAAACCTCACTCTCCTGCATCAATATGACTTCCTTAATGGTACAAGTCGGACCGAAACGTCGTCGTAAGTCTCTATGTGCAGGTTATTTGTGTATTGTTCCAGTCCCGGTACTGTGACTTTCTTCTTCACATGTAAGAAACTCAGAGGCAACTGATAGATAGAATAATAAGAACTTTAAGTAACAAATGTTTAAACAGCTTAGGAACTTGCAATCACCGATCAGCAACATTGCTGTGCATTAATGACTCTAAGGTGGGCGAAACCGATTATTTGGAAAAAATACACAGACTTCCCCCCACCAGTGTCGCTTGAGAAACCTGTATTAGTGGAAATACAAAAAAAAAAATCTCTTAAATTGTTCTCTTCTGTGCACCGGAGAGGAAATGTGTATGGGAGTTTTTATCTGAGAAATAATACTGAGTGGGATTGCAAATCTGCACAGTGGAATTACTCCTTCCAGGAATAGTAAGTCTAAGGTATCTCAAACTTTCCAAGGCTTTTCCTTAAAAATAAATCTGGAAGAGGAAGAGGATAAGGAGGAGGAGGAGGAGAAGAAGAAGAAGAAGAAGAAGAAGAAGAAGAAGAAGAAGAAGAAGAAGAAGAAGAAGAAGAAGAAGAAGAAGAAGAAGAAAAGAAGAAGAAGAAGAAGAAGAAGAACAACAACCCAACAACAACAACAACAACAACAACAACAACAACAACAACAACAACAACAACAACAACAACAACAACAACAACAACAACAACGCAGCAGCAACAACAGCAACAACAACAACAACAACAACAACAACAACAACAACAACAACAACAACAACAACAACAACAACAACAACAACAACAACAACAACACAACAACAACAAGATCAAGAAGAAGAAGAAGAAAAAAAATCAGAAAATATCAAACAACAACAACAACAACAACAACAACAACAACAACAGCTCCCTCTTCTAGAGAGAGAGAGAGAACGTGACTCACTGTTCCTGAAAAAAATTCCTGATCAGCCAACTTGTGGTGCCTACCTCGGACTGCCTACAGTCAGCACCAGTAGCTTGCTTGACACACTGAACCGCCAGCACGAAAGTCCTAGTCTGTGACCGACGCGCCGGGGCGATGATCCAGGAACCATTACCAGGTTAATGGTACCTCTTCTCTTTTCCATTTTTGTTTCAGCTTATTCTCCTCATTTATTCCTTCCTCGGTGACGGAGTTGTCATTTTTCCCCTCCCTCAATTATACACATTTTGTCGGAAATATATTACACATTTTCAACTATGTCCCCCTTTTGGTCATCGTTCCCTTCCCTCGCATCACCCACTTGCATCCCACTTGTGACAGCTTCCGTTTCCTCCTCCTTTTCCTCTACCCCTCACTGCTCTCATCAGCCCCCTATTGTCTACCATCTTCAAAAAATCCTCCCCCTCCCTCACCTCCACTTCTCACTTAAATGTTACCCCCTTCCCCCCTCACTTCCCCCCTTCACCTCCCCCTCCCTCCCTAAAAATTAATAACACCCCCATGCTCTCACAGCCCCCCATTGTCTACCACTTTAAAAAAACCCTACCCCCCCTCACCTTCATTTCTCATTAAATCGCTTACCCCCTTCCCCTCCTCATTTCCCCCCTTCACCTCCCCCTCCCATCTCACCTATAAAAAAATGACACCTTGGCAACTTTTGGGGTATCGTTACTTTTAAAATGTTTAAAAATTTGGAAAAGTGGTTTCGCAGTCCAGTGAAAAGGTTGAAAAAAACCATTGCTAAATGTCTCATTTATAAACAAATTTCTATTATTTTCTTGCTCCCCACAAAAACCATCGGGGTTTTTTTAACTTTCCAAAATTTAGATTTTTAGCCCCAAATAGAAATGGCAGCAAAATTTTCTCGGGACTCTCTTCAGTTTTCTATTTATTTTTTTTAATTCTCGACACAAATTTTTGTCTAGAGAATAAAGGGGCCCTTAAAAAATTTAAAATTTATTGTTTTGGGCATATTTAGAAACTTCTTCCCGTCTAGTTTGTTCCCGTGGAGTTAGACAGCAACGATGTTAAAATTAAGACCATGTGAAACATCGGGGTACTTTAGTTAAACTTTTCGCCACCCATGGTTTTATCAATACAAATTCCAGGGCAAACTTAAAGACGTAGAACTATGTACAGAAATGAGGGGAACAGTCCCCCCAACCTTTGGGGTTGGGCGAAATCACCGTATCGTGGAATTTTTCCAGACTACATGTTGTAGAATTGAACAAAAGATCATCCGTTTTTTTTCAAAAACTATTAATACTTCACTTTTTTCCATACTGATGGCCAAAATTTGCTTCAGTAAACAGTACTTGGTATACTTGTGTTGGCCCAGGGAAGACCTGGTCACACTGCCCGGAAAGGGGTTTTATTGGTGTAGCCCAGGGGGGGACCCGGTATCACTGCCCTGGAGAAGGTTTATTTGGTGTAGCCCAGGGAAGACCTGGGCATCACGCCCCGGAGAAGGTTTAGTTGGGGGAGCCCAGGGGAAAACCTGGTCATCACTGCCCGGGGAAGGTTTAGTTGGTGTACCCAGGGGAAGACCTGGTTTATCACTGCCCTGGAAAGGTTGTATTGGTTAGCCCAGGGGAAGACCTGGGCACACTGCCCTGGGAAGGTTTTTTAAATTGGGTGCCCAGGGGAAGACCTGGTCATCACTGGGCCCGGGGGGGTTTTATTGGTGAGCCCAGGGGGAAAACCTGGCATCACTGCCCTGGAGGAGGTTTTAGTTTTTTAGCCCGGGAGGACCTGGTCATCACTGGCCTGGAGGAGGTTGAGTTGGTGTAGCCCGGGAGGACCTGGGCCCAACACTCCCTGGGGAGGTTGTAGTTGTGTAGCCCAGGGAGGACCTGGGCTCACGGCCTGGAGGAGGTTGTAGTTGGTGCCCAGGGGGGGACCTGGTCTCACTGCCCGAGGAGGTTTTAGTTGGTGTAGCCCAGGGGGGGACCGGTCATCACGCCCTGGAGGAGGTTTTTTTTTAGTTGGTGTAGCCCCGGGGGGGACCTGGCATCACGCCCGGAGGGGGTTGTAGTTGGTGACCCCGGGAGGGGAAAGGGGGGGGGGGGGGGGAGGGGGGGGGGGGGGGGAGGGGGGGGGGGGGGGGGGGTTTTAGGGGGGAGAGGGGGGGGAAAGGGAGGAGGGAAGGGGGAGGGGGGGAAACCTGGTCCACTGCCCTGGAGGAGGTTGTATTTGGGGGTAGCCCAGGGGGGACCGGTCATACTGGCCCGGAGAGGGGTTTTAGGGTGTACCCGGAAAGGACCCGGGCACACTGCCCTGGAGGGGGTTTAGTTGGGGAGCCCAGGGGGACCTGTCTCACTGGCCTGGAGGAGGTGTAGTTTGGTTAGCCCAGGGAAGACCCCGGTACACTGCCCCGGGGGAGGGTTTTAGTTGGGGTAGCCCAGGGAAAAACCTGGTATCACTGCCGAGGGGGTTTTAGTTTTGGGGTTGCCCAGGGGGAAGACCTGGGCACACTGCCTGGGAGGTTGTAGTTGGTGGCCCAGGGGAAGACCTGGGCATCATGGCCTGGGGAGGTGAAATTGGTGTAGCCCGGGGGAAAACCTTGGGCATCATGCCCCGGGGGAGGTTGTGTGGTGTAGCCGGGGGGGGACCTTATCACTGCCCCCGGGAGGTTGGTTGGTGTTTTTCCCGGGGGAAACCTGGGCATCACTGGCCCGGAGGAGTTGTAGTTGGTGTTTCCCCGGGGAAGACCTGGGCATCACTGCCCGGAGGGGGTTGTAGTTGGGGGGGTAGCCAGGGGGGACCTGGTCATCATGCCCTGGAGGAGGTTTTAGTTGGGGTAGCCCAGGGGAACCTGGTCAACACTGCCCCCGGAAAGGTTGTTTTGGGTTTTCCCAGGGAAGACCTGTCATCACTCCCTGGGGGTTGAGTTGGTGTACCCAGGGGGAAAACCTTATCACTTCCCTGGAGAAAGGGTTTTGTTGGGGTAGCCCGGGAGGACCTGGGCTCAGCCCTGGGGGAGGGTTTTTATTTTGGGGTAGCCCAGGGGAAAACCTGCATCACTGCCTGGAGGGGGTTTTAGTTGGTGTACCCAGGGGGGGCCTGGGCATCACTTTTCCCTGGGGTTGTAGTTTGGGGAGCCCAGGGGAAGACCGGGATCACTCCCTGGAGGGTTGTAGTTGGTTACCCCCGGGGGGGAAAACCGGCCTACTGCCCTAAGGGGGTTTGTAGTTGTGTACCCCGGGGAAACCTGGGCATTCCCCCGGCCCCGGAAAGGTTGTGTTGGTGTACCCAGGGGGAAAACCCCCCCATCACTGCCCGGAGAGGGTTTGTTGGTGTAGCCCAAAACCTTCATCACTGCCCCGGAGGAGGTTGAAATTGGGGTGCCCAGGGGAAACCTGGGCACACTGCCCTGAGGAGGTTGTAGTTGTGTAGCCCAGGGGAAACCTGGCTCACTGGGGCCCGGAGGAGGTTTAGTTGGTGTAGCCCAGGGGAAGACCGGTCTCACTGGCCCCGGAGAGGTTTTAGTTGGTAGCCCCGGGGAAACC
>NC_069442.1:30008123-30059195 GCF_026875155.1 Cherax quadricarinatus
GTATTATGACAACAGCAACGGCAACTATAACCTCACAGGAAAAGAAAAACAACAGTCATACAGGCAGCTACGAGGCACCAAGAACAACAGCATCACTGTGATCAAAGTAGCAGCACAGCAGCAGCTGCACAGGCAGCATTAAATTCACAACCATCTACAACAAAACTTCCACCCCCTCCCTCCCCCTCCCCTCCCCCAGCATTTAAACCACAACCCCCAGTTCACCTCCCGTGGTCACCTTCTGACCCCCAGAACAGCGACACATGAATTGTGTGATTGCAACAGCTGGGGCAACACTCAGCCCTCCCGTGTGCAACAGACCCCATGCCAGGCTGCCACTTTGTTACACCGTGGGCCGGCTTTATCTATCCATGTTAATTCTACTCAGAGCCATCAATGACCCATCACTGAAAATAGCCATATCTCCTCACAGTGCTGCTCTTGTCCCGAAGTTGTGTATACTGCATATTCCAAATTTATTACCCTAATTCCTCGGCATGCTGTAATCGCTGAAAACCGTATTAGGCGGTCATGTATGGCATAGCGAACATTATTTCTGTTTTAAAATCTATTTGTACAACTGACATAGGCCTTGTGACATGTATGAATTGCCATTATAGAAAGGAATTCCTCCCCTTTGTTATGCAGAGCATTTTGTACGGGGGGGGGTGGGGGGCGGGTTGGGGATGTGCTCGGGGCGGGTGATGGCGCCGTGGGGGCGGGGGTGCGTGGGTTGGGGCGGGCGTGGGGGGGGGTGGGCGGGGGGGGGGGTTCAGACGGGAGGCGGATGAGGGGGTGATGGTTTTTCTTTTTTTTTTAGATAAGGGGGGGGGGGGGGGTGTATAAAGGTGAAGGGGACCTAAGTGTAGTGGGTTGGTTCTGTGGTTGTTGGTTTGTTGCTAAGTGTTTGGTTCGTTCAAAGTGGTCTTAAAAAAAGGTGTGGTTCCTTAAGTGTTGTGTTCGGCGGTGAGTGGTTTGTTTTGTGGTTAGTGTTTGTTGGGGCGGTGCTCGGTCGCGGTCAAAATGGTGTAAATGGGGGGGCAAAGTGGGGATTGGGACGAATGAAGGTTGGGGGATGGGGGTGACGGGAGGGGGTACATTGGAGGGTAGCAGTAGTTTTTTTGATGAGTGGTGAGTGCAGTGGGTGGTTACTCTCTGGGATGACCGTTGAATACGGGTGCGGGGTTTGGGGGGTAGTTTCACGCGACACGAAAAGGAAATAATCAATTACTCCCCCCACATATACTAACAAGTTTGTGGAAGAGGAGGACGAACCCCCGTATATACATAGTCTAGCTGGGCTGAACTAAAATAAGTTCCGTTACCGTTTTCGTCTAACGTGAGAAGACACTAAAAAAACAAAAAAGTCTTCCTGTATTATTTCAGCTGCAACCCCACTGGTGTAGTTGTCTTCATGTTGCTGTAGTGTTTGAGAGGAGGACCCTCAATGACTGACGAAAAAAATTGCCACAGACCAGGGGGTTTCTTATTTCTTTTTCCGCCGTTTTCTGGGTGGGTTTCATCTTTCCAACTTGTTTTGTATATATGGGGAGATAAAATAGAGACAAGTTGCTGTATGAGCGATTCTTTGTTTTTGACTATGTTTCGCTCACAGTGACTTTTATAAGTCACAAACCACATTTCATTTTTCCATCGTTGTCTGTATTTTATGCCAGTAACCTTTTAGTCTCTATGAGAGGCGACTGCTCCCCTTTGAACCCCTTTATTGTCCACTGACGAGTACTGATAACACACTGGGATGCGCCAAAAATCCTTAATTTGACACATATAAAAGCTAGTGTATACTTATTCACTATGCCAGATTAATAACTCACGTTGGAAAAAGGAGAAACAAATAAGACAAAATACCGTGGACTGAAACACCAACCAAACAATTGTGGACTTAGTTAAAGTAAAATGGTTTCCACGTCGCCATAGGAGACATCGTTATGTCTTCCTATGTGTCCGGGTTATTTGTAGGTATGTGTTGTTGATAGAAGAGATAAAGTATTAGTTTGGGAGTTACCACATCCATTTTATTGTGTGTACGGGCTGTCTCCTTGGCGTGGTACTGCCTCGGCATACGCAAAATATAAATCAAAACTTTGGCCTTAAAAATCAAACTGCAGGACAAAGGATTGTTATCGAAATATATTCTAATTTTTGTGGGGGGCTCTAATGTGATATTTAGAAATAGATTTTTCACAACAATTAACCAGCCATTATTAACTAACAGTTTAAAGTTAAACTAATGGTGGGTAATAGAATATATGCGATTTTAAACGTTAATAGAGATGTTTTTATTTTAGATGGTCGCACTGATAGATGAAAAGTAGCGTCGGCTGGCGCCTTATATATTAGCTCGATGCTTTCGCTGTATAACTGAGGCCCGTAATGGTGGACTCCTGCGGTCAACCAATTGCCCTTCAACCAGATTGATTACCGGGTTTATAATCACCGCCACCACCAGCATCACTTGCTCGCTCTCTCCTGGTCTCGTTTAGTCTCGCTGGATGGTTTTTTTTGTTACCGCGTTCTCTTGCTTGCTCTCTCCCTCTCTCTCTCTCTCTCTCTCTCTCTCTCTCTCTCTCACTCTCTCTCTACTCTCTCTCTCTCTCTCTCTGCTATCCCCACATTGTCATCTAACTCTTGTACCTCCATGCTGGTGACCAGCTCTTGATCCACCGAACTGGATAAAAAACAATTCCACCTCCCATCCCCCCCCGGCGTTCGCGTAATTCATTTCGACTTTACGCACCAAATAAAATACTAATGACCCACATACGATGCGTACCCACATTTTCCCGCTTATTTTTTTTTCACTTTGTGGGGCGCTGCTTGAATCGTTATTCTCAGCGTGCCGCTTCCCTCTCCAGATCTTGAGCACATACCGTTAACGCACTGTTGGTCTAGGTCTGTGTATGTGTACGTGCGTGCGCCGTACACACACACCACCACACACACACAAACACACACACACACAACACACACACAGATCACACACACACACACACACACACTCACACCACAACCACTCACAACAAACAAGAAAAAAAACAGCGCCCTGAACCACCTCTAAGGACAGCACATCGTTGGGATCTCTCAGCGGGACGGTATATTTAATGCCTGACGTACGGGAAAAAGCGTAACTTAGCCCCCCCCAGGGCTCCTCTCTGAGACATGAGACCCATAAAACAACAGCTGTGCAATCAACAAAAAGAAGCTACACGTAACGCACACAGCCGAGAGATAATGGGGCAAAAATCCATGAATAAGAAAAAATGGCCCGGAGAGATGGGTTAGCGGAGAGACCATGTTTGTAGGCCCCGTCTCCCAGCAGTGTCGTAACTGCCTGCCTGGCAGTGAATACTTGGAGACAGTGCTAAGAGGCATTGTGTTCATGATGATTGTTGGTAATGATGATCAATGGTTTCGATAAAAAATAAATTTCCTAAGTTGTGTGCATGTGTGTGTGTGTATGTGTGTGGGGGGGGGCGGGGTCACGGGGGTGGGCGTGTGTACCTGCCCTAACACAAACACACGCACGTAAATCCTCGTCTGCTGAAGCTGTCTGGGGGTGATTTAGGCAGCTGGTAGCCGGAGCTACGACGCCCTCCATCGTGTTCAGTACGAACAATGATCATTTATTGTCTGCCTGCATTACCATAACCGTGTGTCAAATACTTGCCTCGACCACATGTCTGCTGCTGCTGCTACTGTCACTCCTCCTGTTCCCTCTCCTTCCTCCTCCTCCTCCTTCTCCTGTTCCCTCTCCTCCTCCTCCCTCCTTTCTCCTGTTTCCCTCTCCTCTCCTCCACTCTCCTTCTACTTCCTTCCCTCTCCTCCTCTACCCCCTCCTTCTCCTCTTCCCTCTCCTCTTCATGTACACTTGCACCTGATCTTCCTTGTACCGCTCAATACCGTCTACGGTATTGAGAGGTACAATGGTACCTCTCGATGATATACAATACCGACAAGATGAAGAATTAAACACATAAGGAACGTGTCTAATTCTTCACGAGTTAAGGTGTTTGCCCCCATGTTATTATTATTATTATATTACTGGAGAAGTGTTAAATCCTAAGGGCTATATAGCCCCTGGGGAATGGGAGGTAATTAGGTTTGGTCCATGGAAGGGTAAAGAATCTCAAACTCCTTGAATCAAGAGCTCTTCACTAGCATCAAAACTATCCCCCTCCCCCCCTCCCCCCCTCTCCCGCGGGATGGGGAAAAGATAAATATATAACAGACGAACTTACAATTTTTGTCAGGTTTAAAAAACCTGTCCACATCAGAGGGTCACCTGCCCACACACAGTTAATAATTAATCCCAAAAATGTGATAAAATCAATTTTTTAGGCGTTTATCCCCCTAGAAATACATCCACTTTTCTGGTATATACAATGAGAAATACCTTGTCTGGATGCTATGCACTGAGAACATACCTTCATATAACCATAAATTTTACCGCCTCTCTTTGTTTTATTCTCCGAGAGATACAACCGTTGTGTGTTCCCTACGTCAGAACATCATCATGTATTTACTCTGTTTTTTAAATTACTAAACTCTAAACGAAAGTTTTGATAGACGGGTTGTTGCTCCCTTTTCTGGGTCAGAGGGGTTTCCCGGGTTGCTCCCTTTCCCTAGTTCAACAGGTGGATTCGGGTTTGCTGCCTTCCCTAGTTCAACAGGGGGATTCAGGTTGCGTTTCCTAGTTCAACGGGGGTTAGGTTGCTGCCTTCCTAGTTCAACGGGTGGTTCAGGTTGCTCCCTTTCCTATTTAACAGGTGGTTTCCCGGGTTTCCGCCTTCTTAAGACGAAGGTAAGTCCAAGTCCCTACCTCCCCCACCCTGGGGTACAGAGGGGTCCAGGTTGGTCCCCTTCCCACCCGGGGGGAAGCAGGTGATCCGTTTCCCTACCCCCCCCACCTGGGTTGCAGGGGGTCGGGATTCCCCTCCCCCCCCAAGGGGTAGCGGTGGTCCGGGCCCGGGCAGGTATAATGAACAGAGGGAACACAAGTTAATTAAGTGACTTCAACTGGCTTATTGCACCTTTCTCTTGACCTTTCATCTCGCAGTAGCTTCTACCTGAGATATTTCTCATTCCTCGAGTGACAAAAGAAACAAAATTAAATATATCTTTTTCCTAACTCAATTGTGTTCTGATTTTTTCCCCAAAGGGTCGTATTTTCCATAAAAACAGCACTACTTGCCTCCTACTGCTACAGGCCAGCAACGATCCTAACTGAAATCAAGGACTTCCAATGGAAATCAAGGACTCCCAAGGGAAATGAAGGTCCCCAGTGGAAATCAAGGACCTCCAATGGCAATCAAGGACCCCACTGGAAATCAAGGATCCCTTTTAAAAATAAGTTACTATTACATAATTTGTGTAACAGTTTTTTTTAAAGTGTACCTTACCAAAAATGATTATACTTAAAAAACCATTCTTTACTCCACTTTTCCTCCCGCTCCACTCCATACGCTACTTAGTACACCATACATACTCCAGTTCACGCAACACACAAACTTACACTCCGCTACACTCCGTGCGCGCCGATGCAAAGCCCAATATCCTCATAACAACCCCAACCCCAACAGGGCCCCGTTCTTAAAACACGAAAATTACCTACGTTTAATTTAAATTAAAGTTACAGTCCAGCCACTCTCCAGTTACGAAACTCGCCTATATAGCTTCGATCCCGGTTACTGGGTTTACAGGCGGGCGGGGGGGGGGGTTGCGAAGTGGTAAGGTGGTTCGTGATCCAGTCTTCTCGGGTTGGTACGGACTGAAAAAGCGGCAGGACATCAGTTTTTGATTTTACCGTCGAAGTGGACGGTTTATTGTGCACCGCAATCTGTGGACTCACCCTACTCAGTCGAAAAAAAAAAAGAGCTCCCGTGGAAAGAAATATTTGACTGACTTATTTTTTGTTATCCACGCAATTTACTTTGTTTAATAATTTTAGTTATGAGAACTGTGCGTAAATAAACGTATTACCAAAACTAGTGTACTGGCACCCGTATCCATCACGTTAACGATAATTATACCTTATTATCAGCTCTTAAAACTTTCTTGTGGCCGGGACTGGTAGTTAATTTAGTCCCTCACACGACCCCAAGAGGGAATAGCAGAAGGGGAGATATATACAGGGAGGAGGGGCAAGGGGGGACTTAACAATGAGGAACGTGAATAGGAAAGGGTTTTAAGAAATGGTTACCCCAGGAGGAGTGAGACTGGGTTTGGTTTTCCCGGCCGCCGTAACACTTCCAACCATTTTTCTTTCCGCGGTACCCGTTCTAAGTCAGGTGGAACGAAATCGTTTTTTCACCTTTGTTTACGCCTCAGGTGAAGGTAATGCGTAAGAAAGGGCCCCCAGATTTTTCCTTAGTAGGATTGTTTCTAACGTACGGGCAAGGATTTTGTCGTTCACAGAAACTCAAATACTCGTACGCAAACGCAAAACAAATACACACCACACACACACATACCTCACACCAATCATCCCGCAAAACTAAACTGGTTTGCCCTAACGCCCGAGAGGGGGAAAAAATAGGGGTTTTTTTTAAAAGCAGGTGGAGGTTTATAACAGTTGCCACCGTTGCCTGGGAATCCCCCAACACCCTCAATTTTTGCTGTGCCTGCCTATTACCGGCCCTTACAGCTACCAAAAAGCAGGCCCACGCCCAACCCTCTTCCCACCCCATACTTTTTCCACCCCCCCCCCCCCCCAACCCCACCCCCCCCCCACCCCCCAAAAAAAAAAAAAAATTTTTTTTAAAAAAAAAAAAAAAAAAAAAAAAAAAAAAATAAGTAAGACAAAAGAAAGGAGGGAGAAATAAAAGGGGAGACCTAAGGAAAAAAAGAAGATAAAATTAAAGAAAAAAAAACAGAGAGATTTTTGAACCAAAGTTTTAAGCAGTTTTCATTTCCGAAAACCGCTGGACCCGACCACATTTTTTCCGTCCCTCCCAACCCCTTTAATTCTTGGGGCATTTAAACGGTTAATTTTGGGGTCTGAGGTTAGGTCTAGAGTTATTTTTTTCCCCGGCCAGTTATTTATTCTGTGAGCCAGAAACTTGCAGTTTTTAAAAGAACATTAAAAAATTAAAAAGGAGGAAACTGCAGGAGGGCCCGTTGGCCCTACTAGGCAGGTCCCTTTTTTTCAATTCATCCCTAACAAACATTTGCCTACCCAATTTTCAATGCTACCCCAAAAAATAAGCTCTGATGTGCAAAATCCCACAAATCCAACCCCCCCCATCAAGATTTATCCAACCTAAAAATAAACTACCCAAGTCCTAGCCTCAATAACCCAACTAGGTAGACTGTTCCACTCATCTAACCCTATTTTCCCAAAACCAAAACTTTCCCATGTCCTTTCTAAAACTAAACTTATCTAATTTAAATCCATTACTGCGGGTTCTCTCTTGGAGAGATATCCTCAAGACCTTGTTAATATCCCCTTTATTAATACCTATCTTCCACCTATACACTTCGATCAGGTCTCCCCTCATTCTTCGTCTAACAAGTGAATGTAACTTAAGAGTCTTCAATCTTTCTTCATAAGGAAGATTTCTAATGCTATGTATTAATTTAGTCATCCTACGCTGAATGTTTTCTAACGAATTTATGTCCATTCTGTAATATGGAGACCAGAATTGAGCTGCATAATCTAGGTGAGGCCTTACTAATGATGTATAAAGCTGCAGTATGACCTCTGGACTTCTGTTGCTTACACTTCTTGATATAAATCCCAGTAATCTATTTGCCTTATTACGTACGCTTAGGCATTGCTGTGGCAATATAATCACAAATGCAGTATAATGTGATCCTTTATTGACTACGTTTCGCCCACACAGTGGGCTTTTTCAAGTCACAAACAGAACTACCTGGGGTGGAAGGAACGCGAGTATTTATAGTCCGGCTGAGGTCAGGTGAAGAATGCTGCATATGATGATGTACCGAGTGGGGTTATAGAGTCTAAAAACTTGGGTAGCTTGGAAAGGAGATTGGATAAGTTTGTGAGCAGACCTTCTACAGTGTTCTTATGTGGGATAGCGATGAAGAAGTTTCTTGGCAAGTGGTTCAGCTATGTTATAGAAGCCACTATTCTGGTTGAAGTTGTCGGATATAGAAATAAGTGATGATTCCAGGATTCTTCGGTATTGAGTGTTGTCTTCTGTGGCGATAAGTCTTGAGTTTCTGTAGTTTATCAAGTGGTTGTGTGAATTACGGTGTTGTACGCAGGCATTCCTTGTGTCGTCAGACCTGCTTGCGTATTGGTGTTCTGAAATACGTGTTTGGAGGTCCCTTGATGTTTCGCCCACGTATAACTTGTTGCAGCCATTACAAGGGATTATGTATACCCCTGCAGAGGATGGAGGCTTGTCCTGCCTACTACTGGTGATGTCCTTGATGGTCGTGGTTGTGGAGGTAGATACTTGGAATGATGTTTTGGCAAAGATGTTGGAAACATGTTTGGCAATGGAGTTGGTGGGAAGGACTATGTATCTCTTCTCGGCAGTGTCTTCTCTGGGTGTGTTGAAGATGTTTAATGCTCGCCGTCTGCAGTCTCTGATGAAGTGACGAGGATAGTGGAGTTTAGAAAATACTTGTTCAATTATAGTGCATTCTTCCTCAAGGAACTCGTGCACTCAGAATCTGCAGCAACGAGTTCCTTGAGGAAGAATGCACTATAATTGAACAAGTATTTTCTAAACTCCACTATCCTCGTCACTTCATCAGAGACTGCAGACGGCGAGCATTAAACATCTTCAACACACCCAGAGAAGACACTGCCGAGAAGAGATACATAGTCCTTCCCACCAACTCCATTGCCAAACATGTTTCCAACATCTTTGCCAAAACATCATTCCAAGTATCTACCTCCACAACCACGACCATCAAGGACATCACCAGTAGTAGGCAGGACAAGCCTCCATCCTCTGCAGGGGTATACATAATCCCTTGTAATGGCTGCAACAAGTTATACGTGGGCGAAACATCAAGGGACCTCCAAACACGTATTTCAGAACACCAATACGCAAGCAGGTCTGACGACACAAGGAATGCCTGCGTACAACACCGTAATTCACACAACCACTTGATAAACTACAGAAACTCAAGACTTATCGCCACAGAAGACAACACTCAATACCGAAGAATCCTGGAATCATCACTTATTTCTATATCCGACAACTTCAACCAGAATAGTGGCTTCTATAACATAGCTGAACCACTTGCCAAGAAACTTCTTCATCGCTATCCCACATAAGAACACTGTAGAAGGTCTGCTCACAAACTTATCCAATCTCCTTTCCAAGCTACCCAAGTTTTTAGACTCTATAACCCACTCGGTACATCATCATATGCAGCATTCTTCACCTGACCTCAGCCGGACTATAAATACTCGCGTTCCTTCCACCCCAGGTAGTTCTGTTTGTGACTTGAAAAAGCCCACTGTGTGGGCGAAACGTAGTCAATAAAGGATCACATTATACTGCATTTGTGTTTATATTGCCATTGTGTCGGTATTTTATACCATTTATTTCCAGGCATTGCTGTCTTGGTTTAAGGTTGCTGCTTACCATAACCCCCAAGTCCTTATCGCAATCTGTATGGTTAAGTTCTACATTATTTAACTTATAAGTGCTAGGGTAATGGACACTCCCGAGCTTCAGAACCTTGCATTTATCTACATTGAACTGCATCTGCCACTTTTCTGACCAAGAGTAGAGTTTGTCTAAATCCTCCTGAAGTTCCCTACATCTACGTTTGAATCAATTATCCTACCTATCTTCGTGTCATCGGCGAATTTGCTCATATCACAAGTAATTCCTTCATCAAGATCATTGATATATATTATAAACAACAACGGGCCCAAGACTGATCCCTGTGGAACGCCACTTGTTACTGATCCCCACTCGGATTTAACCCTATTTATGGACACTCTTTGCTTCCTGTCTGTGAGCCATGATTCGATCCACGAGAGCACCCTTCCCCCAATGCTATGAGCTGCTACTTTCTTCAACAGTCTTTGGTGCGGAACTCTAAAATCTAAGTAAATAATATCAAATTCTTTATCGTGGTCAACAGCCTCAAAAGCTTTACTGAAGAAAGTTAATAAATTAGTTAGACAAGACCGGCCTCTTGTGAATCCATGCTGAGTATCATTAATCAAGCTATGCTTATCGAGATGGCTTCTTATAATCTCAGCTATAATTGACTCTAGTAATTTGCCTACAATTGAGGTCAGGCTTATTGGGCGGTAATTTGACGGTAACGACTTGTCCCCTGTTTTAAAATAGGATTACATTAGCCATCTTCCACATATCAGACACTGCACCTGTTTGAAGAGATAAATTAAAAATATTAGTTAATGGTTCACAGACTTCCATTTTGCATTCCTTTAGAACAATTGAAAAAACCTCATCAGGACCCGGTGACTTATTTTGCTTCAGTCTGTCTATCTGCTTCACAACCATTTCACTAGTGACTGTGATGTTACATAATTTATCTTCTTCTGATCCACTATAAAAATTAATTACCGGAATATTATTAGTGTCTTCCTGTGTAAAAACCGAGAGAAATATTATTTTAAAATCGAGCACATTTCATTCTCTTTGTCATAAGATGCCCATAGTTATTTTTAAGGGACCTATCTTATCTCTGACTTTTGTTCTATAGACCTGGAAAAAACTTTTTGGGTTAGTTTTAGAATCCCTAGCAACTTTAATTTCATAGTCCCTTTTAGCTTTTCTTATCCCCTTTTTAATGTCCCTCTAATGTCAATATACTGATTCATAAGATGACCCTCGCCTCTTTTGATACGCCTATAAATTCCTTTCTTATGCCCTAGTAGATATTTCAGCCTATTATTCATCCATTTTGGGTCATTTCTATTTGATCTAATTTCTTTATAAAGGATAAACGTTCTTTGAGCAGCATGTATGTGTTCAGAAAACTGTCATATTGATAGCTCTCTTCGTTACCCCAGTCAACAGATGATAAGTGTTCTCTAAGCCCATCGTAATCTGCTAAGCGAAAATCTGGGACTGTTACTGAGTTATCCCTACTATCATACTTCCATTCAATTCTACATGTAATTGATTTGTGGTCGCTGGCACCCATTCCTCTGAAACTTCTAAATTATTAACAAGGGATTCATTGTTTGCCAGAACTAAGTCAAGCAGGTTATTACCCCTTGTAGGTTCTGTCACAAACTGCTTCAAAAAACAATCCTGAACTACTTCTAAGAAATCGTATGATTCTAAATTCACAGTTAAGAAATTCCAATCAATATGACTAAAGTTAAAGTCTCCTAGAATTACTACATTATCGTGCCTTGTGGCCCTAACAATTTCCTCCCATAGTAGTCTCCCCTGGTCCCTATCTAAATTTGGGGACGTATATCACACCTAAAATTAATTTTTTCATGCCCCTCTGAAAATTCTATCCAAACAGACTCTGTACGTGTTACTTCAGACTTAATACCTGTTTTTATGCAACAGTTCAAGCGATCTCGGACATACAATGCCACCCCACCCCCCTTCCCGATACTTCTATCTACTTGGACAATTAAAACCCTGAATGTGACATTCTGCAGTCATGTCCCGACTTTTTGAATTAAACCACGTCTCAGTAATGGCAAATACATCTATGTTACCTGCACTAGCAACTAGTCTCAACTCGTCCATCTTATTCCTAGCACTGCGACTATTTGTGTAATAAATATTTAATGACCCTCCTATCTCTTTACCCTTCCTGCTCCTTTCTGTTATTCCACTAAACCTATTACTGTCATTGTCAATTAGTGCCACTGGCTTTCCAATATCCTCCTCATTTTTGCCTATTACTAGTTCCCTAGTACTCATGTTACTACCCTGCGACTTCACAGTTTTCCCGCCAAAACCCATACCACTAACTATTCCTAGTTTAAAGATCTAACAGCTCCCTCCACTGCGTTGGCCAGTGCTCCCACCCCATACCTAGACAAGTGAACCCCATCCCTGGCATACATGTCATTTCTGCCATAGAAGAGGTCCCAGTTGTCAATGAATGTTACCGCATTTTCCTTACAGTATTTGTCCAGCCAGCAATTGACACCAATTGCTCTGGACAACCATTCATTTCCAACTCCTCTCCTTGGCAAAATGCCACATATGACAGGTTTGCCACCCTTCTTCCTAATTATCTCTATTGCTGACCTATACCTGCTAATCAGGTCCTCACTCCTACGTCTGCCAACATCGTTGCCTCCAGCACTGAGACAGATAATAGGATTGCTCCCATTACCTCTCATGATGTCATCCAGACGGATAACAATATCCTTCATCCCAGCCCCAGGAAAACATACTCTCTGCCTCCTACTCCTATCCTTCAAACAGAATGCCCTATCCATGTACCTAATCTGGCTATCCCCAACAACAACAATCATCCTCTCGTTCAGTCTACATAATCAGAGAGATTTTATCAGCTCTTGGGAGACTAAGGAATCAATCTTGGCTACTCAACCCGTCCTCACAGGATGAACATAATACGTGACTATTTTAAGGGTACGTACTTTCGGCCAGAAAACTCGCTGTCAGACGTTTCGCCCACTTTTTTTAACTTGCTTGTTTGTGATTGAATATGCCAATAACCTAACCTAACCTGCCTTACAACTGGGTCTTGACAATGGTCTAGGAGAGACCGAAACGTTGTCAAAAGTGCGAAGGTTTGCTGAATTGTTCCGGCCACAATATTGTGACTTTTTAGTCATTCTAATCTATCTTACACTAACTTAACCTAACCTAGCCTACCCTAACCTAACCTAACCTAACCTAACCTAACACTAAATTAACCTAACCTAACACTAACCTAACCTAACCTAACCTAACCTAACACTGACCTAACCTAACCTAACCTAACACTAACCTAACCTAACCTAACCTAACACTAACCTAACCTAACCTAACCTAACACTAACCTAACCTAACACTAACCTAACCTAACCTCAACCTAACCTAACCTAGCCTAACCTAACCCTAACCTAACCTAACCTAACCTAACACTAACCTAACCTAACACTAACCTAACACTAACCTTACACTAACCTAACCTTACCTAACCCTAACCTAACCTAACCTAACCTAACCTAACCTAACACTAACCTAACCTAACCTAACCTAACCTAACACTAACCTAACACTAACCTTACACTAACCTAACCCTAACCTAACACAAACCTAACCTAACCTAACCTAACACTAACCTAACCTAACACTAACCTAACCTAACCTAACCTAACACTAACCTAGCATAACCTAACCTAACCTAACCTAACACTAACCTAACCTAACCTAACACTAACCTAGCATAACCTAACCTAACCTAATCTAACCTAACCTAACCTAACACTAACCTAACACTAACCTAACCTAACCTAACCTAACCTAACACTAACCTAACACTAACCTAACCTAACACTAACCTAACACTAACCTAACCTAACACTAACCTAACCTAACACTAACCTGACCTAACCTAACATTAACCTAACACTAACCTAACCTAACCTAACCTAACCCTAACCTAACCTAACACTAACCTAACACTAACCTAACCTAACACTAACCTAACCTAACCTAACCTAACACTAACCTGACCTAACCTAACCTAACACTAACCTAACACTAACCTAACCTAACCTAACTTAACTTAACCTAAGCTAACACTAACCTAACCTAACCTAACCTAACGCTAACCTAACCTAACCTTACACTAACCTAACTTAACCTAACCTAACCTAACCTAACCTAACACTAACCTAACCTAACCTAACACTAACCTAACACTAACCTAACCTAACCTAACTTAACTTAACCTAAGCTAACACTAACCTAACCTAACCTAACACTAACCTAACACTAACCTAACCTAACCTAACCTAACCTAACCTAACCTAACACTAACCTAACCTAATCTAACCTAACCTAACCTAACCTAACCTAACCTTACCTAACCTAACCTAACCTAACCTAACCTAACCTAACACTAACCTAACCTAACACTAACCTAACCTAACACTAACCTAACCTAACACTAACCTAACCTAACCTAACCTACCTTAAATCTAAAATAATAATTCTGTGAACAGACCATGTACCTAAACTGACACTGGGTAATATTTAAAAAGCGAGAAGCGTTTCTGGCTACAAGCCTCCAAAGACCAGTCACTGTGAACGAACTTATATCATAATATTCCTCTCTAACAGGCCAGAAACTGCAGCTTCTCCCTCACTGCCCCTCACCAAGCAACACCCCTCTGTTTTTCCCCTCAGTCCCTGCCTTTGAGGGCGCCATGTATCTCACTTGGTTAGAGATAATAGCCAAGTTCTAGGTTCTATTCCCTGGTAGGATAAATACATGAGTGTGTCTCCTTACATACTTACTAGGCAACCTAGCAGTAAATATAGGTAACTATTTATTAATGTAACTATGAACGAATGATATTGATCAATAACAACACTGCACTAGCCAAGGACTCGAACCCATGTTGTACTGGCCTGCCTCACGGTAAGCGAGAACCACATGACACTTTAACCCACACTACCACCAGATCCTACAAGAATGGCGCAGCCAGCAGAGGTAGCTGTTTTACCGCTATCCGAGGACATACGGTGGTGTGGGAGCTTCTAAGCCAGGAGTGCGTTAGACGAAAGTTGTGAGCCGAATCCAGGTGAAAGATGTGTTAGAACACTCCACTACCTGTTGGTATGTCACATCCCCATGTAGGACAACACTTGCGTTTTGAGTGAGGATTTTGTAAAGCTACATTGAGTGACATCCGTCGGTTATCCTGGGTTAACTTGGGTTTATAACCCTCTACCTACCTACCTGGAGTCTACCTGGAGGGTATTCCGGGGATCAACGATCCCGCGGCCCGGTCCACGACCAGGCCTCCCGGTGGATGAGGGTCAGATCAACCAGGCTGTTACTGCTTTCCGCACGTAGTCCAACGTACGAACCACAGCCCGGCTGATCCGGCACCGACTTTTTTTTTTTATATTTTATTTAAAACAATGGGCACCGACTTTAGGTATCTGTCCAACTCCCTCTTGAAGACAACCAGGAGCCTACTGGTAATGCCCCTCATGGCTGGTGGAGGCTGTTGAAAAGTCTTAGGCCCCAGACACTTATTTTGTTTTCTCTTAGTGTACCAGTGGCGCCCCTACTTTTCACTGGGGGTATGTTGCAGCGCCTGCCAAGTCTTTTGCTTTCGTAGGAAGTGATTTCTGTGTGCAGATTAGGAACCAGTCCCTCCAGAATCTCCCAGGTGTAGATTATGATGTATCCCTCTCTCCTGCGCTCCAGTGAGTAGAAGTCAAGTGCTTCAAGGCGTTCCCAGTAGTTAAGGAGTTTGACGGAACTTATGTGCAGTAAAGGTTCTCTGTACATTCTCTAGCTCTGCAATTTCACCTGCACTGAATGGGGATATTAATGTACAGCAGTATTCCAGCCTAGAGAATAAAATCCTCTTTTCACTACACCGTAAACCTGGGTTTTCATCTTGGTGTCGCCATCCTGTCAACTTAAGAAATAAGAATATAACAATTGAAAGGAGGAGCACTGAAGGAGGTCTACTGGCCTATGCTACTTTCCAATAGCTGTTTCTGCTCTTGTTATCTAATTTTAAAGCCTCTCAGAGTGCTAGCTTCAGCCTTGCTGAAGCTAGCACTCTGGCAGTTTGTTCCACTCCGGCAGTTTGTTCCACTCTGGCAGTTTGTTCCATTCGACTGCAACTCAACTGCGTCTTGCTGTGTAAGACACAATAGCTGGGTATTTGTTATCGTCAAAACGTTTCGCCTACACTGTAAACGTCTTCAGCTGAATAGAAAGCTGACATTGTTCTCACTTGCCTGTCGCATCCAGTCTAAGGATATATTACTCTTAAGACTATGAGAAGAATTTGCAATTAAGTGGAAGATTGAGCAGTACTTTAACTCGGTTAAATGGGGTGTGGAGTGGTGCCCACCCCATATACAACGTAGTGGTAAAACCCCTTAATTAGCGATAAAGAGGGGGGATCTAGACCCTTAACTCACGGAAATGAGAGGTTGGGTATACCTTCTTAAAATACTATAATGAGAGACGGGGATGGTTATTGTTCCTTAATAATCCAGGAAGAGCATGTATACGAAGGTATTCTGTTTACGTTGAGCTTATTCTTTAAGGATATTGATTAATAAATGCTTGAAGAGGTTAGCTTGGAGGGTGGATGAGTGAACTGGTAGGTACATGGTTCGGAGGACGACTTGGTGGATGTGTCTTTGCCTGGGTAGGGTTGAGTGCGTGTGCTGTGTTCAGTGTGTGTGCTGTGTTTGTGCTGTCCTGTATTCACTCCCACAACACTGCTACTCTTCCAAATTTAGTGCGCACGCATACGAAAGATCAAGGTGTGGCTAAAGTACTGTGTACTTTGAAGCAGAGTGCGCAGGTTCGAATCCCTCTGAGGGCAGAGATAATGTTTGTAAGTTAATTCGCCTGTTTGTAAATTGTCAAGTATGTATGTATATATATTCTTTTCGGACTTTTTACTCATTTCTGCAACATTGAAAGTTTCTGATATGTTGATTGCAACACAAAAGGCCTAGAGCTATCATTCAACTCTCCCTGGGGTTGTTTTGCTACCTGTATCGCTTGTTTGCGATTGTGTGTTTGTATATATATATATATATATATATATATATATATATATATATATATATATATAATATATATATATATATATATATATATATATATATATATATATATATATATATATATATATATATATATATATATATATATATATATATATATATATTATATATATATATATATATATATATATATATATATATATATATATATATATATATATATATATATATATATATATATATATATATATATATATATATATATAAAGTGTTGCCATTTTTTGTATTTTTGTCTTTGGAGAGGGTCGGGAATGTTTACCTAGCGTTCACCTGTTGACTCGTAATTAGGAGTCTTGTTTGGGGTGTATATTTGTCGAGGGGTGGAGACGTCAGCGGGCCGACCAGACTCTGGTCGGGTCAGGTACGGGGGTACGGGGGGGGGAGCGTGTAAGTCCAGGTGGGGCGGTTCGGGCCCGGCAAGTCGGTTCTGGCTCGTTGGGGTCGGGTCTGGTTGAGATGAAGGAGGAGGAGGGGGTGGAGGGGGTGGAGGGGGGAGGTGCTGGGAGTGAAGACATCCCTCATTAAGCTAAGTGCCGTTGCCACACCCTGGGGGTGGAGGGGGTGGAGCTGAATGGAGGAGGCCACATCACCCTCCATCTGCAGTATTGACTCCATTTTTGCCTCTCTCATGAGCGCCAGTTTTTCTCTTCAGATAAACGGGGCTGTTCTGTTGGACCCACCAGAGGCAGCTGTTACAATGGTACGACTGAAATTGCTTGACATAGAACCACAATAATGTGGAATGGATAAATGTGGAATGGATAAATAATCATGTTCGATGCTTGGAAAGTAGGGATGAAACTACCAGCAACAAGGAATATCTTCCTCCTTTCCTGGAACAGCGTGACCCCTGTTAAATATTATCTCCGCTGTCCTAGTGTAATCTTAGATTTAAGTTGTCAAAACTCTCGCGTCAAGGTTCCCTATGAAGATTAAAGTTCCAGTTCAGCCAGGAGCAGCATAGTCACAGGAAGATGGAAGGTCCTCGTTAGACAGTGCCAGGAGGTAATACCAAGGTTTGGAAGGTCCTCGTTAGACAGTGCCAGGAGGTAATACCATGATTTGGAAGACCCTCGTTAGACAGTGCCAGGAGGTAATACCAAGGTTTGGAAGGTGCTCGTTAGACAGTGCCAGGAGGTAATACCAAGGTTTGGAAGACCTTCGTTAGACAGTGCCAGGAGGTAATACCATGATTTGGAAGACCCTCGTTAGACAGTGCCAGGAGGTAATACCATGATTTGGAAGACTCTCGTTAGACAGTGCCAGGAGGTAATACCAAGGTTTGGAAGGTGCTCGTTAGACAGTGCCAGGAGGTAATACCAAGGTTTGGAAGGTCCTCGTTAGACAGTGCCAGGAGGTAATACCAAGGTTTGGAAGGTCCTCGTTAGACAGTGCCAGGAGGTAATACCAAGGTTTGGAAGGTCCTCATTAGACAGTGCCAGAAGGTAATACCAAGGTTTGGAAGGTCCTCGTTAGACAGTGCCAGGAGGTAATACCAAGGTTTGGAAGGTCCTCGTTAGACAGTGCCAGGAGGTAATACCAAGGTTTGGAAGACCCTCGTTAGACAGTGCCAGGAGGTAATACCAAGGTTTGGAAGACCCTCGATAGACAGTGCCAGGAGGTAATACCAAGATTTGGAAGACCCTCGTTAGACAGTGCCAGGAGGTAATACCAAGGTTTGGAAGACCCTCGTTAGACAGTGCCAGGAGGTAATACCAAGGTTTGGAAGACCCTCGTTAGACAGTGCCAGGAGGTAATACCAAGATTTGGAAGACCCTCGTTAGACAGTGCCAGGAGGTAATACCAAGGTTTGGAAGACCCTCGTTAGACAGTACCAGGAGGTAATACCAAGGTTTAAGAACATATGAAAGAAGGAACACTGCAACAGGCCTACTGACCCATGCGGAGCAGGTCCATGTTCCCCCCCCCCGGATTAGACCAATGAGGTCATACTGCAGGTCATACTGCAGCTTTATACATCATTAGTAAGGCCTCACCTAGATTATGCAGCTCAGTTCTGGTCTCCATATTACAGAATGGACATAAATTCGTTAGCAAACATTCAGCGTAGGATGACTAAATTAATACATAGCATTAGAAATCTTCCTTATGAAGAAAGATTGAAGACTCTTAAGTTACATTCACTTGTTAGACGAAGAATGAGGGGAGACCTGATCGAAGTGTATACGTGGAAGATAGGTATTAATAAAGGGGATATTGAACATTAAAATGGTATAAAATACCGACAGGTTGTTAGGTAAGACACATATGCAACAGTTAGGTATCTTTATTTGGAAACGTTTCGCCTACACAGTAGGCTTCTTCAGTCGAGTACAGAAAAGTTGATAGAAGCAGAAGATACTTGAAGACGATGTAATCAGTCCATCACCCTTAATGTTTTGAGGTGGTCAGTCCCTCAGTCTGGGACTGAGGGACTGACTGAGGGACTATCAACTTTTCTGTACTCGACTGAAGAAGCCTACTGTGTAGGCGAAACGTTTCGAAATAAAGATACCTAACTGTTGCATATGTGTCTTACCTAACAACCTGTCGGTATTTTATACTATTTTAATGTTCAATCTGTCTGACACTGCAACACAAGGGTATCTTGGTACAGACCTACAATCAACTTCGACAACCTCTACTAGTGAGAACGGCTGGATTTGAGAGGGACCTGTCCTCCCAACATCTGAGTTCTTACCTCTGCTAGTGACCTACGTCTCACCTCCTGGCGCTATATAAGGCTCCATCCTATCACTTCATCTCCATATTGTTTCATACCATGGAACAATGCTCTTCTCCAGACTGAGGGACTGACCACCTCAAAACATTATGGGTGATGGACTGATTACATCGTCTTCAAGTATCTTCTGCTTCCATCAACTTTTCTGTACTCGACTGAAGAAGCCTACTGTGTAGGCGAAACGTTTCGAAATAAAGATACCTAACTGTTGCATATGTGTCTTACCTAACAAAGGGGATATTAATAAGGTCTTGAGGATGTCTCTCCAAGAGAGAACCCGCAGTAATGGATTTAAATTAGATAAGTTTATATTTAGAAAGGACATAGGAAAGTATTGGTTTGGAAATAGGGTAGTTGATGAGTGGAACAGTCTTCCTAGTTGGGTTATTGAGGCTAGGACTTTGGGTAGTTTCAAATTTAGGTTGGATAAGTACATGAGTGGGAGGGGTTGGATTTGAGTGAGACTTTCACATCAGAGCTTATTTCTTGGGTGGCATTGAAAATTGGGTTGGGCAAATGTTTTGTTAGTGGGATGAATTGTAAAGGACCTGCCTAGTATGGGCCAACAGGCCTCCTGCAGTGTTCCTCCTTTCTTATGTTCTTATGTATGACCCACCGCCCGGATTATCCCAATGACCCACCCAGTCTGGTCACCCCCACTCAAGGATGGAGCACTGTACCAGACCCAGCAGCACATGCTAGTCAGGTCCAACTCACACCCACTCATGTATTTATCTAACCTATTTTTAAAACTACACAACGTTTTAGCCTCAATAACTGTACTCGGGAGTTTGTTCCACTCATCCACAACTCTATTACCAAACCAGTGCTTTCCTATATCCTTCCTGAATCTGAATTTTTCCAACTTGAAACCATTGCTGCGAGTCCTGTCTTGGCTGGAAATTTTCAGCACACTATTTACATCCCCTTTATTTATTCCTGTTTTCCATTTATACACCTCGATCATATCCCCCCTAATTCTACGCCTTTCGAGAGAGTGCAGATTCAGGGCCCTCAGTCTATCCTCATAGGGAAGATTTCTGATACATGGGATCATCTTTGTCATCCTCTTTTTGTACGTTTTTCCAGAGCATTTATATCCATTCTGTAATACGGTGACCAGAACTGAGCAGCATAGTCTAAATGAGGCCTAACTAAGGATATATAGAGCTGAAGAACAACCTGAGGACTTCTATTATTTATACTTCTAGATATGAAGCCAAGAATTCTGTTAGCTTTATTGCGAACACTAATGCACTGTTGTCTTGGTTTTAGATTACTGCTAACCAGAACTCCTAAATCCTTTTCACAATCGGTAGTATTAAGATCTACATTATTTAGTTTATATGTGGCATGTTATTTAACTGTTCAACATTTAGAAACTTTGCTTTTGTCAATATTAAACTGCATCTGCCACTTTCCGCCATCGTCAGTCTATTCAAAAAATCCTGGAGTGCTCTGATGTCCTCATTAGAATGAATTGGACGGCCTTTTTTGGGTTTGTCATGGGGCAGATTTGCTTATGTCGCTATTTATTCCCTCATCTATGTCGTTTATGTAATGTGAACAACAACGGGCCCCAACACTGACCCCTGAGGAACACCGCTTGTGACGTGCCCCCATTCTGATTTCTCCCCATTTATGCAAACTCTCTGCTGTCTTTTTTGTCAACCATGCCTCTACCCAGGAAAAAATTTCTCCTATTCCGTTTTGCCCTAAGTTTCCTCAATAGCCTCTGGTGTGGAACTCTATCGAAAGCCTTACTGAAGTCCAAATACACAATATCTTATTCATTACCAGATCTACCTCCTCAAACCCCTTAGTGAAAAAAAGTTAGTAAATTGGGTAAGACAGGAACGCCCCTTTGTAAAACCATTTGAGAATCATTAATCAATCTGTGCCTGTCAAGAGGGCTACGAATTTGCTTCGGTAATTGTTGATTCCATAAATTTTCCCACTATGGAGGAAAGGGCTTATTGGTCTATAGTTCGAACCCAAAGGACCTGTCACCTGCCTTGTAAATAGGTATTACATTTGCCATTTTTCCACTTATCAGGCACTATGCCAGTTTGTAGTGATATGTTAAAAAGATTAGCCAAAGGTATGTTAAGTTCCTCTTTACATTCCTTTAACACCCTTGCAAACAGTTCATCAGGACCTGGGGATTTGTTTTGGTTTTAGTTTCTCTATTTGTCTGAGGGCCATGTCACTAGTTACCGCAATCGGCAGTTTATTATCAAACCTGTTTTACGTAATCTGTTATTTCAGGAATATCGCTAGTATTTCCTGGGGGAAAACTGAGAGGAAGTAGGTATTTAGAAATTTCACACATATCCTTATCACTGTCGGTGATCTGACCAGAGTTACTCTTAAGTGGGTCAATCTTGTCCCTAATCCTACTTCTGTATATCTGAAAGAACCCTTTTGGGTTAGTCTTTGAATCCCTTGCGATCTTAGCCTCATAATCCCTTTTTGCTTTTCTTATTCCTTTTTTTCATTTCTCTCTTTAATTGAATATATTGATTACTTAACTGCCCATCCCCTCTTTTGATACGCCTATATATGCCTCTCTTTTGACCAATGAGATGTTTTAATCTATTGTTCATCCATTTGGGATCATTTTTGTCAGATCTAATTTCCCTACTCGGAACAAAAGTTGTCTGGGCAGCTAGAACTATACTCTGAAAAACGTCATATTGGCAACCAAGATCACCTACCTGACCCATAGTCAGGACATCCCAATTTAGCCCACCAATTTAGACAGTGCCAGGAGTTAATACCAAGGTTTGGAAGACCCTCGTTAGACAGTACCAGGAGGTAATACCAAGGTTTGGAAGACCCTCGTTAGAGAGTGCCAGGAGGTAATACCAAGGTGTGTGTGTGTGTGTGTGTGTGTGTGTGTGTGTGTGTGTGTGTGGGGTGTGTGTGTGTGTGTGTGTGTGTACTCACCTATTTGTGGTTGCAGGCGTCGATTCGCAGTGTGTGTGTTTAACGGGTCGGGTGAGGCTGTACGCACACGTTTATTACGTATGAGTTTGTGTGCGTACGTATTTGCGTCTACGCTTGTTTCCGCGTATGTTTCTACACGTCTGCATGCAATGTGTTGCTGTATGCATACAACTCTCCGCATATTCACACATGTCCGTCTATACAGTTATATACTATATGCCTATTTCCTTGTGTTTTGTCTATAACTATTTACATACACGTATACTGCGTATGTATAACTATTTACATACATGTATACACTTATAAGCGCATGTCCGTTCCTACGTTCGTTCTGGCGTTACGTCCGCGCGTAAATTTAATACGATACCAGGGCGCCTGATTGTTACATGGGGGCAGTATTACCATGTTAATAAGATACAGATAAACGAACCAAAGGAGGGAAGTATGTTAACCAATATTTAATATAATATTAATAATTAACAAATCAAAATATATATCATGTTATTTAGTTTTTATATTACAATCAATATATATATATATATATATATATATATATAATAATCTATATTATATATATATATAATATATATATATATATATATATATATATATATATATATATATATATAAAGAGGGAAAGTGAAATGGAAATTAGAGAGAGAGAGATAATGAACAGGAGGAAATTAAAGAAAGGTAAATATGAGGTCTCAATTTCTCTCTCTCTCTCTCTCTTCCTCTCTCCCCTTCTTCTCTCTCTCTCTCTCTCTCTCTCACTCTCTCTCTCTCTTCCACATGCTATATATCACTCTTCTCCCTTGCGTTTCCTTCCCTTTTCTCTCTTTCCCTTCATGTGTTAAAATTCCCTTCCACCTTTGTTTAATTTTTCTTTAATTATTCTCCCTGTATCTCCTTCCCTCTTCCTTCTCTTTGTTCTCCCTCTTTTATTATCTGCTTTTTCGTTTATTCCCTTCATGTGTTTGTCACTTCCTTTATTTATGAAGTTCCATTTCTCTTCATTGTCCTTATTTTCTATCCTTCTCTCCCCTCTTCTCTGTTGTTCTCTTCCTCTCTTCTTCATCGCCCTTCTCTCTCTTCCTCCTCTTGCTTTCCTCTCTTTTTTCGCCCATTCTCTTCCCTTCCATAATTATCATCTCTCCTCTCTGCTTCTATCTTCCCTCCATCTCTTGTTCTCGATCTTTTTCTGTTTTCCATCTATCCTTTCTCTATCCTCTCTCCCATCCTTCTCATCTCTCTCTCTCCTCTCCTCTCTCCTCTCCTGTTACTCCAGCTTCGTCTCTTCTCTTCCTCTCCCCGTTTCACTCTCTCCCCGTTTCACTCTCTCCCCTCCCCTCTTCCTTATCTCCCCTCTTCTTTCCTTCCCCTCTTCCTTCGTTTCCTCTGATATTTTCTTGAATATTTTACGTACAAAAAAGTATTCCTTCAAAATCTCTATCTTCTAAATTCAATTTCTAATGTATTACAGTCATCAATGTACTATTGTTTTTGTTTCAAATGTATTAACGTGGTCAGGGAAGCACTAAACACGCAAGGGGGGTGGGGAAGGGGTGGGTTGTTTGGGTAAGCAGGTTTGATGCGAGGCAGAGGAGAGCAGGTTCGGTTCCTGGCGTAGAAGAATGACGGAACTTTGAAGTGGGAATGACGCAACTTTGAAGTGGGAATGACGCAACTTTGAAGTGGGAATGACGCAACTTTGAAGTGGGAATGACGCAACTTTGAAGTGGGAATGACGCAACTTTGAAGTGGGAATGACGCAACTTTGAAGTGGGAATGACGCAACTTTGAAGTGGGAATGACGCAACTTTGAAGTGGATGACGCAATTTGAAGTGGAATGACGCAACTTTGAGTGGAATGACGCATAACTTTGAAGTGTAAATATGTAAATAATAGTATTTAAATAATAGTACTTGTAAATAATGTATAATAGAAATGAAAATAATAGTTTGTAAATAAAAGTTTGTAAATAAAAGTTTGTAAATAAAAGTTTGTAAATAATTTGTAAACAATAGTTTGTAAATAATAGTTTGTAAAAGTTTGTAAATAATAGTTTGAAAATAAAAGGTCGTAAACAGCAAGAGGTGAAGAATGGGAAGCAGTTTGCTCACATTTTCCCTCTCATTCCCCTCTCTTTCTCCCCTCTCTTCTCTGTCCTCTTCCCTCCTTTCTCTTCCTCTCTCCTCTCCTCTTTTGTTTTGTCTCATCGTTTCATTTGCTTTTCTCCCATCGCTACTTCCCTCCAATCTTCTTCTCCCCTCCCCCCCCCTTCCTTCACTGTTCTCCTTGTCTGTTTTCCCCTCTACTCTGTTCTTCTCTTCTGCTTTCTTCTCCCCTCTTTTTTCTGTCTTCCTCTCTTCCCTGTTTTCCTCTTCTGCTTTATCTCTCCCATGTTCTTTTCTGTTTTCAATTTCCCCTGTTCTCTTTCCTCTTCCCTGTTCCCCACTGATTCCTCTCCACTGTTCTCTTCTGTTTCCCCTCTTCCCTGTCTCTCCTCTCCAATGTTCTCTTCTGTTTCCCCTCTTCCCTGTCTCTCCTCTCCACTGTTCTCTTCTGTTTCCCCTCTTCCCTGTCTCTCCTCTCCAATGTTCTCTTCTGTTTCCCCTCTTCCCTGTCTCTCCTCTCCAATGTTCTCTTCTGTTTCCCCTCTTCCCTGTCTCTCCTCTCCAATGTTCTCTTCTGTTTCCCCTCTTCCCTGTCTCTCCTCTCCAATGTTCTCTTCTGTTTCCCCTCTTCCCTGTCTCTCCTCTCCACTGTTCTCTTCTGTTTCCCCTCTTCCCTGTCTCTCCTCTCCAATGTTCTCTTCTGTTTCCCCTCTTCCCTGTCTCTCCTCTCCCCTCTCCCCATCGCTCCTCTGGGAAGATCATTCCCGTCATATTACAAGCGCTGTAATGTGACGCTTGCTTGCTTGTTTGCTTGATTTCTTGCTTGCTTGTCATCTTGTTAGAACGTTGTCTATTGGGTTATCTTGTTTGGCCACTTCATTATTATATTTCTGATTATTTATGATTATTATCAGTATTAAAGTTACTATTATCACCATCCTCTTCTGTTTGTTAAAATCTATAATTTCTGTTTCTGTTTTCGGTGTCAGGAAATTTAGGTATTTCTCTAGCCATTGAGAGTTCACCTTATTTTTAAAAGGATGCATTACTTCTGGTGAGACTATTTTTTTTTAGGTGGGCATCTGGCTGGCTCATCGCCTGGGCAGGGAAATCTTGGGCAGACACTGTCAGTCAATTACCCGCGTGGGGGGGGGGTTTAATGGCGTTAAGAGTCTGCTGGCTGTCTTCTCTGCACGCTCTCTCTCTCTCTGGGCCTGGATGGCTTCTTCTACTGTGTCCCTCCATCACCTTCCCCCTCCCTCCCTCCAGTAGGTTCCCTTCCAGTTTTGTATCGGATTCTTTATCTTCCTCTCCCACACCTCTCCCCAACGCCCCCCAACATCCGCTTCTCTTACACGCTTATCGATAGATACATTCAACATCCATGGTGGCATCATATCCCTTTACTGGAAAATAATCTCTCTTTTCCACATACTCTCTCCAGTAATCTCTATTTGCCTTCTAGTTTTGTCCCGGAGCTTCTCATCACCTCCGAATATGTCAAAAATAAGAAGTGTTTGGCAGCCTATGCAATTCAGCAACAACCACCTCCCCTGTACAGAGCTTAGAATCATTCCAGGTCGTTCCTCTTCTTGCAAGCTTCCTCTGTTCTAAATACTACAACACGCGCATCGGTCCGTCACTCGGCCCGAGATGCTTATCTCGACTACTCAGCTGACCTCTCCTGCCTGACCAGCCTCTCCGGGACCGCTGTATATTCTGTTTGTAAAGATTCTGTTAAGACTTAGCAAAGAAGTATTTAAGGCCAAGCATCGCTTAAAGGTTCACTCTGATGTTTGTAATCTTACATCCCTAGTTTGAAAGCTACTTGTATTCACTACACTAACCTAACCTAGCGTAGCCTTTCTACCCTCTCTCTTTTCCGCCATCCAGCAGCATGTCTCTCTCTCTCTCTCTCTCTCTCTCTCTCTCTCTCTCTCCCCCTCTCTCCCCTATTTTCCTTCCCCGGACTTTTCTCCTCCTCCTCCTCCTCCTCCTCCTCCTTAAGGAACATTCCACGAAAGCTTGAATCAACGTGGGCCCATGGAAACGCGGCACTGCTTTCATTTTCCATTCAGAAAATATAAATAACTGGAAAGAGTCAGGTAACACCGAGTCTTTGTGAGGCTGCTAGAATATTATATTTGTTTACACGCTCAGCTGTGCACTCATGAACGTTGAATGTGCCTTCCTTGCTAACTCCGAGAACCCAGGCGAGAGACCTGTGACCTTTGCTTCAAGAATCCAGTTAAGAAGTTCATGACCTTTCCTGGTCGTCTTTAAGAATCCAGTTACGAGGCTCATGACCTTTCCTTGTCGTCTTTAAGAATCCAGTTGAGAGGTTTACGACCTTTCCAGGTCGTCTTCAAGAATCCAGGTACTGAAGGTCAGGAATTCAGTGTGGCCATTTGTGAGTTACTGGAAGCGGTCTCAGGAGCAGAGACTTGATCCCTGCAACCGTAATAAGATGAGTAAACACGCAGAGCACACACACACACACACACACACACACACACACACACACACACACACACACACACACACACACACAAAACCATGAGAGCTAGGTCCTAAGAAATAAGTTTCCGCAACATTTACACAGTACCAGAGAGCCACAATGACGTTGGAAACGAGCCTCTTCCCTTCCACGAAATTCTCTAGTGTAACATGCCAAATCCGTTCCCTTTTTCTTCCTCCTTCTCAGCCTCTTCCTCCTCTTCCTCATCTTTCTTCTCTACTTTTAATACCCATTTTTCTCTTCTCTCGCTTCTTCCTATATGTCCTCTTTTCCCCTCACTATCCTTGTACTTTATCTTGTTATCTCTTTTCTTGTTGTCTTCTTTCCATTTTAAGTGACCTGCTCATCCTTCCTTTTGCCTATCCTTACCTCATTAATCTTTCTCAGAGTCCTATTCCTCTCCCGGTGACCTATACCTCCCTTGTGATCTATTCCATCCTAGGGATCTATCCTATCTCAAAGTAACCTACTCTTGTGAACTATTCCTCCTTTAGTGGACTAGCCATTTACGCAGTGGCCTTTTCCTCGAAGTGGGATCTATCCCTTTTCCCGGAATCTACTTCTGCCCTGGGGGGCAGAGCTATTCCTGCTCGTAACTTTCGGTCCAGCTCGCCTCTAAAAATGTTGAAGGAAAACCTGGAGCGATGCTTACGCTGGAAGCCTCGCTGATGCGAGATGCAAACACCAGATTTGTGCTGAAGATTGTTGGCTTTACGGTGGTGATGTAGCATTGTGTCCCAGCTTCCTTGAGGGAGGTAGGAGACTGCCATTACCACTGTCGCCTGGCTTCTCCCTGACCTGCCCATCCTCCCTCCCTGCCCATCCTTTCCCAGCTCCGCCCCTCCCTCCCCCGAAGCGGTAGTAGTCATTCTCAGTGTCATCGTCGTAGGAGGCATCGTACGGGAGGTCGTTGTCTGCTAAGTCCCCCTCCACTACCCGACCCGTCATCTCCCCGATCCTACCTGCTCCTTCCCTGCTGTCCCTCCCATACATACCCTGCCTCGTCCTAGCATGCCCTGCCCCGCCCCTCCCTGCCATTCCCGGGGATTCTCGTTCTTGCCCCTCCCGGCAAAACGGACACCCGAAGACGCACATTAAGTAAGTTTTATTTAGGAACAAGTACATATAAATACAATAATTGTACTTGTGTATGATAATCATCATACATAGTAGAAATTACATAGCAGGATAACCCCCAAAAAAGTCAAAGTGACTTATTCCCATTAGGGTCCATGTACTTATTTCCACTGGAGTCCTTGTAATTATTTCCAGTGGGGACTTTGTGCTTAATTCCAGTAAAGACCGTTTACTTATTTCCATTGGTATCCTTGTACTTATTTCCATTGGGATCCTTATACTTCGATTGGGGCCCTTGTACTTATTTCCATTAAGGTCTTTGTGGTGCTGTCGTAGCCACATCCATAAAACTATTTCTTCATTCCCCCTCATCGCTTCGCGTCACTAGACACCTCCCCCACTCGCCTCTTTCCTCGTCTCCTTCCTTCCCGTTGTTGCTTCTCCCCGCCCATCTTTGAGTCTTGCCGTTCTTCTCTGCGTCTGGTGAAGGTGCGCCTGACGCTCCTCTGGCGGGCACTGAAGTGTAGCCTTTCTCGACATTTGTGATATTTCACAAACTTTCTTAACTATTGGATGTGGTCGGAGCGCCCCTCGCGTAGCAGCGACGGAGGAGCTGGAGGGCCCCTCGCGTAGCAGCGACGGAGGAGCTGGAGGGCCCCTCGTGTAGCAGCGACGGAGGAGCTGGAGGGCCCCTCGTGTAGCAGCGACGGAGGAGCTGGAGGGCCCCTCGCGTAGCAGCGACGGAGGAGCTGGAGGGCCCCTCGTGTAGCAGCGACGGAGGAGCTGGAGGGCCCCTCGCGTAGCAGCGACGGAGGAGGCTGGAGGGCCCCTCGTGTAGCAGCGACGGAGGAGCTGGAGGAGCCCCTCGCGTAGCACGACAGAGTGGGGGCCCTCACGTAGCAGGCGATGGAGGAGCTGGAGGGCCCCTCACGTAGCGGCGACGGAGGAGCTGGAGGGCCCCTCTGCGTAGGCAGGAGGTAGCTTTAAGGGTCGGTAGCAGCGACGGAACTGGAGGGCGCGTGTAGGGACTGGAGGAGGTGGAGTGGTGGTAGGGACGGTGGAGCTGGAGGGCCTCGGTGTGGCGGTGGAGTGGAGGGCCCTCTGGTGGGACGGAGGAGTGGTAGGGCTCTGGTGGCGGGGTAGTGGTGGGCCCTCGGTGGCGGTGGTAGGGTGGAGGGCCCCTGGTGGCGGGGGAGTGGAGGGTCGTACTGGTGACGGGTGGGAGTGGTGGCCACTGGTGGCGCGAGGGCTGGGATGGGTGGGATGGCGGCGGAGGAGTGGAGGGCCCTGGTGAGCGGGAGGTAGTGGAGGGCCCCTGGTGGCGGTGGAGTGGAGCCCCTGGTGGGCGGGGAGTGGAGCTACTGGTGGGCGGAGGAGTGGTGCCTGGTGGCGAGGGGAGTGGGGTGGTGGGACAGCGACGGCGGTGGGAGGGTGTACTGGCGGTGGTAGTGGGGGCCCTGGTGGCCGGTGGAGTGGTGGGCCTGGTGGCGGGGGAGTGGAGGGTCCTGGTGGCGGGGTAATGGTGGTGTAGGTGGCGGTTGTAGCGGAGGGACTGGTGGCGGTGGTAGCAGGACGTAGGGTGGAGGGCCCTGCGTTTGAGGTGGAGTGAGTGGAGGGTCGGTACAGGCGGGGAGTGGAGGGTGGTGAGCGACGGGGGCGGTCGGTAGCAGCGACGGAGGTGGACCCCGGTGGCGGGGGCGGTGGTAGTTGTGGTGACGGGTGCTGGAGGGTCTTGTACAGGCGGAGTGGGGGTGGTACGTGGAAAGGGGGTTTGGGGTGTACTGGTTGCAGGACGGAGGCAGTGGTGGTCGCGTTGGGCAGGGGACTGGTGGGCTGTTGTAGCGCGGGTGTACTGGTGGGTCGTGTAGCGCGGGAGGACTGGAGGGCCCCCGCGTAGCAGCGTACGGAGGAGCTGGAGGGCCTCGTGTAGCAGCGCGGAGGAGCTGGAGGGCCCCTCGTGTAGCAGCGACGGACTGGAGGGCCCTCGCGTAGCAGCGACGGGGGGACTGGAGGGCCCCTCTTGTAGCAGCGACGGAGGAGCTGGAGGGGCCCCCGTGTAGCAGCGAGGAGGATGGAGGGCCCTCGCGTAGCAGCGACGGAGGAGCGGGGCCCCTCGTGTAGCAGCGCGGAGGGGTGGGGGCCCCCCGTGTAGCAGCGACGGGGGGGCTGGGGGGCCCCCCGTGAGCAGCGACGGAGGGGGGAGGGCCCCTTTGTGTAGCAGCGACGGAGGGGCTGGAGGGACCCCGTGAACACGACGGGGGGCTGGAGGGCCCTGTGTAGCAGCGACGGAGGGGTGGAGGGGGGTCGTGTGCAGCGACGGAGGGGTGGAGGGGCCCCTTTGTGTTTCACGACGGAGGGGCTGGAGGGGGCCCCCCCGTGTAGCAGCGACGGGGGGGCTGGGAGGGCCCCCCGTGTAGCAGCGACGGAGGGGGTGGGGGCCCTCGTGTAGCAGCGACGGAGGCTGGAGGGGACCCCCGTGTAGCAGCGACGGAGGGGCGGAGGGCCCCGGTGTAGCACGCGGAGGGGCTGGAGAGCCCTCGCTTTTGCAACGACGGAGGGGGCCCTCACTACGGGGATGGAGGGGTGGAGGGGCCCCTCACGTGCGGTGAGGAGGGGCTGGAGGGCCCCCTTCCCCCATTTATGGCAGTAGTTGTTTGTTAAAGGGGGTGGTAGTAGTGGTGAACTGGGGGCGGGGGTAGTGGTTTTTTTCGGTGGCGGTGTAGTGGTGAATGGTGGCGGGGGTAGTGGGTACTGTAGCGGTGGTAAAGGTGGTGTACTGGGGGGCGGTGGTAGTGGTGGTGTACTGGTGGCGGTGGTAGTGGTGGTGTATGGTGGCGGGTGGTAGTGGTGGGGTACTGGGGGCGGGGGTATGGTGGGAGTGTGGGGGTAGTGGTGGGGGTATGATGGCGGGGGTAGTGGTGGTGGTGGGGTACTGGTGGCGGGGGTAGTAGTGGTGGTGTACTGGTGGCGGGGGCGGTGGTAGTTGTGGTGTACTGGTGCTAGCAGTGGTGGTGTACTGGCGGCAGTGGTGGTGGTACTGGTGGAAGTGGTGGTTGGTGTACTGGTTGTGGTGGTGCAGTGGTGGTGGTACTGGTGGCAGTGGTGTACTGGTGGCAGTGGTAGTGGTGGTGTACTGGTGGTAGTGGTGGTATACTGGTGGTACTGGTAATGGTGGTAGTAATGGTGTACTGGTGGTGTATTGGTAGTGTTGGTGGTGTACTGGTTGTAGTGGTGGTGGTGTACTGTTAGTGATGGTAGTGGTACTGGTAATGTTGGTGGTAGTGGTGGTGTACCGGTGGTGTACTGGTAGTGGTGGTAGTAGTGGCACTGGTGGTGGTTGTAGTGTACTGGTGGTGGTAGTAGTGATGGTGGTGTGGTAGTGGGATGTGGTGGTAGTAGTACTGTTGGTGGTGTACCGGGTGGTTGTATGTCTGGTGGTGGTAGTAGTGGCACTGGTGGTGGTTGTAGTGTACTGGTGGTGGTAGTAGTGGTACTGGTGGTGGTGGTAGTAGTACTGGTGGTGTACCAAGCTCCCACACTTCCAGTAATGTCAGGGCGGACGGCAGCGGTCAACACCATTAATGTTATTTATGTGGTTTATACATTATACTCCGCACCCATTGACCTATCTCCCTCTCCCTCCTCCCTTCCACCCATAAATCTCCCTTCCTCCTCCAACCCTCTCCCCTTCCATCCAACGCCAGTTCTAACGAGAAAACTAGCAAATGATCGCTGAATGAGGTCGTTACCAGCACCCTAATAACCCTAATCGAACGTAACCCTATGACTTGCCAATCCATTATAGCCTCTGTGCCAGCTCGGCGCAAGGCTTGCCACGGCGAATCACAAGCCGCACGACATGGACTCTACATTCGCAATAAATCGCGTGCCCAGGCATTCGCGGGACATAATGCGAGGACAATGTTCCACGAATTGGGTCTGAGACCCTCTAAAATCCGTCAGCGGGCTCGCTAAGTCGGCGGAGGGACGCAGATTTGCTTTGTATCACTGTTACTAAGTTCAGATGTCTTGTAACTAGTCGAAAGTCACTATTAACTAAGTTCAGAATAGTCACTTAAAGTTCAGAAAGTCACTGTTAACTAAGTTCGAAGTCCTGTTACTAAGTCAGGAATAGCACTGTTAACTATGTTAGATAGTCACTGTTAACTAAGTTCAGAATAGTCACTGTTAACTAAGTTCAGAATAGTCACTGTTAACTAAGTTCAGAACAGTCACTATTAACTAAGTTCAGAATAGTCACTATTAACTAAGTTCAGAATAGTCACTATTAACTAAGTTCAGAATAGTCACTATTAACTAAGTTCAGAATAGTCACTATTAACTAAGTTCAGAATAGTCACTATTACTAAGTTCAGAATAGTCACTATTAACTAAGTTCAGAATAGTCACTATTACTAGGTTCAGAATAGTCACTATTAACTAAGTTCAGAATAGTCACTATTAACTAAGTTCAGAATAGTCACTATTAACTAAGTTCAGAATAGTCACTATTAACTAAGTTCAGAATAGTCACTATTAACTAAGTTCAGAATAGTCACTATTAACTAAGTTCAGAATAGTCACTATTAACTAAGTTCAGAATAGTCACTATTACTAAGTTCAGAATAGTCACTATTAACTAAGTTCAGAATAGTCACTATTAATCATGTTCAGAATAGTCACTATTAACTAAGTTCAGAATAGTCACTATTAACTAAGTTCAGAATAGTCACTATTAACTAAGTTCAGAATAGTCACTATTAACTAAGTTCAGAATAGTCACTATTAACTAAGTTCAGAATAGTCACTATTAACTAAGTTCAGAATAGTCACTATTAACTAAGTTCAGAATAGTCACTATTAACTAAGTTCAGAATAGTCACTATTAACTAAGTTCAGAATAGTCACTATTAACTAAGTTCAGAATAGTCACTATTAACTAAGTTCAGAATAGTCACTATTAACTAAGTTCAGAATAGTCACTATTAACTAAGTTCAGAATAGTCACTATTAACTAAGTTCAGAATAGTCACTATTAACTAAGTTCAGAATAGTCACTATTAACTAAGTTCAGAATAGTCACTATTAACTAAGTTCAGAATAGTCACTATTAACTAAGTTCAGAATAGTCACTATTAATCATGTTCAGAATAGTCACTATTAAGTTTCTCTCTATGTTTGGATTGTTTGTGTATTGTTCCAGTCACGGAATTGCGCCATTTTGTTATTACGTTCATGTCAGGAAGTGTGAACGTGACAGGTGTTGTGTTAAGCGTGAACGTCATATGTGTGAACGTGGGAGGTGCCAACGTGTTGTATAACGAGTTCTAACTTAGAGATCTTAACCACAAGATCCCACAAAGATCAACTGAACGACCCAAACAACTGCGAAAGAGTCAAAACGAATTCCTTGATCCCACACGTTTCCTGATAACGGTCTAGAATGGTCCGAAATATTGTTTAAGATTCATCTCAAAATTGCGGGCTCTAAACTCTTTCATCTATGCCAGTGTGGAGATGGTGCAACGCCCGACAGATTAGTCTAAACAGACATTGAAACAGACATTTAAAAGTCGCTCGGGTCGGCTCAGTGACAATGTGCACAGTCTTTAACACTTCCTCTCAGTTTCTACCCGGGAAGAGTCTAGCGAAATAACAGAAATCACAGATTACATAGGTCATGGCGACAGTAAGTTATGCACAAAGCAAAGCAGAACTTTTATTGACTCGACGTTTCGCCCATCTAGCAGACCTTTTATTCTTCTTTGCATATATGGGCATAAGAAATATACGCAATATTTCCCCGTCTATTCGCTAAGAAGCGCCAGATTATGTCCTAGAGATGCCGCGGCTCGGGAAGCCGCGGGGAACAGCGCAAATGCGATGATTTTACATAGTGGGTTGGATTATAGCTGGGGGAAAGGGAGAGCGAGGGGTTGATGAGGGGATAAAGAGAGGGGAAAATTCTAAGGGGCGATGTGGGATAAGAAGGGGAAGGAGGCAAAAGGGGGAGGTAGGGAGGGTGCCACGTGCAGGCCAGTCTACCCCCAACCCTATCCTCCTTTGCCATAACAGTCCCGACACGTGTTAGAGATGCCCTGGGGCGCGTGCCTGCTGCCTCTGCCGTTAACGGCGACGCCCCGCGGCCAACGGTGACACCCTGCGGCCAACGGCGCGGCTTTCCAACAGTCGCGTCGTTACGTGCGGCCTCACCACCCGCTGTTTTCGCTGCTAATTGTTGCGTTATTACGAGGCTTCGTTCGGATTGGTTAATTTAGCAGTGTATATGTGTTTGTAACCCGTACAAAACAGACGATGAATAGATGTAATGCCACTAGCGTTATATTGTAGTTATTTTTTGCAGTGGGTAACTATAATGGTACTGGGGTAGAGTGGCACTGTTGATGTTGGTGATACGAGGGTATAGAAGCACCTCGTATTGCTGGAGGTCTCTCTCTCTCTCTCTCTCTCTCTCTCTCTCTCTCTCTCTCGTCTGTCTTCTGTCTCCTCCTTCTCTACCTCACTCTCTCTCTCTCTCTCTCTCTCTTTTTGTCTTGGTGTCTTGGCCACAGTTTCATGGAGGAAGCCTCACGTACCTCTCTGTGTGCTTGATGGTATATGCAGAGCTCTGAGCACAGCTCCACGTGTGCTCCAGACATTCCGTGTGATGGGTTCTTCAACATGAAACACTTCCTCTACCCTCTCATCTGGGCCCCAAAAGACACCTTTTCATCCGTACACACTAGACCTATTTCCTTCACGCACACACAACCATTCACTCCGCAAAACTGACTATAGCAAACTGCAACACCAGCTTCATGTCAGTAGGCCTACACACCCCTTTCGGGTGAGAAAGAGAGGATTGGCAAAGCGTACCACAAGGAAGATTTGCAAATCGCCCTTGCGTGGTTGATGACGGTGTGCAAGAAATAGAAGTAATAAGGATTTGGTAAAATTAACTGCCTTCAGCTCTGCATTTCGTCACCTGTAATAAACTAGCCAGAAAATACACCACACCGAACTGTGACCTGAAAATGGTTGAAGTTTCTTGACACACATGCACCACATCAGCAAGCCACCCTTATACCTGTCACCACCGCACTCCAGTCACCCCCCACACCTGTCACCGCACACCAGCCACCCCACACCTGCCACACCACGCCTGCCACCCTAACCAGCCACCCTACACCAGCCACCCTACACCAGCCACCCTACACCAGCCACCTTACACCAACCACCCGACACCTGCTGCCCCACACCTACCACCCCACACCAGCCACCCCACACCTGCCACACCACGCCTGCCACCCCTACACCAGCCACCCTACACCAGCCACCCTACACCAGCCACCCTACACCAGCCACCTTACACCAACCACCCTACACCTGCTGCCCCACACCTCCCACCCCACACCAGCCACCCCACACCTGCCACACCACGCCTGCCACACCACGCCTGCACCCCTACACCAGCCACCCTACACCAGCCACCTTACACCAACCACCCTACACCTGCTGCCCCACACCTGCCACCCTACACCTGCCACCCTACACCTGACACCCCACATCAGCCACCCTACACCAGCCACCTACAACTGCCACCCCACACCTGCCACCTCACACCTGCCACCTCACACCTGCCACCTCACACCTGCCACCCCACACCCGAGAACATCACCAAGGCGAGATAACAAGCGACCAGCAGACTACCCCCTTGCTGCTGCCTGCATTATGCATGGCTCAGATGTGCAAGCTTGTGTTGCACACAACACATGAAAAGGCTTGGTAAATATTGTAACTTAAAATGTTTTTTTTCTCTCTCTCTCTCTCTCTCTCTCTCTCTCTCTCTCTCTCTCTCTCTCTCTCTCTCTCTCTCTCTCTCTCTCTCTCACCAAAGAACTGCTTGAAGTTTAATATGGTTTGATGATTCGAAACACCAAGGCAAAAGGTGCAACACAAATGTGAGTAGAGTTTGATTTTTGCAGTTATATAGATAATTGAGAAGCGACTAAAATGCTGGGAGCAAGGGGCTAGTAACCCCCTTCGCCTGTATAACTTAATAAATTAAAAAAAAATACATTTTTTGAGGGGGGGTCACCCTACTTCAATGTTAAAAAATAGATAACTAGAAAAAAAAAAACAATAGATTTGCAAGTGCAAAAAGATACCCAGATGTTACGCCTTATTTATCAACTTGCCCGTGTTGTACTGCATCAGTAATACGCATCCCAGAGCGACTGACAGATGTATAAACAAACACACAGATGGTGTTGGCTGGAGACATCCTAGCACCAGAAGTTCCAGCTGTGGGTCATATGACACAGACCCACGTCAGGAAACACTCGTCTTGTTTACTGACAGATTTAACCTAACCCAGGTGAAGTTAATTCGTTAAAATGTACTCTGGAGGATCGGTTCGGACTCCTGGTATACCTCTGTGGCTACAGGAGGGTTCCCAAGTTCCCCAGTACCAGTGTGGTACTTCGTGTACTCCCATCCCCCCAGTACTAACGTGGGAAGCGGCAGTCCCCAGTATCAAGGTTAATAGCCTTTTCCGGGGACTGAGACGGGCCTAACACAAAAACGTAACGTCACCGGAGGCTTGCTGAGCATATACCTCGCGCAAGAGTGCGGCATATCGCGAGTGCCGCATATGGCGAGAGTGTCACATATCGCTAGTGTCAAACTTCGAAGTCACCTGCACAGAACACACATCCTACACTTCGTGTTGTTAATTTCTTCCCCGTTGTTCACACTATGCTATCCAGGGGATCCAGGAATAACGTACGGGGGGAGGGGGGCAGAAATATCCCTACACCAACGTGGCACCCTGGCACTGTAATCAGGCTTTCCATAACAGAAAATAGAGATCTTAATAAAAAAAAGAAACCAAAGGGTCTATGACCCCTAAAATAATAGCAAGGAAAATCTCCATAACCAACGTAAGGACGCACAGAAACGGGGTCTCATACCACCAGGACCCCTCAAGGGACCCCTGGGGGTGCTGCCCCCGCCATCCAGACGTGGTAAAAACTGAATATTTGTCATCCCTGTGTTAACGAGCGCAGTTTTCCCTTTTAAATATTTATCATGGGAGTGAATAATGCCCGGCAAAGGTTGGAAGAGTCTGGAAAATGTACACAGGGCAGACGAGGGGTCGGGGAGGAATGGGCTGGGGAGAAAGGAATGGTGAGAGGAGAGGTTAGAGAATAAGGGCAGAGGAAAGTATAGGAACGGTAAGTGGTACACACAGGTACAAACAAGTATAAATATAATGCATAGTGTAAATTACAAAGGATAACCTCCCCAAAAAAAGGTCAAAGTGACTTATTTCCATCAGGGTCCTTGTAATATCTTATTTAAACTTTAAAAGTTAAACCAGCTAAGCAACTCAGCTAAGGGAGGCAGGAAAGACAAGTGGAGGGACAGAGGAAGGCGAGGGGATGCAAACAGCAACGGCAGATAATGGTTCAGAGAAAGAAAGAGAAAAGTGCGTGAAGAAATAAAATGGAAGAACAGAGAAAGCATCAAGGAAAACAAGAGGATGAAATCCGGAGATGAATAAGACATCTGGGCAACACTTGGGTATCCTCGTTCTGGAAACGTTTTGCCAGCCAGTAACTACTTCAGTCCAATGCAGAGAAACGGTGGAAGACGAGGAGAAGTGTGAGGTAATCAGTCCCTCAGCCAAAGAGTCGATAAATAATAGAAGTCCTCAGGTTGTTCTTCAACTCTATATATCCTTAGTTAGGCCTCATTTAGATTATGCTGCTCAGTTCTGGTCACCGTATTACAGAATGGATATAAATGCTCTGGGAAACGTACAGAGGAGGATGACAAAGATGATCCCATGTATCAGAAATCTTCCCTATGAGGATAGACTGAGGCCCTGAATCTGCACTCTCTCGAAAGGCGTAGAATTAGGGGGATATGATCGAGGTGTATAAATGGAAAACAGGAATAAATAGAGGGGATGTAAATAGCGTGCTGAAAATTTCCAGCCAAGACAGGACTCGCAGCAATGGTTTCAAGTTGGAAAAATTCAGATTCAGGAAGGATATAGGAAAGCACTGGTTTGGTAATAGAGTTGTGGATGAGTGGAACAAACTCCCGAGTACAGTTATTGAGGCCAGAACGTTGTGTAGTTTTAAAAATAGGTTAGATAAATACATGAGTGGGTGTGAGTTGGACCTGACTAGCTTGTGCTGCTGGGTCTGGTGCCGTGCTCCTTCCTTGAGTGGAGTTGACCAGACTGGGTGGGTCATTGGGCTAATCCGGGTGGGATCATTGGGCTAATCTGGGGGAGTGGGTCATTGGGCTAATCCGGGGGGGGGGCACATGGCCCTGCTCCGCATGGGTCAGTAGGCCTGTTGCAGTGTTCCTTCTTTCTTATGTTCTTAAAACACATTTATATAAAATCAGGAATTATAAAGCAGACGTCTCAGAGTAAGTCTTTATTTTGTCAACATTTCCCTCGATTAGAACTTTATTAAAACCATAATCTGACACTGTTCTAAAGAGAGCGAAACGTTGGAGGATGGAGGTGAGGGGATTTTAATTAAGGCAAGACAGAGAAAACTTTGCAAACTGGATTTTTGAGGGTAAATTCTGAACGCATTATCCACCCAGAAGATTTCATGACCAAATCCAAGCCACTTCCATCTCGTTGTTAGGTAAAGCATACATGCAACAGTTAGGCATCTTTATTTCGGAACGTTTCGCCTACACACAAGGCATCTTCAGTCGAGTACAGAGAAGTTGGTAGAAGCAGTAGAGATATGAAGACGATGTGATCAGTCCATCACACTTGAGGACGTAGTTTTGACGGGGGTCAGTCCCTCAGCCTGGAGAAGTGTCTCGTTCCATAGTTAGAAACAATGTGAAGTTGAATGATTACATCGTCTTCGCATTTCTTCTGCTTCTACCAACTTTTCTGTACTCGACTGAAGAAACCTACTGTGTAGGCGAAACGTTTCGAAATAAAGATACCTAACTGTTGCATGTGTGTCTTCCTAACAGCCTGTCAGTATTTTATACCATTTTCATTTTCACTTTCATGTCCCCCACATGACATTGTTCAGCCTTGATGTTGACTCACTGTCCACTAACGTCCTGCCGACGACACTAGAATTTAATGTTTTTTAGAAAACAAACTGGAACAAAAACAGTGTGAGCTACCACATCCTTGGACATAAGACAGCTACAGTTAGTAACTAGAGCAAGCTGAATTGTGACTGTTTTCCTGTACGTAGAGCTTAGTCAAGTCACAGTAAAGCTTGATCTGCACTTCCAGGTTTATTTGAGTTTGGTTTAAAGATTTACAAACACTGAACGAGGAAAATTTATTGAAAAGATCTGTATGTCTGGGTTTCAGTGAGAGGTCTGCTGAAGAGGACCTTTGACCGAGGCCGAGAGATACAGATTTCCATTTTGACCTGTGTTTAATTTTTGTATCCAAGTGGCTCGTCCCTAACGACGCCATACCTACGTACACCCCTCAAGCCACACCCCAAGCCACACCCCAAGCCACACCCCAGACACCACCCCAACCCTAACCCCAGTCACACTCCCCCCCCCCTCCCTTCCCTTCCTCCCACAAGCCGTGTAAAAAAAAGAGGAATACATCGGCTACTTGATATGCAAATTGCCGTAGTCTGACGGTTCTATTAACGATGACGTAAACACAAATGACGGAACTGGGTCGATAATAAAGCAAAACTAGAAAAAATAACGTAAAAGACAATGGACCGCAAGAATTTCAATTTCACTTCAGCTATGAAAAAATAACGAGATCAAATTTTGCCCCTTACTTCCCAAGAGTGAGCTGGAGTGACCCTTAACACTCCCAAGAGTGAGCTGGAGTGACCCTTAACACTCCCAAGAGTGAGCTGGAGTGACCCTTAACACTCCCAAGAGTGAGCTGGAGTGATCCTTAACACTCCCAAGAGTGAGCTGGAGTGACCCTTAACACTCCCAAGAGTGAGCTGGAGTGACCGTTAACACTCCCAAGAGCTGGAGTGACACTTAGCACTCCCAAGAGTGAGCTGGAGTGACCCTTAACACTCCCAAGAGTGAGCTGGAGTGACCCTTAACACTCCCAAGAGTGAGCTGGAGTGACCCTTAACACTCCCATGAGTGAGCTGGAGTGACCCTTAACACTCCCAAGAGTGAGCTGGAGTGACCCTTAACACTCCCAAGAGTGAGCTGGAGTGACCCTTAACACTCCCAAGAGTGAGCTGGAGTGACCCTTAACACTCCCATGAGTGAGCTGGAGTGACCTTAACACTCCCAAGAGTGAGCTGGAGTGACCCTTAACACTCCCAAGAGTGAGCTGGAGTGACCCTTAACACTCCCAAGAGTGAGTGGAGTGACCCTTAACACTCCCAAGAGTGAGCTGGAGTGACCCTTAACACTCCCATGAGTGAGCTGGAGTGACCCTTAACACTCCCAAGAGTGAGCTGGAGTGACCCTTAACACTGCCCAAGAGTGAGCTGGAGTGACCCATTACTACACTCCCAAGAGTGAGCTGGAGTGACCCTTAACACTCCAAGAGTGAGCTGGAGTGACCCTTAACACTCCCAAGAGTGAGCTGGAGTGACCCTTAACACTCCCAATGAGTGAGCTGGAGTGACCCTTAACACTCCCAAGAGTGAGCTGGAAGTGACCCTTAACACTCCCAAGAGTGAGCTGGAGTGACCCTTAACACTCCCAGAGTGAGCTGGAGTGACCCTTAACACTCCCAAGAGTGAGCTGGAGTGACCCTTAACACTCCCAAGAGTGAGCTGGAGTTGACCCTTAACACTCCAGAGTGAGCTGGAGTGACCCTTAACACTCCCAGAGTGAGCTGGAGTGACCCTTAACACTCCCAAGAGTGAGCTGGAGTGACCCTTAACACTCCCATGAGTGAGCTGGAGGATGACCCTTAACACTCCCATGAGTGAGCTGGAGTGACCCTTAACACTCCCATGAGTGAGCTGGAGTGACCCTTAACACTCCCAAGAGTGAGCTGGAGTGACCCTTAACACTCCCAAGAGTGAGCTGGAGTGACCCTTAACACTCCCAAGAGTGAGCTGGAGTGACCCTTAACACTCCCAAGAGTGAGCTGGAGTGACCCTTAACACTCCCAAGAGTGAGCTGGAGTGACCTTAACACTCCAAGAGTGAGCTGGAGTGACCTTAACACTCCCAAGAGTGAGCTGGAGTGACCCTTAACACTCCCAAGAGTGAGCTGGAGTGACCCTTAACACTCCCAAGAGTGAGCTGGAGTGACCCTTAACACTCCCAAGAGTGAGCTGGAGTGACCTTAACACTCCACAAGAGCTGGAGTGACCTTACACTCCCAAGAGTGAGCTGGAGTGACCCTTAACACTCCCAAGAGTGAGCTGGAGTGACCCTTAAACACTCCCAAGAGTGAGCTGGAGTGACCCTTAACACTCCCATGAGTGAGCTGGAGTGACCCTTAACACTCCCAAGAGTGAGCTGGAGTGACCCTTAACACTCCCAAGAGTGAGCTGGAGTGACCCTTAAACACTCCCAAGAGTGAGCTGGAGTGACCCTTAACACTCCCAAGAGTGAGCTGGAGTGACCCTTAACACTCCCAAGAGTGAGCTGGAGTGACCCTTAACACTCCCAAGAGTGAGCTGGAGTGACCCTTAACACTCCCAAGAGTGAGCTGGAGTGACCCTTAACACTCCCAAGAGTGAGCTGGAGTGACCCTTAACACTCCAAGAGTGAGCTGGAGTGACCCTTAACACTCCCAAGAGTGAGCTGGAGTGACCCTTAACACTCCCAAGAGTGAGCTGGAGTGACCCTTAACACTCCCATGAGTGAGCTGGAGTGACCCTTAACACTCCCAAGAGTGAGCTGGAGTGACCTTAACACTCCCAAGAGTGAGCTGGAGTGACCCTTAACACTCCCAAGAGTGAGCTGGAGTGACCCTTAAACACTCCCAAGAGTGAGCTGAGTGACCCTTAACACTCCCAGAGTGAGCTGGAGTGACCCTTAACACTCCCATGAGTGAGCTGGAGTGACCCTTAACACTCCCAAGAGTGAGCTGGAGTGACCCTTAACACTCCAAGAGTGAGCTGGAGTGACCCTTAACACTCCCAGAGTGAGCTGGAGTGACCCTTAACACTCCCAAGATGTGAGCTGGAGTGACCTTAACACTCCAAGAGTGAGCTGGAGTGACCCTTAACACTCCCAGAGTGAGCTGGAGTGACCTTAACACTCCCATGAGTGAGCTGGAGTGACCCTTAACACTCCAGAGTGAGCTGGAGTGACCCTTAACACTCCCAAGAGTGAGCTGGAGTGACCCTTAACACTCCCAAGAGTGAGCTGGAGTGACCCTTAACACTCCAAGAGTAGCTGGAGTGACCTTAACACCCAAGAGTGAGCTGGAGTGACCCTTAACACTCCCAAGAGTGAGCTGGAGTGACCCTTAACACTCCCAAGAGTGAGCTGGAGTGACCCTTAACACTCCCAAGAGCTGGTAGTGACCCTTAACACTCCAAGAGGCTGGATGTGACCCTTAACACTCCCAAGAGCTGGAGTGACCCTTAACACTCCACAAGTGACTGGAAGTGACCTTAACACTCCCAAGAGGAGCTGGAGTGACCCTTAACACTCCCAAGAGTGAGCTGGAGTGACCCTTAACACTCCCAAGAGCTGGAGTGACCCTTAACACTCCCAAGAGTGATTTGGAGTGACCCTTAACACTCCCAAGAGTGAGCTGGAGTGACCCTTAACACTCCCAAGAGCTGGAGTGACCCTTAACACTCCCAAAAGTGAGCTGGAGTGACCCTTAACACTCCCAAGAGTGAGCTGGAGTGACCCTTAACACTCCCAAGAGTGAGCTGGAGTGACCCTTAACACTCCCAAGAGTGAGCTGGAGTGACCCTTAACACTCCCAAGAGTGAGCTGGAGTGACCCTTAACACTCCCAAGAGTGAGCTGGAGTGACCGTTAACACTCCCAAGAGCTGGAGTGACCCTTAACACTCCCAAAAGTGAGCTGGAGTGACCCTTAACACTCCCAAGAGTGAGCTGGAGTGACCCTTAACACTCCCAAGAGTGGGAGTGACCTTAACACTCCCAAAGTGAGCTGGAGTGACCCTTAACACTCCCAAGAGTGAGCTGGAGTGACCCTTAACACTCCCAAGAGTGAGCTGGAGTGACCCTTAACACTCCCAAGAGTGAGCTGGAGTGACCCTTAACACTCCCATGAGTGAGCATGGAGTGACCCTTAACACTCCCAAGAGTGAGCTGGAGTGACCCTTAACACTCCCAAGAGTGAGCTGGAGTGACCCTTAACACTCCCAAGAGTGAGCTGGAGTGACCCTTAACACTCCCATGAGTGAGCTGGAGTGACCTTAACACTCCCAAGAGTGAGCTGGAGTGACCCTTAACACTCCCAAGAGTGAGCTGGAGTGACCCTTAACACTCCCATGAGTGAGCTGGAGTGACCCTTAACACTCCAAGAGTGAGCTGGAGTGACCCTTAACACTCCCAAGAGTGAGCTGGAGTGACCCTTAACACTCCCAAGAGTGAGCTGGAGTGACCCTTAAACACTCCCAAGAGTGAGCTGGAGTGACCCTTAACACTCCCATGAGTGAGCTGGAGTGACCCTTAACACTCCCATGAGTGAGCTGGAGTGACCCTTAACACTCCCATGAGTGAGCTGGAGTGACCCTTAACACTCCATGAGTGAGCTGGATGTGACCCTTAACACTCCCAATGAGTGAGCTGGAGTGACCCTTAACACTCCCAAGAGTGAGCTGGAGTGACCCTTAACACTCCCAAGAGTGAGCTGGAGTGACCCTTAACACTCCCAAGAGTGAGCTGGAGTGACCCTTAACACTCCCAAGAGTGAGCTGGAGTGACCCTTAACACTCCCAAGAGCTGGAGTGACCCTTAACACTCCCAAGAGCTGGAGTGACCCTTAACACTCCCAAGAGTGAGCTGGAGTGACCCTTAACACTCCCAAGAGTGAGCTGGAGTGACCCTTAACACTCCCAAGAGCTGGAGTGACCCTTAACACTCCCAAGAGTGATTTGGAGTGACCCTTAACACTCCCAAGAGTGAGCTGGAGTGACCCTTAACACTCCCAAGAGTGAGCTGGAGTGACCCTTAACACTCCCAAGAGTGAGCTGGAGTGACCCTTAACACTCCCAAGAGTGAGCTGGAGTGACCCTTAACACTCCCAAGAGCTGGAGTGACCCTTAACACTCCCAAGAGCTGGAGTGACCCTTAACGCTCCCAAAAGTGAGCTGGAGTGACCCTTAACACTCCCAAGAGTGAGCTGGAGTGACCCTTAACACACTCCCTCGCAATCTATAATCAACAACCTTACGAAATTCTACAGTTTTATTATTAACCTTATTACAATTATTATTAATTTTATTACTATTAATTTTATTATTATTATTATTATTATTATTATTATTATTATTATTATTATATTTTCACGTGAAAGCAAGGGTGATATTCCCGACCTGGAGAATACGAGGCACTAAAGTTTAATCCATGGAAAAACTATGTAGCTTCAACTAGGTAGCCCTTAACCAGCGTCAAGACATTCCCGTTCTCGAAAAAGAGGGAAAATAAGTGTTGCAGTAAAATCCCACGGGAGGAGAGTGGAGCAGAGAGCTGCTGGAGAGATTTACACTTCGTGGAGATACTTCCATCACTCCGAAGATGGTTATCACAACCAGGGAAATATGACGAGGTTGTTGGAGCCGGATAGTGAGATACCAACCGGTACAGGAATCTGAACTATCTCAGGTCATTACTGCGAGAGAGAGAGAGAGAGAGAGAGAGAGAGAGAGAGTGAGTGAGTTAACCATCATGACACAATCACCCCAGCAATAACCAATTAGCATATCTGTTATCGAGGCTCAGAATCTTTTCAACGCCATTATATGCAACCACAAGGAATAATCGAAGCCACCTGTCGTTGATAATATCGTTATTTTTGGGTAATTATACGGTAATGTAAGACAATATAGCTAAACCCAACCTGACGTCAGCCAGAAGAACGAAAGCGTGCACTAACAGACGAATGGCCAATCGTAAGAGACTTCTCAACTTTAAATGGACTACAGATTGCTGTGAAGGGAACCAGCAATTTTTTTTTTAGGCCAAACCTTATTTTGGCTTCGACTTAATTTAGAATAAGATATATGGCATCCAGAGGCTCCAAGAAAAATCGATATTTCTGCGGGGAGCAAAAAAAAAAATGGAACCCTGGGAAGCAGGTCACTAGACACAGACGTAGAACTGTGTGACCTGTGACCTGTGACCTACACTATGCACGACCTACGATAACGAGCGACCTACGAATTACTGAATGATGCCACTATATCTTAAATCGCAGCTAATTTCAATAATGTAGAACTAATATCGCTAATAGTTATGGCTAACCTAATGAAACCACAGTACGGGTGGGGGGTTAGAATCCGTGGCAAGTGAATCGTAAGACTTTAGTGGCTTACGCACCGGCCTGGAGCTTTACCACCCGTTCCGTGGCTTGTTTGCAGTCGTGTTATTAAGATTTCGTGAATCAGCCTACGTACGTTGCAATTAAACTATCGTAGCGTTTTTCCCAAGTATATTCTAGATTTGCTATACATTGAAACAGCCAAGGGTGAAGGTGATATCGCTAGTGGTTTGTTAACTATCTAGGCTGTAATGAGTTGTTTTTATGGTGATATGTTGGCAAGATGAGTGGCGCTGCCCAACAAACCTGCTCCCCTCGAAGCAAAACCAAAACTGCAACTGCTGAAAAATTAACTTAAATCAGCTAATTTTCTGAGAGCTACGAGGAGTAAAGCTTTCAACTCTTCTTGTAGGAGTTTGTCATATCTCACCCGTGTTTACCTGACGGTCACCCCTGCTGCGGGCACCGTAAATCTCGCAGACGCCAAATTATTTAGCAATAGTAACAAGGGAAGGAACTTAACTTCCCTCACCTGTGATTATTTATTAAAATCGTGAAATGAACTAAATGTTGGGTAGTAACAGTGGTTCAGTTGTTTCTGGGTAGCAGCGATGATGACAGTTCAACATGGAGGGATTTACGAACGGACTTTGAGGGGTGTGAGGGCAACTGTAACACGAAGGCTTCTGGGTGTATGGGCTGAGACAGCAGGGGACACAGTTGATACAACAAAGTAACGGCTGTGCTCGATGGGAAATCCTTTTGTAAGGTCAGTGGCTGGGTAGTTGCAGTGTTGGACATAGTATATACAATCGTTAGAGTATATAGTATATATATGTTGTGTCGAATAGGTAAAGCTTGCTATTTTGGCTTAAATAGCATCGCTCTTCTTGCCGAATAAGGCAAGCGAAAGTTTGTGTATGCAATAATTTCGCAAAAATCATTCCAAACCTAACAAAAAAATATATTTCATTGTGTTTGTTTACTATTAAATTATTGTAAACTTATCTACAATATATTTAGCTGGATTAGGCTAAATTAAATTGCGCTTTTTATAATAAGGTTAGGCAAGTTTTCTAAAGTTCTTTTGGTGCAAAATTATTAATTTTTACATTAACGTAAATGAAATTAATATATATATATATATATATATAATATATATATATATATATATATATAATATATATGTTGTATTATATATATATATATATATATATATATATATATATATATATATATATATATATATATATATATATATATATATGTATAGTGTGTGTGTATCGTACATATCGCATACACGCACCAAAATATGGAAATTAACTCGAGAGATTCTAGCGAGAGAGAACACCTAAGCATGCATGACACTTGCTATTGTGTTGCGTCATGATGTGGTCAGTTGGGACCTGAGCAAATTGTACACTCGCTGTTGTCATTCTGGAAAAAAATACTGCCTGCCTTACGATTACGTACTGTACTAGCAGTCAGCTAATCACAGAGTTTATGCAAGGCAACACTCGCCTCCGTGGCGTATCGCATGTCATACTTCGCTAGCTGGGATTCAAGAAACTGACGTATAGCAGACTAGCTATTATGTTAAGCTTCTTGCTATTTATCCAGTCCCCGAGCAGATCATTGATGTTCGTGTGGGAGAACAGAGGAGTAAACTTCTGGCGACTTGCGAATCGCCACTGTGTGGCGAATGCAAATCGCCTGGCCACTCAAGGTGGCCAGGTCACTTAACTTTTTTTGTCAAACTTTTCCTGTCTATCACCAATATTTATACCACTGCTGTCCTACACAAATGCCTCCCCTTCCCCATTTTTGGTTTCCCTCTTATGACCTATAAACAAAGATTCCTGGGCGATTCTAATCCTGTGCTCGTCATATGTTATCTTCGTAGTAAGGTATTCCTAGCTTAATCATAAATACCAGGACTTTGCTAGGAAGATATATAGTAAACACTTCGTGGAGTATAATTAGGAGTGTTCTTTTATCAATGAATGCTCTACCGGGAGGCCGGGAGATTTGGTTATGGACCGGGCCACAGAGGGCGTTGACCCCCGGAACGAGCTTCAGGTAGCCCATGGAATCTTTCTCAAGGACTAAATATCTTTTGAATACTTTTGGAACATTCGTTTCCAATGAAAGATTTTCCTTGACAAGTACAACAGATCTTTTTTCCTCTCTATACTTAATCTACCTTAGGTTCCCTGTTGTTATCTTTCCTCGTGCCAGCGTATAATTGACAAATGTTTTGAGATATGTAACGCTGAGCACGATTTGATTTTTTTTTGTTTTGATTACAACAGAACATAGAAACTATAGGAAATGAGGTAAATTGAATTTATGAGTTGTTTTGGTGGGGTTGTTAACCTCTCACTGACTGAAGCCACTAAGAAGAGGTTTGCGTATACCTCAGGAAGAAAAAGCGAAATAGTTTACGTATTTAATGGTAATTCCTGGGGTACACACTTTTGAAATGCACAGAGAGGGAGTATACCTGGTGAGAGTTCCGGGGGTCAACGCCCCCGCGGCCCGGTCTGTGACCAGGCCTCATTGATTACTAAATCTAAATGAATTAATTCAGTTTCCTATACAGGACACCGTGCCTCATCTCGCTGCCTCCGAGCAGTGCCTCATCTCGCTGCCTCCGAGCAGTGCCTCATCTCGCTGCCTCCGAGCAGTGCCTCATCTCGCTGCCTCCAAGCAGTGCCTCATCTCGCTGCCTCCGAGCAGTGCCTCATCTCGCTGCCTCCAAGCAGTGCCTCATCTCGCTACCTCCGAGCAGTGCCTCTTTCCCCCATCGAAGGACACAGGTAAAGTACGAACTCGTTGCTCGTAATCCCTACGTTTTAGGGCAGAAGATTTTAAGGAAATACCAAATATCGTAAACTCGCCCTCGACGATGTGTATAATACTGAACATGGCATCGCAGTGCTCTCTCGACCCGCGATATGATTGCCAGGAGATTCCATCCAATTTAAAGCCTCGGTAGAAAGCGCGGTCGACCACGAAGCTTATATGGTTAGTGGTTGAGAGGGCGGGGATGGGTGATTATGGGAATTGCTGGGAGTGGATGGGAGTTGCTGGGAGTTGCTGGGAGAGGATGGGTGGTGCTGGGAGAGGATGGGTGGTGTTGGGAGAGGATGGGTGGTGCTGGGAGAGGATGGGTGGTGTTGGGAGAGGATGGGTGGTGTTGGGAGAGGATGGTGGTGCTGGGAGAGGATGGTGGTGCTGGGAGAGGATGGGTGGTGCTGGGAGAAGATGGGTGGTGCTGGGATAGGATGGGAGATGCTGCGAGAAGATGGGTGATGCTGGGAGAGGATGGGTGGTGCTGAGTGGGGTTACACAAGGGGTAAGCCAAACGAATTGGTGACTACTTATGGGGGGTTAAGTCGGTGGCATGGACTGGCCCTACCAACCCTTACTTCCCGTCGGAGTGTGATGAGATATGACCAAGTTGGTGTCGTGGTATGCTTAAATTAAGGACAGCCTTGTATTGAGTCGTACCTCTCTGCTGACACCAGCTAGAAAGTCGTACCTCCCTCCTGACATCAGTTAGAAAGTTGTATTTCCTTCCTGACACCAACTAGAGAGTCGTACCTCCCACCTGACACTACAGAGTCATCCTTGTCATATTCTGTCATATTCCGTCCGTGAAAACCTCCAACATAGCATTCAGATTATGGATAAAACGTGTCCGTGCGATGCTATACATTCCATATTCTTAATTGAAAAACAATGTTAGAGGTCGCATACAAAGAATAATTATAAGTACGTTAAAACATATATAGTCTTACTGGAAGACACATCTCCAGACCTGTCCTGTTATTTGAGTGTTGGGTGAAAGGGTACACTGCCGCGAGGTGTAGATAATGATTTTGGTATATATATAAAAAATGCGATAAATCTATCTCAGTAATGGCGTAAAAAACTTTCCCTCGTTTAAAGAGTCATTTTATACAAAAAAATAATTAAAAAAATCACATTAAGAATCATGACACACATCAACCTCAACACGATGGTGAATTTCCTCCCCCCTAACAAAGTTTATCGTTGATTTTCCATCATCTTTTTTCCCCCTCCCCCTTCTCTACACTTTCTCCTTTTCTCTCACGGTGTGGTCGCGGATCTGATGGTGGCTGCCTCGGTCCCGCGAAGTGAATCACACTACGACGTCTCGCGGTGCGAGGTAGCGCCAGTGTGGATCACTAAGAGTAATGAGCCTCGGGGTTTCAGGGTGATTTTCCACAGGCAGCTGCTGCCAGTGACACAGGTGTCGCACACTGATGTTAATGTATATAATGTATATAATGTATATAATATGAACGTATATATGTGTGTGAGGTCGTAGGTGAGGTGATATCTCAGCCTTACAAGTTTTCTGTTGTCCTATTATTGTTGCTATACTTTGATAATGTGAGAAATCACGAAAGCGCTTGGAATTTTGCAATTATTTTTTACTGTGGTTATTCTGCATATTGTGATATCACCTGTGCAGTTTTATCTTCCTGCATATTTATGAATAAATGTACAAATCAACTGCAGTACCACCCAACACTACACATACATGTACACGCATATACATAAATACCCATCCGGGTTTTCTTCTATTTTCTTAATAGTTCTTGTTCTTCTTCATTTCCTCTCATCTCCATAGCGAAATGGAAAAGAATTCTTCCTCCGTAAGCCATGTGTGTCGTAAGAGGCGACTAAAATTCAGGAAGCAAGGGGCTAGTAACACCTTCTTCTGTATAAATTACTAAATTTAAAAAGAAAAAGCTTTCGTTTTTTTTCTTTTCAAGTCTCCCTACCTTGGTGGGATGGGGCCGGTGAGTCGAAAAAAATATCCATGCAATACAATCGCAGACAGGCGATCTTAACAGTACAAGACAAGCCACGGGGAATGGAAATCTTTAGCTCAAGATCTTTCACACGTCTATATGCATCATCAGGAGCTATGCAATGTTGCAAGAGTAGCAACAGGAGGAATAAGAAGTTTACTCAGAGTAAAGTAATGTGATTGCAATTCTTTTAATATTTTAGCTTTTGTGATTAAGTGTATATATTTCTTGCTTCAGTTCCAGAACATTCATTCTGAAAATATTTGAATCATGCACTGTACTGTCAATGAATTTTTAATACTAGGGAAAATCCTTTCCTCAGAGAATCATGCTCTCGTGAATCTCAGCGTCTCCTTCATATTCTACAGTCATGAGTTGGGTTACGGAATTCCGTAGTTTAAAAAAAAAATGTCGAAGTTAATCTCAGGTCTGCCAGGCCTTCGACGTTGATAAATCAGGAGAACATTGATGGAAGAGTAACGGCGTGTCAGATAGTGCACAAACTAAGGGTTAGTTATGCCTCAGGTCACCTTTCTCTGTGAACTTTTGGCTATGAGCAAAGTTTGCCCTCGCCGGGTTCAGAAAATGTCGACTCCTGACATGAGGGAACCCAGATGCGATGTTCGTAGGAGAATCTTGAG
>NC_069442.1:30059695-30082660 GCF_026875155.1 Cherax quadricarinatus
TGAGTCACTGCTAAACACAGCTGTCACTGTAACACTGCTGTCACTAACACTGCTGTCACTGTAACACAGCTGTCACTGTAACACTGCTGTCACTGTAACACTGCTGTCACTGTAACACTGCTGTCACTGTAACACTGCTGTCACTGTAACACAGCTGTCACTGTAACACTGCTGTCACTGTAACACTGCTGCCACTGTAACACTGCTGTCACTGTAACACTGCTGTCACTGTAACACTACTGTCACTAACACTGCTGTCACTGTAACACTACTGTCACTAACACTGCTGTCACTGTAACACTGCTGTCACTGTAATACTGCTGTCACTGTAATACTGCTGTCACTGTAACTGCTGTCACTGTAACACTGCTGTCACTGTAACACTGCGGTCACTGTAACACTGCTGTCACTGTAACGCTGCTGTCACTGAAACGCTGCTGTCACTGTAACACTGCTGTCACTGTAACACTGCGGTCACTGTAACTGTCACTGTAATACTGCTGTCACTAACTGCTGTCACTGTAACACTGCTGTCACTGTAACACTGCTGTCACTGTAATACTGCTGTCACTGTAATACTGCTGTCACTGTAACACTGTGGTCACTGTAACACTGCTGTCACTGTAACACTGCTGTCACTGTAACACTGCTGTCACTGTAACACTGCTGTCACTGTAACACTGCTGTCACTGTAGCACTGCTGTCACTGTAACATTGCTGTCACTGTAACACTGCTGTCACTGTAACATTGTTGTCACTGTAACACTGCTGTCACTGTAACATTGTTGTCACTGTAACTCTACTGTCACTGTAATACTGCTGTCACTGTAACATTGTCACTGTAACACTGCTGTCACTGTAACACTGCTGTCACTGTAACACTGCTGTCACTGTAACACTGCTGTCACTGTAGCACTGCTGTCACTGTAACATTGCTGTCACTGTAACACTGCTGTCACTGTAACATTGTTGTCACTGTAACACTGCTGTCACTGTAACATTGTTGTCACTGTAACTCTACTGTCACTGTAATACTGCTGTCACTGTAACATTGCTGTCACTGTAACACTGCTGTCACTGTAACACTGCTGTCACTGTAACACTGCTGTCACTGTAACACTGCTGTCACTGTAACTCTACTGTCTCTGTAATACTGCTGTCACTGTAACACTGCTGTCACTGTAACACTGCTGTCACTGTAACACTGCTGTCACTGTAACACTGCTGTCACTGTAACATTGTCACTGTAACTCTACTGTCACTGTAACACTGCTGTCACTGTAACACTGCTGTCACTGTAACACTGCTGTCACTGTAACACTGCTGTCACTGTAATACTGCTGTCACTGTAACACTGCTGTCACTGTAACACTGCTGTCACTGTAACACTGCTGTCACTGTAACACTACTGTCACTACCACTGCTGTCACTGTAACACTACTGTCACTACCACTGCTGTCACTGTAGCACTGCTGTCACTGTAACACTGCTGTCACTGTAACACTGCTGTCACTGTAACGCTGCTGTCAATGTAACGCTGTTGTCACTGTAACTCTACAGTCACTGTAACACTGCTGTCACTGTAGCACTACTGTCACTACACTGCTGTCACTGTAACACTGCTGTCACTGTAACACTGTCACTGTAACACTACCATCACAGTAACACTACCATCACTATAACACCGTCACTATAACACTACTGTCACTATAACACTACCGTCACCATAACACTTCCGTCACCATAACACTACCGTCACAATAGCACTACCGTCACAATAACACTGCCGACACAACACTACCGTCACAATAACACTGCCGACACAATAACACTACCGTCACAATAACACTACCGTCACAATAACACTACCGTCACAATAACACTACCGTCACAATAACACTACCGACACAATAACACTACCGTCACAATAACACTACCACCATAATAACACTGCCGTCACAATAACACTGCCGTCACAATAACACTACCGTCACCATAACACTACCGTCACCATAACACTACCGTCACAATAACACTACCGACACAATAACACTGCCGTCACAATAACACTACCGTCACCATAACACTACCGTCACCATAACACTACCGTCGCAACAAAACAACCGTCACAATAACACTGCCGTCACAATAACACTACCGTCACCATAACACTACCGTCACCATAACACTACCGTCACCATAACACTACCGTCACCATAACACTACCGTCACCATAACACTACCGTCACCATAACACTACCGTCACCATAACACTACCGTCACTATAACACTACCGTCCCCTTAATGGCACTATCTCAAAACAAGACTACCGTCACCACAACAGCACTCCCAGTCAAGGGGTCACGCCGCCACCCACCCCCAGACTTACTTGATGAGGGTAATGGCTGTAATTTGTATAATGCGAGACACACAGGCGTGAGTGATGGCGGAATTACAAGGCAGAGACTACACGTTATACCGTGAAAAAATAATCCAACTGCATCATGTGTAATTCCTTACTAGTAATGACCTACCAAACAGGTGACTACATTAAGGTAGCTCGTCCTCACGGTTTTAGCGGACGGAAGCTGGAATCTCCAAGACATCTTCCACTGAACGAGTCAGATGTGTTTAGCTGTTTATCTAAGTAAATACTTGTTTAAAACGACGTGGAGGGCTATAACTCTCAGTAGGGGGGTATAATAACGCCCACGCCCAAGGGTAGGGGGTATAAAAACGCCCACACCCAAGGGTAGAGGGGATAATAACGATCACACCCCAGGGTAGGGGGTATAATATCGCCCACACCCAAGGGTAGGAGGTATAATAACGTCCCGCCCAAAGCTAGGGGGTGTAACGCCCACACCCAAGTGTAGGTGGTATAATAACCCTCACACCCAAGTGTAGGTGGCATAATAACGCTTACACCCAAGTGTAGGCGGCATAATAACGCTCACACCCAAGAGAAGGGGGTATAATAACACCCACACCCAGGAGGAGGAGAAAATAGACCGACAACAACAGCGTCCTCAGTGATAAAAATAACACGAACGACCAATACGTCTAAGTAACACGAACGACCAATACGTCTAAGTAACACGAACGACCAATACGTCTAAGTAACACGAACGACCAATACATCTAAGTAACACGAACGACCAATACGTCTAAGTAACACGAACGACCAATACATCTAAGGTAACACGAACGACCAATACATCTAAGGTAACACGAACGACCAATACATCTAAGGTAACACGAACGACCAATACATCTAAGTAACACGAACGACCAATACATCTAAGGTAACACGAACGACCAATACATCTAAGTAACACGAACGACCAATACATCTAAGGTAACACGAACGACCAATACATCTAAGGTAACACGAACGACCAATACATCTAAGGTAACACGAACGACCAATACATCTAAGGTAACACGAACGACCAATACATCTAAGGTAACAGATTTGTCGTGTCATCAAACCTCCAGCCGTCCAGCCACCCACTGACTGATATGACAGCCTCACTGACCTCGCTAAATGTAAGTCGCAACTTCACCAATCTAGCCCAAAAAACGAGCTAAATAAAAACGTGGGTAAAACAACGCACTCTTCTCTCAAAATTAAAATAATGTGAGAAAGACTTTAAGGTGTGAAAGTTGTAATTTCCATTCTTTTTCGTTTACATTCAAAAGCTAATCCAATGATAACATGAGATTATCTTATAATGACACGGACCATTTGACTGGTGGGAATAATAATAATAATAATAATTATTATTATTGTCATTACTATTGTCATTATTATTATTATTGTCATTATTATTGTCATTATTACAATTGTCACTATTATTATTTTAATTATAAAGTTTTACTCAATTTAAGTGGAAGCGCTACACCCGTAGGGATCATGCAACTCCTGGAAAATGGGGAGTAAACAGGTTTGATTCAAGAAAGAGGAGGATAGCTTTAGTCCAGTGGATCAAAAGCCTGCAACTAGCCATCCTTATTCTCTCAGTGTCTCTCTTGAAGGGTGAGGGGAATCAATAGCCATTCATACTGGTATTTGCTAGATGGGAGTAGATTCCCCCAGAGGTAGATGGGTAGATAAATGCGAGTCCGTCGTCAATTTGTGGATTATTGTCCAGCGATGAGAGGGGGAGATTGGTGGTGGTGACGTGTTGGGGAGTTTGTAATCCAGGTGAGCTGGTGGGGAGGTGTAGGGGGTGAGTTGGTGGGGAGGTGTAAGGGATGAGCTGGTAGGGAGGTGTTGGGGATGAGCTGGTGGGGAGGTGTAGGGGATGAGCTGGTGGGGAGGTGCAGGGGATGAGCTGGTGGGGAGATGTTGGGGATGAGCTGGTGGGGAGGTGTAGGGGATGAGCTGGCGGGGAGATGTTGGGATGAGCTGGTGGGGAGGTGTAGGGGATGAGCTGGTGGGAAGGTGTACGGGATGAGCTGGTGGGGAAGTGTTGGGGATGAGCTGATGGGGATGTATTGGGGATGAGCTGGTGGGGAGGTGTTGGGGACGAGCTGGTAGGGAGGTGTTGGGGACGAGCTGGTGGGGAGCTGTAGGGGATGAGCTGGTTGGGTGTAGGGGATGAGCTGGTGGGGAGGTGTTGGGGACGAGCTGGTAGGGAGGTGTTGGGGACGAGCTGGTGGGGAGCTGTAGGGGATGAGCTGGTTGGGTGTAGGGGATGAGCTGGTGGGGAGGTGTTGGGGATGAGCTGGTGAGGAGGTGTTGGGGATGAGCTGGTAGGGACGAGCTGGTGGGGAGGTGGTGTTGGGAGGTAAGCTGGTGGGGTCTGGGGAAATGAGGTGACAAGTGGAAGCTTAATACCCCCCCCCCCCCCAAAAAAAAAAAAAGAGGCAGCAGGAGTAAAAGAAAAGCCCTTGGGTAGCCCACAAATCCAGAGAAACAGGAGACATAGAACATACAATAGCAAGAGAAAGCAAATTATTTGACTGAAGAAGGCTACTGTGTAGGTGAGACGCTTCGTCAGTAGAGAAATCCAGTTATTGCATATGTCAGTATTACTTCTCCAGTATGTTTGTGTATTTCTTAGCAATATTTATAGGTAGGCTCCCTGGGCAAGTCTTAAGTCACATGACCCCCCTATCCTTCCTGTTTGAACCGGCCACCTAGGCCGTAGCCCTCGAAGTCAGACTCAAGCAGGCTTACCAGACAGGGCAGACTGACAGGCTGGGTCCTGCCACGATTATCAGTATATCGTCCCCAAAACAGCCTACAATTTCCTTTCTGCCTTCGCTTCTCCAGCGAACCCCCATTACACCTGGGAAGGAACAATTCTTTAAACAACAATTAATATAGATTCAGAGTTATCGCCTCCAGTCTCGCGAACTTGCTGGAGGTCCAAGACTGGATAATAAAGTTAACACCAGAGAGACAGGGGTGGGTAAACTCTCTGTTTTAGGATGGCACCGGGTATTTATATATAATAGAGAAGTTGTTGCATGCGATGCATTTGCCTGATAGTGTACAGAATGCATGTATGAGTATGCATACGCATTCATACATGTTTGCTCACACATCCACTGCAGAAGAAAGTCCCTTTTTTTATATAACTGGAGTTTTGGGGGTCAACGCCCCCACTGCTCGGTCTGAGACTAGATCTCGCGGTGGATCAGGGTCTGATCAACCAGTCTGCTACTGCTGGCCGCACGCAAGCTGACGTACGAACCACAGTCATGTTGGTCAGGTACTGGTTTTAGGTATCTGTCCAGTGCCTTCTTGAAGACTCACATAATACAACTCTAATACACAAAATCTGTTGGAGAACCTTTCGCCAACATGTACACACTTCACTCAGTGGAAAATTTATAGGACCAAGAACTATAGCGCATCCCTTCCCCGGGAAATTTTAACCGGTAATTACAATATAAAAAGGTACTCACACACTCGTATAAATAACACTCTACCATTATGTTTATACACGCACACACACACACATACACACACTAAAATGCTACAGTAACAAATTAATTACCATGGGGTAGAACAGTCTTCATTATATACCCATCGCGTGACACAAGGATCCAGAACGCGTCTAAAGTTAGCCTAGGAAAACGACTCTTCGTGTCAGCGGCCCTGGGCCAGGTGACGAATTTCTGTTAGCGAACCTCGGGGGTAGCCCAACACGCTAACTGTGGTGATAAAACGTAATTACTCGAGTATCGAGCCGTGGCAGTTTTCTCTTTTTTTTTTCTCCAGCTAATTTGCCAGGAGGACGATTTAAAAAAGTTTGTAATGTCTAATGTTGAGAGAGGTGGAGTTTTTGGAGGGTAGTGGAGTGATTGTAGGAGGGAGGGAGTCAGATGAGGAGGGTCCCCAGTACAGTTCTAGAGGTTGTGTGTGTATAATATATATATATATATATATATATATATATATATATATATATATATATATCTATAATATATATATATATATATATATATTATATTATATATATATATTAGAATCGACACGTGTGAATAAATGCAACTGCCTACTATCTATGTCAAATTAGGAATTTGCACCTTCCCCACCAGGTCAAGGTCAGGGCAAGAGGTTAATCTAAAAAAAATATCAAGATCAGCTGACAAGGTCAAAAGTCAAGGACGGAGATCTAGCTCAAAGGTCAAGATCTGATGCAAAAGTCAAAAAAAATTAAGTTCGGGGTCTCAAAGTCACAAGAAGTCAAAAGTGAAATGAATATTGTTTTGCTCTCAAGTCGCAGTAACAGATTTTTTACTTTTGTTTAAATACAGGAAAAACAATAGCACATAGAACGATAAAAGTCAAAATATCGAGAATTAGCATAGACTAAATTTCTATCTTCATCTTTCCAAACTACACATCTATATACTTACTTTTTTTCGGGTCAAAAAATAGCAGAAACATTAACCTCTGGTATAACGCGAAGCTCGTTATCTCGTTAATAAATAATAAATTAACGTAATTACTGCCTTGCCTCGTAATTCATGACGCCTCGGCAGCGTAATTGCAGCGAATACAATGATAGTCGTAATCACCAGAATTCTTGTCAACTAATAAAGTGGATGAAGACTGGTAAAATTATGTCAGATAAGGTGCATGCGGCCACGTATGCCAGACACACAGGCTGGGAAACACCTCGTTCGTGTGCTCTGTAAATGTTGCTAGTGTTTGTGTTCTGCCAGATGTTGTTTGAGTTGTGTTGTGCAATGGTTGCTTGTGTTTTCTGTCAGTGTTTTATTGTGTGTGCTGTGCAAGTGTTGCTTGTGTGTTCTGCATATGCCGCTTGTGTGCTCTGCAAATGTTGCCTGTATGTGTTCCTCAAACGTTCGTGTGTTCTGCAAATGTTCGTGTGTTTTGCTAATGTCCGCGTGTTCTGCAAATGTTCGTGTGTTCTGCAAATTTCAGCTTGCGTGTTCTGCAAATGCTGCTTGTGTGTGCTCTGTGATTATAAACAGTTCATTATGCAAATTTACCCTTTACATTTTTGCAACTACAACACGAATATTGTGCAGACATTAGCTGTGTATTCTGCACATACTACATCTGTATTCAACAGTCGTAAGAACATAAAGAGCACTGTAGAAGGCCTGCTGGCCCATGCTAAGCAGGTACACCCACTCCCACCCACACTCATTTATATATTTGTCTAACCTATTTTTAAAGCTCCCATATTAGCTGGATCTTAACCTCACGTTGAGGAGCGAGGAGTCAGGGAAGATGATCTTCTTTCAGCAAACCGGCCGCATCCCACCGAGGCAGGGTGACCCAAAAAGAGAAAAGTTTCTCTTTTTAACTTTATTAATGTATACAGGAAAAGGGGGTTACTAGCCTCTTGCTCCCGGCATTTTAGTCGCCTCTTACGACACGCATGACTTACGAAGGAAGATGATTTACAAGCAAAATAATCCACGTTAAACAGGTGAATCTGCAGAGCGTAAGACGAGAGGAAGATTGAAATGAGGACCTTAAAAAAAAGGGGCATAGATGAAGGCTGAAATGGAACTAAGAACATAAAGAACACTGCAGCAGGCCTACTGGCTCATGCGAGGCAGGTCCAAAACACGGTCCAAGGAACGGTAATCTTGTTTTTGAAGTGAAAGGACAATGAAAATGGGAAATGATACTCGAAAAAGAGTTGGATTTATAACACCAAACAAGAATTCACGAGACGGACAATTCACAGCTAATGGAAAGAGGTTACAGACGCCATTGTAGTTCGTCAAGGGCCATTACCAAGTGGAGAAAATGGCCCGTGAGGGATCGAAGCGTCATTTGAAGTTTCCAATCAAAACTGTAGCTTAGTAGTGAACGGATTCATGAGCCGACACATAATTTCAGAAGAATGACTTGAATATTATAATGGAATACAGTACCGACATGTTGATAAGTGACACATGTGGAACAGTTGGGAATTTTTATTCCGAAACCTCTCGTCCGCACAGTAGGCTTCTTCAGTCAAGTACAGAAGACTGAGCAGAAGCAGTAGAGATGTGCAGACGATGTCATCAGTCCATCATCCTTGAAGACGTAGTTTTGAGGTGGTCAGTCCCTCAGCCTGGAGAAGAGTTTTGCTCCAAAGTCTGGAACAATGTCTTCTAGACTATGGTCTGTATATTTCGATCCATTTCTGGGATGTCTGCTGAAGAGGATCCCAGAAAGTGATCGAAATATACAAATCAACAAATCTTCTGAGCATATATCCCAATGCATACTGGAGCATATATCCCCATGCATACTGGAGCATATATCTCCATGCCTACTGGAATATATATCCCCATGTATACTGGAGCATATATCTCCATGCATACTGGAACATATATCCGCATGTATACTGGAGCATACATCTCCATGCATACTGGAATATATATCCCCATGTATACTGGAGCATACATCTCCATGCATACTGGAATATATATCCCCATGCATACTGGAGCATATATCTCCATGCCTACTGGAATATATATCCCCATGTATACTGAAGCATATATCTCCATGCATACTGGAACATATATCCCCATGTATACTGGAGCATACATCTCCATGCATACTGGAACATATATCCCCATATATACTGGAGCATACATCTCCAAGCATACTGGAGCATTGAACTTAAGTTGGGAACGTGATATGTTGTGTTCAGCTAGTCTACTATATTTTTCGCACAAGTACATACGACTTTCAAGCCAAAAGACTATTAAACCGTGCCACGGGTGGGGTTAGAACCCGCGATCAGCGAGTCGCAAAACTCCAGACCGTGGCGGGTTCTAATCCCACCAAGTCATGTCATTACGGTTTCCTGAGCCAGAAGACTGTTTTCTAACCTCCACATCGGTTTAATATCCTTTTTGCTCGGCTTGGTTTAACTGTCCATCTGTGTTCATGTAATTATTGTGCTAAGAAAGGTCATTTACATAGTTTATCATATACTTTTGTGACCTTTATGCGGTTCTTTTATGCCCACAACCTTCAAATTATGTATACGGGCTATACAAAAGACTAGCTAGCTACACGGCGTGTATGCCCCATCAGGTGTACACCGTGTATACTGATGTATACAGTGTGTATATGTGCATAGCGTACAGAGATGTACACATGCGCCTCTGTACACACCAGCTGTGCTTCCCCAAAATCGATCACGTGAGTTTTTTTTGGACGCAAGCAGAAAGCTTATGATAAATTCACAGATTTAAACATGTACTGACTTTTCTTTTTTTAACTATTAATCTCGCTGGAACTAAAGAAAAACAGGAAAAAATATATTTGTAAATTTTACCAAATAAATCTTTGGCAGATTAGAAGCTGTTTGGAGGAGTTGCCAGAGCGTTGTATTAAGCTCTTAGTGTGAGTGGTGGTGTGTGTGGTTGTGGGTGGTGGTGTGTGTGGTTGTGGGTGGTGGTGTGGTGGTTGTGGTGGTGGTGTGTGTGGTTGTGGTGGTGGTGTGTGTGGTTGTGGTGGTGTGTGTGGTGGGTGGTGGTGTGTGTGGTTTTGGGTGTGGGTGGTGTGTGTTGGTTGTGTGTGTGGTGGTGTGTGTGGTTGTGGGTGGTGTGTGTGGTTGTGTGTGTGGTGGTGTTGTGGTTGTGGGTGGTGGTGTGTGGTTGTGGTGGTGTGTGTGGTTGTGGGTGGTGGTGTGTGTGGTTGTGGGTGGTGTGGGTGGTGGTGTGTGTGGTTGTGGGTGGTGTGGGTGGTGGTGTGTGTGGTTGTGGGTGGTGTGGGTGGTGGTGTGTGTGGTTGTGGGTGGGGTGGTGTGTGTGGTGGTAGGTGGTGTGTGTGGTGGTGGGTGGTGGTATGTGCGGTTGTGGGTGGTGGTGTGTGTGGTGGTGAGGGACTTTTGGGTGATGTGTACTCACCTATTTGTACTCACCTATTTGTGGTTGCAGGGGTCGAGTCATAGCTCCTGGCCCCGCCTCTTCACTGATTGCTACTTGGTCCTCTCTCTCCCTGCTCCATGAGCTTTATCATACCTCGCCTTAAAACTATGTATGGTTCCCGCCTCCACTACTTCACTTTCTAGGCTATTCCACGGCTTGACTGCTCTATGACTGAAGAAATACTTCCTAACATCCCTTTGATTCATCTGAGTCTTCAACTTCCAATTGTGACCTCTTGTGTCTGTGTCCCATCTCTGGAACATCCCGTCTTTGTCCACCTCGTCTATTCCGCGCAGTATTTTATATGTCGTTATCATGCCTCCCCTGACCCTCCTGGCCTCCTGTGTCGTCAGGCCGATTTCCCTCAACCTTTCTTCGTAGGACAATCCCCGTAGCTCTGGGACTAGTCTTGTTGCAAACCTTTGCACTTTCTCTAATTTCTTGACGTGCTTGACTAGGTGTGGATTCCAAACTGGTGCTGCATACTCCAGTATGGGCCTGACGTAAATGGTATACAGTGTGTGTATGTGTGTATTTGACTTCTTCATGTTTCCACATTCCTTAATAATAATAATAATAATAATAATAATAATAATAATAATACTAATACTAATATGGATAATCACCGTTTACGCATCTTCATTTCTGTGCCACCTTCTCAGTTGAATTATCAGCCAACTGGTAAACCATCCAGCAGTTTTCCCAAGTCTGCTTGCAGCTGCATTTATCTTCAGTTTCTATGTCTCGTTAACGACACACTATCAGAGAACCTTTCCCAACAAGAGACCATGTTTACATAAATAGTCTGAGTTCCTGGACTAACACCTGGAATACTCCAGTTCGAGACATCACCATTATTTCCCTTTCTTTCTTTCTTTCTCTCTCTCTCTCTCTCTCTCTCTCTCTCTCTCTCTCTCTCTCTCTCTCTCTCTCTCTCTCTCTCTCTCTCTCTCTCTCTCTCTCTCTCTCTCACACTTTCTCTCTCTCTCAGTAATAACTCAAGCATATAGCTCACTTCCAGGATCGTTTCTCACTGTAATAGTTTACCTCCTGTATTGAGGTGGTTCAGTAGGGTGGGGAGACGGGGGAAAATATAATATATTCGCCTTCACGACTCAGAAACTCTACTTGTAATTTACTCTCTTATTTTTTCGTAATTTTTTTAAAGTGTTAATGCAGAAGAACTCAATTGTGATATGATTTCTCTGCGTTAGAAAAAAAAATGCACTTTTTTCATAATTGTTAGTAAAAATTTTAACATCTGTCTGGTAGTGAGTTCGGAAGGAACGAGAGATGTGAAGATTCACTTACGTCAATAAGTGCGATGATCACTGATGGGGAAAAGGCTTGTCGACTGCTCGCCTTTCAAGGTGATGAGCTCCTTGACCATGGAGGAGATACAGCTACCTTCCTCTACCCTGACTACCACTCATTTCCCAGGCGCGGTACGACCACTATTTTAGTATTCTCCTGAGGAAATTATTACCATTCTTTTTTTCCCACGACACAAGACGTAAAATCTGAAAGACGTTAGTTGACTACTCTGCTTTCTTCACATCTCCTGGTCTGTAATTTTGCCAGCTTTTAATGGGGCCATTAATGAAAAACAACATTCCAGCTTAGAGAATACAAGTACCTCACAGAGTGCCATCACCGGCTACGCAAACAGCAAAAACTTAATGATCCGTATTGAGACTCTGCTGAAGACTCGGGACTTCATCCCTTTACCTCTGTAAATATAGCTGAGGTTACGACAACAGTAAATGAATTTCAAATGCCGTAAACAGTACTGCTAACATTTCTGTTACTGCTGTTATTAATACTACTACTACTGTAGTCCTCTGTGATCAGTGATAATCACTTCGTTTTGGGTAATTTGTGACTAACGTTGGGCTTCTATCAGCAACAACCAGCTTCAGTTTTGTATGCATGTCGTAATCTGAAATTTGAAGTGCGTGTCCAGCTAGTGGGTAAAAAAAATCTGTTATTGTACTTACGACTTCGGTGTGAAAAGAACAAAAAAGGGCACAATACCGTGACTGGAACAATATACAAATTACCTGCACATAGGAGAGAGGAGCTTACGACGACTTTTCGGTCCGTCTTGGACCATTTACAAAGTGACATCCGAAATGTCGTCGCACGTTTCTCTCTCTTCTATATGCGGGTTATTTGTGTATTCGGTTTTAGTCTGTTTCAGTATTTAAGAAGTCTGCAACAGACTTTAAACACATATATGTTGCACCTGTTACCACTGAGTCGCATGCTCTTCACATCACTGAACGGGTGAGGAGATTCGAACCCATTGCAAGTGAGTCGTAAAACTATCACTCGCCATGGGTTCAGACCCCACCCGTTCCGTGATTTGTTTGCAACGATATTATTACAATTTCGTGAGCCATGTTAGCACACTCTTGTTTAATGATGCCGAATTACTTTGCATCTTAAATATGGTATTTTAACGTTTGACCGAACACTCCCAGAAGTCTCCTTTTTTCCTGAGTGGAAATAAATCAGATATTTAGAGTCTTCCTTCAGTAACTTGGTTAGATATAATCTATCGTTTCAATCTCCATGTTGATTTCTCAAAATTATCATCCAGAAATTTTACGATATCATTTTATGATTTTAATCTAGCCAGATCCATGTGAAGTATAGGTAACCACATTTTTTTTCCCTAGAAGATTGGAGTAACATTCACTAGTTTCCAATCGTTAAATAACTATTTATAAAATACTGCATTTAGAAACCACACAATTTGGTATCAAGAAACCTATATCATTCTGGTTAGGTCATCGAGTTCACATGACTTGTTTATGCTCGGTTTCTCTAGGTATTTTAACCCGTCAGGGCTGCTAGCTTTGCTAATATTGAGTGTGGCAATTTCGGCCACAATAAATATACTTTACGGCCTCGATATGTTCGTGTTCAAGTGTAAATTCAGCGTTGAAAGCTGCGTTGAATATTAAGGTTATTTATATTTTGCTAGTTATTCTCCTTGAAAGTCCTGTTATTGCCTTCATGTATGCCAAGAATTCTTTGATGTCAACTTTGTTGTAGTCTGGATTATATTGCGTGTTTTGAGTAATTCCCTTTCAACACATTCTCTTTCAGTATTTTGTAGCAGTATCTTATTTTCACTCTTAATATAGTTAGTATATCAGTGTTTTCTAACTTTTTTTTGTAAGAGTTAGGATTTTTTTGCATGTGAATTCGACTTTATATCAACCAAACATGGAAGAGATTTGCCGTGTTCTCTTTTAATTCGGTCATATTATTTTGCCTTTTTCTGGAGAGACTATTTCGAACTTCCTATGAGCTAAATGGCTTCATTAGGTTTAAAGCCTGTCGACTACACACCTGTACTACAACAGTCAAGTATATTTTAATCCCTAAAATAGGGAATGAAATAAATCCTCAGTGTATGTACACAGAGAGATAATCACACCTCTTAGTGTATATATCTAACTAAGATTTCTACACTGTCTCTGTTTGCTCCACTTAACTGCTGACGTCTCGGAGCATTCTAAATAAAACTGCTGCTATATAAAATGGCAACCCTCTCATTATTACTTAGTGTCTCTACGTTTGTGTTTTTGTATATATATATATATAAAAATATATATATATATATATATATATATATATATATATATATATATATTATATATATATATATATATATATATTGTGTATGTGTGTGTGTGTGTGTGCAAACAATCGCAGACAGGCGATCTTAACTATGCAAGACAAGCCACATGGGGGGTAGAAATCTTTAGCTAAAGTGCTTTCACACTTCTCAGTGCTTCATCAGGAGCTATGCAATGTTGCAAGGCTGCAACTGAAGGAGTGAGGGGAAGTTATTATTAGTGATCAGATAACGTTGCAGTAAACTCATACCACGAGCCTGGGGTGACAGTGTTGGGCAGCAGCTTCCTAAAATACTGACTAGATCGGTAGTTTCCTGGTCACCTAATGGACTTATTGATCCTGTTGACATTGTTGGAACAATATCTTGTTGCTGTTTATAAGGCCACTGACGGCTTGCGCAGCATTAGGACGTAAGTTTTGATGACATTATCTCACTTTTCTTTGGAAAGATGATGAAGTACCATATATTTTTCTTACTTATCGTTGCAGCGAACATATGCAGGGAGAAAATGCTGAGAGCGACCACAGAAAAAATACACAGAGGAAGAGAGCACAGGGAAAATCCAGTAGTGTTTATTCCATCGGTTTTTTTTTTCCAACAGCATCCAGGATTTTATAGACGAGGAAAAGTACGCATTTCGAAAAGGCCATTAAACTCGAGGTAAAACCTCGCGTGTCACCGACTCCTCTTGACATCTCTTGTGCTAACATGTAATTAATTTTTTGCTATATATATGTATTGAGTTACCTTTTACTGGGACAAGGCTACGCGTCATGTAAGCTTCACCAACCGTAAAGCTGTACACAGCGCGTTACGTCGTAACGATTAAAAACTTTCGCTAAAAACGTGTCTCTCTCCCACCGTGAAGTCGACAATACGGGATTCGGTTGCAAGTATAATGCATTATTGACAGTGCATGTCACTGAATACACACACACCACACACACACACACACACACACACACACACACACACACACACACACACACAATTGCACTTCAAGTTTGTGGAGTATATGCTACTATTATTGCTTAAAAATGCATCTGGACTATCAAATGATGACCCCAAAAAAATGACCATAGAATATATATATATATATCTAAAATGTATTTACCTGCACACACTATGGTCTCCCACACATCGTAGGCTGTGCGTACTGGATAACACTGTTCCTAATTTTTTCTTTCCCTTGAGAGATTATAAGCATTACGAGTCATAAATCCAGAGGGACCATAAATCTAACCCTTGTTTAAGAATCGACAATGCGTGTCCGCCTGATTTAAGGAACATAGATGGTCATCACATCACGCTCGGTAACCGGGTTCAGCGGTCCTCTTCAGCAGGTGACACAGCATTTTATATATATATATATATATATATATATATATATATATATATATATATATATATATATATATATAATATATATATATATATATATATATATATATACGTACGCACACACACACACACACACACACACACTCACACACATACACGCATACACTTGGGACCAGGAGCTAAGACTCAACCCCTGCAACCACAAATGGGTTAGCATAGGTGAGTAAACATACACACACACACACATACACATGGGGCCAGGAGCTAAGACTCAACCCCTGCAACCACAAATGGGTTAGTATAAGTGAGTAAACACACACACACACACACATGGGGCCAGGAGCTAAGACTCAACCCCTGCAACCACAAATGGGTTAGCATAGGCGAGTGAACACACACACACATACACATGGGGCCAGGAGCTAAGACTCAACCCCTGCAACCAAAAATGGGTTAGTATGAGTAAACACACACACACACACACACATGGGGCCAGGAGCTAAGACTCAACCCCTGCAACCACAAATGGGTTAGCATAGGCGAGTGAACATACACACACACATACACATGGGGCCAGGAGCAAAGACTCAACCCCTGCAACCACAAATGGGTTAGCATAGGCGAGTAAACATACACACACACACACATACACATGGGGCCAGGAGCTAAGACTCAACCCCTGCAACCACAAATGGGTTAGTATAGGTGAGTAAACACACACACACACACACACACACACACACACACTCGTCAATTTATGGATGTAACATATAAAATCATCTAAGAAGCTGGTCAAGAACGTGTTCACTTCATGATCATACTGAATGATTTATGGTTTAAATATTCGTACGAGCATTTTCCTTCTCCTCCTCCCGCTAACTTATACACTTTATGTATGATATTAAATGACATAAACCTGTCAAGACATCGTTCACTGAATATTTAAAAGCTCATTTGATTAATTTATTCGATGAATGTATTACGAAGCCTCTTGAGGTTTTTGTACGCGTGATGTTTGACAACCTGCAGGAGCCTACAAGGTCACCTTGGCTGTGATGGTTCTCCTCTAGAGCCTACAGTAATTGTAGGCTATGTTAGGCCACCTGGAACCAAAAAGGTTATCTCAGCTTTGTTATTTTGTCACCATCTTTGCGAGGAATGGGGAGACCAGGTGCCTTTGGCAGTGTTAGGTCACTTCTCGTAGCATCTGAAGAGACCTTGTCTAAATTAGACCTTCGTAAGGTGATCTTAGCTATGCTAGGCCACCTTAACAAGATCTCTCGGTGAGCGTGGGAATCTAGGAAGCCTCCGGACTAGGTTTCCCACCTGAATTTTTGAAGGGAAAATGAAAACGAGTAAAACATTACTAATTTAGATCATCTCTCAGTTCCGTGTTGACTTCCTCTCGTAGACTCTTAGTGCTTTGTGAAATAGTGTGTTAGTTATTCCCTTCCTCTTCCTCCACCTCCTGCTCCTCTTCTTCCGTCTCCTCCTTCCTCCTCCACTTCCTTCATCTCCGCTTGCTTCTTCTCCTGGTCTTCATGTTGTCCCGCCTCTGGGCGTGTTGTGGTGACCGTGGCAGACGGGGCGACCCCTACGGCAGACTGACTAGGCTGCACATAAAGCATGCAAATTTCCCTGCGCTGCGCTACTCAACCTTGACCGAACGAGTTTCTGCTCCGGAGGGTGAGGGGTGAGAGTGGAGGGTGAGGGGGGTGAGAGTGAAGGGTGAGGGGTGAGAGTGGAGGGTGAGGGGTGAGAGTGGAGGGTGAGGGGTGAGAGTGGAGGGTGAGGGGTGAGAGTGGAGGGTGAGGGTGAGAGTGGAGGGTGAGAGTGGAGGGTGAGGGGTGAGAGTGGAGGGTGAGGGGTGAGAGTGGAGGGTGAGGGGGGTGAGAGTGGAGGGTGAGGGGGGTGAGAGTGGAGGGTGAGAGTGGAGGGTGAGGGGTGAGAGTGGAGGGTGAGGGGGGAGAGTGGAGGGTGAGGGGGGTGAGAGTGGAGGGTGAGGGGTGAGAGTGGAGAGTGTAAGGGTGAGGTGGAGGGTTAAGGTGGAGGCGTGAGGTGGGGGATAGAGGGGGTCAGCTTGACTGGACTCTAATTACCATTGGAAGATACTAGTGCCAATCTGCCTCAGCTAATTGAGAATTAGTGATGTTATTGAAAAAAAATATGGAAATATCTCCCGTATGTCCACCATATAAATTTCTCCACTTTTACAGTAAAATATGGAAGATTTCTCCAATCTAAAGTGAGAGAATACGTACGCTATTGCCATTGCTTTCCAATGTCAATAAGTATTCTTGTTATATATATCATGAAAGGATTTTCAGCTTAATGGATGGTACCATCTGTTTACGTTGTGATGCTGGATTCTGCATCCATTCCTGAGTTCTATTATACATGGGTCAAAAGAAGTGTGGTATTTGAAAAGCAACCATTTGTGAGGCCTTCCAAGAGGCCACGAGAAGCTTTCCCCACAGAGAAGAATTAATTTTGGAAACCGAAATATTCTTGATGTGACTAAAGACAGACTTTCGGAGACAGTAATACTCTCTCACCGCCCATCCCCCTTCCTCCTCGAGCGAAATCGAAGACCCAGTCCTGAAGATTATGACAGTCAGTCCAGCGCAGGTGAAGACTCGGCCCTGGAGTGCACACCATGCCTTCCAACACAGCTAAAGACTCAGTCCTGGAATCCACACTATGCCCTCCACCCCAGTTAAAGACTCAGTCCTGGAATCCACACTATGCCCTCCACCCCAGCTAAAGGCTCAGTCCTGGAATCCACACTATGCCCTCCACCCCAGCTGAAGACTCAGTCCTGGAATCCACACTATGCCCTCCACCCCAGCTAAAGACTGTCCTGGAGTCCCTTACACGCCTGCCAATGCAATTGAAAACTTAATCTAGCAGTCAAGAAAAATTTATTATCATTGTAAAGTATCTGAATCTTAAAACGCTAGAGAAAATCGGCTGGAAGGAGGAAATCGTTGGGTATATCTCGATAAGGCACATCCATATTCACTCTTCACATAAAACCAACAGATATTATTTCTTTGCCGCTGCGCAATACACTCTCAGGACGTCCCTTGATACCATCAGAGATTTAACATGGAGAATATGAGCAGGTAAAACCTGCGCTGGAAATTATGTCCTGTCAACATCGAACATGTTAAGAGGCACTGAAAGTGCAACTCGAAAGCAATAGATGCGTGGCTGCAATGTGTCAAGAAGTTGCAATTAGGAATTATGCCGAATATATTCCCCCAAGCTAAATAGAAGCCGTCATACTGCCAGAGTACGCAACAAATTTTTTTGTCGTTGATAAATACAGATGCTGAGTGACAGTGGAAGATGGTTAAAGGGGAATCAAACACACACACACACACACACACACACACATTATCTATCTACATATATTTTATAATATATATATATATATAATATATATATAATATATATATATATATTATATATATATATATATATATATATATAATTTCAATAACACTGTGACTAGCTGAGGACTCGAACCCGTGTCCTTTTGGCCCGGCTTATGGTGAACGAAAATCACACGGCGCTCTAACCCACAGGAACACTCAGTCCTACAAAGATCACGCACCGACACGGGTTCAAGTCCTCAGCTAGTTGCAGTGATGTTATTGATTAAATACCACTCGTTTGTGGCTACAATAACATATATACTGCTTGTGGAAGCTAGTACACCAAACGAGGAGTAAATTGAAATTAGCTCTGAGGCAACCACACCATCGTATGTCCTCGGATCACGGTAAAACACTTATCTTTGCTGGGTGCGTGATCTTTCTAGGACTGGGTGGTTCTGCGCTTTAGAGCGTCGTAAGATTTTTCACTCACCATGAGGGAGGCCAAAACGACACGGGTTCGATCCCTCAGCTAGTCGCAGTGTTATTGATTAATTACCACTCGTTCGTTCGTGGTTACAATAATGTGTGTAATATATATGTATATATATATTTAATATTATATATATATAATATATATATATATATATATATATATATATATATATATAATATATATGCAAAACAACCACTCTGAAAGAATAGAGAAATTCCAAGCGCTTTCGTGACTACTCACATTATCATAGTTCCTTGATAATGTGAGTAGTCACGAAAGCGCTTGGAATTTCTCTATTCTTTCAGAGTGGTTGTTTTGCATATTTTGAAATCACCTGTTTACTGTGATCTTATTGCATATAATATATATATATATATAATATATATATATATATATAAAATATATATATATATATTATATATATATATATATAAAATGTCGTGCCGAATAGGCAGAACTTGCGATCTTGGCTTAAATAGCAACGTTCATCTTGCCATATAAGACAAGTGAAAATTTGTGTATGCAATAATTTCGCCAAAATCATTCTGAACCTAACGAAAAAAATATATTTCACTGTGTTTGTTTAGTATTAAATTACTGTAAACAAATCTAAAATATATTTAGTTGGGTTAGGCTAAAATAAATTGCTCTTGTTATAATAAGGTTAGGTAAGTTTTCTAAGATTCTTTTGGTGCAAAATTAAAATTTTTTACATTAACATTAATGAAAAAAATATATCTTTAAACGTATAAAAGAAAATTTCAGAAAGGACTTAATTTTAAATGAGTTCTTGCTAATTGACCAGTTTTACATATATAAATATAAAAATATATATATATATATAATATATATATATATATATATATATATAATATTATATATATATATATATATATATATATATATATATATGTGTGTGTGTGTGTGTGTAATGTGTGTGTGTGTTTAAAGAAAAACAGACACAGAAAGAGAGACAGAGATAAAGAGAGAGAACACTTGCTTATTCCTGAAGCTGTCTCCGTAATTCCTTCTTAATTAGGAAAAGGGAGAGGAAAAAATCAGGCATAAATAAACTCTCTTGAAAGCATCATCCATTAGTGCAACTATAAAAGTATAGTCTCCTATCATTACATAATGCAGTACTGTATAATACAATAGCCTTCGACAAGCGTACATGAATCGGGAAATTGTTGTAGAAGAAGGATGTTGAAGTTATCAGGGGAATTATAACATAATCTGTAAAATAACTCGCCTAAGATGAGACGTAATCACAGGTGAGGGCTCCACCACCGGCCGGATTGGCCGAGATGTTATCAGCAAAGGTGATTATCAGGTTATCTGGGGCCCTTTGCTGTGCTATCAGGCCTCTTGCGTCGGGTCAGTACCTGCTAATGACTAGCGATTGTGTCGACAGCTTCATCAGTGATATTCCTTCGCAGCGCTGGAGATGCATCAGTTACTGGAGATGCGTCAGTTACTGGAGATGCGTCAGTTACTGGAGATGCGTCAGTTAGTGGTAATTTTATATCATGCGCTAATGGACGTTGAAAGGTGGAACTTGTTTATTGGCGATGGTGTCGGTACGTTGCGAGAACTGACGTAAGTGTACATAAATACCACTAAATCAGATATACGACGCAACTCGTAAAATAGTGACGTGTCAACATTGTAATAATTATATTAAGCTTTTGTTAAGATATCCAAAGAAGGGTTAAACGGTGCCTAAATCTTAGCAAATTAGTTACAGCCAAAAAGTATAATCTAGCCTGAGATTATCACTGAGAGTATAACATATACTATCTGCTCCGACCTAATGTAAATATTAGGTCGGAGCCCCGCCCCTTCTCTCTGTTATAAAATACACGTCAGAAACGGGTCATCATATGGCTAAGACCCACGGCAGAAAACACAAGTCTTGTTTCCTGACAAATGTTACCTTACTTAAGAACATAAGAACGAAGGAACACTGCAGCAGGCCTACTGGCCCATGCGAGGCAGGTCAGAGTCTCCTACCGGCTTAAGCCAATGCACCCAACCTAGTCAGGTCAGGTCACATTGATTTAAGGGAGGAACACGGCAACCGACCTGGTAGCACAAGCTATCAGGTCCAACTTAACCTAACCTACGGTATCACACAGTGTGTACACAACCCGCTCACAGGAAAACGAAACTCATTGCGACATTTCGGTCCGACTTGGACCATTATCTAGACACAGCGAATGTTAGTAACTGTGTGATGTTTACAGACCACTTCGACCGTGTAGGTCCCTCACTGTGCTCGTAGCAAAGGACAATACAAGTGTATACAACACACAATAACAACTAACATGGAAATATAAACACAAATGCAGTATAATGTGATCCTTTATTGACAACGTTTCACCCACACAGTGGGCTTTTTCAAGTCACACACGGATCTACCTGGGGTTGGAAGGTACGAGAGTATTTATAGTCATGTTCAGAATGTTGAGGTCAGGTGGAGAATGCTGCATCTGATGATCTACCGGGTGGGGTTGTAGAGTCTTGGGTAGCTTGGCAGGGGTATTGGACAAGTTGTGAGTAGACCTTCTGCAGTGTTCTATTTTCTTATGTGGGATAGCAATGAAGAATTTTTCTTGGCGAGTGGTTCAGCTATGTTATAGAAGCCATTGTTCTGGTTGAAATTGTTGGTTGTAGAGATGAGCGATGATTCCAGGATTCTTCTGTATTAAGTGTTGTCTTCTGTGGCTATAAGTCTCGAGTTTCTGTAGTTAATTAAAGGGTTGTGTGAATTGCGATGTTGTACACAGGCATTCCTTGTATCGTCAGTCCTGCTTGCATACTGGTGTTCTGAAATACGTGTTTGGAGGTCTCTTGATGTTTCGCCCACATATAATTTGTTGCAGTCATTACAAGGGATTATGTATACCCCTGCAGAGGATGGAGGCTTGTCCTAACAACTAACATTATCAACTACAAACAAATACAACTCCCAATGCAATTGCTATTACGCTACATCATAATAAGAATCAGTTGAAAATTCTATTGGATTAATAGTGTCAAAAGCCTCTCCTAAAAGTTCTCCGTGTCCCCTACAGGTACCTCGGTAATCATAAAAAACATTTTGACCATATAATTTAGGTTTGCCTTGAGTAAACTTAAAATGTGTTCCATCAAGGAAGGCCCTTGATAGCATTCATGAAGCAAAGCCTTGATTATATTCACGAAAACCCTTTATTGTTGCATTCATAAAGACTCTTGAATGTATCCACAGAGCAAGACCCTTGATTATAGCCATGAAGACCCTTGATTGTATCCACGAAGGAAGGCCCTTGATCGCTGAAGCCGACTTCAAAATATCTCTTGCAAAGTTCAGTGCCCACTGAGAGGGTGCCAAGTTCGGCGATCCCTCAGCTATATTACCAAACTTGACACCCACTTGCCAGCCTGCCACGAGTGCCTAGCATGTTTGTCCAGGGCTTCACCACCACCTACTGACGCCAACTTGTTGTAACTTGGTAGTGAAGTTAGACAGTAGCCTACACACGAAGCTCCCTCAGGTAGATTATTATTATTATTTTTATTATTATTATAACTATAATAATGACAGTAACAGCAATAAAAATGATATTGTCATTAAAATTATGCAGATGTATAGAGTCCATACATACATAGCCAGGAGCTAAGACTCGACCCTTGAACCACAATTTGGCGAGTACATATATTCGTAGATATATATATATATA
>NC_069442.1:30083160-30088160 GCF_026875155.1 Cherax quadricarinatus
ATTTTTCATTTTAAAACAGAAATCACCCCCCTCATTCCCTTTAAATCCAACCTAATTGCCCCAAATACAAATAGTTTTAAAAGTTTGAAAGTAATGTACACAATTTAATTTTATAATATTTTAAATTATATCTTGTTGCTGTTACCCGATTGTAAATATCTGGTAAGGGGCCGTGGCGGCCTTTTTTGTACCGTAAATGGCTGGGTTAATGGCTGTGGTACATAGCGCCCGCCAGTTGATGTGTCACCTTTTGGTGACCGGGTGACCCCTGTTGATAATTTTGCATGTGGCCAAGGGTTTTTAAAAGGGGTTTGGACCCATTTTCATAAATAACGGGCGTATCTTATTTTTTTGCAAAAGGGTGCTTTGGGGTAAGCCGGGGAGGTCTCATTTAAATGACGTAAAGCCTGGGGAAAAAGGGGGACAAAGATATGCAAAAGGGGGAATAGGGAGAAATTTTTTTCTTCCTCACAAGAAAAAATAATAACATCACCTCTGTCTTTGACAGGGTGATAAGTGTTTTGGGTTTTGTGAGGGACGAGGTGGGGGTGGTTACTGATGTTCATCCCGCCTTACCCTCAGCTTTTTCATCGCCTTGGGGTTTACCGCTTTAAAAATGATAATAAAAAACTAATCCTCGTGTTGGTACTGAGTTTCAATGATTTTGGGAGTAGTTTTAAACCCCGTCTCTGTTTGTCTCCCCCGTTTTTTTTTCCCTGTTTCTCCCCGTCCCTGCTTGTCTCCCCGTCCCCGCTTGTTCCCCCCCGTTCCCCCCTGCTTGTCTTTCCGCCCCAGTTTTCCCCCCTTTCTTTTGTGTTGTTTTTTTGTTGTTGCCCCCTCCGTTTCCCCCGCCCCTTTTGGGGGACATTTTTAATATATATATTATTTAAGAATTTTAAATATATATTTATATAAATTTTTTATATTTTTATATATATTTTTAAAAATTAAATTTTTTTATATATATATTATATAATTTAAAATATATATATTTTAATATAAAAATATTTTAAAAGCCCGTTTGTTTCTGAAGTCGACGCGACACTTCACTACTGTCAAACTTTTTTTTTGATTGTTAAGTAAATTTTAAAATTTAAACCGGGGGGGATGTTGTTCGGGGTGTGTGGTGGTGTGGGGGTGTGTGTGGTGTGTGTGTGTGGTTTTTGTGTGTGTGTGTGTGTGGGTACTTCCCCCTAGTTGTACTCCCTAGTTGAGGTTGAAGGGGGCGATCCGGCTTCCCCCCCCGCCCCCTTCACTGGTCGCTACTAATCACTCTCCCTGAAAACCCTGAGCTTTATCGTACCCCTGCTTAAAAAAAAAAAAAATATGGGAGGAAATTGGGCTCCCACATCCCCTTCCCAAAATATTCCACTTCCCGCTACTCTGTGGCTGAAAAAAAACTTTCCCAAATCCCTTTTTATTCATCTGTTTTCCCTTTAAATTCCAAAAAATTTTGTCCCCTTGTTACTGTGTCCAATCTCTGGAAAATCCTTTTTTTGGGCCACCCTTTTCAATTCCTTCCCGAAATTTTTTTAAGTCGTTATCCCTGGGCCCCCCCCAAACTCTCCTGTCCTCCAGTGTGTCAGGGTTTATTTCCCCTTAAACCCCTCCTCATAGGGCATACCTCTTAGGTTTTGGGACTAAATCTTGTTGCAAAAACCCTTTTCCCCTTTCTCCCTTTTTTTACATGCTTGGCTAGGTTGGGTTCCCCCAAATGGGTGCCGAATTTCTCCAAAATGGGGCCCATCTACACGGTGTACAGGGTTTCCCGGAAAAAGATTTTCCCTTTTTAAAATGTCGGAAGCCCTTTGAGGTTTGCCCGGCCCCCCCATATGCTGCGCAGTTATTTGGTTATTTTTTGCGCCCCTTTAGGAATTCCTGGTGTTATTTTCACCCCCAAATCTTTTTTTCCCTTTGGGGATGTTTTGTTCTCTGACCCCCTGGTGTAAATCCTCTGCCCGGCCTTTTTTGCCCTTCCCCAATCCTCAAAGACTTTGCAAAATTGGGGGATTGAACTCCGGACCAGTTTTCTGGGCCGGTCTGCAGCCCCTTTCCCAAACCCTTTTTTATTTTGCCCGGTCTTCGATCGAATTTAAATCTTCTCCTCAACTTCACGTCATCTGCAAACCGTGACACCTCCCGGGGTTTATTCCTTTTCCCTTTATGTCGTTCACAAATTTCCAGAAACCAAATTTGGGCCAAGGGACTGAACCCCTGTGGGGCCCCCGTTGGGCACAGGTGCCCCCTCGACACCCGGGCCCCGTTAAACCCTTATCGGCCCGCTGTCTTCCCGACAAGTATTTTCCTGACCATTGCGTGCCTTCCCTGCAAATTTCCCGCTTGGTCTTTTCCCTTTTTTTTTCACTAAACTTTGTGTGGTACTGTTTTCAAACGCCTTTTGCAGTCCCAAGAAAAAAGCAATCCACCCAAACCCCTCCTCTCTTGTCTTATGCTGTCAACCCTGTCATAGAACTCCAGTAGGGTTTGTGACACAGGATTTTTCCCCCCCCTTTAAAAACCCGTTGTCTGCCCGGTGATGAGAAACATTCCTTTTTAGATGTTCCACCATTCTTCTCCCGACAATCTTTTCCCTGATTTTGCATGCTATACATGTCAGTGACACTGGTCTATAGTTTAGTGCTTTCATGTCTGTCTCCTTTTTAAAGATTGGTACCACTTTGCTGTCTTCCATGCCTCAGGTAATCTCCCTGTTTCGATAGATGTATTGAATATTGTTGTTAGGGGTACACATAGCGCCTCTGCTCCCTCTCTCAGGACCCATGGAGAGATGTTATCTGGCCCCATTGCCTTTGAGGTATCTAGCTCACTCAGAAGCCTCTTCACTTCTTCCTCGGTTGTGTGTACTGTGTCCAGCACATGGTGGTGTACCCCACCTCTCCGTCTTTCTGGAGCCCCTTCTGTCTCCTCTGTGAACACTTCTTTGAATCTCTTGTTGAGTTCCTCACATACTTCACTGTCATTTCTTGTTGTCTCTCCTCCTTCCTTCCTTAGCCTGATTACCTGGTCCTTGACGGTTGTTTTCTTCCTGATGTGGCTGTATAACAGCTTCGGGTCAGATTTGGCTTTTGCTGCTATGTCGTTTTCATATTGACGTTGGGCCTCCCTTCTTATCTGTGTATATTCGTTTCTGGCTCTACGAACTGCTCTCCTTATTCTCCTGGGTCCTTTGCCTTCTATATTTCTTCCATTCCCTAGCACACTTGGGTTTTTGCCTCCTTGCATCTTTGAGTGAACTATGGGCTCATCCTGGCTTTTTCATTATTCCTGTTACCCTTGGGTACAAACCTCTCCTCAGCCTCCTTGCACATTGTGACTACATATTCCATCATCTCATTAACTGGTTCCCTGCCAGTTCTCTGTCCCACTGAACTCATGCAGGAAGTTCCTCATTCCTGTGTAGTCCCCTTTCCTGTAGTTTGGTTTCATTCGTCCTGGCCTTCCTGCTTCCCCCTCCACTTGTAGCTCTACTGTGTATTCGAAGCTCAAAGCCACATGATCGCTGGCCCCAAGGGGTCTTTCATATGTGATGTCCTCAATATCTGCACTACTCAAGGTAAATACTAAGTCCAGTCTTGCTGGTTCATCCTCTCCTCTCTCTCTTGTAGTGTCCCTTACGTGTTGGTACATGAAGTTTTCCAGTACCACCTCCATCATCTTAGCCCTCCATGTATCTTGGCCCTCATGTGGCTCCAAGTTCTCCCATTCGATCTCCTTGTGGTTAAAGTCGCCCATGATCAGGAGCTTTGCCCTGCATGTATGAGCTCTTCTGGCCACTGCAGCCAGTGTGTCAACCATCGCTCTATTGCTCTCGTCATACTCTTGCCTTGGCCTCCTGCTGTTCTGTGGTGGGTTATACATCACTGCAATTATCACCTTCGGACCTCCAGAGTGAAGCGTTCCCGCTATGCAATCACTTTCTTCTCCGCTGTCTCCTCTCTCCAGCTCATCAAAATTCCATCGGTGTTTGATCAGCAATGCCACTCCTCCCCCCCCCTGTTCCTTCTGTCTTTCCTCAGGATCTGGTATCCCGTTGGGAAGATGGCATCTGTTATCATACCTGTAAGCTTGGTTTCTGTGATTGCTATGATGTCTGGTGATGCCTCTTTGACTCTTTCGTGCCACTCCTCCCACTTGTTTGTTATTCCATCAGCGTTTGTGTACCATACCTTCAGTTTCCTTTCCAACACTGTGGTTTGGGGGGCTGTGGGGGTGGGAGACCTGGTAGCATACTGTGGGATTCTATGGTTGGGGGTTGGGTGGAAGCTGTGGGTATGGATTGTATTGTGTGTTGGGATGGTGTGATAGGTTGTGGGGTTCTGAGGATAGTTGTGTGTATGCTTGCCCTTGCTGCTCTGTTCTGCTCTGACTGACCTCTGCTGGTTCCATCCTTGTCTCCTTTCCTAGCTCCTTTCGCTTTTTTTGTCCTCTCCCTCAGCTGCTGTCTCTCTTTTTGTGTTCTGTCTCTGTCTAGGAACACCTTGTACTCTTCCGAGCTTCTCAACCGTGGTTTTTCTTGGAGGATTCTGTTCCGCACTGTTTCTGTCCTGAGAATCAGCTTGATCGGTCGGTTTTCTCCCCTTCAAGTACCCCCCTATTCTCTGAAAATTTACAATCTCATCCATGTCTTCTCCCCCTATTTCCGTGATGATTTTCTCAATCTCCTTTATTTCTTCCTGCCGTCTTTCAGTGTGTGTCCTTTCCTCTCTCTCCCGAAGCCCATGGATAAACACTGATTTTGCCTTTCCTCCTCCCATTGCCTCTCCCTCTGTGACTCTGGTTCCTGTCTGTATGTGGTCATTTTCTCCCTTGATTTTTCCAGTGGCTCTTGGTAGAATGGTTGTGCCTCAGCATTCGACCTATCTCCCTCTCCATCTGCATCCATCTGCTCTTCCCTTCCACTCCCTGGCCCTTCTTTGCAGGCTGATAGGACCTTAGCATATTTCATATCTCCTTCCTTCCTGTTCAGTCTCTCAGCTTCG
>NC_069442.1:30090660-30120660 GCF_026875155.1 Cherax quadricarinatus
ATACATAGTTTTAAGACGAGGTTTGATACAGCTCATGGAGCAGGGAGAGAGAGGACCCAGTAGCGATAAGTAAAGAGGAGCGCCAGGAGCTATGACTCGACCCGTGAACCACAAATAGGTGAGTATAAATATGTGAGCACACACACACACACACACACACACACACACACACACAATTAAAACATTAACCTACGCACTATTCGTACCTGGGTTAATGAATAGCCATACCTATAGCCAGCCTCGACTGCCAGATTCTAATTTCGCCAGCGAGGCGACCATGTATCAGCGCCCTTGTGATATTACATTGTGATATTACATGTACCTTTTCTCCTTAATTAAGTCCATTATAGCCAGCGTGTACAGACGGGTCACTCGGGTCACATTAGTGGGCTAAACCAGACCCCAGTAAGCGTTCGCTAACAGTTATTAAACCGGTGGTTTTACAAACCCACCTGACTAATTTAACTCGTGCCGCCACCCGCTCGACGTAACTCATTTGGTTCTGAAGTCAGTTGAATAAGTTATCGGTTAAGTAAACCAGCTTGGATAGCGAAACTAATTGATATCGTAAGTAAAAGAGACGTAGTGCTTACCAAACGTTTATATTGAGTTTTAACTCCGAGAATCTCGTTAATTAAGGTCGCTTACGGAGCGTAAGACATAATATAAATAACAGTTTCAAAGAATTAGATACACAGGAGCTGTGGCCCGACCCCTGCAACCACAATTAGGTGAGTACACTCCATCAAAAATGTTGATACGATGGCACCTTCAACTAGCTAGCAGCAACGATGGCACCTTCAACTAGCTAGCAGCAACGATGGCACTTTCAACTAGCTAGCAGCAACGATGGCACCTTCAACTAGCTAGCAGCAACGATGGCACCTTCAACTAGCTAGCAGCAACGATGGCACCTTCAACTAGCTAGCAGCAACGATGGCACCTTCAACTAGCTAGCAGCAACGATGACACTTTCAACTAGCTAGCAGCAACGATGGCACCTTCAACTAGCTAGCAGCAACGATGGCACCTTCAGCTAGCTAGCAGCAACGATGGCACCTTCAACTAGCTAGCAGCAACGATGGCACCTTCAACTAGCTAGCAGCAACGATGGCACTTTCAACTAGCTAGCAGCAACGATGGCACCTTCAACTAGCTAGCAGCAACGATGGCACCTTCAACTAGCTAGCGGCAACGATGGCACTTTCAACTAGCTAGCAGCAACGATGGCACCTTCAACTAGCTAGCAGCAACGATGGCACCTTCAACTAGCTAGCGGCAACAATGGCACCTTCAACTAGCTAGCAGCAACGATGGCACCTTCAACTAGCTAGCAGCAACGATGGCACTTTCAACTAGCTAGCAACAACGATGGCACCTTCAGCTAACTAGCGGCAACGATGGCACCTTCAACTAGCTAGCGGTAACGATGGCACCTTCAACTAACTAGCGACAACGATGGCACCTTCAACTAACTAGCAGCAACGATGGCACCTTCAACTAGCTAGCAGCAACGATGGCACCTTCAAATAGCTAGCAGCAACGATGGCACCTTCAACTAGCTAGCAACAACGATGGCACCTTCAACTAGCTAGCAGCAACGATTGCACCTTCAACTAGCTAGCGGCAACGATGGTACCTTCAACTAGCTAGCAGCAACGATGGTACCTTCAACTAGCTAGCAGCAACGATGGCACCTTCACCTAACTAGCAGCAACGATGGCACCTTCAACTAGCTAGTAGCAACGATGGCACCTTCAACTAGCTAGCAGCAACGATGGCACCTTCAACTATCTAGCAGCAACGATGGCACCTTCAACTAGCTAGCAGCAACGATGGCACTTTCAACTATCTAGCAGCAACTATGGCATCTTCAACTAGCTAGCAGTAACGATGTCACCTTCAACTAGCTAGGAGCAACGATGGCACCTTCAGCTATCTAGCAGCAACGATGGCACCTTCAACTAGCTAGCAGCAACGATGGCACCTTCAACTAGCTGGCAGCAACGATGGCACCTTCAACTAGCTAGCAGCAACGATGGCACCTTTAACTAGCTAGCAGCAACGATGCCACCTTCAACTAGCTAGCAACAACGATGGCACCTTCAACTAGCTAGCAGCAACGATGGCACCTTCAACTAGCTAGCAGCAACGTTGGCACCTTCAACTAGCTAGCAGCAACGATGGCACCTTCAACTAGCTAGCAACGACGATGGCACCTTCAACTAGCTAGCGGCAACGATGGCACCTTCAACTAGCTAGCAGCAACGATGGCACCTTCAACTAGCTAGCAACAACGATGGCACCTTCAACTAGCTAGCGGCAACGATGGCACCTTCAACTAGCTAGCGGCAACGATGGCACCTTCAACTAGCTAGCAGCAACGATGGCACCTTCAACTAGCTAGCAGCATCGATGGCACCTTCAACTAGCTAACAGCAACGATGGCACCTTCAACTAGCTAGCAACAACGATGGCACCTTCAACTAGCTAGCAGCAACGATGGCACCTTCAACTAGCTAGCAACAACGATGGCACCTTCAACAAGCTAGCAACAACGATGGCACCTTCAACTAGCTAGCAGCATCGATGGCACCTTCAACTAGCTAACAGCAACGATGGCACCTTCAACTAGCTAGCAACAACGATGGCACCTTCAACAAGCTAGCAACAACGATGGCACCTTCAACTAGCTAGCAACAACGATGGCACCTTCAACAAGCTAGCAACAACGATGGCACCTTCAACAAGCTAGCAACAACGATGGCACCTTCAACTAGCTAGCAACAACGATGGCACCTTCAACAAGCTAGCAACAACGATGGCACCTTCAACTAGCTAGCAGCATCGATGGCACCTTCAACTAGCTAACAGCAACGATGGCACCTTCAACTAGCTAGCAACAACGATGGCACCTTCAACAAGCTAGCAACAACGATGGCACCTTCAACTAGCTAGCAACAACGATGGCACCTTCAACTAGCTAGCAACAACGATGGCACCTTCAACAAGCTAGCAACAACGATGGCACCTTCAACTAGCTAGCAACAACGATGGCACCTTCAACAAGCTAGCAACAACGATGGCACCTTCAACTAGCTAGCAGCATCGATGGCACCTTCAACTAGCTAACAGCAACGATGGCACCTTCAACTAGCTAGCAACAACGATGGCACCTTCAACTAGCTAGCAGCAACGATGGCACCTTCAACTAGCTAGCAACAACGATGTCACCTTCAACTAGCTAGCAGCAACGATGGCACCTTCAACTAGCTAGCAACAACGATGGCACCTTCAACTAGCTAGCAGCAACGATGGCACCTTCAACTAGCTAGCAACAACGATGGCACCTTCAACTAGCTAGCAACAACGAAGGCACCTTCAACTAGCTAGCAACAACGATGGCACCTTCAACTAGCTAGCAACAACGATGGCACCTTCAACTAGCTAGCAACAACGAAGGCACCTTCAACTAGCTAGCAGCAACGATGGCACCTTCAACTAGCTAGCAACAACGAAGGCACCTTCAACTAGCTAGCAGCAACGATGCCACCTTCAACTAGCTAGCAACAACGATGGCACCTTCAACTAGCTAGCAGCAACGATGGCACCTTCAACTAGCTAGCAGCAACGTTGGCACCTTCAACTAGCTAGCAGCAACGATGGCACCTTCAACTAGCTAGCAACGACGATGGCACCTTCAACTAGCTAGCGGCAACGATGGCACCTTCAACTAGCTAGCAGCAACGATGGCACCTTCAACTAGCTAGCAACAACGATGGCACCTTCAACTAGCTAGCGGCAACAATGGCACCTTCAACTAGCTAGCGGCAACGATGGCACCTTCAACTAGCTAGCAGCAACGATGGCACCTTCAACTAGCTAGCAGCATCGATGGCACCTTCAACTAGCTAACAGCAACGATGGCACCTTCAACTAGCTAGCAACAACGATGGCACCTTCAACTAGCTAGCAGCAACGATGGCACCTTCAACTAGCTAGCAACAACGATGGCACCTTCAACAAGCTAGCAACAACGATGGCACCTTCAACTAGCTAGCAGCATCGATGGCACCTTCAACTAGCTAACAGCAACGATGGCACCTTCAACTAGCTAGCAACAACGATGGCACCTTCAACAAGCTAGCAACAACGATGGCACCTTCAACTAGCTAGCAACAACGATGGCACTTCAACAAGCTAGCAACAACGATGGCACCTTCAACAAGCTAGCAACAACGATGGCACCTTCAACTAGCTAGCAACAACGATGGCACCTTCAACAAGCTAGCAACAACGATGGCACCTTCAACTAGCTAGCAGCATCGATGGCACCTTCAACTTGCTAACAGCAACGATGGCACCTTCAACTAGCTAGCAACAACGATGGCACCTTCAACAAGCTAGCAACAACGATGGCACCTTCAACTAGCTAGCAACAACGATGGCACCTTCAACTAGCTAGCAACAACGATGGCACCTTCAACAAGCTAGCAACAACGATGGCACCTTCAACTAGCTAGCAACAACGATGGCACCTTCAACAAGCTAGCAACAACGATGGCACCTTCAACTAGCTAGCAGCATCGATGGCACCTTCAACTAGCTAACAGCAACGATGGCACCTTCAACTAGCTAGCAACAACGATGGCACCTTCAACTAGCTAGCAGCAACGATGGCACCTTCAACTAGCTAGCAACAACGATGTCACCTTCAACTAGCTAGCAGCAACGATGGCACCTTCAACTAGCTAGCAACAACGATGGCACCTTCAACTAGCTAGCAGCAACGATGGCACCTTCAACTAGCTAGCAACAACGATGGCACCTTCAACTAGCTAGCAACAACGATGGAACCTTCAACTAGCTAGCAACAACGAAGGCACCTTCAACTAGCTAGCAACAACGATGGCACCTTCAACTAGCTAGCAACAACGATGGCACCTTCAACTAGCTAGCAACAACGATGGCACCTTCAACTAGCTAGCAACAACGAAGGCACCTTCAACTAGCTAGCAGCAACGATGGCACCTTCAACTAGCTAGCAGCAACGATGGCACCTTCAACTAGCTAGCAACAACGATGGCACCTTCAACTAGCTAGCAACAACGATGGCACCTTCAACTAGCTAGCAACAACGAAGGCACCTTCAACTAGCTAGCAGCAACGATGGCACCTTCAACTAGCTAACAGCAACGATGGCACCTTCAACTAGCTAGCAGCAACGATGGCACCTTCAACTAGCTAGCAGCAACGATGGCACCTTCAACTAGCTAACAGCAACGATGGCACCTTCAACTAGCTAGCAGCAACGATGGCACCTTCAACTAGCTAGCAGCAACGATGGCACCTTCAACTAGCTAGCAGCAACGATGGCACCTTCAACTAGCTAGCAGCAACGATGGCACCTTCAACTAGCTAACAGCAACGATGGCACCTTCAACTAGCTAGCAGCAACGATGGCACCTTCAACTAGCTAGCAGCAACGATGCGGTGATTAACGGCAGCAAATGAAATTTTGTAGAGGTTTCTGTGTGTTTGTAGAGGTTTCTGCTTGTCTGTAGAGGTTTATATGTGTCTATAGAGGTTTCTGTGTGTCTGTAGAGGTTTCTGCTTGTCTGTAGAGGTTTCTGTGTGTCTTTAGAGGTTTATATGTGCCTGTAGAGGTTTCTGTGTGTCTGTAGAGGTTTCTGTGTGTCTGTAGAGGTTTCTGTGTGTCTGTAGAGGTTTTTGTGTCTCTAGAGGTTTCTGTGTGTCTGTAGAGGTTTCTGCCTGTCTGTAGAGGTTTCTGCCTGTCTGTAGAGGTTTCTGCCTGTCTGTAGAGGTTTCTGCCTGTCTGTAGAGGTTTCTGCCTGTCTGTAGAGGTTTCTGCCTGTCTGTAGAGGTTTCTGTGTGTGTGTGTAGACATGGGTCCCACCAACAGCTAGTTCTCTGGTTTCGCTAAACAAATGAATACCATCATCAGGGACAAGACTAAAACTTTTACGGGAGGTGACAACATCAGTACCAAAAATCAGCATTCATACTTCGTAAAAAATATCATCCTTAAAAAAAATCTAGAGCTTTTCAGTTATATTATGTAAATTCTGAACGATACATTCCCAAAAGATATATATTTTCCTAGAAGGGATTTGTAAATAAATGGGTTGCAACGTTTAGATATTTTTTTTTCAGAATGAAGATACCCGAATGCTGCAGAAGTGTCTAATTTAAAAGGAATTTGATTGCATCGAAGGTTAATGGTCGAAATGTAACTGTTTGGTGTAGTAGAGAAGGTTAAGGTAGAAAAGAGCCAGTAATTTAGTAGCCAGATGTAGGTAATTAACTGGAATCGTAACAAATGGAGTTCCTCAGGACGTGATCCTCGAATCAATCCTGTTCACCATTTCTATATATCTCAAAATGGGAGTGACATCTCGAACTATAAAATTCACAAATGATACGATGAGAAAAACGTCTCATCCTGCCCAGTGGCCAGAAAAGTAAAAAACTAGTTTCAATACGAGCAAATGTAATGTATCTGAGTTATAAGAATGTCAAGAGTGAAACTTAAAACGTTTTGATGCCACGTTGACCGAGACGAAAGAAGAGGATCCAGCAGCGTCAGTGTTAATGATCTGAAGAGCAATAAGAAGTATAAACATACCACGGGTGGGGTCAGAACCCGCGATCAGAGAGTCTCAGAACTCCAGACCGACGCGTTAGCCACTGGACCAGCTAGCCACATTAAGATTCTACATCATAGGAAGGTTAACATAGGCACCACTGTGACTCACGATTTCGTGAGTCACTAAGAAGTGTCGTCGAGAAGTAAATCAATCATGGATCTAGGTGTGACTCACTAACAGGAAGCAGTGAGTTCATAAATGGGATAAAATCTGAGTTGGAGTCTGTAACAAGTAGTCTTGCACAGGAATCAGAAAATCTTTCTAACAACACACTTAAAAAAAAAAAAAACATTAGAACGTACTTGTTAGAAATCATCTTGATTATGCCACTCAATTTCCGTCTTCAAATTATATAAAAAAAACGTCTTAGACGTGAGGGCGCGACGTCTACACGTCTAAGACGTGAGGTCTTAGACATGAGGGTGGAAACGGAGATCATGAAACTCCATTCAGATCTCTACAAAAAAAAAAAATGACAAACTAAAACGTAGAGAGCCGTTGACAGCATAAGTGATTCAGCATTATGAAAGAACGCTATGAAACCACGAGGCAAGTGGTGCAAAGAACATGTTGTCAAATATTTCTTTACAGTCATATATCGCACACACAAACTGCCCTCAGATATTACAAATACAGAAAACACATTACTTAAAATACCATTCGAACAATCACTGCAAATATCAGATTAACTGTAATACAAACACTGTCTGTCGTTTCTGATACCTAACATGATCAGTACGTGTTGAAACTGGTTTTTATTTCAAGTTTCTTATTAAATATGCATGCATAGTGTTCAGTAAGACATGGTACTTTTCTTAACCTAAATTTTTCAAGGTGGTAGTGTTGGTGAAGGGACTGGAAGGTGTGAATAGGCTTACAACTCCTACTAGCTAAACAGACGTAAAACTAGCAAGACTGTAGTTAGTCCTCTGCAGCTAGTATTGATGTAAACTCAAACGTCTTTTTATAAGTCTTTCCCCTGAACCTGGTTTCAATAACAGGCCACATCAACATTCCCAAATATATTGCCAGATGAAGTCAATGATTTAAATAACCACAGATTACTACTGCTACTATTACTACTACTATTATTACTACTTTTACTACTACTAATACTACTACTACTACTACTAACTACTACTACTACGACTACTACTACTACTACTAATAATAATAATAATAATAATAATAATAATAATAATAATAAATTTTTATTTCAAATCATAAAAAATACACAAAAATATGAAACCCTGTATACAACAGTTCGGGCAAAGTATTTCCTCCTTTGAGCCGAGAACGAGAGGCAGTCACTTGAGATGTGAATATTTAACAGATTTTCTCCCCTGAACGTGGAGTGAGTTAAGCAGGGGCCCCTATACTCCACCAAGAAATGTAATCAGTCCTTCCTCACACAAGTAGACGTATCTGACCCTCTCCCCTACCTCCGACACATGTTAAAATAAAACAAAACACACAAAAACATGAGTGTAGCTCCGAGAACAGGAGTCATACTACCTGTTTGGTATGGTGTGAGTAACACCTCCATTTCCCGTCTAAGTGGAGTGATTACGGCTTCTCCAGTGCGAATTCTTAAATCTACAACACCCTTTGATTTCCTGGGAGCAAGAAGTTGTTAAGCATATCTCGTAATTGGAGTATCATTGCGAGTAGTGGCGTGAACTCTTCACCACCGTCCGAGCAGGAAGACACGAACTACTGTGACCGCTGCACCACCACAGGAAGACACGCACCGCTACTCGGATTACAAAACGTAAAGTGCACCACTTCTCAGGGTGAAACCTGCAGCCCTAACCAACCATCAACTGCACGGCATTATTGAAGAGGGGATGGGGGGAAAGCCGAGACGAGGGCGCTCCAGGGAACTCTAACCCTTAGCACCTACTGCCCTGCGGACTTATGTTACCCTTTCAGGGGCGGCATCGACAGCCTCACGGTGCCACTCAAGCCATGTATAACTCAAGAGGAGTCCTGCACTCAGGGGCCAATTGGTGTCCTAAACATACACGTGGGCAGCGAGGTGTGTGTTATTGCTCTACACATACCTCACACGAGATAAATTTATAAATTAGACGATAAAGAAGGCGTAAAGTTAGGAGAGTGACGGACCTAGAGTCGAGTTTAAATTCCGTGAAGATGTCATGGATTAAATTGCCAGCGAAGTGCTGTGTGATGAGGCCGAAGTAAGTGCCTGTCGGCAGTGACCTCCTGGGACTCACAAAAGTGTAAATTTAGGGTCGATTACCAACTGCCCGACCACCAGCTACCGACCACCAGTTACCGACCACCAGCTGCCGACACTAGTTTCCGACCACCAGCTTACGACCATCAGCTTCCGACCACCAACAATCTACAACTCCTTGCCTTCTCTCATCACAACAAGTTACGAGAATTAAAAAAAAAAAAAAAGTACTTGGCGCGGGAGGAGCAGGTATGCATTAGTGGAGGTGCAGGTGACTACTCAACACAGGAATGCGTGGTTTACCGAATTCTTCTTTGTCACTGAAGAGAATTTAAGATAATGCGCTGGCGAACCTCTGGTAGTTAGGCAGGGATATAGCCAGATGGTAATGATGTTGGGAGATGTGGCTGGTGTTGTGTGGAACAGATGCTGTGAGGTGTGGCCCTTGAGGGGATAAAATTTGCTGGTTTTTCGTGAGAGGGAAGTAGTTGAATGAATCGTAGCTAGCGTTGTAGAACAAAGGTATACCTGGAGTATATCTGGAGGGGGTTTCCAGGTGTGTACAGGCGGTGTGCTGTGGGTGAGTCTGGAGTGGGGATGGGCAGGTGTGGATAGTGGGGAGATATGAGGAGGTTGTGTGTGTGGGGGGGGAGGGAAGTAACGCCCCTCCCCAAGAGATCAATATAATACAGTTTATGGTATTCTTAGTCTCATTCCTCGTTTGGAGTTTCTGTTATATTCGAACGACAAGTGCGACTTCTGGAGGCTCGATCCTCCTTCCGCTAATTTCGGGAAAGACACGTGCGTGTCTCGCCTCAAGTTGCGTGCTTATATCCCATCTGGAATCGCGTGCGCGTGGTGTCCAACTTCAATTGTGTGTGCAACTCACCTCAAGTTGCGTGTGTGTGTTGTGGTTGCAGGAGTTGAGTCTTAGTTTCTGTGTGTGTGCGCGTGCGTGTGTGTTTGTTTGTGTGTGTGTGTGTGTGTGTGTGTGTGTGTGTGTGTGTGTGTGTGTGTGTGTGTGTGTGTGTGTGTGTGTGTGTACTCACCTAGTTGAGGTTGCGAGGGTCGAGTCCGAGCTCCTGGCCCCGCCTCTTCACTGATCGCTACTAGGTCACTCTCCCTGAGCCGTGAGCGTGTGTGTGTGTGTGTGTGTGTGTGTGTGTGTGTAGCACCACAAGATTGCGTGCAAGTCTCCAGCACTCGCCTGTGTTATTTACAAGCTGACACTGACGTCAAAATGTCGTAAAAATCAACGAACGACATTTTCATGCATCGAGTTTGGCGTTCGCTCTAATTAGATAATTTCGAACGCGTGTTAATGAGTTGGCGAAGCTCGCCAGGCACATTAATTTGAAAATACAACACAGACAAGCAGGCAGCAGGTATACCGTAGCTTCGGGGATACCTGAATGTTATACATTACCCACACGACTAGGAATTACACACGTGTGCGATATCTGGGTATCTTTATTTGTATACGTTTCGCCAACCAGTGCCTTCATCAGTACAATACAATGCAAAAGACGAGACAGTAGCCAGGCAAGCAGTCAGGCAGTAGCCAGGCAAGCAGTCAGGCAGTAGCCAGGCAAGCAGTCAGGCAGTGGCCAGGCAAGCAGTCAGGCAGTAGCCAGGCAAGCAGTCAGGCAGTAGCCAGGCAAGCAGTCAGGCAGTAGCCAGGCAAGCAGTCAGGCAGTAGCCAGGCAAGCAGTCAGGCAGTAGCCCAGGCAAGTAGTCAGGCAGTAGCCAGGCAAACAAGTCAGGCATAGCCAGGCAAGCAGTCTGGCAGTAGCCAGGCAAGCAGTCAGGCAGTAGCCCGGCAAGCAGTCAGGCAGCTACCCAGGCAAGCAGTCAGGCAGTAGCCAGGCAAGCAGTCAGGCAGTAGCCAGGCAAGCAGTCAGGCAGTAGCCAGGCAAGCAGTCAGGCAGTAGCCAGGCAAGCAGTTAGGCAGTAGCCACGCAAGCAGTCAGGCAGTAGCCAGGCAAGCAGTCAGGCAGTAGCCAGGCAAGTAGTCAGGCAGTACCCAGGCAAGCAGTCAGGCAGTACCCAGGCAAGCAGTCAGGCAATACCATGGCAAGCAGTCAAGCAGAAGCCAGACAAGCAGTCAGGCAGTGCCCAGGCAAGCAGTCAGGCAATACCCAGGCAAGCAGTCAGGCAGTAGCCAGGCAAGCAGTCAGGCAATAGCCAGGCAAGCAGTCAGGCAGTACCCAGGCAAGCAGTCAGGCAGTACCCAGGTAAGCAGTCAGGCAGTACCCAGGCAAGCAGTCAGGCAGTACCCAGGCAAATAGTCAGACAGTGCCCTGGTAAGCAGTCAAGCAGTACCCAGGCAAGCAGTTAGGCAGTGCCCAGGCAAGCAGTCAGGCAATACCAAGGCAAGCAGTCAGGCAATACCCAGGCAAGCAGTCAGGCAGTACCCAGGCAAGCAGTCAGGCAGTACCCAGGCAAGCAGTCAGGCAGTGCCCAGGCAAGCAGTCAGGCAGTACCCAGGCAAGCAATCAGGCAATTCCCAGGCGAGCAGTCAGGCAGTACCCAGGCAAGCAGTCAGGCAGTACCCAGGCAAGCAGTCAGGCAGTACCCAAGCAAGCAGTCAGGCAATACCAAGGCAAGCAGTCAGGCAATACCCAGGCAAGCAGTCAGGAAGTACCCAGGCAAGCAGTCAGGCAGTACCGAGGAAAACAGTCAGGCAATACCAAGGCAAGCAGTCAGGCAATATCCAGGCAAGCAGTCAGGCAGTAGCCAGGCAAGCAGTCAGGCAGTACCCAAACAAGCAGTCAGGCAGTACCCAGGCAAGCAGTCAAGCAGTACCCAAGCAAGCAGTCAGGCAGTACCCAGGCAAGCATCTGGCAGTAAACCACAGGCAAGCAGTCAAGCAGTACCCAGGCAAGCAGTCAGGCAGTACCCAGGCAAGCACTCAGGCAGTACCCAAGCAAGCAGTCAGGCAGTACCCAGGCAAGCAATCTGGCAGTACCCAGGCAAGCAGTCAAGCAGTACCCAGGCAGGCAGTCAGGCAGTACCCAGGCAAGCAGTCTGGCAGTAGCCAGGCAAGCAGTCAGGCAGTAGCCAGGCAAGCAGTCACGCAGTAGCCAGGCAAGCAGTCAGGCAGTACCCAGGCAAGCAGTCAGGCAGTGCCCAGGCAAGCAGTCAGCCAGTACCCAGGCAAGCAGTCAGGCAATACCCAGGCAAGCAGTCAGGCAGTACCCAGGCAAGCAGTCAGGCAGTATCCAGGCAAGCAGTCAGGCAGTGCCCTGGCAAGCAGTCAGACAGTACCCAGGCAAGCAGTCAGGCAGTACCCAGGCAAGTAGTCAGGTAGTACCCAGGCAAGCAGTCAGGCAATACCCAGGCAAGCAGTCAGGCAGTACCCAGGCAAGGAGTCAGGCAGTACCCAGGCAAGCAGTCAGGCAGTGCCCAGGCAAACAGTCAGGCAGTACCCAGGCAAGCAACCCAGACAGTAACCCAGGCAGCAGCAGGCCCCAGGCACAGTCACCAAGGCAAGCAGTCAGGCAGTACCCAGGCAAGCAGTCAGGCAGTACCCAGGCAAGCAGTCAGGCAGTACCCAGGCAAGCAGCCAGGCAGTACCCAGGCAAGCACCCAGGCAGTACCAGGCAAGCAGTCAGGCAGTACCCAAGGCAAGCAGTCAGGCAGTGCCCAGGCAAGCAGCCAGGCAGTACCCAGGCAAGCACCCAGGCAGTACCCAGGCAAGCACCCAGGCAGTACCCAGGCAAGCACCCAGGCAGCACCCAGGCAAGCAGCCAGGCAGTACCCAGGCAATCAGCCAGGCAGTACCCAGGCAAGCAGTCAGGCAGTACCCAGGAAAGCACCCAGGCCAGTACCCAGGCAAGCAGCCAGGCAGTACCCAGGCAAGCAGTCAGGCAGTACCCAGGCAACCACTAGTTACCAATAAATAACCTTCAGACACATTAGTCATTCCAAAAGTTTTCGTCCATTTATTTACCCGTCATCAGAGTACATAGTAGCAGATGGTTTAGCAGACTGTCCTCTCGCTCACGTTCACATAATGCAACTCTTCCCAAACATAACTTACTTAAACGTTCCCAATTATTGTTTGCACCTGACACCCCAAACTTCTCTGTTGCGTGTTATACAACAATGTCTGCCACTTAAGTATTAAAAACCCCAAGTTAATTATTGTTTCTTGGCTTAAGACAAATTTTAAATAAAAATGCAGATTATGTAAATATCGCAAACCAGACGATGCAGGATGCAAAACAATCACGGGGGAGCAGAATGATGGCTCGTGTTGCAATCAACACTCCAGTGAAGACGTCCTTCGGGAACGTACTTACTTGGACATCCTCCTCTTTTCTGCAATTTTGCAAGCTCCTGATGGTGTGTTGATTGCAACACGAAAGGCCTGGAGCCATCATTCTACTCCCCCCGATGTTCTCCTGCTAACCCTTTTTAGGGGCCTAGCTCCCAGGCCTTTTGTTTATCCACATGCTCTTTGCCCTACCCTCCACAGGATGCATATAGAGTGCCCAATAAACTACTCGCTTCGACGGTAAAAACTAAAATCTAATCTCTCTTAATGGTGCCACCCTCTGTGGCCTGGTGATGACACTCGCGTCGCGGTGCCTAGCCCAGGAAGGACGATCAAGCCTCCGTTGTCTCGTACATGTATCACTCAAGAATCGGTTAACTTCTCCCATAGTCTCTCTGCCTACCTCCTGGTGCATGATCCTGATTAAAACACAATTTTAACATCCTCTTTCATCCTAAAATACTTTTTTTTTAGCATTTACCTCCATTCTTTTCTCTCCACAAATATCCATTCTACATCTGTATCACTGATATACTTCTTGCTTCTTAGATACACTTGAATCTATTTCACCAAACCTTCAAATCGAGTGAGAGAGAGAGAGAGAGAGAGAGAGAGAGAGAGAGAGAGAGAGAGAGAGAGAGAGAGAGAGAGAGAGAGAGAGAGAATATATATAATTGCGAGCACTAACCCTGAGGGCACGGGTGGTGCGTGTTGAAGTATATTACAGAGGTGACAATTATTTCAAGATGAGACACACACTCCCAGCAAGCTGGAGACAGAGACAGGGAGAGATATAGACGGTGAGGACGATATAGGGAGACAGTAAGACAGCGATGGCGATATATAAAGAGACAGCGAGGGCGTAACAGAGGCAATGAGACAGCGAGAGGGACAAGAGAAAGCATTTCCTCTTGTTTCTTCTCACAAAATTATATACAGTGACACTAACCCCTATTGTACACGATAGCCACATAATGGGGAACATCCGCAGAGTCCTGCTACCCTATTCTATATAGCAGTTACACAGTGGGAGCACAAATTATATTTTTTCTGTCACATTTCATCACTCAGGACGGGTCTCACATGGTGTTGAAATCTGTCAGCCTGAGTTGGGAAATTAGGGAGGAATGGAAAAGGAAAGGGAAAGAGAGTTATGGAAAGCGGGAATGGTGACGTGAGGGATGGAAGGAGGGAGACAGGGGTGTAAAAAGAGAAGAGTGGGAAAGGAGGGAGGCAGTGAAGGAATGGATGAAAAGAGGAGAAGGGGAATGGAGAAGGCGAGGAAAAAACAGAAGGGGATTGGGAGGAAAAACAGTGGGGGGGGAAGGAAGGGATGGAAGAGTAAAGAGAGGGAAGGAGAACAATGATGAAGAGGGGAGATGGGATAGAAGGATATAAAAAAGACAAAAAAAAAAAAAGGGAAAAGACATCAGGAAGGAGAAAATGAAGAGAGACAGATATTAAAGCATATAAAGACAAGTAGACAGGGAGAGAACGAAAAAAAAATACCCATTTTACCCATTTTTTTAAATTACACATTTATCTTCCACATTAATTCAAAATCACATTTATTACATGAACACGTATTAAGAACATAAGAACATAAGAACGAAGGAACACTGCAGAAGGCCTACTGGCCCATGCGAGGCAGGTCCAAGTCTCCTACCGGCTTAAGCCAATGCACCCAACCTTGTCAGGTCAGGTCACATTGACTTAAGGGAGGAACACGGCAACCGACCTTGTAGCACAAGCTATCAGGTCCAACTCACACCCACCCACATCCACTCATGTATTTATCCAACCTATTTTTAAAGCTACACAACGTTGTGGCCTCTATAACTGTACTCGGGAGTTTGTTCCACTCATCCACAACTCTATTACCAAACCAGTACAGTGGACCCCCGCTTAACGATCGCCTCCCAATGCGACCAGTTATGTAAGTGTATTTATGTAAGTGTGTTTGTACGTGTATGTTTGGGGGTCTGAAATGGACTAATCTACTTCACAATATTCCTTATGGGAACAAATTCGGTCAGTACTGGCACCTGAACATACTTCTGGAATGAAAAAATATCGTTATCCGGGGGTCCACTGTTCTTTCCTATATCCAGGCACCTCAAGACGGATGGAAAACCCTGCTGGGTTTGTGCAAGACAGCTATACAATACCGACAAGATGAAAGTTAAGACACATGTGCAACATTTGGTTAGCTTTATTGTAGACGTTTCGCCATCCAGTGGCTTTATCAATACAGATAATGGACATGATGAGAAATCAGAAGAACTATATACAAAAGATGAGGGACTGATTACCTCATCTTCTGACTTTAGTTCTTCTGATTTCTTATTATGTCCAAGTATCTGTATTGATAAAGCCACTGGATGGCGAAACGTCTACAATAAAGCTAACCTGCGGGGTTTGACTGAGATCCTCGCCTCTCACCACGGTGATCTTCAGGTTTCGAGAGAAAAGACAAACTAAACTGGTAAAGGTATTCCAGATGTGACTTGGTAATTGTCCTGAACGAACCCACAGTGATTTTAATCAACTTTCTTCTGAGCGTTTTAATTCTTGCCTGACATAATCTACCCTAAAATCACTCTAAAGTTAACCTGATCTAAAATTTACAATAACGAGGAAAACATTTGAAAGAAAAACCAGGAAAAGGTTAAGAATCTGACGTCGAAAATCACGTCAAAATGGAAAAAAGTATCGTTTTAAAAATATATTGGGACACGTTATAAATAATCGCTTAACTCCCGCAAGATCTGCGGGTCACGGTGCGCAGTTTAGTCGCTCTACGTCTTAATATTTGTCGTGTGCTCACGAACGCAAGGGAAGGAGGTGGGTCGAATCTACGGTGAAGCTGCGGTCCTTCCCTCTCTGCGGTGATATGCGGCTCTCCCTTCCTGCAGTGCAGCTGTGGCCCGCCCCTCTCTGCGGTGATCTGTGGCCCTTCCCTCCCTGTGGCGCAGCTGTGGTCCGCCCCTCCCTGCAGTGCAGCTGTGGCCCGCCCCTCCCTGCGGAGCAGCTGCGGCCCTCCTCTCCCTGTGGTGCAGCTGCGGCCCGCCCCTCCCTGCGGTGCAACTGCGGCCCGCCCCTCCCTGTGGTGCAGCTGCGGCCCGCCCCTCCCTGCGGTGTAGCTGCGGTCCGCCCATCCTTGTGGTGCAGCTGCTGCCGGCCCCTCCCTCTGGTGCAGCTGCGGCCCTCCTCTCCCTGTGGTGCAGCTGCGCCCCTCCCCTCCCTGCGGTGCAGCTGCGGCCCTCCCCTCCCTGCGGTGCAGCTGCGGCCCTCCCCTCCCTGTGGTGCAGCTGTGGCCCTCCCCGCCATGTGGTGCAGCTGCGGCCCCTCCCTGTGGTGCAGCTGCGGCCCTCCCCTACCTGCGGTGCAGCTGTGGCCCGCCTCCCTGCGGGCTCAAGCGAGCAGAACTCCTGGTTGGGGCAATTCTCGGCCGATTCTCGCGTAATGAGGTCGTTGCACGGAGTTAGTGGAAAAAGATGTGTGAGAGATTTGGTAGATGAGAGGTAGAGAAGTAAGGAGAGAGAGAGAGAGAGAGAGAGAGAGAGAGAGAGAGAGAGAGAGAGAGAGAATATAAAAATGTATTCTTGCCCTCGTTCGACTCACTGTGTTGATTTCCCCATCTATGTTTTTTGATGGTGTTTGGTTCCTCATCTCATTCCGCTGATCGAAATTTTCACTGTACGCATAACGCTCGTTCACCGAATCTGATTACACTCGTTGATCAGATCATTCGCCACGTTCGTTAGTGCTGTTCACGGAAGAACACGAATGTGTTTTTTTCCGGCCAGTGAGTTCAAGTATCTAAATGCTTTATAATTATTATTATTATTATTATTATTATTATTATTATTACATCATCAAATTAATATAATCATCTAGATTATTACCACAATATAAAACAAGCTTTAAACAGTGTGAAACGTGACGTGATTAAAGTTCTGTGAAGAGTGAAACGTGACTTGATAAAGCTTTACTCAGAGAAATACGATTTTTTGATAAAGCTCTACACAGAGCGAAACGCTGTCTCAAAAGCTCACACAAATAACCCGCACATAGGAGAGAGGAACTTACGACGACGTTTCGGTTCGACTTGGACCATTTACAAAGGTAGAAGCAGGGGAAGTAGAAGAAAGTGGAGGTAGGTGAAAGGGGGGTTAAGAGAAAGGGAGGTTAGGGGTGGGGATAAATGGGGAAGGGGAGAAAGTGGAGGAGCATGTTGTCATTAATGGTAAAAAAATAGGTTAGGAAAAAGGTCAGGGCTGGTCAAGTGGAAGAGCAACGTTGATGGAGGTTGAAAGAGGTCGCGAGAGGCCATAAGGAGAACACAAGATGTCTCGAGAGGCCATAGGAAAACACTGCCCATACAGGGGGGAGAATAGGCACTTGAGACTTTCTTAAAAAGGGTAAAAATCAATAATTTTAACATACACACACACACACATACACACACATACACACACACACACACACACACACACACACACACACACACACACACACACACACACACGTATTTATATGAGCATGTCTTTGTTCATACTACTTGTGAACAAATAAAAAATGTCGTGAGCGTCATAGAAAAAAAACGTTCTTCAGTTTTCTCAAGTTCTTTTTATATCTATGTTTATATTTAAAATAAATGGTCTTTTTTCACGTCTAGTAGTGAAAATTACGTCGGACTGGCCCTCAGTGCTAGCTGAGGCACACAGGTGGGAGGACCACTGTAGCTCCGCTGTACCGAATAAACGAGAGTAATTTCGGCCCATCACAGCAGTGATTCCTGGAGAGATGGAGCACACTGGTGAATCACGCTGAGGTGAACCCGACCACCGTAACGGAACCTCCCCCCACGGCCCGTGGATCCCTGCAGCTTGGTCGGGTGAATGTCCACATCCACCACCAGTGTTCCGAAGATTGAGACACTTATGCAACATATGGGAATCTTTATTTAGGAAACGTTTCGCCACACAGTGGCTTCATCAGTCCAATACAAAGCAGAACGGTGTAAGGAGGAGTTTGAGGTAAACAGTCCCTCAGCCTGGAGTCGATGTGTTCAGTCCATCAATCTTGTAGAATGTACAGCATAGGTTGTTGTTAAAGATTCGCCGGTATTTTCCCGGCCCGGGCCCTTCCAAGTGGTGGCCCGGCACTGGCTCCCTGTCTAGGGAGTGTCTGAGACCTAAGTCTCCCATGGGAGGAGGCACAAGTACCCCCCTCATCTTGTAAGGTACATACTCGGGCTCTGGCACCAACCATGCCCTAGAAGGGCAATGCATGGTGTCGATCGTGCTAGCGCTGTGCTCTCCTGTGTGGAGTGTCGTGTGTTGGTGTTCATTTTCATTCATGTTGATTCGCAGGTCCTTCTGGCCCAGGTCTTCTCCAGATGGTGACCCGGCAGTGGCCCCCCGGGTGGGGGGTGACGATAATCATCTTTCTTCTTTCTTGGCCCTCTGGTTGGAGGATGTCGTCTTCTTCTATCTTGCACTGACTTCCCCAAAGAGAAGCGCAGTCGGGCAGAGGCAGCAGTTACAGGGTTGATTGGAGCCACACCCCAGCTTTAGCGGACAGCAAAGTGCTGGTGAGTGGTCATGGATAGTCGTGCTAGACGAGGGTACCGTCTTCAAGGTCCCTATTCTGAAGCATCCTGAATTTCCTCTTTGAGGTGTACTTGACTTCCACAAGGTGTTGGGTGTTGGCAGTGAGTAGTCTGGTCATGTCTGCAGTGGTGTATGTAGCAGTTTGGTCGTAGGTATACTTGACTGTTCCGTCCTGGAGGTGATGATGGATTTCTGAAGACAGCATTGTGTTCTTATACTCCTTGGTTGTGTAGAAGTACACACCCTTCAGATATCGGACTTGTTGTGGTGCAGCAGTGTCAGTGACAGTGGCACCGTGAGGTGCATCCGCAGTGTCTTGTGTTTTTGCTTTCTTGGCTGGTGGCTGAACTGGTGAAGGCGAGATTTCCGACTGGTCAGTTGTTCTAGCAGTGGATGAAAGCGGTAGTGGACTCTCATTGGTGGGTTTTGCCGACGTCTCAGAGGTCTCTGATTGGTCCATCTCTGTGTCTAGTGGAGGTTGTGACAGCGGTGGAGCAGTGGTGATGCTGGTAATATTTGCAGTAGATTTTAGGATCTCAGTGGAAGGTGGTGATGCAGGGAATGTGAGGCCAGGCATATTATTTAGTTTGAAAAGTTCATTGATGGTGGTGTTGAAGGAACCAGGCTCAGCTGCATTCTGTACATGAGCATACATAATGCAACAAAGAATCTTGTTGGAGTCGGCAGTAGGTGCTGGCAGGGAAGTGGTGGGAGCAGCTTTCGTGGCATGTAGTATCTTGGTAGTGTCTGCTTGAAGCTTGGCGATAGCAGAATATGTGGTTGCTTGTGGGTTGGGTTTCTTTTGTTGTTGTTTCTTGAGTATGTCTCTTCTGGTAGGGCACCTGGCAGCATAGGGCCATAGACGTGGCTTATATACTGTAGTTCCCCCACCCCGTCAACATTGACCCTCCCCCCCCCACTACTCAAAACATCGTTATGTACGCCCTGCCCTTACGCCCGACGCACCAACATGTCAGGGTAATGCGTCCGCGTAGACGCTTGTGTAATCCGTCAACTTAACGATAAATGGGTGTGGTATGGTGCTTCCTTCACAGGTCTGTTGATCTTAATGGAAGGGTAGGTAAGAAACGAGGGGAATGTAGGAGAGGTAGCGAAGAGAGGGAGAGGATGCTGGGAGGATGGAACGGAAAGGAAGAAAGGATTAATAATAATAATAATTTGAATATGAATAATTTATTATTATTATTATTATTATTATTATTATTATTATTATTATTATTATTATTATTATTATTATTATTATTATTATTATGTTAAATAATTATATTGATAAAAATTAAAGATATCGTTTAATTGAGAGAGAGAGAGAGGAGATATCTCCTAGTTGATAACGAGATGACATCATTTAGTTGAAAGAGAGATGACATCTCCTAGTGGGAGGCCTTCAAAATACCATTTTTTTTTTTAATAAAAGATCCACGTAGACATATATACAGCTGAAGGTTTATTCTCATAACTAAAAAGTGCTCACTTGTTTTCATTTTCGTATCGATTCATCTGTAGCTTTCCAATGTATGTTTTGGCAACTTGTTAGTTGATCAAGTTGTGTGTGTGTGTGTGTGTGTGTGTGTGTGTGTGTGTGTGTGTGTGTGTGTGTGTGTGTGTGTGTGTGTGTGTGTGTGTGTGTGTGTGTGTGTGTGTTTCATTAGTGAATTAGTGATTATATTTCTCGACACAAAATAACGCAGTTATACAAATTTCATTATTGTGGCTTATATATTTATTCTCATTGTTTTATTTAAATCCTGATTTACATAATTTATTCATATTCTCAACACTAATTATGTCTCGCATCACACACACACACACACACACACTCAAGGATCCGTAGCCTCAATAAGCTGATGTGGGCAGCATATGAACAGGTCCTCACAGGATGCTCGCTTCTCTGGGTTCCAGACCTGATTGAGACTCCTAACACAGTTCGCAGACGTACTGCAACCCAGGTCCTAGACCAGCGTCACCAGTACTTCATAGGGTATGACTCAGATATTATATCCAGGATTACTGACAGGGTAACAGCAATATGTTGAAGAATGTTATCAGGATAACTCAGGAGACGTGTCCAGATCGTTGGCTGGATTTAAAGAGAATGATGGGAAAAATCTTTAGATATGTATTTCGGTCGATGTACACCTGACCATACTTTCAAATGACCCGAAAACTCGTGATAAATGAATTTAACAAATCAGTTGGTTGCGGGGCCTCGAATCAGTGATCTGGCGATCCTTGATTTGCGAATCCAGTGTCGTAGTATCCGCATTACAGTGGCAGAGGGCAGGATGGGTAGGCTGAGCACCGCCAGAACACGGGTTCGAAGCCTAGATGTAGAGGACTAGTTGACAGAAAGCCCCTTGTTATGCAGAGCATTTCCGTTAAATTAGGTCAATTATGTCCCAGGATGCCAACCACACCAGTTGACTAACACCCAGGTACCTATTTTACCGACGGTGAACAGGAACAGTAGGTGCCTTATGGTAACACATCCTAATGTTTTTCAGCCATACTGGGGGATCGATCCCCAGACCTCAGTGAGTATATGTACGTTTATGAAGGGGTGATATTTGAATCGTATGCATTCCGGAAGGAGGTTGACAGCGGGAGAAGCAGTGTGATTAGCATGTTTATGGGTTGAAGTGGAAATTTAAAGTTTACATAGAGTAAATATCCAAGCAAAAACTTAATAGAAATCCTCGTCAAAGAACTTCATTCAAATGTGAAGGCAGATGGTACCAGAGGATGTGTACTGAATTGAAAACTGGTTATCAGTAGGTAGAAAACGGGTAATTCATACCGGAAATGAATTAGAATGCTTAGACGTCAGTGGCGTGCCACAAGGATCATTACTGGGACCGGTTCTAATTTAATATGTATTGATGACGGCAGTATCCGTGTTTATAGAGAGCCTTCTGCTTTTCTCTCCATGACCAGAGTTTTGATCTAGGTTGAAGCAGATAGTTCTTCTCAGTAGACAGCCTCGATGTGGACTTCCAAGTCCTCTGCTATCTGTCTTTACTATGTATTTACATATATAAAATAAAAATCACCCATGACACAACTTGGACACTAAGCTGCACCACCACTGAAGTCTCCAACACTGTAAACCTCCGCTAGCAAATAAGGAATTTAAACAAATAAACAATAAGGATATTTCCCTGTTTACAAGTGCAATGATATGAATGTGGGAAACAAAAATGAATAAGCAAGTAAATTTAGGAGCACCAAAGAATAAATTAAAGTTAACGAGGAAAACTTAAAATCTGCAAGTAACGTACCGTCATGTGGACAGACTACGCAGACATGAGTCATACTCGTTCTGCATAAGCCGTACTAAAGTAAACATTTATAAAGAGAGGGAGAAAGAGAGGGATTGCTTCGTACCTGTGTATGTAGCACTGAGCAAAATAAACTAACACTCGGTTAGGCAATATTTTTTTTTTCTGTATGCAATTAGTAATAGAGGTGTTAAATGGAGTCATGTCGTTGTTGAGGTTGAATATAGTCACGAGCGGAGAGCAAACCAGTTACCTCTGCTGTTTCTATAAGCCTTTATTATCCTCGGTGTTGTAACATGCTGGTCGCGGCTGTTCTCGATGTGGGAAAAACGAAAAGATCCGGGGAGGTCAAAATCAGGTAAGCGCACTTGTCTCTTCTTAACAGACGATGGATCGAGCCTCCACCATTCCTTGTTTTGAACAATCCACATAGGTTTAGCGCCTCGCCTAAATATATAATGTAGGAAAGCCGAGGGCAGTGTCTGGTTGGTGAGGGGACAGCGCGTTCACCAATACATCGATGCTCCTTCTCTGCCAAAATGTACCAACCATCGTATGTATATTTACGACCACATTCAGCATTAACATGCTAATGACCTAAATAAACCACCTGCAGTTGGGAAGTAATTACACGTTACTATTGTACTTATCTTGGAATAATGGGAGGCACTCTAAACACATTAATGAATACAACAACATTGAGTTTGGGAGACAATAAAAATTAGCATGGGAAATGACTGTGTAGAAGCTGTCTAGTGTTGGTTGCCAGGGAGTAGAGACCACAGGCACCGTGTGAACCCCTCTCCTCCCTACATCTCTTTTCCCTTCAACAAAAAATTCCGGAACTGGTAAATCTGTAACCTCTCTCTCTCTCTCTCTTTCATTCACCCTCTCCCTCTCCCTCTCCCTCTCTCACCCTCTTCTTTGTCACCCTCTCCCTAGCTCTTAACGTCTCTCTCTTTACCCTTCCCTCTCCCTCCCCTTCTCTCTTGCTCTCCCTCAGCAGCCGAGCGAACGATTCCCAGAGAGTGGTGTACCGCTGGGTGCCAGGCGAGGACTCACTGCACTTGTGTGTTACGAACAAAATCTCACCAGAAACAAAATTACGCTAGTAGACACGCAAACGCACGCAAAATAACGAGCAGAAGCATAACCCGCTGCACTAACGAGTAACGACAGTAATTCTCACGCTGGGAAGAGATCACAAAAAGAAACAGAACTAAACTCATAGAAGACTTTTACAGGAATAGGCACCATTTCCGGGCGATGACGGATGCAATCATTATATATATTTGTTTTAAAACTTTAAGCCACTGCTTCTTTTCCTGAGCATTCTACAGTGTAACCATAAGTGTTTACCTCATCCCTTGTCATAACATCCGCTGCTGCTGCCTCACCTAAACCAAAAAAATAAGTTAAATAATAAGGGGACAAAATACAAGCAATAAGAACATGGTGGATGTGGCGACGCTTGGCAAGGAGATAATACTGTCACCTGCCGAGGTAAACAAAAAAGAACTCTAAATTTATGCCACAAGGATGATACGTATAAACGGACAGACGAACCTGGGATGTAAATGACCAGGAGATATTTCCGCCGGAACCAGAGATCGCGGCTCTGTTCTTTTTTTCTCCTTCGTCCGAGGTCAGAAAACGGAGAAGTCACACTGGAGAGAAACCCCCTCCTCCTCCTCCTCTCTCTCTCTCTCTCTCTCTCTCTCTCTCTCTCTCTCTCTCTCTCTCTCTCTCTCTCTCTCTCTCTCTCTCTCTCTCTCTCTCTCTCTCTCTCTCTCTCTCTCTCACTCTCTCTCTCTCTCTCTCTCTCTCTCTCTCTCTCCCTCCCTCTCTCTCTCAACGCACGTAATGAGAGGCAAGACTGCATAATGTGGAAGCCCAGAGTGTCATGTAATAAGACCTCTCCGGGGATTTATCTAATTTTGCTCTTGACCTCTAGTGAAGCCTCGGGTTCCTTGACCTTAGGATGGGGGGGGGAGGATGTTAAGCCAGGCTTCCTAGAAAGAAGACAGGTTGTTGATTGTTAGAATTACCCCTCTTCTTAGGTGAGCACTCTATTGCAGTGTTTTGCCTAGTCACCTCCTGTCTTGTGCAGACACCTCCTGTCTAGTGCAGTCACCTCCTGTCTTGTGCTCTCACCTGTCTTGTGCTTTCACCTGTCTTGAGCTGTCACCTGTCTTGTCCAGTCACCTCCTGTCTTGCGCAGTCACCTACTGCCTTGCGCAGTTACAACTTGCCTTGCGGATACAATTCAAAGCCGCGTTATGTCCAATTACGATTGCTCTAAATTCTGGCGTTACAGGTACCGTAATTCATCTCTGAATATTGAATATTAGAAAAGTTACGAGAGAGAAAATTAATGTGTATTCTCTCCTTCTTCCTTCCATCCTCTGGTCGTACTGTTTGTGTATTGTTTGTGTGCTGTTTGTGTACTGTTTGTGTACTGTTTGTGTGCTGTGTACTCTTTATGCTGCTAACTTGTGTAATATTTACCTGTTTACATTCATACACGCACGTACACACACACACACACACACGTACACACACACAGACACACACACAGGATGTTCCAGAGATTGGACACAGCAACAAGGGGACACAGTTGGAATTTGAAGACACAGATGAATCACAGGGAGAGTAGTCAGGAAGTGGAATAGTTTGGGAAGCGATGTAATGGAGGCAGGATCCATACATAGCTTTAACGAGAGATGCAAGAAAACGCAGACGAAGTGTCTGAAGACCAGAGACTAAAACCTCACTCAAGAGAAAAGGATCTTTGGGGTGATGTATAACACCGGAGCACATCTCCTGAAGCAACATCAACAAATACCTGACGGTGCAGATAGGCGCGCCTAGCAAACCTCCAAGAAAGGCATTCCGACAATCTCATAAGAAATCGTTCAGGACCCTTACACGTGAATGTGTGTGTAGGTAAGACACATATGCAACAGTTAGCTATCTTATTTCGAAATAAAGATACCTAACTGTGCATAGGTCCTTACCTAACAACCTTCGGTATTTAACCATTTTATGTTCCACCGTGTATGTCAGGCCAATTGGAGTATGCGGCACCAGTTTGGAACCCACACCTAGCCAATCACGTAAGGAAATTAGAGAAAGTGCAAAGGTTTGCAACAAGACTAGTCCTGGAGCTAAGGGGCACGTCGTATGAGAAGAGGTTAAGAGAAATCGACCTGACGACACTGGAGGACAGGAGAGATAGGGGGGATATGATAACGACATATAAAATACTGAGAGGAATTGACAAGTGGACCGAGACAGGATGTTCCAGAGACTGGACACAGGAACAAGGGGACACAGTTGGAAGTTGAAGACACAGCTGAATCACAGATGTTAGGAAGTATTCCTTCAGTCACAGAGTTGTCAGAAAGTGGAATAATCTGGGTAGTGATGTAGTGGAAGCAGAATCCATACACAGCTTTAAGAAGAGGTATGATAAAGCTCATGGAGCAGGAAGAGTGACCTAGTAGCGACCAGTGAAGAGGTGGGGCCAGGAGCTGTGAATCGACCCCTGCAACCACAACTAGGTGAGTACACATACACAAATATGCAGTACTGCCTGGCCACTCCTGTCATATCCTACACAGGAATACAAGGGTGAAGAGCATGGCAGTCTATAACAGCTCGCAGAACGTGGAGAGGCAAGCCCAGGAGCTAGAGCTGCACGCAATAAGGAATTCGCCAAAAATATAATGAATATAAAAAAAATTCCTATTGTCTGGAAAATTCTTCTTCTCTTGTTATTCTTCTTTATATCATTACTATTGTAATAATAATATAATAATAATATAATAATAATAATAAAATAATAATAATAATAATAATATATTAAATTAATTATTATTATTATTATTATTATTGTATTATTATTATTATTATTTTATTATGTCATTATTATTATTATTATTATTATTATTATTATTATTATTATTATTATTATTATTATTATTATTATTAATTCGATAAATACGCGTTTAACCCGTATGGGTCATACATGTTGTTTTGAGCCGAGTTAATACATACAGACGGACGCCTGAAACAGAAAACGGGAACTCCTGAGAGAGTTGGACCGTGACAGTAAGTGACGTCATTTGTTGACATCGGAACTCTACGGATTTATATTGCCCGAGAAGAGTTTACCTGTGGTTTACCTCACACATATATATATATATACACACACACACACACACACACACATGCGGGGAGAGCGACCCAGTACTCACCTCTGTTGTAACAGACTCACAGACAACAGTAAAACCAGAGGAAGAATATCCCATTGACAAACTTGAAAAATAAACCCTACATATTTTTAACTACTTATTACTTACGAATACACGAATAAAAAAAATGGGCAAACTTAAAACCAGTTTGGAAAAAAAGAAATCTTTCCAAATATACGTTTTAAAAAACTATAAATACCAACAGAGAAATAAACCACTTGACGCCATAACAAGTGTCCTCAGTAGATGTAAAAAAAGGAGGGTGAATCCTACGTCTTCAAAAAAACACAAAAAATATTTAGGTAGTTATAAGAAAACGTGTTTTATGTATTCATTGAAACTGAAAGAATTTCCCAATATATATATATGAATCACGTTCCTCAAGTTTTATCTTCGAAAATTGTTCCGGAAGCACCGTAAATGTCAGATGATGAGGATAATGACCGTCAAGGCTGTAAGTTGAAGGAACACGAGTCCCTTAAATCACAGTGAAATGTCGCACAATGACAAAATTATTGTAATTACGGGAGACACGCGAAACAACACAACTCTAGACGATGTCCAGCGTGATCATTCATATTCCCCGGAACTCTGATATCATTCATTGTGATGTCCACCAGCCCTGAAGCTACGAAATTCTGACGTCCATTCGACTTATTTTACGAGGGCGACAAATTGGATAGGGTTGGAGAAAAGTGGAGAAAGTACAGGCGGGAAAAAGTCGTTCAAAAAGAGTTTACAAAAAAATATTATGCGTGAAATAGTCAAAATAAAATACTTAGAAACACCAAGTGTTTGTAGACAAGACTCTGGTAAATTTTTACATAACGGTGAGTGAATGCGATCACGGAGGCGATGAAAACCAAAATTACTTGTGTTTCTGGCGAAAATTACCAGTAAACACCTTAAGAGGAGCCAAGCAGCTCCCATCTGGTACTGAAACAGCGTAGGCGCGCTGTCGGAGCCCCGGGGAGAGGTAAAAAAAAAACATACTTGTAATCACACGGGGAAGAAAAACATCTATTTTCTCCTCCTCCCTCTCTACCTCCGGCCTCCATCCCCGTCGAATCCGATATTTCCCGATAGTTATGTTCCCAGACGAAATGAGAGCTTCATTTCACGTCTGTAGGAAGCTCAGTGGCGGCGAAGAATGACCGCTAACTCACATGCTGCGTTACGATAATGTCTCTCCCTCTTGCAGAGTTCCCGTGACCGCAAACACCGCGAAAGTAGCCGTTCCTCGAGAAGAAAATGGATCATGAGTGACCGGCAGAAGATCCAAAATAAGTTTGATGATAAGCATTTGTCGGCTAACTCCATTCCCAGTTAGCTAGAGGAAGAGAAAAAAATAAACAGTGGGGAGGACGGGGAGAACATAAGAGTTCAATAGAGTTCCGTTGGAAGGCTGGGGATGTAGCCGCTAGCTGTGATGAATAGCCAGCCGAGCGAGGTAGCCTGTGAACTATCAGGCGAGCATCGGCTAAGTGGGCGATTTGGAGTGTTTCCTCTCACCAGTAATCATCCGGGGAGGGACGGACCTGACGAGGTAGTGACTATAGCCCCAGGGTGGTGTTCTAGGTATCTTTCTCTGGGTGTTCCAGGGCCCCCCTTTCCAGGTGTTGTCACACAGTATTCCAAGCCTCTAGGCAGTGTTCCCGGCCCTTCGGGTGGTGTTCCAAGCTCCCCGAGTGGTGTTCCAGACCCGCCGGGTGGTGTAACACAGTGGGTAGTGTTCCAGGCCCCGGGTGGTGTTCCAGGACCTCCGGGTGGTGTCATACACTATTCCAGGCCTCTGAGCAGTGTTCCACGCCCTCTGGGTAGTGTTCCGGCCCCCCCCGGGTGGGGTCACGCAGTGTTCCAGGCACCCCCTCTTGGTGGTGTTCCAGGCATCCCCTCCTGGTGGTGTTCCAGGCATCCCCTCCAGATGGCGTTCCAGGCTCCCAGGTGGTGTTCCAGACCCACGGGTGGTGTCAGGCAGAGTTCCAGGCCTTTGGGCAGTGCTCCTGGACACCCATGGCTGTTACCCAGAACTCCAGGTGGTTCTGAAGGCCTTGTGGTGCCTCAAGCCTGCATAAGGGATTAGGTGCAGGATGTTAGGTGCAGGGTGCTAGGTGCAGGGTGCTAGGTGCAGGGTGTCAGGTGCAGGGTGCTAGGTGCAGGGTGCTAGGTGCAGGGTGCTAGGTGCAGGGTGCTAGGTGCTAGGTGCAGGGTGCTAGGTGCAGTGTGCTAGGTGCAGGGTGCTAGGTGCAAGGTGCTAGGTGCAGGGTGCTAGGTGCAGGGTGCTAGGTGCAGGGTACTAGGTGCAGGATGCTAAGTGCAGGGTGCTAGGTGCAGGGTGCTAGTTGCAGGGTGCTAGGTGCAGGGTGCTAGGTGCAGGGTGCTAGGTGCAGGGTACTAGGTGTAGGATGCTAAGTGCAGGATGCTAAGTGCAGGGTGCTAGTTGCAGGGTGCTAGTTGCAGGGTGCTAGGTGCAGGGTGCTAGGTGCAGGGTGCTAGGTGCTAGGTGCAGGGTGCTAGGTGCAGTGTGCTAGGTGCAGGGTGCTAGGTGCAGGGTGCTAGGTGCAGGGTGCTAGGTGCAGGGTACTAGGTGCAGGATGCTAAGTGCAGGGTGCTAGGTGCAGGGTGCTAGTTGCAGGGTGCTAGGTGCAGGGTGCTAGGTGCAGGGTGCTAGGTGCAGGGTACTAGGTGTAGGATGCTAAGTGCAGGATGCTAAGTGCAGGGTCTATTGCAGGTGCTAGGTGCAGGTGCTAGGTGCAGGGTGCTAGGTGCAGGGTACTAGGCGCAGGATGCTAGGTGCAGGGTGCTAGGTGCAGGATGCTAGGTGCAGGGTGCTAGGTGCAGGGTGCTAGGTGCAGGGTGCTAGGTACAGAGCACTCCAACATTCCAACATGATTCCTAGCACACTAAAAAGAGCTGTCAGCAAAGAAACATTTTAAGCAATATCACATTTCGCCCACGAGTGAAACGTGACAGGGCTTCATCTCCGACGAGTGATGATGTCCCCGGTGGGCCAAACGTTGTATTAATAATTTCTCTGATGAGTCTTGTTTCCCAATATTTGTCACCTCAGTATTATGACTCTGAGCCTCATTTTCACTCATTTTCATCCATTTTCAGTCATTTTCATCCATTTTCACTCATTTTCACGATGGACTGATTACATCGTCTTGACATCTCTACCGCTTCTACTGATTCTTCTATACTCGTAGACGTAACGTTTCGAACTAAAGATACCTAATTATTCCATATATGTCTTGCTTATCTTCGCATGATTCTTAGCCAGTAGACTTGCTGCAGTGCTCCACAGTTCTTGCCTTCTTACTTCTTACAGCGTCTTCGAGATCTTCCACCTCAGCTTCGACAGTATTTAAGCTGAATTCGTTTCACTTGAAGTCATTTTCTTTTGGCTGTCACTTTACCTGTCTTCTTGCCTTTCTTCATACCCTTTCCTCCCTATTCTCACCTCTTTCCCCTGCCCTGTTTTCTGGCTGTCTCCTCATTTCTTTTTCCTGATATGTCTTTGAACTTTCGCCTCTTTCTGTCTTTCTCTCACTATCTCTCTCTCACACTCGACTTAATAATTGTAGAAGACGGACTGAGGACTCATCAAAAGAGTACTTTCCTTATCGTTAGTAAGTTGTTAGAGTTGTTAATTACAATAGCTGGACTAGGTGAGTACAACC
>NC_069442.1:30125660-30143160 GCF_026875155.1 Cherax quadricarinatus
AGGAACGAACTCACGGACGAAACAAAGAGTTAGCGAAGGACGGAAGGAAAGAGGAGAGAGCGAGAGGCTTTACAAATGGATCATAAATAAAAAAATGTAAATCCCAGCAAGACTTCTATACTAAATTTAATCCAGAACGCTTCAGTGAACTCACAAATCACGGTGGAAGATTTACGTGGTGAGGTGTGGCCGACCCAGTGTTAACTGTGAGCTTGGTAAGTGCTTGTCTAACCCTGTGTCTTTTGATTTTATGTAAAGATTTGTATCTATTTATTACCTGGTGTGTGTGTGTGTGTGTGTGTGTGTGTGTGTGTGTGTGGTGTGTGTGTGTGTGTGTGTGTTGTGTGTGGTGTGTGTGTGTGAGTGTGTGTGTGTGTGTGTGTGTGTGTGTGTGTTGTGTGTGTGTGTGTGTGTGTGTGTGTGTGTGTGTGTGTGTGCGTGTGTGTGTGTGTGTATGTGTGTGTGTGTGTGTGTGTGTGTGTGTGTGTGTGTGTGTGTGTGTGTGTGTGTGTGTGTGTGTGTGCGTGTGTGTGTGTGTGTGTGTGTGTGTGTGTGTGTGTGTGTGTGTGTGCGTGTGTGTGTGTGTGTGTGTGTGGAGTTCTCGAGATATTCTTAATGGAGGTTTTAACGAATCTTATAATTCTAAAGGAAACTTCACTTAGCTGTTGCCTTCTTGCAATCAACACACCTCCTCTTTCAGCCTTTCTTCCTTCTTCGTGTCTTCTTCCTGCCTCTCTTCCTCTTCCTCCTGCCTCTTTTTCTCAGGTGGGAGAAACCGCGAGACTTCCTCCACCCTCTCTTCCTTCCCTCGGTCAGAATAGTATAATTTTCCCTCTTAAGAGGTACCTCTCTGGGTTTGCCTGTGTCACTGTGGGTGACGGTCACCACGAAACACTCTGAGGTTGTGGGTTAGCATGAGAATGTGTGTGTGTTTTTTTTTTAGAGTAGTTTTGGTGGTGTTGAACTGGATAGATCATAGTATTGTGTGTGTACTCACCTAGTACTCACCTAGTTGTGGTTGCAGGGGTCGAGTCACAGATCGTGTGTGTGTGTGTGTGTGTGTGTGTGTGTGTGTGTGGAATATCACAAGTATTACAACTGGGTGTTTTTCACGCTAAGTAATATTTGTCACTGCTTAATCATAAAATATTTTTTTATATTTTTTATTTTGCTGTGATAATAGGCAACTGAGTTTTTGGTCAGAGTTAAATCGGAGGCTGCCATAGTGAAGAGCTCTGTTCCACAAGGCACAGTACTCGCCCCCATCTTATTCCTTATCCTCATATCAGACATAAACAGAGATATACACCACAGCACCGTATCATCCTTTGCGGATGATACTAGGATCTGCATGAGGCTGTCATCTGCTGAGAACGCGGTTAACCTCCAAGAAGATATAAACAAAGTTTTCCAGTGGGCAACGGTAAACAATATGATGTTCAATGAGGACAAATTCCAACTACTCCGTTATGGAAAACTGGAGGAGATAATAACTAGAACAGAGTATACTACTGACTCCGGCCATACAATAGAGCGGAAAAATAATGTAAGGGACCTGGGAGTAGTAATGTCTGAGGATCTCACTTTCAAGGATCACAACAGTGCCACGATCGCACGTGCAAAGAAAATGATAGGATGGATAATGAGAACTTTCAAAACGAGAGATGCCAAGCCAATGATGATCCTTTTCAAATCACTTGTTCTCTCTAGGCTGGAATACTGCTGTACATTAACATCTCCATTCAAAGCAGGTGAAATCGCAGATCTAGAGAGTGTCCAGAGATCCTTTACTGCACGTATAAGTTCTGTCAAGCACCTTAACTACTGGGAACGCTTGGAAGCACTTGACTTGTACTCGTTGGAAAGCAGGAGAGAGAGATATATCATAATCTACACTTGGAAAATCTTGGAAGAAATGGTCCCAAATCTGCACACAGAAATCACTCCCTACGAAAGTAAAAGACTGGGCAGGCGATGCAAAATGCCGCCAATAAAAAGTAGGGGCGCCATTGGTACACTAAGAGAAAACACCATAAGTGTCCGGGGCCCAAGACTGTTCAACAGTCTCCCATCAAGCATTAGGGGAATTGCCAATAAACCCCTGGCTGCCTTCAAGAGAGAGCTGGACAGATACCTAAAGTCGGTGCCGGATCAGCCGGGCTGTGGCTCGTACGTTGGACTGCGTGCGGCCAGCAGTAACAGCCTAGTTGATCAGACCCTGATCCATCGGGAGGCCTGGTCATGGACCGGGCCGCGGGGGCGTTGATCCCCGGAATAACCTCCAGGTAACCTCCAGGAAGTCTTCCACCGGCTTACTGGTTCACCCCATTAAAAATTAAAATAAAGTTGGTAGAATTACCGACAATATGTAAAGTAAAAGGACACAAGTGCAACTAATGTGACATTTATTGTGGCAACGTTTCGCTCTCCAGGAGCTTTATCAAGCTTGATAAAGCTCCTGGAGAGCGAAACGTTGCCACAATAAATGTCACATTAGTTGCACTTGTGTCCTTTTACTTTACAAAAATTAAAATACTGTCAGATGGCTATTGAATTTTATCCCTAATTTTATAACCAATATTTGCTATGCTTCACTCACCCATCTTCTATACATGCCGCTTTAATGGACCAAATTTTTATACATCTAAGTCTATCCAGCTTTTCCTATGTTTATTAATCTTTATTTAATTAATCTTTTACATCATCAATTAACTTCACTTTATAAATTTCATCTTTTCAATCTAATAAATCTTTGGCATTAATTAGAAACAGTGTGAGAGCAAGTACTGATTCTTTTGGCACCCCACTAGTGACCCTGTCCCGTGATTACACCTTTACCCTCAAGCTAAACACATCTTTCTTTCACGCAAGAACGGGGAACATCCCAGCAACCTCAGATCACCACCTCAGCATCTTACACTCAGCACCAGTTGATATAAGCACCTGCAATAACCGATCAGTTTTTTCACTAACAGCCGATCAGAGTCACAGCAATAAAATCTCACCAACAGCATTGTAACACGTTATTAACCTTATCCACATTATTTAACACGGCAGTTTACCAGTAGTAACATCAGGTTATATTCCACGAGGCTTGTATTTTACTGTCCTTTTTGGTTTTTGTGAAGAGCTAAATTCGTATGGATTATTCAACACAAGGAGTGATGAGGGCTGGAGGGTGCGTCCAGGGAGCCTGGACTGGAAATTGGCCGGGATGTGGCAACGGTGGTTAGCAAAGGGAAGTGGAAGTGTCACTTGCCTCGTAGTAGCCGTAGTAGTAGTAGTAGTAGTTGTTGTTGTAATGATAGTTATCCGGAGCAGCGGACCGTAGAAATTATAGGGCCTCATGTGGGAGAGTTCCTGGGCGTTCTGACGGTGGGTTACTTGGCTCCTGCAGCGTCTGCCCTGTTTATTGGCGTTGCTTAGCAAACATATATATATATATATATATAATATATATATATATATATATATATAATATATATATATATATATATATATATATATATATATATATATATATATATATATATATATATATACAACATTTATATTTATATACTCAACTTCCCCTGTGGTTGACTGCATGTACATAATAATCATGCAATTCATTGATCTCAGTCACAAATTTACATTATCTACAGGCTCCTTGCTGCTTCGTTCAAATAAGGTGTCAGAAGTTCTGCATAAAAGTGGTTTACCCACATCTCGGTGCTAAAATAGTTTTTTTTTTGAACGTCGCTGGTGCTGTTGAGCATACATCTGGCAGCGACTCTCCTGGTAGCTGCCCCATTGTACACTAAATATGGGTGTGCGTGCGGCACAGTGTGAGCTAGTCAGTATAGTCTCTATGGTCAAAATCAAGGCTCTTAGACCTTTTTTGAAGTCGTTCACCATTAATTAAGAGACTGGATAAAGTCGTTCACCTTTAATTGAGAGACTGGATAAAGTCGTTCACCCTTAATTGAGAGACTGAAAAAGTCGTTCATTTGAATTGGCGACCATTTTTTTTTATCTAAATCTCTAAGAAGGCAATTTCGATTTTTATTTACCATTTTACGCTGGAATATAACTAGATATATAAGTTGGAATATAACTACATATATATATATATAATATATATATATATATATATATATAATATATATATATATATATATATATATATATATATATATATATATATATATAATATAAATAATTGATGAGGGGAAAAGGGTGAGTGGTGCACTTAGGAGTCTGTGGAGACAAAGAACTTTATCCTTGGAGGCAAAGAGGGGAATGTATGAGAGTATAGTTTTACCAACGCTCTTATATGGGTATGAAGCATGGGTGATGAATGTTGCAGCGAGGAGAAGGCTGTAGGCAGTGGAGATGTCATGTCTGAGGGCAATGTGTGGTGTGAATATAATGCAGAGAATTCGTAGTTTGGAAGTTAGGAGGAGGTGCGGGATTACCAAAACTGTTGTCCAGAGGGCTGAGGAAGGGTTGTTGAGGTGGTTCGGACATGAAAGAGAGAATGGAGCGAACAGAATGACTTCAAGAGTGTATCAGTCTGTAGTGGAAGGAAGGCTGGGTAGGATTCGGCCTAGGAAAGGTTGGAGGGAGGGGGTAAAGGAGGTTTTGTGTGCAAAGGGCTTGGACTTCCAGCAGGCATGCGTGAGCGTGTTTGATAGGAGTGAATGGAGACAAATGGTTTTTAATACTTGACGTGCTGTTGGAGTGTGAGCAAAGTAACATTTATGAAAGGGTTCAGGGAAACCGGCAGGCCGGACTTGAGTCCTGGAGATGGGAAGTACAGTGCCTGCACTCTGAAGGAGGGGTGTTAATGTTGCAGTTTAAAAACTGTAGTGTAAAGCACCCTTCTGGCAAGACATTGATGGAGTGAATGATGGTGAAAGTTTTTCTTTTTCGGGCCGCCCTGCCTTGGTGGGAATCCTCCATCCACTGTAAATCTGCCGTCTACCTGAGGGTGGACTGTTCACCCAAGTTGAATAGCACTAGGCTGTTTGAAGGGTTGGCATGTAACACACATCGAAGTCAACAATGGCAACATCGAAAGAAGCCTAGCTCGGCTGCCTGCCCTGATGGGATCACAAATTACCATGGAGGAGTGCTTGATTTGAGGTAACAGGAGGGAGTGCTGATGATCACTGATCATTTGGGCCATCAGTATCAATATGTTCCCGTGAGATCGGAGACCAAAGGATGCATGAGCTTTCTCAAGGAGCTGGGTTTATGGATCGACTCCACAAGAGACGTATGGGCTTTCACCTTCCTCTTCTTGAGTCTTAGAGTGGGCATCTACAGATGGAATGCTTGCTTCATTCTCAGCTCTCGTCAGCTTCTGAGGACCTGGAGGAGATTCAAAATCTGTTTTAAAATATGCTATAAATCGTTACTTGAAGTATATATATATATATATATATATATATATATATATATATAAATATATATATATATATATATATATATATATATAATATATATATATATATATATATATATATATAATATATATATATAAAGAGAGATTACATTTATTTATTTAAGGGTTTTGCAAACTCTGTGAGGTGTGCGAACTGGACTCCAGGTTTCGTGCAGCTGGAAACATTATGCCGTGAAGTGGACATTGGTCCCCCAGTTCCTAGCCAGCAGCGAGGCACTCACAGGATGACGACCCTAGTCATTACCTCAGGCTTTAATGTAGAGGATTGCAGCGCCGCTCCTGTTGCTACGTCGTGCTCTCCCTTCACACCATTAACTGTGTATTAAGTTGGAGCTGGGGCCTGCGTAGGGGCCGGCCTGGGCTGTAATGGGTGCTAATACAGCACTATTAGCGAATTGGCTTGATTTATATGCAGAGGATAATGACCTTACTTGCATGGTGGAATGCAAGCACGCGTGTATACGCTCGGTTACGCGCTTATTTCCCTTACTCGAGCGTACATGTTTTCCCCCGTCGTGTACTGGCTTGCGCCTTGCGCATGTGAGATGATGTTGAGGAAATGGCTCTTGGTAGAAGGAAATTCAATTATATTACCTGATATCAGAACTGTTTACTTTTTATATGTAACTGTACGCACTGACTGTACACTAGATACTGTAAATTTCCCTCCCTTCTCTCTCCCTGTTTTTCCTCTGCTCGAATATGTAATCTATGTTGTCCACGCCCTGGGATGATGGAGATATCTCCATTAAAAATCAATTTCTCCCATGCATGGGTTAAGCCAGCCTGAGAGATTTTTATTTCTAAGTGAGAGTAACTCCAGCACCGCTGACACGACACCTGTGAAGCTCCCGTAGCTGATGAGTCTTTAATGGAGTACGTGACGGTATTCCTGATTGACCTACTGAAGTCTTCCAGGTCAGGCTGAAACATTACAACACTGTAAGTTACCATATATATATATATATATATATAAATAAATATTATATATATATATATATATATATATATATATAATATATATATATATATATATATATATATATATATATATATATAATATATATAATATATATTATATATATATATATATTTTATTATCACACTGGCCGATTCCCACCAAGGCAGGGTGGCCCGAAAAAGAAAAACTTTCATCATCATTCACTCCATCACTGTCTTGCCAGAAGGGTGCTTTACACTACAGTTTTTAAACTGCAACATTAACACCCCTCCTTCAGAGTGCAGGCACTGTACTTCCCATCTCCAGGACTCAAGTCCGGTCTGCCGGTTTCCCTGAATCCCTTCATAAATGTTACTTTGCTCACACTCCAACAGCACGTCAAGTAATTAAAAACCATTTGTCTCCATTCACTCCTATCAAACACGCTCACGCATGCCTGCTGGAAGTCCAAGCCCCTCGCACACAAAACCTCCTTTACCCCCTCCCTCCAACCTTTCCTAGGCCGACCCCTACCCCGCCTTCCTTCCACTACAGACTGATACACTCTTAAAGTCACTCTGTTTCGCTCCATTCTCTCTACATGTCCGAACCACCTCAACAACCCTTCCTCAGCTCTCTGGACAACAGTTTTGGTAATCCCGCACCTCCTCCTAACTTCCAAACTACGAATTCTCTGCATTATATTCACACCACACATTGCCCTCAGACATGACATCTCCACTGCCTCCAGCCTTCTCCTCGCTGCAACATTCATCACCCATGCTTCACACCCATATAAGAGCGTTGGTAAAACTATACTCTCATACATTCCCCTCTTTGCCTCCAAGGACAAAGTTCTTTGTCTCCACAGACTCCTAAGTGCACCACTCATTCTTTTCCCCTCATCAATTCAATGATTCACCTCATCTTTCATAGACCCATCCGCTGACACGTCCACTCCCAAATATCTGAATACATTCACCTCCTCCATACTCTCTCCCTCCAATCTGATATTCAATCTTTCAATATATATATATATATATATATATATATATATATATATATATATATAATATATATATATATATATGTCGTGCCGAATAGGCAGAACTTGCGATCTTGGCTTAAATAGCAACGCTCATCTTGCCATATAGGACAAGTGAAAATTTGTGTATGCAATAATTTCGCCAAAATCATTCTGAACCTAACGAAAAAAATATATTTCATTGTGTTTGTTTAGTATTTAATTATTGTAAACAAATCTAAAATATATTTAGTTGGGTTAGGCTAAAATAAATTGTTCTTGTTATAATAAGGTTAGGTAAGTTTTCTAAGTTCCTTTTGGTGCAAAATTATAAATTTTTGCATCAACATTAATGAAAAAAATATATCTTTAAATGTATAAGAGAAAATTTTAGAAATTACTTAATTTTAAATGAGTTCTTGCTAATTGGCCAGTTTTACATATTCGGCACGACATATATATATATATATATATATATATATATATATATATATATATATATATATATATATATATATATATATATATATATATATATATATATATATATATTTAGCTCGACCTAATAAATATAACGAAAGGCAATAGAGGATCATCTATTTTTATCAACCTCAGATACAATCGATCTGTTTCGCTCGTCTTAGACATGAGAGCACAGAAATATTACATCTCTCTCATTTCGCTCCTCAAATGACTTGAGAAATCAGTCGTGTTATGAGCCTGTATGTGACTCGCTTTCCTCAGTGAATACCATTACCAGAGCCTTGGAGCAACGTTTACCGGAGTGAAGAGAAAGAGAGAGAGAGAGAGAGAAAGAGAAAAGAGAGAGAGAGAGAGAGAGAGAGAGAGAGAGAGAGAGAGAGAGAGAGAGAGAGAGAGAGAGAGAGAGAGAGAGAGAGAGAGAGAGAGAGAGAGAGAGAGAGAGAGAGAGACTTGTCATTGCGGAGAGAACTGTTTTCGTGCCGGACCGTAACCACTTGAAGACGTAAATCATTTCCCTCCACCGGAAAAGCATTACACACGAGCCCCTTCCAGGTGGACGTGAGGACTCGTCTGCCCGCCACCAACACCATTCCAGCAGGAGACGCATTTATTTTCACGCCGTCCCCTCGTAGGTTTACAGACTAGAAGTTGCTCATTTCAAAGCCAAAGCTGAAAATTTACTAATATTTCCAGGGATGCCACCAGTCAGCTAATACTCAGTGATATGTTGATGAATAAGATGCCACAGGTCACAGTCAACCAACACTCAGGGATCTATTGATGAATAAGACGAAAGTGCAACACCTGGGTATCTTTGAGATACATTCATCTAATGCATTGACACACGAGGAGAGACTTAGGTAAACCAGCAGGTGGAATATAAAGTGGTAAGCCTTTATTTTAATGGAACTTCACTCACGAGGAAGATTTATCCGATGATAATGCCACCCATTTACTCTCAGGAAAAACTGGGGTACCAGTGGGTGTAAGGGGACTAGCCCATAGTCTCCACTCTCCAATAATTCAACCCAGTTCTTTGCTCGTAAGCCGGAAATGATACCGTTGAGTCCTAAGTGCTGACGGATGACTCCAGTGTTTTGCCGTCTCAGGCAACCTTGAACTGGACTTCGATTACTGAAAAGTCCTGTAACGTAATCGCTTTACAACCTTGGAGAACCCTTCTCGCTGCAAAACGGTGAGAGAAAGAGAGGCGTGCAGAGGAGCGTCGTGGGAAATCCAGCCAAGGGCTCTGGTTTTGCTTCAGTTTCCGGGGAACTTCCGATAAGAAAATGTCTCTTTTCCGGCTCACCTGTGTAACGTGTCCGCCATAACATCTTGCCTCTGGACACGAGCTGAAAGTGAAGAGCCAAGACTTTCCGGCGTCTTACGTGGAAGCCAGGGAACCTCTCCACAGGTTTTCGTGAAGAAAATACTGAGTTTCTTACGACACGTACAAGGATGTAGGGTCAGTATCTTGTTTTTCTGTATTTTAATTCAAGTACGAATGAAAGTTGGGTTTTAAATTTACACAAAAAACTCGCCCTTGGAGGCAGAACTCTAATAATAAGAAATAGTTTTACATAGTATTTTACATAGTGTTTCAGACTGTTATTTTTTTTTTTTTTTGGTTTAACTTCAAGAGGTTCAGATTGCCAGTTGAAATGACAGGTGTAAAACTAACTTAGAAAGAGCATTGGGGAGAAATATTTAAACTGAAATGTTTAGAAGAGAAGCCCTAATCTCACATCATGGACTAAGACACCTCACATATTAAGAAGAGAAACCATGTGTCTCACATCATGGACTGAGACGCAGGAAAAAAAATGAAAGTAATACAAACTTTCCTTCATTTACCTGATAATTCTTGCAAGCTGAGGAACCTGGAGTTTACCTGGAGAGAGTTCCGGGGGTCAACGCCCCCGCGGCCCGGTCTGTGACCAGGCCTGTGACCAGGAAATACTCTGACAGGTACGTCAAAGATATCAAAAGATCTGCCTACAAAGATGGTGAAAAAATCCTCTCCACGAGGACCTGATAAAGCTCGTCTCTAACAGAACCTTGTATGGCTATCTGTGGCATGCAAAGAGTACGTAACCATTATTCGGCGCATGTACACACCCTCACTGAAAGGCTATCTCTCCCATCCAGCGAACCAGTACTAAGGATCGGACGATGGGGCCCCGTCGTTCGATCAGTAACCAGGGTCAGCCAATCAGAAGATGGTTTTGGCAATCGCAGAGGTGTTGTGGGCACCACACGCCTGTCTGCCCTTGTCATCCCCATTCTAGAGCTGATTGAAGCACGGTCTGCTCTCTAGTGGCTTCTGTTCTGCCTTGCTTACCGTGGAGTGCACTAATACCTATTGTTGTACATAGTGTATATAGTGTACATACTTCTGTTCTTGGTGAAAGGATGATATAAGTCAAAGGTTTTTCTGCTGTGTTTATTTTGCTCCCTTTACACCCAGGATAACAGGCCTTTGAATTCCTGGGTTGTAATACTATCCCTTGTCTGAACATTCTCTTCTCAGTTTTCTTGTTATTCTACCTCGTTGGTCCGAAACTATTTGGCTTCAGCTTTCCCTGAGACGCCCAAGAAGCCAGTGGCAACACTGAAGCTCTTAAGACTAGTCACAGGTAAATCACAGGAATTGAATCGTCTTCACAAGAGTGGAACAAAACTCTACGGTCTGGAGCATCACGGTTATGAGAGTATTTACAGTCGGACCCCGTATATAGCTTCCTTGGATGCTTCACTTTCATAGTTCCTTGATAATGTGAGTAGTCACGGTTGTTTTGCATTATTATATAATTTTATATAATATATAAATAATAATAATATAAATAAATATATATATATATATAAATTATATATATAATAAATAAATAATTAAATATTAATATAAATATATATATATTATATATATATATATATATATATATATATATATATATATATATATATATATATATATATATATATATATATATATATATATATATATATATATATAGGGTAGTAATATCTCATGAATAATTACTACCGATTACGTGTGAATATCGCAAGTGAATGATGGACAGGTCGTGAAGACTTACACTTCCACGTCGTGTTCATCCTCCAGCCGCAGGATTACGATAATGTAAGAAGAACCTCAATGACGGAGGTAATAACAATAATGTGGGACATCTAAACACACAAATCTGCACAGTTGTGAGGTAGCGTGACTTGTGGCGGCACGCAACTGGTGGTGGTGGTGGTGGTTATGCTGGTAGTGGGTGGTGGGTGGTGCTGGTTGTGGTGGTGGTGGTAGTGGTGGTGCTTGCTGGTGGTAGTGGTGGTGGGGGGGGACTGTGTTCACTGGTGATCCCATGTTACGTACATCAGACTGTCTTTGCTTCCTGAGGAGGATACAGTCTACTGCTTGAAAACTTTCTGTTATCAGTGGCTTCACTACCTTCTTGTTCTCATCAACTAGTAAATGTGCTGGAGGTCGGTGATTCCTCTGGTGCCTAGATGTGGTGACTCTCAGGACAGTTGCTTGAGGGCAGATCAGGTAGTCATGACTACCTCACAGGTGACACAACATGTGCTGTCAAATAACATCCAAGGACAGCTTCCTGAACCATCGGTGTCTCCTGAAAGAAGCAGCATAATCACCTTCAGACGATCTGATTTTTATTTCCTCTTAGTTTGTCTTATGGTTTTCCCCTGGCGATATGTCGTATAATCTGAAATATAATGTAATCAACTGGTTTTGTATGGTATACAATGCAGACAAGATGAAGAATTAGACACATGTGTAGCATCTGGGAATCCACAATGAAGATACCCAGATATTGAACATGTGTCTAATTCTTTACCTTCTTGGTTATTCCCAAACCTTCTTACCGTTAACGGGTTATGAACTACGCGATGTCCATAGTCATGAAAACATTCGGTTACTACCCGTTTATCTAATAACTATATTACCCATTATTTACCTTCCAGCTTGACGGGGATCCTTCTTCCCGAGAACTCTATTTTTGGCGAAGTATGAAAGAAAGTTGTTTCGGCCGCAGACAGTGTTGATGTCAATGACGCAGCCAGGAACATGTCGTTATGTGATAAATGGTTTTGAAAACCGACAGCTTGAAGAACTGAGACATTTATGCAACATATGGGATGGACTGAACACATCGATTCCAGTATGACAGACTGGTTACCTCAACTCCTCTCCTTATACCTTCCTGCTTTGTATTGGACTGATGAAGCCACTGTGTGGCGAAACGTTTCTTCAATAAAGGTTCCCATATGTTGCAAAAGTGTCTCAATTCTTCACATGTCGTTATGTTGCTCTTCAATGAACTTCATTCCCACAGGCAAGGAGACGTCGTTATGTTGCTTCCCCATGAACGTCATTCCCTCAGGCAAGGAGACGTCGTTATGTTGCTTCCCCATGAACGTCATTCCCACAGGCAAGGAGACGTCGTTATGTTGCTTCCCCATGAACGTCATTCCCACAGGCAAGGAGACGTCGTTATGTTGCTTCCCCATGAACGTCATTCCCACAGGCAAGGAACGTCTTTCATGTTGCTTCCCCATGAACGTCATTCCCTCAGGCAAGGATACGTCGTTATGTTGCTTCCCCATGAACGTCATTCCCACAGGCAAGGAGACAGGCGTGTCTGGCAATCCTGCAGCTATAGAATAGGAAGATTTGACCTTGGGTATTTCATTTGAATTAATTAGCCCTGGCTACATGCTATTATCAAACAGGTCCAGCCCAAAGCCCGGAGGCTCCAAGAACATATCTTATGTTACAATATCCAGGATTTAGGGTCGATGATATCTTAAAAAATGAACGAAAATCATTTTAAAATATGGGGGAAGCGTGATTAAATTTCTCCTCTGAGTGAGTAGTATTTCAAACACTGGCACCAAGGACAAAGATTTTTGGAAGTTGAAATGTTTATCATATTCATGAGGAAACCCTCTCTCTCCTCCCCGCCTGCCTCTCTTTCATATTTGTCAGCTATGACCTCCTAATTCAGATGACAGACGCAGTGAAGATAAGTCTTACTTCGACCCTGATATGATCCCACCTGGATTATATGCAGAAGTTAGATCACGGGAACGATCTTTATGTACACACACACACACACACACACACACACACACACACACACCACAACACACACACCATATATCATATATATATATACTAGTAGTAGGTGAGTGTGTGTAGTGTGGTTGTTAGTATCACCTATTTGTGATTGCAGGATTCAGGAGGACATAGCTCCTGGTCCGCCTCATCATGATTGCAAATAGTCGGTCATCGCATCCTTGCTCCATGCTCTATCATACTCGCCTTAAACTATGTATGTTCTGCCTCCCTACGTCCATTTCTAGGCTATTCCACGGCCTGACTACTCTATGATGAAGAAATACTTCCTAACATCACCCTTTTATTCATCTGAGTCTAACTTCCAATTGTGACCCTTGTTTCTGTGCCCATCTCTGGAACATCCCGGTCTTGTCCACTTGTCTATTCCCCGCAATATTTTATATGTCGTTATCATGTCTACCCTGACCCTCCTGTCCTCCAGTATTCGTCAGGCCGATTTCCTCAACCTTTCTTCGTAGAACAATCCCTATAGCTCTGGACTACTTGTTAAAACCTTTTTTTGTTTTCTCTAATTTCTTGAGTGCTTGACCAGGTGTGGATTCAAACTGGTGGCTGCATCTCCAGTATGGGCTGACGTAAATGGTATACAGAGTCTTGAACGATTCCTTACTGACGTATCGGAACGCTATCCGTAGGTTTGCCAGACGCCCGTATGCTGCCAGCAGTTATCTGATTGATGTGCGCCTCAGGAGATATGCTCGGTGTTATACTCACCTCCAGATCTTTTTCCTTGAGTGAGGTTTGCAGTCTTTGACCATCTAGACTATATTGCGTCTGCGGTCTTTCTTTGCCCTTCCCCAATCTTCATGACTTTGCATTTGGCGGGGTTAAACTTAAGCAGCCAGTTGCTGGACCAGGCTTGTAGCCTGTCCAGGTCTCTTTGTAGTCCTGCCTGATCCTCATCCGATTTGATTCTTCTCATTAACTTTACATCATCTGTAAACAAGGACACTTCTGAGTCTATCCCTTCCTTTATGTCATTCACATATACCAAAAACAGCACAGGTCCTAGGACTAACCCCTGTGGAACCCCGCTTGTCACAGGCGCCCACTCTGACACCGCGTCACGTACCATGACTCGTTGTTGCCTCCCTGTCAGGTATTCTCTGATCCATTGCAGCGCCTTTCCTGTTATGTGTGCCTGATCCTCTAGCTTTTGCAGTAACCTCTTGTGAGGAACTGTGTTGAAGGCCTTCTTGCAGTCCAAAAAAAATGCATTCGATCCACCCCTCTCTCTCTGTCTATTCTGTCACCTTCATAAAACCCAGTAGGTTGTGACACAGGATTTTCCTTCCCTGAAACCGTGCTGGTTGTCAATTATACACCTGTTTCTTTCCAGGTGCCCCACCACTCTCCACCTGATGATCTTCTCCATGACCTTGCATACATACACGTAGTGATACAGGTCTGTAGTTTATGCCTCATGTCTGTCTCCCTTTTTAAAAATGGGATACAGTTGCATCTTCCATACCTCAGGAGTTGCCATTTCAATGTGTGTGTGTGTGATGTGTGTGTGTGTGTGTGTGTGTGTGTGTGTGTGTGTGGAACAACCACTGTGGAAGAATAGCGATATTCCAAGCGCATTCGTGACTTCTCACATTATATATTATATATATATATATATATAGTATATATATATAAATATATATTTATATATAATATATATATATATATTATAATATATATATTATATCAGATACCACTGATCTCTGGCTGAAGGAGACTCGAACCTACGAACCTAGGACAAGGATGCAGTTGCTTTACCAATCTACCCCACTGACCAATACCTTGGCCGTGTAGCATCCGCTACACGTTTGATCCAAGGCAGCCAGCTTTCAGGGAGAAGGTTACAGCTTTTCATCTCATCTCCTGCATGCATCAGCTTACCAGAGATCAGTGTTTGTGTATATTTTCGCATGCTCTCGCGAATTCCTTGCCATATATATATATATATATATATATATATATATATATATATATATATATATATATATATATATATATATATATATATATATATATATATATATAATATATATATATATATAATTCTTTCTACAGCAGAAATAAAAGAGTCAACACCCAACTCTCCCACGAGAAGCCAGAATGACACAGAACACTAGACGATCCAGGGCTGTATACCACCAATAGACGGCTTTAGTTTAATTGCCTACAGCTCACTAAGATAAGTACAGGAAGAGGGTTGGTCCTGTACGCACCAAAAAAATCGTAACAAACCCGGTGCATGCAACGTATTAGAGAGGTCTCAGTTATGGATAGATGTCAGTCTAATGGTAGTGCAAGGAGAAGGCAGCTTGCAAGTGGCGGTGTCACCTGGCACTCTAGCAGAATGAATCCCCAACTCTCTTTCTTGAGTAGCTGAAGCAAAGCTTATGAACAGCAGTGAAATGTCTCCTAGACCGCTTTTCTGTTGTAGTTGGTTGGCTGGAGCTGTGAAGCCACATCATTTGTGTATCGTTTGTCTTGCATTTTTTTGTTTTGGCCCAGAAGTTTTGGGCCCAGAAGTTTTGGGCCCAGAAGTTAAAAGCTCATTCCTTGAAGTTAATATGGCAGTTTCATCTGCTGCCTCGTTTCCTTACAAACCAACGAGGTTCGGTATAGAGATCAGTGTGGTCCTTCTCCTCTGTGCAGCTAAGGTTGGTAAGGCGCTCGAGATAAGGGGGATGGATTTTTATATTGCTCTTTGGGTGAGTGTTTCTGTATGACTGGAGCAGCAGCGACTGAGTCTGCGATTATATGGTGACTTACGATCGGGAAGAATGTTTCGAAGCCCATCCTCCTCACCACCTGTTCACCTGAAGATGATATAAATTATGCTAATGAGGATTTCTAGTTAAGATGCTGCCCGTAGAGCGATAAATTTCCCCCTCCCCCCCTCCCCCATAACGCTGGCTAGTAATTACTAATTCCCCCTCTCCCCCCACCCCTCTCTACTCTGCTACCCTCATTTCCTTTCTCGGCCCTCTCTTCCCCCGTCTCCCCTCCCGCTCTGTCTTCCCTCACTCTAATCCTGGCTATTCTTTAAGTCTTAATTATCTCTGGCCTTGAATTATTTTTATACTTTTTTGCAAAAACATGAAGGAATTTACTGATGGTGCAAACGTGAGTGCCTGAGTGTCGACGTTGCAAGAGGTCACATGGCAATTATTTGCAATTTGCGTCGCGGCTGCCTCGCCACACAAGGAGGCTGTGATTGCAGATGATTTATATGCGGCCCGTAGCCACCGCTAAGAGATAATTTAGGCAACAAAAATGACCCAGTAGTGTGTTTATGTGTCATTTACGACAGTAGACGGCGACCCTTTCTTAAGCGAAGGAAATGGAATTGTGTGTGTGTGTGTGTGTGTGTGTGTGTGTGTGTGTGTGTGTGTGTGTGTGTGTGTGTGTGTGTACTCACCTAGTTGTACTCACCTAGTTGAGGTTTCAGGGGTCGAGTTCAAGCTCCTGGCCCCGCCTCTTCACTGGTCGCTACTAGGTCACTCTCCCTGAACCGTGAGCTTTATCATACCTCTGTTTAAAGCTATGTATGGATCCTGCCTCCACTACATCGCTTCCCAAACTATTCCACTTCTTGACTACTCTGTGGCTGAAGAAATATTACCTGTGTACTCACCTATTTGTACTCACCTATTTGTGGTTGCAGGGGTCGAGTCCTAGCTCCTGGCCCCGCCTCTTCACCGGTTGCTACTAGACCCTATCTCTCCCCGCTCCATGAGCTTTATCAAACCTCGTCTTAAAACTGTGTATGGTTCCTGCCTCCACTACGTCATTTTCTAGGCTATTCCACTGCCTTACAACTCTATGACTGAAGAAATACTTCCTACTATCTCTCTGACTCATTTGTGTCTTCAACTTCCAATGTGGCCTCTTGTTTCTGTGTCCCCTCCCTGGAACATCCTGTCCTTGTCCACCTTGTCTATTCCATGCAGTATTTTATATGTCGTTATCATGTTCTCCCCTGACCCTCCTGTCCTCCAGTGTCGTCAGGCCGATTTCCCTTAATCTTTCTTGTGTGTGTGGTGTGTGTGGTGTGTGTGTGTGTGTGTGTAGTGTGTGTGTGTGTGTGTGTGTGTGTGTGTGTGAAGTACTGGGAACCTAACCTATTGATGTTTGCTTTCGAACGGTACTTCCCTCAGTGATTCTTCCACCCTGGAGCAGGAGAGGATATCTTAAAGCATTTCTTCTTTCAGTTATATGTGCCTCTGTCCACCAAACCTAGCTTCTTTAGCCTTCACTTTCTCTTCCTAATTCTCCTCACAATCACTCTCTCTACCTCTTTTTCCCTCCCCCCTTTTCCCTTCCCCTACGTATGTCTACATGCTCTTCCCTTCTCACACACACACATTAAGTCATGTTCTCCCCTTCTCGCACACACACATTAAGTCATGTTCTCCCCTTCTCACACACACATATTAAGTC
>NC_069442.1:30155660-30168160 GCF_026875155.1 Cherax quadricarinatus
CCAGCTGAGCCAGAGTCTTCAGCATCACTAATGAGCTTTTAAGGGGTAATTATTCAATCCTCAAGGCACACATAGTTAAAACAGAATAATTAAAAGAGCTGGTAGCTTACTTAGGCTCATTTCAGAAACGTCATACCCTAATTCAAGGTACGTGACCCAAAACAGTCGATTAAAACCCAGGTGTTTAATTACTGCTACTCAAAAGTGTCAGATTTGCCTAAATATCTCTGCTCTCCCGAGATTGAATCCAGGCTCCTTCGGTTGTGAGCCAAGGGAACTACCACTTAAGGAGCTAGACACCTGTATCCAAAGGCAACTTTCACCTTTAATGGACTACTTGATGATACATTGTGCACAGTGATTGCACTCTGAAGGAAGAGAATGAAGATGTTGCTTCTGCTTTACCCAGGAATTGCCTGACCCATTCGGGATTATCGCTTTCCCTTGATTGCGAATAATAAAAAGTTTGTCTGTCGTCTTATTTATGGGTTTTCCGTGACTGTTGAAGAATGTTTTAATATCGAGCTGAGTGTTTCCTGACCCCTGGTGGATGTTGTTGGAACCTGGTGGATAATGTTTGCTACGCCAGGTGGATGTTGTAATTTACCTCCGGATAATGTTCGTAACCTCTAGTGAATGTTTTTCTGTTTTGTCCCCTGGTGGATGGCTGTGACTTTTTCTCTTCTCCCCCCCTCCCTCGGTGAATAGTTGTGACCCCCTGGCGGATGGTTGTGACTCCTGATGGATGGTCTTTACCCCTAGTGAACAGTCGTGACCCCTCTGATGGATGGTCGTGACTTCTGATGATGGTCGTTACCCTGATAAAGAGTCGTCACCCCCTGGCGGCTGGACGTGACTCCTGTTGGATGGTCTTGACTCCTCCTGGATGGTCATCTCTCCCCGGTGAACAGTAGTGACTTCCCCTGATGGATGGTCGTTTCTCGGTTGGATGGTCGTCACATCTCTTGAATATCCGTGACACTAGTGGATGCTTCTCATCCTCTCAGAGGGATGATGCTGTGAAGATCTGCTTCATCCCTTCAGCTGCAGCACTGTGACTTTTTACTCTTGTTAGTCAAGATGCTTGGTTTCCGCGTTCGTATATCTGTTTTTCCCCTTCTATCCCGTAAGTATAAGCACAATTAACAAGTAATAGTAACTCCAGCTCCGTTAAAACCCCTCAAAGGGCATCCACATTGCTCTAACGAAACAAGTAACTACCTTATTTTCCGGCATATAAGGCGCACAACAGAAAACCATAGCGCTAATGACCCTCTTAGTTTACGTTTAGTTAACCCTGACCTTGAGCATATAAGGCGCAGGGTTATTTTCTAAGACTTTTGTCGGAAAATACGGGAGTAACTCCAGCTCTTCTGGAATGATTTCCTGGACGTGAACGTAGCTACAGAAACCTTTCATCGAATGGTTGACGATATCCACATCTCTCTACTGAAATCTCGCGGTCCAGGCTGACCCATTTCGTCTTGTGTGATGGAATACGAGAGGTAAAATAACAGTTACTGGGAGCAAAAGCTGTCGTAGAGAGAGACAATAGGGGGACGCAGCAGACTGCGGGTGTTATTTTTTTGATTTGTAACAGAAGAGGAAGTAGTCAGCCGGTGCTGGGCACCTTTGTGCTCAGCTCTGACACATCACCTCCGCCTCACATCGAGTTCTCCCTCATGTCTGGTCATATATATTCTTGCCACACGTGTCTGACTCCTTCCCCTTGGTCCCGTCATGTTCCTTTGTGCTATATGTTTTCTGGTGTCTGTTTGTCTATCTGTCTGTGTCTGTGTCTGCGTCTGCGTCTGCCTCTCTCTCTCTCTCTCTCTCTCTCTCTCTCTCTCTCTCTCTCTCTCTCTCTCTCTCTTTCTCTACCCTTTATACCCTCTCCTGTCTACCCATGCCCTCACTCTCAGCCCTCCCAGCGGCCCTCATCGCCAGGGAGTCTCCCCTCTGCATAACGCATGATAGAGAGAGGGGAAGGGTGTGTGTGGGAGCAGACGAGGGGTGCAGCCCTGCTCAAAGGTTTAACTCTCCTCTCTTAATGAAGGAGTCGAGCTTGGTTACCCTGTAAGCGCTCTCGTAGCTGGATTTATTGCCAACCTGCTTTTGACTATATTACTGCATGGTATTGGCGTCATCCCTCGCCAGTGTGGCGTCTCTTACATATCATAGGTGTGTGTGTGTGTGTTTGTGTGTGTGTGTGTGTGCGTCTGTTTGTGTCTGTGTCTGTGTCTGTGTGTGTGTGTATGTGTGTGTGTGTGTGTGCTTTGAAATGTGAGTGGGAGGGACTGGGATTGATTGGTGTCGTGGGTACGGGAGTAAATTCTTGAGTACCTTTGTTTAATGGTGGTTTTGATAAAGAACTGCCTTGTATGGGCCAGTAGGCCTTCTGTAGTGTTCCTCCATTCTTATGTTCTTATGCTCAGAGGTTGGATATCACTTCTTCAGTTTCATTTGGCTGATGGTCAACCTACTTTCGAAACACTGAATCCCCCTCTAATATTTGTCTTCCCAGCTCGTACCACTTCATACCCGTGCTAGCACTAAAGAAGTTGTCTGTAAGCATTCAACGTTTAGAGGCTATTGTACCCCTCATTGTTTTCTGTCTGCCAAGTTATTTATTTATTTTGCCTATTGGTCTGTTCCCTTGATACTCCTCTCTTACAGGAACGCGAGACTCATATTTCCCAGACTTTGCTTGGATTCTTTCAGCTTTAGAAATTATAGATAACCTTTTCTTTTTCATTTTTACATGCTTTAGTTTTTGAAGAGTCGGTTTTATGGGGCTGTCTGTTCGTATAAACATCGTTCGACTCGATTTAGATCACTGAATCTAGTTGGTTATTTTCCCAAAATTTGGGCATATAGTGTTTATGCTATTTGGGTTGTCTCTCAGAAGACAGGTTCTGTGTAATGTCTACCTCCATACCGTGTACATTATCTCACTTTTGCAATCAGAATATTGCCCTATCGTCTCCCTTTTCCAGGTTTCCTTCTTCATTTGTATTTTTTTTTTACTGTGAACTCTAATAACCACTTGCTGGACCATTCTTGCAGTTTAAGTCTTTTTCCAGTTTAGTGCCATTATTTACCGTATTTTTGTATTCCTCAATTACTTCTCATCGTCTACAAACATCGACTCGAAATGCTGATATTTTTTTCCCTCAATGAATCATTCACTTGCATCAGGTATAGTGTAGGTTCGCTTGCTAGCTTATCTTATCCTAATGAATAAATACCCTTAAACAAGCACCCAGTAGTGTGACACCACACCAGACCAGCATTAAAACACTAATCAGTACTATAGTTCGTGCAGTCTGAGGTAGAAGAGACCTCTAGTGTCAGTAAATATCACTTATTGTAACATAAGAAGAATGACGGAATGTCTGCCTGTTTGAGAAGCAAAATTCACACACCCACAGTGTAAGAATTACATATTTGCGATAACTAAGACATTTATTAAGGAGACATTTCGTCCACCAGGGGCTTCATCTGTCCAAGTCTCTCTGATAAGTCTGATAAGTCTGTTATTCAATGCGATATATATATGAATATGTAGGTTAACTATCGCTTTTAGGATCTACAAAGATCTTTGACCTATGTGAGGCTCTTCCAGGCTCACCTCATTAGGGCGATAACTGTGAGTTCACAATAAACTAGCAACGTCCAGCTTTGAACGTTCATCACTTCATGGTATAAAAGATGCCGTCATTTTCCCCGTTTTGGCTCCCAAAGTCCATCTAACTTCAAATTCCTTTCTATCCCTTCCGGCCCACCATTCCACCTGCGTTTTTCCTTACCTACCTGCCCTTCCACACTGCCTACCTACACTCCCCTTCCCTACACTGCCCTTCCACACTCCTTCCCTACACTGCCCTTCCTACACTGCCCAACCCTACACTGCCCTTCCCTACCTGCCCTCCCTTCACCCTGCCTTCCCCACATCACCTGCCTCATCCCGCCTACAAGCCCTGTTCACTAGGGCTGATTAGATCAACCCCAGTCTAACCCACAAAGTACCGGGTAGGGAATCTTTTGTTTACTCGTGGCCTCACTGAAGCTTTCCTCTAATCTTCTCCGCTTAAAGAGATCAATATTCACAGTGATTTAAACAGTCAGTCAGCAAGAGCAGATCAGCATTTACACACTCAGTAAATTGGAGAAGCTCAACATATGCAATCAGTAGCCTGTAGAAGATATTTGCAATTTAAAGCCTTTTCTAATCAAACACAGTGAAATATATTTTTTTCGTTAGGTTCAGAATGATTTTGGCGAAATTATTGTATACACAAATTTTCACTTGTCCTATATGACAAGATGAGCGTTGCTATTTAAGCCAAGATCGCAAGTTCTGCCTATTCGGCACGACATTAATATATGTATTATATATATATATATATATATATATATATATATATATTATATATATATATATATATTATATATATATATATTTTATATAATTTATATTTAATATGCCTACTGTCACAGCAGTTCCAACATTCTGCTGTCAAATTCCATTTCTCGTACAGATCTACCACGACAAAAATACAGGAGAGAGAAAAAAAGACGTCCAATGGGTTGCAAAAAAGTGAGTCTGTGCCACGGAAAGTTATAGAAAGTGACCGTGTCCCCGTGTAGAGGATAGAGCAACTATGACCACTCTCTGCCGTGTGTCTGCCTCACTCTCCCCCATCTCTGGGCTTTTCACACCTCGCCTCACCCAGCTTTGTGGAAAATCCGTTCAATTAAACTATTAAAAAAGTGTAGCAGTCCCGAAAGAAAATAAAAAAAGTATATATCTGTACAGTATCTTTCTCCGTGTGTGTGTGTGTGTGTGTGTGTGTGTGTGTGTGTGTGTGTGTGTGTGTGTGTGTGTGTGTGTGTGTGTGTGTGTGTGTGGTGTGTGTTTGTGTGTTTGTGTGTGTGTGTACTCACCTAGTTGAGGTTGCAGGGGTCGAGTCCTAGCTCCTGGCCCCGCCTCTTCACTGGTCGCTACTAGGTCACTCTCCCTGAACCGTGAGCTTTATCATACCTCTGCTTAAAGCTATGTATGGATCCTGCCTCCACTACATCGCTTCCCAAACTATTCCACTTCCTGACTACTCTGTAGCTGAAGAAATACTTCCTAACATCCCTATGATTCATCTACGTCTTCAACTTCCATCTGTGTCCCCTTGTCGCTGTGTCCAATCTCTGGAACATCCTGTCTTTGTCCACCTTGTCAATTCCTCTCAGTATTTTGTATGTCGTTATCATGTTCCCCCTATCTCTCCTGTCCTCCAATGTTGTCAGGTTGATTTCCCTTAACCTCTACTCGTAGGACATACCTCTTAGCTCTGGGACTAGTCTTGTTGCAAACCTTTGCACTTTCTCTAGTTTCTTTTCGTGCTTGGCTAGGTGTGGGTTCCAAACTGGTGCCGCATACTCCAATATGGGCCTAACGTACACGGTGTACAGGGTCCTGAACGATTCCTTATTAAGATGTCGGAATGCTGTTCTGAGGTTTGCTAGGCGCCCATATGCTGCAGCAGTTATTTGGTTGATGTGTGCTTCAGATGTGCCTGGTGTTATACTCACCTCAAGATCTTTTTCCTTGAGTGAGCTTTGTACTCTCTGACCCCCTAGACTGTACTCCGTCTGCGGTCTTCTTCAGTTTTTGAACTAATCTCTTGTGTGGAACTGTGTCAAACGCCTTCTTGCAGTCCAAGAAAATGAAGTCCACCCACCCCTCTCTCTCTTGTCTTACTGCTGTCACCATGTCATAGAACTCCAGTAGGTTTGTGACACAGGATTTCCCATCCCTGAAACCATGTTGGCTGTTGTTGATGAGATCATTCCTTTCTAGGTGTTCCACCACTCTTCTCCTGATAATCTTCTCCATGATTTTGCATACTATACATGTCAGTGACACTGGTCTGTAGTTTAATGCTTCATGTCTGTCTCCTCTTTTAAAGATTGGGACTACATTTGCTGTCTTCCATGCCTCAGGCAATCTCCCTGTTTCGATAGATGTATTGAATATTGTTGTTGGGGTTACACATAGCGACTCTGCCCCCCTCTCTCAGGACCCAAGGAGGGATGTTTTTCCGGCCCCATTGCCTTTGAGGTATCTAGCTCACTCAGAAGTTCTTCACTTCTTCCTCGGTTGTGTGTACTGTGTCCAGCACTTGGTGGTGCCCCACCTCTCGTTTTTTCTGGAGCCCCTTCTGTCTCCTCTGTGAACACTTCTTTGAATTCTTGTTGAGTGTGTGTGTGTGTGTGTGGTGTGTGTGTGTGTGTACTCACCTAATTGTGGTTGCAGGGGTCGAGACTAGCTCCTGGCCCCGCCTCTTCACTGATCGCTCTAGGTCCTTTCCCTCTCTGCTTTCTGAGCTTTTGTCATACCTCTTCTTTAACTATGTATGGTTTTCCCGCCTCACTACTTCACTTGCTAGGCTATTCCACTTCCTGACGACTCTATGACTGAAGAAATACTTCCTAAAGGGCCCTGTGACTCGTCTGAGTCTTCAGCTTCCAGTTGTGACCCTTGTTTCTGTGTCCCCTCTCTGGAACATCCTATTTCTGTCCACCTTGTCTATTCCCCGCAGTATCTTGTATGTCGTTTATCATGTCTCCCTGACCTTTTGTCCACCAGTGTCGTCAGTCCGATTTCCCTCAACTTTTCCTCGTACGACATTCCCTGAGCTCTGGGACTAGCCTTGTTGTAAACCTTTGTACTTTCTCTAACTTCTTGACGTGCTTGACAGGTGTGGGTTCCAGACTGGTGCTGCATACTCCAGTATGGGCCTAACATACCACAGTGTACAGTGTCTTTGAAACGATTCCTTATTAAGGTATCGGAACGCTATTCTCAGGTTTGCCGGCGCCCGTATGCTGCAGCAGTTATTTGGTTGATGTGTGCCTCGGTGACGTGCTCGGTGTTATGGTCACCCAAGGTCTTTCTCCCTGAGTGAGGTCTGTAGTTTTTGTCCACTAGCCTATACTCTGTCTGCGGTCTTCTTTGCCCCTCCCCATCTTCATGACTTTGCATTTGGCAGGGTTGAATTCGAGAAGCCAGTTACTGGACCACATGTCCAGCCTGTCCAGGTCTCTTTGCAGTCCTGCCTTCATCCTCATCCGATTTAATTATTCTCATCAGCTTCACATCATCTGCGAATAGGGACACTTCAGAGTCTATTCTTTCCATCATGTCGTTCGCATATATCAAAAATAGCACTGGTCCTAGAACTGACCCTGTGGGACCCCGCTCGTCACAGGCGCCCACTGTGATACCTCTTCACGTACCATGACTCGTTGTTGCCTCCCTGTCAGGTATTCCCTGATTCATTGCAGTGCCCTCCCTGTTATATGCGCCTGTTCCTCCAGCTTTTGCATTAATCTCTTGTGGAGAACTGTGTCAAAGGCCTTCCTGCAGTCTAGGAAACTGCAATCAACCCACCCCTCTCTCTCGTGTCTTACTTCTGTTACCTTGTCATAAAACTCCAGAAGGTTTGTGACACAGGATTTGCCTTCTATGAACCCATGCTGGTTTTCATTTACAATCTTGTTCCGTTCCAGGTGTTCCACCACTCTCCTCCTGATAATCTTCTCCATGACTTTGCACACAATACATGTCAGAGACACAGGTCTGTAGTTTAGTGCCTCATTTCTGTTTCCTTTCTTAAATATGGGGACTACACTTGCTGTCTTCCATTTCTCAGGTAGTTGCCCAGTTTCAAGGGATGTGTTGAAGATTGTGGTTAGGGGCACGCACAGCATCTCTGCTCCTTCTCTAAGGACCCACGGGGAGATGTTGTCTGGTCTCATCGCCTTTGAGGTGTCAAGGTCACTTAGCAGCTTCTGCACCTCCTCCTCGGTTGTTTGTATGTCATCCAACACTTGCTGGTGTATTCCCTCTTGATGTTCCCTTCTGTGCTGTCTTCCCACAGCCCTTCCTGTCTCTACTGTAAAAACCTCCTTAAATCTCCTGTTTAGCTCCTCACATACCTCCTGATCATTTCTTGTGAGTTCTCCCCCTTCTGTCCTCAGCCTGATCACCTGGTCTTTGACTGTTGTCTTCCTCCTGATGTGGCTATACAACAGTTTCGGGTCAGTCTTGATTTTTTATGCTATGTTATTTTCAAACTGTCGCTGGGCCTCCCTCCTTACCTGTGCATACTCATTCCTGGCTCTGCGACTAATCTCCCTATTTTCATGTGTTCTCTGCCCTCTGTACTTTTTCCATTTCTATTGCACTTTGTTTTTGCCTCCTTACACCGTCGGGTAAACCCGGGGATCGTTCTGGTCTTCCCATTGTTTCTGTTGCCCTTGGGAATAAACCTTTCCACTGCCTCCTTGCATTTTGTTTATTCCATCATTTCATTTACTGGCTTTCCTGCCAGTTCTCTGTCCCACAGAACCTCCTGCAGGAAGTTCCTCAACCCTATGTAGTCCCCTCTTTTATAGTCTGGCTTTTCCCATTCAACTCATGTTACTCTCTCCACTTGCAACTCTACTATGTATTCAAAGCACAGAACCACGTGGTCACTAGCTCCTAGGGGACTCTCATATGTGATGTCCTCAATGTCTGAACTGCCCAGGGTGAACACAAGGTCCAATCTTGCTGGTTCATCCTCCCCTCTCACTCTGGTAGTGTCCTTAACATGTTAGTGCATGAGGTTTTCCAGCACCACATCCAACATCTTGGCTCTCCATGTTTCGGGACCCCCATGTGCGTGTGTGTGTGTGTGTGTGTGTGTGTGTGTGTGTGTGTGTGTGTGTGTGTATTTGATTCTAGATGAGGAGAGAGAGTATGAGATAGAAGGAGGAGGATGTATATTATACATACAAAGGTAAAAGGGTATAAATGACCTAACAGCCCTGTCATGTCAATTGATGGAATCAGGTCAACTAACAAAGAGTCAATCGGCCGTGCACACTCATGACAGCTGACCGTCACTACACCAACTACACTCAGGCGTACTTTGAATTAGCTGACAGCTCTCTAGGTTAGCTGACAGTTCCTTGACGCTCCCCCCCCCGACTGTCTCCTAGATTACTTAGGTTAACTGACTGTCTCACTTAGGTCAACTGAGAGCTTAGATGACGGAGGAGTGTCAGATAAATAATATTTCGTGACATAGAGCCGGAAATCCAGTCAAACTATGGAGTAATTGGAACTTATAGACAGAGACTGGACAAGGGGGTGAAAAAAGGGAGGAGGAAAAAAGGGAGAGTGTTCGTCGGAAGAAATGGAAGGAGATCAAAGGGTGAATTGGCATTTAATGGTCTTTTGATCCGGTCATCTGCCGCCAGAAGTGCCAATTACACTCAACAACTTGGCGTTTCACCCATACTAGAAAAAATACTCTCTCTGGGAGTCTGCAAGAGTGACGATCCAAACTCATATGTTGTGTCCCTCTGTGTGTGTGTTTGTGTGTGTTTACTCATATGTTTATGGTTGAAGGGGGCCAGTTTACTGCTCCTGGCCCCGCCTCTTCACTGGTTGCTACTAGGTTCGCTCTCTCCCTGCTTATGGGGATTTAAATGACATCTTATGAAAGCTATATATGGATTCTGTATGTGTGTGTGTGTGTGTGTGTGTGTGTGTGTTTGTGTGGCCAAGATAACCCTTTTGCTGGCCAGGATAAACCACCTGCTGGCCAGGATAACCCACCTGATGGCCCAGATAACACACTTGCTAGTCAGGATAACCCATCAGGTGGCCAGGATAACACACTTGCTGTCCAGGATAACCTGCAAAATCTAATTCACTTAATACCAAGACTCTCTCAGTTCTCTTGGATCATACACAGAATGAGGGGGTTAACGAAGTTTAATCCTAGGCAGGATAGGAAGTAGCTGCAGTTCCTTTGATCAAAAGTCCTTCACGCGCATCAAGGTATCTGGAAGAGAATAATATACATGATAATTTTAGTTTCTCCTGTTTTTCTTACGTCCTGTTTATATTCCAATCTAAAAGGGAGATGGGAAAACGAAGGATGAATTCGTAGATGGAATACCTGCGTTGAGAAGCAGGGAACCAGAAGGGGAGGCTAGAAATATATAGCCCAGGAGAAGCGGAAAAGGATAGATAAGCGGAAGGGCGAGGGATAGCAAGAAAAGAGCTGAGAGGATAAACTAAGGTCAGAGGCGGAAAGGGAGGTAAAGAAGGAAAGAAAAAGGTGTTTGAGAGGGGCCGTGGAAAGGACAGGAAGAGAGGAAGCGCGAGAAGGTGTATAAGGATCTAGTGGGGTTGTGTTTCTATGTAATTAAATCCTTATGTACAGTTAGACGGTGTTTTCCCTGCTGGAGGTGCTGTTGGCATGCTAGTGATGGACACGGTGCAGAGTAAGAGGTGGCTTAGGGTGGGGGAGACAACGACGGGGAGAGAAGAGGAGAGAGGGAAGGGAAAGAGTAAAGAGGAGAGAGAGTAGAGTAAGCCATGTAAAGCCAGGGTGTGGGAGGTAATAGTGGCGCTGATCTAAGGACCGGGGGAGAGAGGGAGTTCAAATTGATGGACGAATGAATTTCACTCCAACGACAACACACTCCTGGAGGACGTTGATGCGTGGTTGAGGTGCGGCTCGCTATGAGTGCTGACCGGGTCCCAGCCCCGTGGCTAAAGCTCTCGCTTCACACGGCGAGGGTCTGGGTTAGATTCCCAGCGAGGGTAGAACCATTGGGAGTGTTTCTTTAACCCGGTTGTCTATGTTCACCCATCAGTAAAATGGGTACCTGGGTGTTAGTGGACTGGTGTGGGTCGCATCCTGGGACAAAACTGACCTAATTTGCGGGAAATGCTCAGCATAACAAGTGACTTTCTATATAGTAGTATGCCACTGATGTCAGCTATGGTCTATATACCTTGTACATGTACTGGTAGTAAATAAAGATATATATTATATATTATATATTATATAATATATTATTATATTATATTAAAATTAAGAAAAACTCACACACACACACACACACCAAAACACACACACAACACACACACACCACACACACACACACACACACACACACACACACACACACACACACACACACACGTTATTAAAAGCTATGAGAACAGGCAGAGCTCCTGGGCCCTCATAATCTCAGGCATCAGAGATAGAGCTAGCGAGATACATTTGTATTATTGAATATACAATGTACAGAAGCTATCTGAGTTGGCCCGGCACTTCAGAGATGCTTGAGGAGGCTTATGACTTTCTCATAGGCTTCAGGCAGGGGGCCCAAGAGATAATCCAGGCCTACTGCTAGGTGAACAGGGACGGCAGGTGTAACGTGACTAACACCTAGGTACCTACTTACAGCTAGGTGAACAGGGACAGCTGGTGAAAGGTAACTAACACCTAGGTACCTGCTTACTGATAGGTAAACAGGGACGGAAGGTGTAAGGTGACTAACACCCAGGCACCTACTTACTGCTAGGTGAACAGGGGCAGCTAGTGTAATGTAAGTAGCACCCAGGTACCTACTTACTGCTAGGTGAACAGGGACAGCTGGTGTAAGGTAACTAACACCCAGGTACCTACTTACTGCTAGGTGAACAGGGGCAGCTAGTGTAATGTAAGTAGCACCCAGGCACCTACTTACTGCTAGGTGAACAGGGACAGCTGGTATAAGGTAACTAACACTCAGGTGAACAGGGCCAGCTGGTGCAAGGTAACTAACACCCAGGTGAACAGGGCCAGCTGGTGTCAGGTAACATGCCGGGGATCGAACCGTTTCCTTTTAACTTCTGAACTTCTTCCGATCACAAATGAAAAAGGGAGCTTCGTATCTGACGCAACAGACATCAAGCTCTACTTGCGTCAGAGCTTCTGACGCAAGCAGAGCTGCCCTACCGTATTTCCGAAGCAGTTAGAGCGCACTTCGCGGTTTCACAAGGAAATTAGAGCTTCGTTGTCGTGACGCAGGTAGCGCTCATTAGACGTTAGAGCTTTCAGGATTTTCGACACAGATTGAGCTCATTTTTTTCCTCGGTTTCGACTCGGAGGCAGATGACATGTTTCAGATTTTGTGACACCTTCAGAGAGGTCACTTTCAGGCAGGATGAGGTCACAGTTCGGTTTTTTTTTTTTGATGCGTTTTGAGCTCTCCAAAAAAAAAATTCACACTTGTAGTGCTCACTTTCTGACATTTTCAAGCTCAATAGAGCTCACGATTTTCTTTATGCAGGAAGAGCTTACTTTCTCTACTTTTTTCCAGGTAGGTAGAGCTAACTTTCCATGGCTTATTTTATGAGAAAAAAAACTCACTTTTAACCTATTTCTTCCCCTCCTCTCACAGAACTCTGTTTTCTCTCCCGCTCAGCCTCCCCTCTCTTTTCCTCTTCCCTGCTTCCCCTCACCCTAATCTCCGCCCCCTTTCCCTCATGTTTAACTTTCGTTTCACTGCACTTCTTCGTCTCCATCCATCTTTCCTTTTCCCCCTTTCGCCCTATCGTTCCATCCCCCCTATCCTTTCCCCTCTACCCCTCTCCTTCTCTACTAATC
>NC_069442.1:30173040-30201589 GCF_026875155.1 Cherax quadricarinatus
AAATATTTTTTTCACTGTGTTTGTTTAGTATTAAATTATTGTAAACAAAATCTAAAATATATTTATTTGGGTTAGGCTAAAATAAATTGTTCTTGTTATAATAAGGGTTTAGGTAAGTTTTTCTAAGATTCTTTTGGAGAAAAAATTTAAAAAATTTTTACATTAACTTAATGAAAAAAATATATCTTTAAACGAAATAAGAGAAAATTTCAGAAAGGACTTATTTTAAATAATTCTTGCTAATTGACCAGTTTTACATATTCGGCACGACATATATAAAAATTTTTATATATATATAATATATATATATATATATAATATATATAAATTTTATATATATATTATATAAAATATATTATACTGGGGATTTTACTCACTGCTCAGTTAAGACCAGGTCTCACACGTTCGAGTGTACTCAAGACAGCCTCCAACACCCTTCTCATGTACTCGTGACTGTCTGCAGTACTCGACTCTCAATTTTGGCTCTAAGTCAGAATGAGGGAATACTGGATCTTGGTGCGAGCTGCGGGTGTCAGAACTCGCCCTTTTACGACACGGCAGTGATGCTGAGGGCTGTTTTCTGAGGAGGTAGTGAGGGGGTGGTGCTAGGAGGTTTGGGGGTTTTTGGTGGTGGGTAGGAGGTAGTGGTGTGGTGGTTTCTAGGAGTAGTGGTGGGGTGGTGCTAGGAGGTAGTGGGTGGTGGTGCTAAGGGGGTAGTGGGTGTGGTGGTGCTAGGAGGTAGTGGTTTTTGGTGGTGCTAGGAGGGAGTGGTGTGTGGTGGTGCTAGGAGTAGTGGTTGGTTTGGGGGTGCTAGGAGGTAGTGGGGTGGTGGTGCTAGGAGGGAGGGTGTGGGGGGTGCTAGGAGGTAGTTGGGTTTTGGGGGGGCTAGGAGGTAGTGGTTGTGGTGGGGGCAGGAGGTAGTGGTGTGGGGGTGCAGAGGTAGTGGTTGGTGGTGCTAAAAAAGGTAGTGGTGTGGTGGTGCTAGGAGGTGTGGGTTTTGGGGGCTAGGAGGTAGTGGTGTGGGTGCTAGGGGTAGTGGTGTGGTGGTGCTAGGAGGTAAATGGGTGGGGTGCTAGAGGTAGTGGTGTGGGGTGCTAGGAGGTAAAGGGGGGGTTTGGGGCTAGGAGAGTTTGGGTGTGGTTGCTAGGAGGTAGTGGTGGGTGGTCTAGGGGGTAGTGGTGTGGTGGTGTGAGATGGTTTTTTTGGTTGGGGGGTGCTAGGAGGTATGGTGTGGTGGTGCTAGGTGGTGTGTCTGTTGTTTCTAGAGTAGTGGTGCGGTGGTGTAGGAGGTAGTGGGGGTGGTGTTAGGAGGTAGTGGTGCGGTGGTGCTGGAGGTAGTGGTGGGTGGTGCTAGGGGGTAGTGGTGTGGTTGGTGCTAGGAGGTAGTGGTGTGGTGGGGGCTAGGAGGTAGGTTGGTGGTGCTAGGAGGTAGGTATGGGGTGCTAGTAGGTAGAGACGGGGGATTTAGGAGGTGTGGGGTGGTGATAGGTAGTGACGGGGTGGTGCAAAGGGTGTATGGTGCTAGAAAACACCACACAACACCACACCACACCACACACACAGATAAGCAGAGGTATGATAAAAACCACGGTTCAGGGGGACTGTAGCGACCAGTGAAGAGGGCGGGGCCAGGGGCTAAACTCTACCCCCGCAACCCCAACTAGGTGAGTCACATAAGTATAATATAGGTAGGGCGCGGTTTCGTTATAAATTTTATTTAAAGCAGCGAAAACCAACTTGTTAGTTTACCCAATGAAAATTTCCGCGTTGTAGATGTTTTTTTTGGGGTGGCTTGTTACTTTGATTGAATTTGGATAGAATGGGGTTAGTTATAGAGTAATAATATTTTAAGAAAAAAAGAGGATAAATAAGTATACAAGATAAGATGTAGGGCCGAAATGACAGTAGTTTGTTGGATTATGCTTGGTAGATAAAACCTGTTGGAGTTAGACTTAGGATGTAATGATTATAGAGGGGACAGATATATCAGATCATTTCTAGTTGTAGCTACACTGAGAGTAAACGGTTAGATGGATACAAGGAGAATAGAAGCATCAGGGAAGAGAGAGGTGCAGGTTTATGTAAATAAAAGAGGAGGCAGTTAGGGTAAGATATAAAACAGTATGGGAGGATGATGGGCTAATGGAGCATAGGCAATGGGGATCGAAGAGGTATGGGGTAGGTTTAAAATGTGTGTTAGAGTGAATTAGAGAGTTTGTGGTTAAGGAAAGTGGGTGCGGAGGGAAAGAGGAGGGATTGGTGGAAATGATGAGAAGAGAGTAGTAAGGGAGAAAATAGTTAGCATAGAGAAGTTTTACAAAGTAGAAGTGATGCAAGGAGGGACGAGTATATGGAGAAAAAGAGGAGGTATGAGAGTGGTGAAAGCATGTAAAAAGAGAGCAAATAGAGAGTGGGAGAGATGTTATCAACTAATTATGTTGAACATAAGAAAAAGTTTTGGAATGAGGATTAACAGGATAAGAAGCCTAGAGGAAACAATGGATTTGTCCAGTTAAAAAATAGGGAGAGAGAGTTAATTAAATGGAGAAGTTAGAGGTATTGGGAAGATGGATGGAAGATTTTTTTGAGGAATTGTTAAAATGTTGATGAGATAGGGAAGCTGTGATTTCGGGTATATGGCAAGGTGGAAAACATCTTGTAGGGAGAGGAAGAGCAGTGTGAGTGTGGGTGAAGTTTCGTGAGGCAGTAGGTAAAAATGAAAGGCGGGTAAGGCAGCCGGGGATTTGATGGGTAAAAGATAGAAATGTTAAAAGCAGGTGGGGATATAGTTTTGGAGTGGATGGTGCAATTATTTAATAAAATGTATATGGAGAGGGTCAGGTACTAGGGATGGCGGAGATGCTAGTTCCTTGTATAAAGGGCAAGGGGATCAAGAGAGTGCAAACATATAGGGGGATAAGTTGTTGAGTATACTGGTAAGTGTTATGGTGTAATTATTGAAAAAAATAAGAGTAAGACGGCGAATAGGATAGAGATGACAAGGAGGCTTAAGGCCCGGTAGGGGGTGTGTGGACCAGGGGTTATCCAGTGAAAATGTAAGTGACCGTATTTAGATAAAGCTAAGAGGTCTTTGTGATTTATTGTTTGGAAAAGGCGTTTATGACCAGGGTGGATAGGGGGGCAATGAGGCTATGTTGCAGGTGTATGGAGTAGGAGGTAGGTTACTGAAAGCGGGAATAGTTTTTACGAGGATAGTGAGGCTTCAGTAAGAGTATGTAGGAAAGAGGGAAATTAATTTCCAGTACAAGTAGGCTTAGACAGGATGTGTGATATGATGTCACCGTGGTTGTTTCATATATTTAGATGGGTTGTAAGAGAGTAAATGCGAGGGTCTTGGCAAGAGGCGTGGAGTTAAAAGCTAAAGAATCACCCAATAAAGTGGGAGTTGTCCAGATGGGGGGGGGCTCTTTGTGCTGACTGTAGCTTTGGGAGATTTCAGACGATAAGTAGGCAGAGATTGGTGGATGAATTTGGTAGGGTGTGCAAAAGGAAGAAAATTTGAAAGTGAATCAGGAAGAAGTAAGGTTATGAGGATAACCAAAAGATTAGGTGATGATTGTATATCAGATTGGAGGGAGAGAAGAGGGAGTATGGAGGAGGTGAATGTATTTCAGATATTTGGGAGTGGCAACGTGTCAGGGATGGGGTTATGAACGATGAGGTGAATCATAAAATTGGATGAGGGAAAAGAGTGAGCGTTGCACATAGGAGTCTGTGGAGCCCAACGAACTTTGTCCATGGAGGCAAAGCGGGGAGGAAAAGTTGAGAGTAAGTTTCCCAAAACCGCTCTTATATGGGTGTGGAAAAAAAAAGATGGTTGATGAATGTTGCGCGAGGAGAAGGCTGGAGCAGTGGAGTGTCATGTCTCTGAGTGCCAATGTGAGGTGTGAATATAATGCAGAGGATTCGATAGTTTGGAAGATAGGGGAGGAGGTGCGGGATTACCAAAAAAAACCTGTTGTCCAGGGAGGGTGAGGAAAGGGTTGTTGAGGTGGTTCGGTCCTTGTGGAGAGAATGGAGCGAAAAGATAACTGCAAGAGTGATCACTGTAGTGGGAAGGAAGGCGGGGTAGGGTGTCGGCCTAGGAAAGGTGGAGGGAAGGGTAAAGGAGGTTTTGTGGTGCGAGGGGCTAGGACTTCCAGCAGGCATGCGTGAGCTGTGGTTTGATAGGAGTGAATGGAGACAAAATGGGTTTTTATACTTGACGTAGCTGTTGGAGTGGGAGCCAAGTAACATATATTAAGAAGGGGTTCAGGGAAACCGGCAGGCCGGACTTGAGTCCTGGAGATGGGAAGTACAGTTGCCTTGCACTCTGAAGGAGGGGTGTTACTGTGCAGTTTTAAAATACTGTAGTGTAAAGCACCCTTCTGGCAAGACAGTGATGGAAGTGATGATGGTGAATGAAAGTTTTTCTTTTTCGGGCCTCCCTTGCTCTGGTGGGAATTGGCCAGTGTGATATATAAAAAAAAATAATATTTATTTATATATTATATATATATGATTTATATATATAATATAGATTTATTCTATATTTCTGTTATTCACCCTCTCCTTCCTATATAATATATATTTATTTATATATGTGTGTGGGTGTGTGTAGCATAAAGAAATAACAGATAAGAGAAGGTTTTAAACAGATAAAGTTTATTCTGAATAATAAAGAAATAATTCGCTTCAGGGATCGAATCGGAACTTTATATCAATTATAAAGGTTTTGTTTTAATATATCTTCAGAGAGCTGGAGGACTTTAAGTCTGAGCTGCGATGACTTCGTCAGGACCACGAGGAATGTTGTCAAGTATTCCCAGTTCCAGTGTTTTATTCTTCTGATTTATGCTGTATCGTGTATCCTACTGTATCAGAGTTGTCTTCTTGTATCAAGTATTTGTTGTTCAGTGTTGTACTATTGTATCAAGTACCCTCGCGTAGGTATTCTGTTCAGAGTTTTCAAGAAGTAATTAACGTGCTTTCAGGTGCCGCCACCCCCCCTCCCTCCCTTTCATTCCTTCCTGATGTGACCACAACACACGTCTTCAGCCCTGTCTGCACGCGAGTCGTGGTAACCTTCGTGTCTTATTTACCCTAAAGTACGTCTTGGGGGATAATCGAACCGGGCCCTCCGTGTGTTGAAGTGGGAACTTTACCCACCAGGTACGGGCCTTGATTGTGAAAATCCGTCATGATTTCGGCTTTCATCTTTCCCCATTTTTTGAAACCAATTTACTAAACATCTTAATAAGAATCAAAAGTATAGAGGAAACTAAAAACCAAGATTTTTAAAAGATATATAAAAAAGTGTTGGAAAAGAGACTTCAAATGCTCGTTCAATATTGTTATCGCCGCCGTGTATAAAATGATTATTATAGAAGGCAGGAGAGTGAATTAATAATAATGTAAAATTAGAAATATTTTCGAGCACTGATCTTGTATTGACAGATTACAAAATTAGCTCGAGTTTGCTGCTTATTAATCCTTAATGAAACAGTTCTGGGAAGTGCAAACATTGACCAGCAATACCCTCTTAAATATTTTTGGTATATAAGGAATGTGTATTATATATAAGGTATGTATATATATATATATATATATATATATCTATATATATTATATATATTATTTATTATTATATTAATATATAATTATAATATTATCGCGTGCCGAATAGGTAAACTTGGTCAGTTAGCAACTGTTAAAATTAGTCCTTTGTAAAAATTTCTCTTATACGTTATAAAGATTAGTTTTTCATTTATGTTACTGTAAAAATTAATTTTGTTTGTACCCCCAAAAAGAATCTTAGAAAACATACCTAACCTTATAAAAGCGCAATTTTACTTAAGTTAATACAACTAAATATCTTTATAGATAAGTTTACAATAATTTAATAAACACAGTGAACTATATTTTTTGCGATAGGTTCAAGAATGATTTTTGCGAAACTATGCATACACAAATTTTTCGCTTGCCTTATTCGGCAAGAAGTAGCGTTGCTATTAAGCTTGAATCCGAAAATAAGTTCCATTATTCGGCACCATCAATATGGTATGTAGTATATATATATATATTATATATATATATATATATTATATCTATATATATCTATATATCATATCTATATATTATATATATATAATTTATACACGACAGGTGACAAGTCCCCTTAATGACTCTTTTGTATAGGCACTGGGGTTTACCACTATATTAAGCGACAGCAAATTAACGGGAATGTACTGGTGCGTTCCTCTGGGTGGGTAACTGCTCCTCCAACGAGGAGTTATCGATTCTAGATGGGACAAAGGTATACCAGGTCCGTCAGAGACCATGTGCAAACAAAAACACTGTTGGTAACACTTGTGTACGGGGTGAAAATCATTAAGTTGTTACACACTACGTACACACACACCACAAACGATACACATACATACACACTTGCACCCACATTACACGAAACAATAAGGCCAAAGTAGTTTGTCGACAAGTGCTTTGCAACTAGTAACTACTACTACACACTGCGGAAATGGCAGGTAACAAGGTTTGATTAGAGGAAGGGAGCGGAGGCCTCCCTGCCACGAAATCAAGAGCTCTTAAGCCACCCATGCCACGAAATGAAACAAAAATCTACACAGTTTACCCATAAAAAATATTATATTTTCTGAACTTAAAACAATCGATTATTATTTATCGTTTTCTGCTTAAATATTTAACAATTATCAGTTTGAGGTAAAATCTGAATATTAAAATAACTTGGAAATTATTTTAGATGGTTCTTTTTACTCTCCATTTGTTGTTTATTTTGCGCTTTTATCCTTTTCTTATCTCTCTCCCGTAATTAGGTTTAATTTCACTAATTACTTTCGGATTCCTTAATTATTTTAATAGTTTCTCTCGCTGCAACTTTAACTAAGTTTTTTAGTTTTTAAATCCTTTTTTTTCCGTTTTCGTTAGTGGTTTTAGTTGTTTTTTTTTTAGCGGTTATTGTCTTTTCTCCGTTTTTCTTTATCGTTTTTCGATTCGTTTTCTTAAGGTTTTTAGTCGTTTTCTTTATCAGTGTTTTTTATTTTTCTTTTCGGTTTCTTTATTTTCATTGTGTTTTCTTTATCGTTTTCTTTATCCGTTTCTTACTCGTTTTCTTTGTCAGTTGAATGTATCGTGCTTCCGTTTTCTTTCCACCCCTTTTCCCCCTCGTTTTTCTTGTAATCGTTGCAGTCTTTTTGTATATCTTAATTTTAGTTATCTATTATCTTATCTTGTCTCTCTCTCTCTCTCTCTCCCTCTCTCTCTCTCTCTCTCTCTCTCTTCTCTCTCTCTCTCTCTCTCTCCACCTAATGCAAGATAAGTTGTCTGTGTAGTCTTAGTTTGGTTAATTCGTGAACAGAGGGTCGAGCCTTACACGCCCAGGTTTTTAAAACGGCTTCCACGTAAAATTGTTTAATTTGGGTGGTTGGTAACCATTTTCTTAACCATGGCGAAAAATTCCACTTTTCCAATTTCTTTCTCAAGTTTTTTTTTTGCTCTCCCTCGTTTTTCTACACGTGTCATCTCCGTTTTCTTTACTACCCTTTTTTCTCCCTCTGTTGAACCTCTATGGAATCCACCCTTTGTGATGAGAGAGAGGAGTGAGCGAGGGCGGAGGCGAGGAGAGAGGAGAGGGAGAGGAGAGGAGAGAGACTGAGAGAGAGAGAGGAGCGAGCGAGGAGAGAGGAGAGAGAGAGAGAGGAGAGAGGAGAGAGGGAAGGCGAGAGACGAGCGAGAGAGAGAGAGAGAGGAGGAGAGAGCGAGGAGAGAGAGGAGGGAGGGAGAGAGAAGAGGAGAGGGAGAGAGAGAGAGAGAGGAGAGAGGGAGAGAGTGAGAGAGGGGCAGAGCGAGGAGGAGAGAGAGATAGGGAGAGAGAGAGAGGCGAGAGAGAGGAGAGAGAGAGGAGAGAGAGGAGGAGAGCAGAGAAGAGAGAAAGAGAAAAGAGGAGAGAGAGAGGAGAGAGAAGAAGGAGGAGAGAGAAAGAGAGAGAAAGTGGGAAGAAGAGAAGGAGGAGAGCGAACGGAGCGAGACAGAGCGGAGAGAGAGAGAGAGAGGAGGAGAGAGAGCTAGAACGCAAGGAGAGAGAGAGAGAGGTGAGGAAGAGACAAGAGGAGAGGACGGGAAGAGAGGAGAGAGAGAGGAAAGAAGGAGAGGAGGATGAGAGATGAGAGAGAGGCGATGAGCGAGAGGAGATGAGAGGGAGAGGCGATGAGCGGGAGAGGAGAAGGAGAGGGAGAGGAGCTGAGCGGGAGAGGAGATGAGAGGAGAGGAGATGAGAGGGCGAGGCGATGAGAGGGAGAGAGGAAGAGAGGGGAGGGAGCTGAGAGGGAGCGGAGATGAGAGGGAGAGGTGATGAGAGGAGAGGAGATGAGGGAGAGGAGAATGAGTGAGAGGAGATTTTGAGGGAGAGGAGATGAGGGAGAGGAGATTGCGGGAGAGAGAGATGATGGGAGAGGGAAGATGAGAGCTGAGAGATGAGGGAGCGAGACATGAGAGGGAGAGATGAGAGGAGAGGAGATGAGAGGAGATGGAGAGAGAGGAAGTGAGAGAGAGGAGAGGGGGGAGGAAGAGGGGATGAGGGAAGAGAGAAAGTGGAGAGAGAGAGAGAGAGAGAGAGAGAGAAAGAGAAAATGAGATAGAGAAATATAGATGGATATTACTGACATAGACACAGAGATAATTAGAAGAAAAAGATAAATGGAGATACAAATAGCACATATTACTACCAGAGAGATGAGAGAAATGAAAATAAAGAACTAAGAGAATAAAGAAGAGATGGAGATAACAGAAAATAAAGGAGAGGTTAAGAGAAAGAGACATAAAAAGAGAGAAAACTAGAGATTTTATGGTTTGTTTATGTCGTTTTCTGTTGTATTTTCCCCCCCGAGGAGGAGCGAGGGGGAACTAATATATTAATGGCGTCTTTTCTTGCGTGGGCTGGGAAACTTAGAGGATTAATTCTGCTCGAGCTAAAATTTATTAGGCAGAGACTGAGGATTCTGGGTGTCTTTTATTAAAGCAGCAGTAAAACAGACTTCACTCACAGTCAATTTGATCAGTCAAGATTTTTAATTTTTCTCTTTTCTGGGATAATGTTTATAAAAAGTGGTATAATGACGGGAAATCATCGTCATCTTCGTCTTCTTCGTCATCGTCATCATTCATATTATTTTTTTTTATCCGTCCATTTTTCCCCCATCATCGTCATCATCGTATCATCTCTCCTCATCATCGTCGTCATTCGTCATATCATCATCATCGTCATCATCATCATCGTCATCGTATATCATCGTCGTCACATCGTCATATCATCAATCATCAACATTCATCATCAGCATCATCATCATCATCATCATCACATCATCATCATCATCATCATCATAGCATCATATCATCATCCATCATCATTCATTCCTCCGACCCCAACACAACATTATCCCTACGGGTTTAGCATTCCCTATTTTTAAAATAGAAATAAAGGAGGCAGAGGTTGCCTGGCGAATAGGAGGCACGAGCCTTTAACACCCTTAAATATGGTAAATAACAAAATACCTTCTTCCCCCCCCCCTCACACCAAGGACGGCACGAGGACCTGTTCTAAGATTTCGACTTTACGATCCTTGGGCCATTAGGGCGAGAATCTTAGGACTAACTAGGTGCTTAAGCAGGTCCTGGCTTGTGTCATTCGGGAGTGTCACGGGGGTGTGCGAGTTCCAGGAACCAAGGAAATACCGCCACATTTGCCTAACTGAGGCGTATGGGTTGTGGACACTTTGGGACACTTGTTGAATTTGGGAGGACCAAGTGTGGAAAGGAGAGAGAGAGAGAGAGAGAGATGGAGAGGGAATGACTGGATTTATGAGAGGAGGAAAGATGAAGAGACACAGAGAGGAAAATAAAATGGGGGTGCGGGGGATGTTAGGAGAATAAAGGGGGCGGTAGGTGGGTATGGGAAGAAAAGGGGGACCTGATTACCTATTTCTCTTCTCATTGACGCATAGTTTGGGTTCATGTTTGTTTTCCGGGCTATGGCGTTCTCAAGTGACATTCAGTTTGTCTTCTTACCCTTTCTCTCTCTCTCTCTCTCTCTCTCTCTCTCTCTTCTTCAGTATATATACTGTTCTATACGCTAAGAATCATACACTTATCGGGATCACATTTTTGTTACCAGAGTTCACTTTGGGTTAGAATTTCACGTATACTATCCTCACTTTTCAGTTCGTTCTCTATTATTCCATTGCCATCTCTTTCCTTCCAGTTTCCTTTTACAGTGCTCTCGTTATTATCGCAGTTCTCTATTCTTAATCTTTATTCTGCGTTTTTTTCCTCCCTCCCCTGGTTACGGTTTATCTCTGCGTTTAATTTCACACGGTGTTCCAAGTCTGTTTTGAGACCTTTAAGATTCTGTTTTATCTATGTCAGGAAGTTTTAGGGTGAAAACAGGGTTCAAACCTTGCTGGTTCACCCAGGTGAAAACCAGGGTCAACCGTGTGGTTCAACCTAAGTGGGGGGGAACCAGGATCAACCTTGCTGGTTTACACCAAGTGAAAACCAGATTCAACCTTGCTGGTTCAAACCTAAAGTGAAAAAACCATGGTTCAGCCTTTGGGTTCAACCCAAGTGAAAACCAGGTTCAACCTTGCTGGTTCAAACCAAGTGAAAAACCAGGTTCAGCCTTGTGGTGTCACCCAAGTGAAAAACCAGGTTCAACCTTGCTGGTTTCAACCTAAGTGAAAACCAGGTTTCAACCGCCCTGATTTCAATCCTGCGTCTGTTTACTTGTGTGAATGCTCACCTTTCGTGATTGGTAGGAGTACGAGTCTAATCTCTTGGCCCAGCCTCCTCGCTCCTCGCTGGAAGCACTGCGTTCACTTACTTTCCGGCTATGTGAGCTCTGCCATACCTGTTCTTAAAGTATGTATGGAGTCTGCCTGATACATTTCTCGTCAAGTCATGCATTTCCTGGGAACCACTCAGTGCTGAGGTTGATCCGTTTTGAAAGTGGTGTGTGTGTGTGTTGTGTGTGTGTGGTGTGTGTGTCTGTACTCTAGCTGTTGTTCCTAGCATGACTATTCTTGCACGGGCTATTTTTTTTCTCCATAGATTAGAGAACGGGCAGATTCTAAGATAGGATACAAACAGGGGAAGCTGACGAGAGAGAGAGAGAGGAGAGAGAGAGGTAGGGAGAGAGCGTGAGGAGAAGGATGAGGGAGTGAGAGGAGAGAGAGAAGAATACAGCAGCGTTAAATCTGTATCATCACTAATTAAAAACAGGGTAATTTTAGATATTCTCTCTCTCTCTTGAAATATAACCACAAATGCCGTAGTAATGTGATCCTTTATTGACTACGTTTCGCACACACAGTGGCTTTTTCAAAGTCACAAACAGATACATCTCTCTCTCTCACTCTCTTCTCTTCTTTCTCTCTCTCTCTCGCTCTCTTCTCTCTCTCTCCTCCTCTCTCTCTCTCTCTCTCTTAGCATTTCCTCACAGTTCTCAGTTCCCATGATACTGAGAATCCGCTCCCAAGGAAAGCGCTAGTTGAACTCCATTCCCCTGGAAAAAGAGCCGGGAGCCCCGGGCGCATCCATCGCTCGGGATTCTCAGTTACTCAAGTCTGGTGTGAGGAAAGCAGTGTGATTTACAACCATTTTGACAAAGTTTCGCCGCCTGCAGTGGTTTTTTTTTTTTTTTGTTTTGGGGGGGGGGGGGTGGGCCTAATCTGCTCTCCGCAATTTTCCTTTCTGATATGCGGTGATTGTGTATACTGTAAAGGAGTTTGAAATGGTATGTTTCACAGAATGTTAGTGTTTACAAGGGTGTGTTTATCAGCACAAAGTTGCTCTTAGTATTCTAGCGGGAGGACTGGACAAGGACGGCCCAAGGGGCGCTTGACCCCAGGAAACACCCTCCAGTTGACCACCAGATCAATGCGTATTTTGTAAGATGGGGTTGTAAGGAAAAGTGGGATATTTGAACATCCTCAAAAAAAAAAATAAATTTAATAATTTTTTCCCAATGACTCTTTTAATGTAGTTTTTTCGAGGCCATTGGTCTCACAGATTTTGCTAGCTAATCTTTAAGGATATATTGCTAGGAAGGGGACTCCAGGGGCGGCTTATATGGATTTTCTATTAGTATATAGGAGGGTTTAAGGGGCTGACAATCTGAGGGAAAACTGGGGACTTGTTTTGAAGCTGGGGGGGGGCCTTTAAGTGGTCTATGGAGATTATACTATGTGGGAGGGGTTCTGACCCTGTTGGCACCCCCCTTCGGAGAAAAAAATAGACATGATGGGATAAAGAAGAGAAAATTAGAGGACGCAAAGGAACTCGTAGTCTCTTCTGCTTCTAGATACAGCCGGAATAACGTCTTCAGCTGTTTGGGAGGCTCCCCCTCCGTAGGCTCGGCAGAGACCGTCCAGTATCATGTTTGTTTAACCTCCACCTGGCCTACTTCTTCAAACTCTGCTTTTTCCCATTACTCTCTTCGCTAAAGGTAATCACAGCCTTTGATAGTGTTCGGTTGCTTAGTAGCGCTTTGTACACAGGGTATGTGTGGTTCGATCCGGTACCGGGTGGAAAAATGGGTGCGTGTTTCTTAAAAACCTGTGTCCTCTTCACCAGAACTAGGGATTGCAGGTGTTAGCTGACGGTGTGGGTCGCATACGGGGAACAAAATTAACCGAGTTGCGGGAAATGATCTGAATGACCATGTGGTTTTATATAGTATGTCATGATGTCATATGGTCTGTTTGTTTTTTCATGTACCTGTTAGAAATAAAATTATTATTATTATTATTTTATTATATTAACTGGGTAGTGGCTTCCGACCGGATGCTAGACTAGCAAGTAATTTTAGAGAGGGAGATTTCATTAAACAGTATATTGATATACAACTGCAAGACAGTAAACATACAAGGGGGTTTTAAAATACATTAAACAGAAAAAAATAAATAAGGGGCATTCTTTCTCACCTACTATCCAGAACTACTCGCAAGCTGAATAATATTCATCGTCATCGGAGGGACTAATAACGCTTGTGGGAGCATCTTAGACCAGAGATTCGACTCTCCCGTCTTCAACACGTTCCGCTGAATCGTGCTCTCCCTGTAAATCATCGTTATAAGTTATATCCCTACGTTGTATCTGTACGACATGAAGCTACCATTACAACGCGTGACATTTAAAAGAGAGGGTTTACTGCTCAAAGCCGTGAACAGCGAAGCTTCAGCGGATGATCGTCATGATCGAAGCTTTTCTGATGTCACTTCCTTCAGAAAAATTTAATCATGACGCGTGAGTAGGACAATATCTTTACAACTTATTGCGCTCATTGCTGTTTCTCGCTATATTTTTTTTTTACAGTTATATTGCCTTTTTTTGAGGTATAGAAATAGAGTTGAAAACAGTGGTGACGAAGTTATTATTGTATTGAAGCGGCGCTCAAGACTGGGAAAGAGGCTGGGATGTGTTGTCTTGGTGTGGAATAAACGTAATCGGTAGTATGTGATCCTACGTCTTGTGCTAGCTGATGTTGAACATAACTCACATACACACATACACAACATAAACAACATCACAACATAATCCACACACAGTAACACATATCCACACACACTCCACACAACATCCAACAACACATCACACACAGTCCACCACACATCCACAACAATTCCCACACACATCCACCACACATCCATCACATCCACACACATCCCACAACAATCCCACACACTCCCACACACATCCCACACCCTCAACACACATCACACAACATCACCACACATCCACACACAATCCACACACATCCCCAACCACATCCCACAAATCCCACACAATCCCACAACCTCCCCAACACATCCCACCACACACCCCACAACATCCCACACACATCCCACAACACTCCCACACATCCACACAACATCACAACACAATCCACACACACATCCACACAACAGCCACACACACATCCACAACCCCAAATCACACAACATCACACACACTAACCCTTGCATGCTCAAGTCCGTAAATCATTAACAAGCCACACTTCCTGTCCTCTAGCCTCTGTTCTTTCATTCCTTTTCCTTATCTTCAAATTCCATACTCGAAAAGGTCATTTATTTAGCTTTTTCTAGCGTAGTCGATCACTCCAATTTTCTGAGATTGGTTACGCTTTACGAGAGAGATTTAAGAGAGGGAACGCGAGGCGAAGGAAAAGGACAAGAAAAACAAAGGAAAGCGTGAGAGAGAAGAAAAAGAGGTAAGATGGAAAGGGAAAAAGAAAAGAAATCAGTTATTAAAACAGTAGAAAAATTAACGTTTTCAAACGCCCTCTACCTTCCTTCGTCTAGGGGCGTCATTCCACCTCGTGATGTTGGTTATCACAGCTATATTTGAGCGACGTTTTGCCAGTGCAGCGTTTTGGAGCCACTGGGCGAAGAGCTTACCATTGAGGAAAGCATTATTATTATTATTATTATTATTATTATAATTATTATACTATTAGGGTTGGCAATGTCAGGTTGGTAGCCAAGACTTACGGAAGCTCCGGAGCGAAGGTTCGTTTGGTGTTGCTGTTTAGCGATGGATGGAACACTTTCCACCGCGAATTTGCATATTACGTGCGAGGGGTGTGTGTACTCGTTATTTTCTTGTTCGCAAGCGGTTCGATTCACAGCTTGTGTGTTTGTGTGTGTATGGTGTATGTGTGTTATTGTATGTGTGTTGTATGTGTGTGTAGGTGTGTGTCTGTGTGTATGTGTTTGTGTGTATATGTGGTATGTCTGGTGTCGTGTGTGTGTGTGTGTGTGTGTTGTGTCACTAGTTTGTGGTTGCAGGAGTCGAGTCACAGTCCTGGCAGTTCCAGACACTGGACAAAACTTGGGTAACTTTATATCGGAGACTATTCGTCACCGTGGCTTCTCGGTCCAATATGGGCGAAACATTTTTTTCACAGTAAGATATCCGAGAGTGTCACCGTGACAATTTTATCGGAACAACAAACAAAAAACAAGGTACAACAACAAGCCACAACAAACAAACAATAACAAGTATCATCACTAAAAATACATATTATTTTAACCATATTTTTTATCCACTATGTTTAGCAAATTAAAATAACTTGCTTAAGTAAGTTGACTTGTAGGAGGATTATTAATTATTGGTGAGATTATCTGGAATTATTTGGTGAGGTTATCAGGAAGTACTGTGAGAAGTTACACAGTAACTTCTGTCTGATAACAGGGAATGCCTTGCGATGGGCTTTGAAATCTTGAGGTATCTTATAGTATGTCGCGCCGGACGGGCTGTGGGATCGATCGGGACGGGTTCGAACGTGGTGTTGAGATGGCCACGAGGCATCGACCAGTGCCAAGTGAGTTTTAAATGGTGCCAAAAGGGCCACCCTTTCACATGATGCGTCATATGTTTATATTTCATATTTCGTGCTATTTAACTTCTCTTTCTCTCTCTTCTTCTCTCTCTCTCTTCTCTCTCTCTCTCTTCCTCTCTCTCTCTCTCTCTCCTCTTCTCTCTCTTCAATATTAGCTTTCTGTAAATTGAACAAATGGAAAGAAAATTGAATAACTGTGAAATAATGATATTTAAAATGTAATAATAACAATAGTGATAGCAACACCACACACACACACACACACACACACACACACACACCACACCCACAAACACCGTAGAGTCGAGGCAGGAAAATAACTTCAGGAAAACATGAAAAAAGGGGACAAAAAAGACTAATGTAAGCGGAAGTTAAAGAACCGAAGATAAAAGAAAAACGGAGTCAAAAGAAAACGGGAACCTTGAGAAAACGCTGTGTGTGCGACCCCTTCCAAGGTTACCTCTTGTTTAAATCTCCTGGATTTAAATTACGGGTTAACCACAATGTAATCTAATCTTTTATTCACCTTGTTAACAACTCTCTTTACTTCTTCAGTTTTCCTCAATCTCCTCTATCTCATCTATCTCTTTTCTCGTTCTCCTTTTACCCTCCACCTTTTTATACGATTTCCTCTTATCACCTAACCCCATTGTCCCCTAGCTACGTCTGTTGCCTCTGATATCCAGCAAACAGGCGTTGACAGGCATCTGTTACGAAACAGCTTGCCAGGGCACTAGCGAGGTCATAGTAGGTGTTGTCAGGGCGCTTAGGCCAGGTCAAAGGTCACCTGTTGATCGGGCAGCTGCCAAGGCAAGGTCAGTGGTGTAGTTAGTGTCAAACAGATGGCAGAGGTGTGTTCAGCAGTGTTAGCCGCATGGTTGTTAGCAGCGATGTTAGTGTTGCTCTCAAATAGGTCAATAACCACACGAGAGATATTAGACAAATGGGCGGAGTGGTACATCGGGGTGGGATAACTTGTATACTATAGCACTGGCGTTCCAAGTACGCAATTGTAAATAATACGACAATATGATAAGACACGTGCACTTTAGCGTGGAGATAATGAGGACAAAACCCCCAAGTGTGTCTTTTCTCTCAATAAATAAAAATACGGTATTGCACATGTGTTAAGAGAATTATATATATATCATATATATCTATTCTATTACTATATATACATTATGCAAAACAACAGCGTTTCGTGACTTTCAATTATCTTGTTTCTTGATAATGAGGTGAAGCACGGAAGCGCTTGGAATTTCATAATCTTTTACGTGGTTCTTTTGCTTATCTGATATCACTGTTATTGTGATCTTATGCAGGATGCAGGCAAGCCTTATATTATATATATATTATATATATATATCTATATATATATATATATATATAATATATATATAATATAATATCTTTCAATAACATGGCGTTAATCCACGAGGGGGGTGCCCAAAAGGGAAAACGAAGTTTCTCCTTTACATTTAGTAATATATACAGGATGAAGGGGTTACTAGCCACTTGCTCCGGCCTTTTAGTCGTTTTAAACCAACGCATGGCTTACGGAGGAAGAATTCTGTTTCACCTTCCAAGGAGATAGAGGAAATAAAAGAACAAGAATAGTAAGATATAGAAGAAACCCAGAGGGGTGTGTGTATATAGGCTTTGTACATGTATGTGTAGTGTGACTAAGTGTAGTAGAAGTAGCAAGAGTACCTGTAATCATGCTTGTTTATGAGACAGAAAAAAAAAGCACAGCAATCTACCAACTATATTATATCTGTATATATTATACGTATTATATAATGTATGTATATATATAATATATATATATATATAATATATATACATATTTCGGTAGTAGGTTGGGTAGACAGAACCACCCAGGGAAGTACTACCCGTCTGCAGATGACTGTGAAACAGAAATGTCAACTGTTTTACATGATGGTTAGGATTGTGGTTTCTTTTTCTGTTATAACAGTAGTTAACAGGGGATATCTTGCTACTCCTTCCAAACCACTTTGGTCTCATTCAGCCACGCACATGAATAGATACTATATACATACATATAGGTGTTTTCTCCTTTTTCTAATAGCTCTTGTTTTCCTTTATTTCTTTAGTGTCCATGGGGAAGTGGAAAGAATCCTTTCCTCCCATAAGCCATGGTGTCGTATGAGGCGACCTAAAATGACGGGAGGCAATGGGCTAGTAACTTTCTCTGTAGACATTACAAAAAAAGCAGAAGAAGAAAAATTTATAAACTGGGATGCCTTAAATGTGCTTGATGTAGTGCGGATGACAAGCAACAGATATGATTGCTGATGTTGATGAATGAAACATGTTGGATGTCTGGCCTAAGCGAAACAAGCTGAAAAGGGGGTTGAGAGTTTCAGTGGGGGGCAATAAATGGGATTAAATCTGGAGTATCTGAGAGTGTTAGAGCAAAGGAAGGGGTGTAGCAGTATGTTGATTTGATCAGTTAGGGAAATGGAGGAAATGCGAATATGAATGTGTAAAATTCAAGAATTATGTGGATTAAAGTAAAGTTGGATGCGAGAAGTGGGTATAATAAGGTGTATGCACTGAGAGGAGGAATGCAGAGGAGAGAGAGAGATTTTGGGGAGATGTTAAGTGAATGTTTAGGACCCTTTGAACAAAGTGAGAGAGTACTTGTGGTGGGGACATGGTGCTAAAGTAGGGAGAACATTTAGAGAGGGTGTGGTCGTAAGTTTGGGGGAGCCAGGTGGTAAACGCTAATGGGTCCTTTGATTGAATTTGGATAGAATGGGGTTAGTTATAGAGTAATAATATTTTAAGAAAAAAAGAGGATAAATAAGTATACAAGATAAGATGTAGGGCCGAAATGACAGTAGTTTGTTGGATTATGCTTGGTAGATAAAACCTGTTGGAGTTAGACTTAGGATGTAATGATTATAGAGGGGACAGATATATCAGATCATTTCTAGTTGTAGCTACACTGAGAGTAAACGGTTAGATGGATACAAGGAGAATAGAAGCATCAGGGAAGAGAGAGGTGCAGGTTTATGTAAATAAAAGAGGAGGCAGTTAGGGTAAGATATAAAACAGTATGGGAGGATGATGGGCTAATGGAGCATAGGCAATGGGGATCGAAGAGGTATGGGGTAGGTTTAAAATGTGTGTTAGAGTGAATTAGAGAGTTTGTGGTTAAGGAAAGTGGGTGCGGAGGGAAAGAGGAGGGATTGGTGGAAATGATGAGAAGAGAGTAGTAAGGGAGAAAATAGTTAGCATAGAGAAGTTTTACAAAGTAGAAGTGATGCAAGGAGGGACGAGTATATGGAGAAAAAGAGGAGGTATGAGAGTGGTGAAAGCATGTAAAAAGAGAGCAAATAGAGAGTGGGAGAGATGTTATCAACTAATTATGTTGAACATAAGAAAAAGTTTTGGAATGAGGATTAACAGGATAAGAAGCCTAGAGGAAACAATGGATTTGTCCAGTTAAAAAATAGGGAGAGAGAGTTAATTAAATGGAGAAGTTAGAGGTATTGGGAAGATGGATGGAAGATTTTTTTGAGGAATTGTTAAAATGTTGATGAGATAGGGAAGCTGTGATTTCGGGTATATGGCAAGGTGGAAAACATCTTGTAGGGAGAGGAAGAGCAGTGTGAGTGTGGGTGAAGTTTCGTGAGGCAGTAGGTAAAAATGAAAGGCGGGTAAGGCAGCCGGGGATTTGATGGGTAAAAGATAGAAATGTTAAAAGCAGGTGGGGATATAGTTTTGGAGTGGATGGTGCAATTATTTAATAAAATGTATATGGAGAGGGTCAGGTACTAGGGATGGCGGAGATGCTAGTTCCTTGTATAAAGGGCAAGGGGATCAAGAGAGTGCAAACATATAGGGGGATAAGTTGTTGAGTATACTGGTAAGTGTTATGGTGTAATTATTGAAAAAAATAAGAGTAAGACGGCGAATAGGATAGAGATGACAAGGAGGCTTAAGGCCCGGTAGGGGGTGTGTGGACCAGGGGTTATCCAGTGAAAATGTAAGTGACCGTATTTAGATAAAGCTAAGAGGTCTTTGTGATTTATTGTTTGGAAAAGGCGTTTATGACCAGGGTGGATAGGGGGGCAATGAGGCTATGTTGCAGGTGTATGGAGTAGGAGGTAGGTTACTGAAAGCGGGAATAGTTTTTACGAGGATAGTGAGGCTTCAGTAAGAGTATGTAGGAAAGAGGGAAATTAATTTCCAGTACAAGTAGGCTTAGACAGGATGTGTGATATGATGTCACCGTGGTTGTTTCATATATTTAGATGGGTTGTAAGAGAGTAAATGCGAGGGTCTTGGCAAGAGGCGTGGAGTTAAAAGCTAAAGAATCACCCAATAAAGTGGGAGTTGTCCAGATGGGGGGGGGCTCTTTGTGCTGACTGTAGCTTTGGGAGATTTCAGACGATAAGTAGGCAGAGATTGGTGGATGAATTTGGTAGGGTGTGCAAAAGGAAGAAAATTTGAAAGTGAATCAGGAAGAAGTAAGGTTATGAGGATAACCAAAAGATTAGGTGATGATTGTATATCAGATTGGAGGGAGAGAAGAGGGAGTATGGAGGAGGTGAATGTATTTCAGATATTTGGGAGTGGCAACGTGTCAGGGATGGGGTTATGAACGATGAGGTGAATCATAAAATTGGATGAGGGAAAAGAGTGAGCGTTGCACATAGGAGTCTGTGGAGCCCAACGAACTTTGTCCATGGAGGCAAAGCGGGGAGGAAAAGTTGAGAGTAAGTTTCCCAAAACCGCTCTTATATGGGTGTGGAAAAAAAAAGATGGTTGATGAATGTTGCGCGAGGAGAAGGCTGGAGCAGTGGAGTGTCATGTCTCTGAGTGCCAATGTGAGGTGTGAATATAATGCAGAGGATTCGATAGTTTGGAAGATAGGGGAGGAGGTGCGGGATTACCAAAAAAAACCTGTTGTCCAGGGAGGGTGAGGAAAGGGTTGTTGAGGTGGTTCGGTCCTTGTGGAGAGAATGGAGCGAAAAGATAACTGCAAGAGTGATCACTGTAGTGGGAAGGAAGGCGGGGTAGGGTGTCGGCCTAGGAAAGGTGGAGGGAAGGGTAAAGGAGGTTTTGTGGTGCGAGGGGCTAGGACTTCCAGCAGGCATGCGTGAGCTGTGGTTTGATAGGAGTGAATGGAGACAAAATGGGTTTTTATACTTGACGTAGCTGTTGGAGTGGGAGCCAAGTAACATATATTAAGAAGGGGTTCAGGGAAACCGGCAGGCCGGACTTGAGTCCTGGAGATGGGAAGTACAGTTGCCTTGCACTCTGAAGGAGGGGTGTTACTGTGCAGTTTTAAAATACTGTAGTGTAAAGCACCCTTCTGGCAAGACAGTGATGGAAGTGATGATGGTGAATGAAAGTTTTTCTTTTTCGGGCCTCCCTTGCTCTGGTGGGAATTGGCCAGTGTGATATATAAAAAAAAATAATATTTATTTATATATTATATATATATGATTTATATATATAATATAGATTTATTCTATATTTCTGTTATTCACCCTCTCCTTCCTATATAATATATATTTATTTATATATGTGTGTGGGTGTGTGTAGCATAAAGAAATAACAGATAAGAGAGTTAAACAGATAAAGTTTATTCTGAAAAATAAAGAAATAATTCGCTCAGGGATCGAAACGAACTTTAATTAATAAAGGATTTTGTTTACATATTATCTTCAGAGTGCTGAGGACTTTCAGTCTGAGCTGCGAGACTTCGTCAGGACCACGAGAATGTTGTCAAGTATTCCCAGTTCCAGTGTTTTATTCTTCTGTATACTGCTGTATCGTGTATCCTACTGTATCAGAGTGTCTTCTTGTATCAAGTATTATGTTGTATCAGTGTGTCCTATTGTATCAAGTACCCTCGCGTTTAGTAATTTCCTGGTCAGAGTTTTCACAGAATGTAATTACGTGCTTTCAAGGTGCCGCCCCCCCCCCCTCCCTCCCTTTCATTCCTTCCAGATGTGACCACAACAACACAGTCTCAGCCCTGTCATGACGCGGTAGTGGTCACCTTCGTGTTTATTTACCCCTAAGTACGACCTTGTAGTGTTGCAGTGTTTTCAAGTGTGTGTGTGTGTGTGTGTGTGTGTGTGTTTTTATGGTTATAGCGTCCGATATTTTTTCAAACTTGTGTTCGTAATGTGATGTTTTGTGATGTATCGCGTTATCTCTTAATGTTTGTAATATTTCCCGTGTTTACTCTGATTGAAGGATCATTAATTTTCATGTTTATTGCGTAGAGATAATTTTTTTTCTTTCTAGGCGATGTTTTGAGGTGTCTAGGTAGATTTAGAAATCTTATAGATTTTACCACCGAAATGGCTAGTCTATTGTGCACCTCATGGTAGCGCAATATCATATAGGTGTACAAAAGGCCTAGGAACTAGGACTAAGAACTAGGCCTTTTGTGTATCCATTCTAAGTACAAGATATATACCTAAAACTGAATCTAGTTGAAACACCAAAAATATTGAGCTGGTTTCCCAAATTTGCTTGTGACAGATATACACGTAAAATCTGTAAGTATATACGAAAATGAGTTCTAGTTAACTATTTCAACGCCTATTGCCTAGAATGTAGGCCCTAGATAAAAGGAAATTGGCAAAATTTGGTCTCTAATGGGCTGTGAATTGTTCCAGCCACGGTATCCTGGGTTAATACCACAGCCATGGTATTGTGGGTTGTGAATTGTTCCAGCCACGATATCCTGGGTTGTGAATTGTTCCAGCCACGATATCCTGGGTTGTGAATTGTTCCAGCCACGATATCCTGGGTTGTGAATTGTTCCAGCCACGATATCTTGGGTTGTGAATTGTTCCAGCCACGATATCCTGGGTTGTGAATTGTTCCAGCCACGATATCCTGGGTAGTGAATTGTTCCAGCCACGATATCCTGGGTTGTGAATTGTTCCAGCCACGATATCCTGGGTTGTGAATTGTTCCAGCCACGATATCCTGGGTTTTGAAATTTTTCCAGCCACGAATCCCTTGGGTTGTGAATTGTTCCAGCCACGATATCCTGGGTTGTGAATTGTTCCAGCCATGGTATTGCGACCTTTCACTCTAGCTATGAGAAGCCGAGTGTCCTTAAACCNCCAACTAAGGAGAACAATTGGCTTAAATCGTAATTATCGCAATTACATCAACTAAACAGCCCAAGAAATTTCTCCTTCACCCCGTGAACTGGACTGACCACTTGCCTGAGGCTAACAAGGCAATTACCACTGTAATGTCTCTATGCTGACCACTATTTCACTTTCAGGAGCATTCTGAAGCCTTGGTTGGGCTGGTATCATTTCCCTTCCTTGGTAATCCTTCACTGCCGAGTGATTTAGTGTTTAGTTATGATTATAATTGATAGGGTGTAATTAGTATGATTTTTCCAGCTGTTACTGGAATGATTGCTGGTGGAGTTCCGGGTTGTTTCTGGAATTATGTGGGTATGTTGTTAATGTTTATTTATGTTGCGTTAGTGTAGTCACCTGTTTGTGCGCGCCTATATGTGGTAGCAGGAGTCGATTCACAGCTCTTGGCCTCGCCTCTTCGCTGGTTGCTACTAGCCCAACTCTCTTCCAGCTTCAAAAGCCTTTTCGTAACTCTTATTAAAGTTATGTATGGATCCCCGCCTCTACGTGTTGTGTAGTAATAGTAATAGTAGTAATAATAGTTGTAGTAGTAATGGTAGTAACTATCCAAGACCCTTGTCTAGTGTGTGTGTGTGACTTGCACACATCTCCGTGCGTGAATTCCTTACGCAAATACGCATTCATCTTCCCTAGCGTCAAAAGTACGCACTGCAGGAAGGTGGCCGATGTGACCGAAACAGGTAAACAGTATTACACTGTTAGCTCAAGTTCCATCAATTCTCGCCTGTCTCCCTCTCCAGAGTAATTATCAAAACTTAACGTTCACTCTAATTACCCACCTGCAAATTTGTTGGCCACGATAATTATAAAAGTGCTTATAATAATCATTTTGGTATCGTGACGTGTATGGAACACGGAAGGTGTTAGGAAACGCAGCCAGATCTAACTACTGCTTGTAACTGGACGCTGTGGGTTTAACGCTGGTTTAACGCGTTGGAAAATTAAGGTAATTAACGCCGTAAACTGTGGGTAAGCGATAGTCGTAGCCAATTTAGCTGGTCTTAAATGTCCCTGAGGTCTTGTGTGTGCCTTTGTGTCGCTCAGAGGTAAGTGGGTAGTCTTAGTGGTGCTGAGGAGGAGGTAGAGGAATAGGAGGTGAAAGAATAGGTGGAGGAATAGAAGGAATAGGAGGAGGAGGAATAGAGGAGGTGGAGGAATAGGAGGTGGAGGAATAGGTGGAGGAATAGGAGGTGGAGGAATAGAAGGAATATGAGGAGGAGGAATAGGAGGAGGTGGAGGAATAGGAGGTGGAGGAATAGGTGGAGGAATAGGAGTGGGGTGGAGGAATAGGGGGAGGTGGAGGAATAGAGGAGGAGGTAGAGGAATAGGAGGAGGTGGAGGAATAGAAGGAATAGGTGAAGGAATAGGTGAAATAGGAATAGGTGAAAGAATAGGAATAGGTGAAGGAATAGGAGGTATAAGAATAGGTGGAGGAATAGGAAGTGGAGGAATAGGAGGAAGAATAAAGAGAACAAGGGTAATAGAAGGAAGGGAATGGAAGGGAGAAAGAAATGGGAGGGGAAAGAGGTAGAAGAGGAGGAGGAGGAGGAAGAAGAGAAGGGGAGGAACAAGGGGAAGCAGAAAATATCATCATAGGGGGAAACCCTAAATCCGTATGGGAAGGGGGCAGTTATGCAGCGGCTGGAGAATGGAAGCTAATCAGGTTTGATCCGAGGGAGAGGAACGGTTCCAACTGCTCTGATCAAGAGCCATTCACTTGTATCAGGCCCCCCCCTAACTCTGTCCCTTTACCAAGTTCCCTAACTCAATTTCTTAATCAAACCCCTTTAATTCAACCCTTTATTCCAACCCTTTAATTAAACCCTCCGACGACCCCAGCCTCCCACAACCCCAGCCTCCCACAACCCCAGCCTCCCACAACCCCAGCCTCCCACAACCCCAGCCTCCCACAACCCCAGCCTCCCACAACCCCAGCCTCCCACGACACCAGCCTCCCACGACCCCAGCCTCCCACGACCCCAGCCTCCCCAGTCTCAGGGTAATGGTTACCGGAGCAAACTAGGAGGAGATGGCCGAAGCAAGACTCATACGCAGTTTAAAGAGTAGGCACGATCGGGCTCCGGAGGCTGCAAATCAGTAGACGTGATAATTTAGAGGTTGGCAATGGGAACACACACACACACACACACACACACACACACAATATGAGTCAGAGAGATAGTAGGAAGTATTTCTTCAGTCATAGAGTTGTAAGGCAGTGGAATAGCCTAGAAAATGACGTAGTGGAGGCAGGAACCATACACAGTTTTAAGACGAGGTTTGATAAAGCTCATGGAGCGGGGAGAGAGAGGGCCTAGTAGCAACCGGTGAAGAGGCGGGGCCAGGAGCTAGGACTCGACCCCTGCAACCACAAATAGGTGAGTACAAATAGGTGAGTACACACACACACACGCACAATAAATGATGCAAAAACCAGTGGAGACATGATTACAACGTACAAGATACTCAGAGGCGAGAAACGGGCTCCCTTTCGAAAGTTAGGCACAAACGAGTCGCAGGGAAGTCAGGAAGTACGTATTCAGCCTTTTGCTGATCACAGAAGAGAGAGCTGGAATTCTGGAATTCCGGGACAACTTTCCAGAATCGCTCAGCGAACGGAAGTCAAACATCACAGAAAATAACAATACAATCTCGTGTCTGGAACAATAAACAATATCTCGTATATATGGGACTGAAATTGATCACGACGTTTCGGTCCTGGACCATTAACTAGTTACACTAGTTTGAGTCGGAGCGAAACGTCATGTGCTGGTTGTTTGTGTGTTGTCACCCGTGTCTGTAAGAACCTTCACAGTAAATGGACTGAGATTCTCTAATTTAGGTTCTGGTTGGTGTTAAGGTTAGTGGAGCAGTGGTTAGTAGTGGTGGAGCGCTTACCGTCGTTTGAAGGTTGTTTGAGGTATTTAGTGTATGGATGGAGGGGTTGTGGTTGTACAGGTGATGGTGGTGTCAGTGAGTGGTGGTGGTGGTGGTGGTAGCGATAGTGTAAGTGAATGGTAGTGGTAGCGATGGTGTCAGTGAGTCGTGGTGGTGGTAGCGATGGTGTAAGTGAATGGTAGAGGTAGCAATGGTGTAAGTGAATGGTAGAGGTAGCAATGGTGTAAGTGAATGGTAGAGGTAGCAATGGTGTAAGTGAATGGTAGAGGTAGCAATGGTGTAAGTGAATGGTAGAGGTAGCAATGGTGTAAGTGAATGGTAGAGGTAGCAATGGTGTAAGTGAATGGTAGAGGTAGCAATGGTGTAAGTGAATGGTAGAGGTAGCAATGGTGTAAAGTGAATGGTAGAGGGTAGCAATGGTGTAAGTGAACGGTAGAGGTTAGCAATGGTGTAAGTGAATGTGTAGAGGTAGCATGGTGTAAGTGAATGGTAGAGGTAGCAGCAATGGTGTAAGTGAATGGTAGAGTGTGCAATGGTGTAAGTGAATGGTAGAGGTAGCAATGGTGTAAGTGAATTGTGGTATTGGTTTACCAGGAGTTTACCTGGAAAGGGTGTTGGTAGTAGTGGTGTAAATAGCTAGGGGTTTAAGTGGGTGTGTTTAAGTGGGTGGCAGTGTTGGTTTCGTTGATGGTAGTGATGGTGAGCCTCAATGGATGGATTGATGGCGCTTGAAAGTGGTGGTAAGCGAGCAACCATCATTTTTAACATCCCCGTGATTGATGTACATGGATACCTGTTGATGCAGTATGGTAGTGGTGTTGCCTCGTCTCACTAACAGGCACAGAGAAATAAAAGACTGATGCCCAGGAAAATGATGGGACATACGCAGAGATTTACATGTTTCCAGTGACAGCAGAGGCAGAGCTCTGCTTATGGATATACCGTCATAAGTGTTTGAAGTTGCTAGATAGTTACCTTTGCCTAGAAAGAACTCTATGGCACATGAGGTATGCTCAGGACACATTTCTTTAAGGAAAAAGAAGAGATGTAAACTAGAAAGAGAGAGACGCTCCCTGGACAGGAGAAGACAAAGAATCACAGAGCTGCTGAAAGGGGCCAGTGTATATGAAATACGAAAGAAGGCACTCGTCAGAGAAATATTAGATATCGAACTTAAGCCTAAGGAATAATACAGTAGACAAGAAACACAAGGGCAACATATAGCCACAAATGAAAGTGAAAGCAACCCAAAGCACTTTTCTTATGCCAAATCTAGGGCAAAAACAGTACTGGAGCTGGACGAGAAGGGACTTACAAGGATGACAGCAAAGAAATGAGTGAGATACTAGAGTCCCAATATAAACCAGTGTTTAGTGAGTCGTTAACCAGACTAAGAGTCGAAAATCTAAACGAATTTTTTTTCACCTAATCAAAAAATTGGGTCAATTCAAAAATTTCTGATACTATCCTAACACCACGAGACTTTGAAAGAACTTTTATATTATTGTTTATTAAATACGATAATGTAGATAAACAATAAATGATTATAAACGCTAATAAACGATAAAAACGTCGGTAAACAATTATGAACGATGAACGATAACGAACGAAAATAAACGATAATAAACGATAATACACGATAATAAACTATAATAAAAATAACCGATAATATACTTAAACGATAATAAACCGATAATAAACTATGATCAAGCGATAATGAACGATAAACGTCAATAAACGATATTAAAACGATTGTAAGCGATAGCAAATAGGTAACAAATGATACTAAACGTCAAGAAATGATAAATTATAAAACGATAATAAACAACACTCAATACTGATTGATAGAGATTAATGAACACTCTCGAAAAATATATATATTAAGGCGGAAGTAATGTTTATAAGACAGGCTGACATACAAACACGGAGCCAGGAGCTGCGACTCGACCCCCTGAAACACCATATAGGTGAGCACACACACCGAGCATGTCTCCGGAAGCACACATCAACCAGATAACTGCTGCAGCATATGGGCGCCTGGTAAACCTGAGAATAGCGTTCCGATACCTTAGTAAGGAATCGTTCAAGACACTGTACACTGTGTATGTCAGGCCCATACTGGAGTATGCAGCACCTGTTTGGAACCCGCACCTGGTCAAGCACGTTAAGAAGTTAAAAAGAGTGCAAAGGTTTGCAAGGGGACTAGGCCCAGAGCTAAGGGGAATGTCCTACGAAGAAAGGTTGAGGGAAATCAGCCTGACGACACTGGAGGAGAGGAGGGTTAGGGGAGATATGATAACGACATATATAATACTACGAGGAATTGACAAGGTGGACAAAGACAGGATGTTACAGAGATGGGACACAGAAACAAGGGGTCATAATTGGAAGTTGAAGACTCCTATGAGTCAAAGAGATGTTAGGTAGTATTTCTTCAGTCATAGAGTTGTCAGGAAGTGGTTTGATAAGCTCAAGGAGCAGAGAGACAGAGGACCTAGTAGCAATCAGTGAAGAGGCGGGGCCAGAAGCTATGACTCGACCCTTGCAACCACAAGTAGACGAGTACACACACACACACACACACACACACACACACACACACACACACAGAGCCAGTTTGAAACCTACACCTAGCCAAGCATGTAGGAAACTAGAGAAAGGCGAAGGCTTGCAACAAGACTAGTCTAGGAGCTAAGGGATGTGTCCTACGAGGAGAGGTTAAGGGAAATCGACCTGACGACACTGGAAGACGGGAGAGATAAGGGCATATAAAATACTGAGAGGAATCGACAAGTTGGACAGACAGAATGTTCCAGAGATGGGACACAGCCACAAGGGGACACAATTGGTAGGTGAAGACTCAGCTGAACCACGGAGACGTTAGGAAGTATTTCTTCAGTCACGGAGTTGTCAGGAAGTGGAATAGTCTGGGAAGTGATGTAGTGGAGGCAGGAACCATACATAGCTTTAAGAAGAGGTATGATAAAGCTCATGGAGCAGGAAGAGTTACCGAGTAGCTACCAGTGAAGAAGCGGGGCCAGAGCTGTGA
>NC_069442.1:30207089-30220051 GCF_026875155.1 Cherax quadricarinatus
ATACATACAGGAAGTATTTCTTCAGCCTCAGAGTTGTCAGGAAGTGGAACAATCTGGAGAGAGTAGTGGAAGCAGGACCCATACATAGCTTTAAGAAAAGGTACGATAAAGCTCATGTAGCAGGGAGAGAGAGAGTGGACCTAGTAACTTCTAGCAAAGAGGCGGGGTCAGGAGCTGTGACTCAACTCACATATGGGTGAGTACACTAATATGAACAGCATAAGTTACGCCAGACCAGCAAAACGTGATTAAAAGCTGTAGTAACCTGAGCAAGAACTCGTTATTAGGGACACATTACCTAACCTTGAATACGTAGCACCAGTGTAAAGCCCACACCTAGGAAATAGAGGAATTCTGGAGATGAACAGTAAATTCTACGAGAAACAAGACTTGCTCTCACCACAGATAAATACAGATAACGAAATTGAATTTGTTTTTGACACACTGGTCGTGATCCACCGAGGTAGTGTGACCCGAGAAAGAGGAAACACGTGCACCATCATTCCATGAATCACTGTCTTTCCAGAAGCTCACTAACTTTACAGTTCAGATGACCCTCTGAAATGCAGCATCGCCCACCCCTTCAGAGTGTAGGCGCCGTATTTCTCAGCTCCAGGATTCTTTCAGAGTGTAGGTACTGTACCTCTCAGTTCCAGGACTCCTTCAGAGTGTAGGTACTGTACCTCTCAGCTCCAGGACTCCTTCAGAGTGTAGGTACGGTACCTCTCAGCTCCAGGACTCCTTCAGAGTGTAGGTACTGTACCTCTCAGCTCCAGGGCTCCTTCAGAGTGTAAGTACTGTACCTCTCAGCTCCAGGACTCCTTCAGAGTGTAGGTACTGTATCTCTCAGCTCCAGGACTCCTTCAGAGTGTAGGTACTGTATCTCTCAGCTCCAGGACTCCTTCAGAGTGCAGGCATGTACTTCTCAGCTCCAGGACTCCTTCAGAGCGCAGGCACTGTACTTCTCACCTCCAGGACTCCTTCAGAGTGCAGGCACTGTACTTCTCACCTCCAGGACTCCTTCAGAGTGCAGACACTGTACTTCTCACCTCCAGGACTCCTTCAGAGTGCAGACACTGTACTTCTCACCTCCAGGACTCCTTCAGAGTGCAGGTAATGTACTTCTCACCTCCAGGACTCCTTCAGAGTGCAGGCACTGTACTTCTCACCTCCAGGACTCCTTCAGAGTGCAGGCACTGTACTTCTCACCTCCAGGACTCCTTCAGAGTGCAGGCACTGTACTTCTCACCTCCAGGACTCCTTCAGAGTGCAGGCACTGTACTTCTCACCTCCAGGACTCCTTCAGAGTGCAGGCACTGTGCTTCTCACCTCCAGGACTCCTTCAGAGTGCAGGCACTGTACTTCTCACCTCCAGGACTCCTTCAGAGTGCAGGCACTGTACTTCTCACCTCCAGGACTCCTTCAGAGTGCAGGCACTGTACTTCTCACCTCCAGGACTCCTTCAGAGTGCAGGTAATGTACTTCTCACCTCCAGGACTCCTTCAGAGTGCAGGTAATGTACTTCTCACCTCCAGGACTCCTTCAGAGTGCAGGCACTGTACTTCTCACCTCCAGGACTCCTTCAGAGTGCAGGCACTGTACTTCTCACCTCCAGGACTCCTTCAGAGTGCAGGCACTGTGCTTCTCACCTCCAGGACTCCTTCAGAGTGCAGGTAATGTACTTCTCACCTCCAGGACTCCTTCAGAGTGCAGGCACTGTACTTCTCACCTCCAGGACTCCTTCAGAGTGCAGGCACTGTACTTCTCACCTCCAGGACTCAAGTCCGGGTAAAATGTGCTTTATTATATTAGAATTACTAACCTCGTATATGTCCTGTACAAGGAGTGTTGGAGGCTCGATTCTCCGTCCCTGCACATCATTCATCTTGTTGAGTCGAATATTGGTTTGGAAATGTCCTTATATATACTCTTGTATGTATACACAAGGGTATATATAATGAGGACACAAGTGTGTGTATATATACACACACCTGTGATGTGTATCTATACACATCTCTGTGTTTACCTGGAGTTCACCTGGAGAGAGTTCCGGGGGTCAACGCCCCCGCGGCCCGGTCTGTGACCAGGCCGCCTGGTGGATCAGAGCCTGATCAACCAGGCTGTTACTGTTGGCTGCACGCAAACCAACGTACGAGCCACAGCCCGGCTGGTCAGGAACCGACTTTAGGTGCTTGTCCAGTGCCAGCTTGAAGACTTCCAGGGGTCTGTTGGTAATCCCCCTTATGTATGCTGGGAGGCAGTTGAACAGTCTCGGGCCCCTGACACTTATTGTATGGTCTCTTAACGTGCTAGTGACACCCCTGCTTTTCATTGGGGGGATGTTGCATCGTCTGCCAAGTCTTTTGCTTTCGTAGTGAGTGATTTTCGTGTGCAAGTTCGGTACTAGTCCCTCTAGGATTTTCCAGGTGTATATAATCATGTATGTCTCCCGCCTGCGTTCCAGGTAATACAGGTTCAGGAACCTCAAGCGCTCCCAGTAATTAAGGTGTTTTATCTCCGTTATGCGCGCCGTGAAGGTTCTCTGTACATTTTCTAGGTCAGCAATTTCACCTGCCTTGAAAGGTGCTGTTAGTGTGCAGCAATATTCCAGCCTAGATAGAACAAGTGACCTGAAGAGTGTCATCATGGGCTTGGCCTCCCTAGTTTTGAAGGTTCTCATTATCCATCCTGTCATTTTTCTAGCAGATGCGATTGATACAATGTTATGGTCCTTGAATGTGAGATCCTCCGACATGATCACTCCCAGGTCTTTGACGTTGGTTTTTCGCTCTATTTTGTGGCCAGAATTTGTTTTGTACTCTGATGAAGATTTAATTTCCTCGTGTTTGCCATAATCTGAGTAATTGAAATTTCTCATCGTTAAACTTCATATTGTTTTCTGCAGCCCCACTGAAAGATTTGGTTGATGTCCGCCTGGAGCCTTGCAGTGTCTGCAATGGAAGACACTGTCATGCAGTATTCGGGTGTCCATCTGCAAAGGAAGACACGGTGCTGTGGCTGACATCCTTGTCTATGTCGGATATGAGGATGAGGAACAAGATGGGAGCGAGTACTGTGCCTTGTGGAAACAGAGCTTTTCACCGTAGCTGCCTCGGACTTTACTCTGTTGACTACTACTCCTCTGTGTTCTGTTAGTGAGGAAATTATAGATCCATCGACCGACTTTTCCCGTTATTCCTTTAGCACGCATTTTGTGCGCTATACGCCATGGTCACACTTGTCGAAGGCTTTTGCAAAGTCTGTATATATTACATCTGCATTCTTTTTGTCTTCTAGTGCATCTAGGACCTTGTCGTAGTGATCCAATAGTTGAGACAGACAGGAGCGACCTGTTCTAAACCCATGTTGCCCTGGGTTGTGTAATTGATGGGTTTCTAGATGGGTGGTGATCTTGCTTCTTAGGACCCTTTCAAAGATTTTTATGATATGGGATGTTAGTGCTATCGGTCTGTAGTTCTTTGCTGTTGCTTTACTGCCCCCTTTGTGGAGTGGGGCTATGTCTGTTGTTTTTAGTAACTGTGGGACGACCCCCGTGTCCATGCTCCCTCTCCATAGGATGGTAAAAGCTCGTGATAGGGGCTTCTTGCAGTTCTTGATGAACACGGAGTTCCATGAGTCTGGCCCTGGGGCAGAGTGCATGGGCATGTCATTTATCGCCTGTTCGAAGTCACTTGGCGTCAGGATAACATCAGATAGGCTTGTGTATATATACACACACACACAGAGATGCTTATATATCGAGTCTGGGTGATCTCTCTAGTTTGCAGATCTTAACCCAAACTAAAACTGAAGGTAAATAATTGTATTAAAACTGACGCTCAAACGACAAATAATACCCAAAAAAAGTATTATTAATTACAGTGTTAAAACACAGGAAATATATCCTTCAGAATTATAGATTTTTCTGCACTTGTGTGTTTTATACTGGTAAATATATCGACACTTTCAGTTAAGAGAGTGTTAAGTTTACTCGTAATAAAATAACGTCATTGATCCGTCGTGTACGTGTGGAAAACAATGATAGTAACAGCCTGGTTGATCAGGCCCTGATCCACCGTGAGGCCTGGTCACAGACCGCGCCGCGGGGGCGTTGACCCCCGAAACCCTCTCCAGGTATACTCTCCAGGTATACTCTCCAGGTATACTCTCCAGGTATACTCTCCAGGTATACTCTCCAGGTATACTCTCCAGGTATACTCTCCAGGTATACTCTCCAGGTATACTCTCCAGGTATACTCTCCAGGTATACTCTCCAGGTATGCTCTCCAGGTATACTCTCCAGGTATACTCTCCAGGTATACTCTCCAGGTATACTCTCCAGGTATGCTCTCCAGGTATACTCTCCAGGTATACTCTCCAGGTATACTCTCCAGGTATGCTCTCCAGGTATACTCTCCAGGTATACTCTCCAGGTATACTCTCCAGGTATGCTCTCCAGGTTATGCTCTCCAGGTATCTCTCCAGGTATACTCTCCAGGTATACTCTCCAGGTATACTCTCCAGGTATGCTCTCCAGGTATACTCTCCAGGTATACTCTCCAGTCAGTTTGTCAATTATACCAGGCTTTTGATGACTCCCTGGAAGACAGGTTACGTTAGGTCAGGATCGTCAGGAAACGGGACAGGTGTTTCCTGACGCGAGTCTTTAGATGATGACCCACCGCTGGAGATTTCGGGCATCTGATCGAGGCCTTCCTCTGGCTTACCAGTCCACCCCTTTAAAAGTTATGGTCATACTATTTCTTTGGAAGACAGTCTTGTGATTGTCTTCAGATTACGCAGACTCACCTGTATGATCCCTACGGGTTTAGTACTCCCGATGAATGCGCAAAAATAACGAAAAAATAGAGTTCTGTGCTAACGAGTGCCCATTTTACAGGGTGTTTCAAATTGATTGACACATTGCAGGGATACAGCGAATTGAAATCGAGTCCATTAATTTGAAACGCCCTGTATTATGCATTTTTTTAAGCTACCGATAATTGAGAGGCCTCGAGGCTGGAAAAAAAAAGAGTTGAGAGGATGGAGTTGGGTTACTGATAATGAAGATAGGGAGGTGCTGGAGTCTAATTAACAAGACCAGGACAGAATAGGTCGAGTGACGCAGGCTTTGTTGGGTTATGACGTCACAGATGAACACGATATTATACTGGCCAGGGAAGTTCTCAGATTATTATATATATAATATATTTTTATATATATATATATATATATTATATTATAATATATATATATATATATATATATATATTAAATATATATATATATATATGCAGCAACAGTAGCACCAGAAGCATAACTAATACTTCTCCTATTGGCACTGCTGCTGCTGCTGCTGCTGCTGCTGCTGCTGCTGCTGCTGCTGCTGCTGCTGCTGCTGCTGCTCCTGCGTGTGGGGGGAGCCGAGTGTGGGTTTTACTCTCCGTGCGATAAGATAATTAAGACCAATAGCAGCCTCCAGCCATCATTGTTTCTGTCCTCCGCAACCAACTCCCTATTGTCCATTTCTGACCCACCGCCCTCTTCCCTTTCCCTGACCCTCTTTTACCCTTTTTTTCCTTACTCCTGTCCCTTTCACCCTTCCTTCTTTTTCTTTCTCTCTCTCTCTCTCTCTCTCTCTCTCTCTCTCTCTCTCTCTCTCTCTCTCTCTCTCTCTCTCTCTCTCTCTCTGCCATCTCTTCCCTCGCACACACACACAGGCATTACTGACTCCATCTATCTTAATTTCATCAGCGGAGTGTGGCACCCAGTGGTGAATGATGCCGTAGAAGAGGGGACTTCGGAGATCACTCGCCCGAAAGCGGTGCCGCTGGAGCCGGAGTAAAGAACACCAGCGGGATCGATCGCCAGAGTGCGGTATTGTAAATATGAGCTGGAGAGAATTATCACCCGATAGTCGTACTGGTGCTGTAGTATTGTGCAGCGATGGTGATCGATCGTCGGAGAGTAATACTGTTGACAACAACGTTCGCTGAGCTCAGTGCGATGATTTACGTTTTTAGTGAGTAGATGTTACTGGGAGAGAGAGAGAGAGAGAGAGAGAGAGAGAGAGAGAGAGAGAGAGAGAGATAAGTGGGTGTGAGAACGAGTTCAGTACTCCAGCCTCGGCTCGTTATTTTTGACCAATGATTTGATTATCTCAACACTTGAGCCTGCGGTGGGGGAGGGGGGGGAGGAGAGAGAGAGAGAGATTTACTCCCAAATAAACCAAAGGACACTAAGATCACTCCCCACGACCTAACATACCTACTTCCTCTTACATATAAAAACTCCTTCTTCGTTGCCTGTCACTGTCGCCACCGCCACCGCCACCGCCACCGCCACCGCCACCACCACCGCCACCACTCGTACCAAACAATACGGAACTGACTACTTTGCTTTGGAAGAAACAAGAGAGGGCACTCTGAGAGATGGTATCGCGTACGACACTCATGGCAGTAGCCACCATGGCGAGGACCAGGAAGGGGGCCGGGAAATGGGTGACCAGGAGGGAGTGGGGAGCCCTGGGAAATGGGTGGCCAAATAAGGTATTGTCCATCAAGTCTTATCTCAACACTATTCACCCCCTCATGCACATTACTGACGCGGAGGGGAGAGGTTCAGAGGGAGGGAGGGAAGGAAGGAGGGAGGGAATGAGGGTAGGAGGGAGGGAATGAAAAAAAAGAGGGAGGGGGAGAAGTGGCGAAGGGTGTTAGGGAGGGGTGTTGGGACAACGAGCTTTAGAGGAGGTAAGGGTGCAGACAGGGGTCGGTTAGGATGTAGGACAATGAGGTAGAAAGTAGGAGGAAAGTAGGAGGAAAGTAGGAGGAAAGTAGGAGGAAAGTAGGAGGAAAGTAGGGTGTTAGGCTAAGGAAAGGAAGTGTCTTGTTAGAAAAGAAAGGCGCGCCTGTAATAGAAAGGGGAAGTATCATATTTTCCAGCACCAGAACCCATGTACGTTTATGTAGTTTTGGTTTAACATACTCTCTCAGCACTAGAACCCATGTACGTTTATGTAGTTTTGGTTTAACATACTCTCTCAGCACTAGAACCCATGTACGTTTATGTAGTTTTGGTTTAACATACTCACTCAGCACCAGAACCCATGTACATTTATGTAGTTTTGGTTTAACATACTCTCTCAGCACTAGAACCCATGTACGTTTATGTAGTTTTGGTTTAACATACTCTCTCAGCACCAGAACCCATGTACGTTTATGTAGTTTTGGTTTAACATACTCTCTCAGCACCAGAACCCATGTACGTTCATGTAATTTTGGTTTAACATACTCTCTCAGCACCAGAACCCATGTACGATTATGTAGTTTTGGTTTAACATACTCTCTCAGCACTAGAACCCATGTACGTTTATGTAGTTTTGGTTTAAAACATACTTTTCTCAGCACTAGAACCCATGTACGTTTATGTAGTTTTGGTTTAACATATCATCAGCACCAGAACCCATGTACATTTATGTAGTTTTGGTTTAACATACTCTCTCAGCACTAGAACCCATGTACGTTTATGTAGTTTTGGTTTAACATACTCTCTCAGCACCAGAACCCATGTACGTTTATGTAGTTTTGGTTTAACATACTCTCTCAGCACCAGAACCCATGTACGTTCATGTAATTTTGGTTTAACATACTCTCTCAGCACCAGAACCCATGTACGTTTATGTAGTTTTGGTTTAACATACTCTCTCAGCACCAGAACCCATGTAGGCTCATATACAGTGTTTCAAAACGATGGACTCTAAAACTATATATGACTTTCTAAACTTAATGCCAGAGAGAGTTAAAGCAAGAGTGAAAATGAGAGAACTCTCTTCTTCATCGGCTATTAATACACCCATACACAGGAAACAGAACTGTGTATGTGCTAGCCAGCCAGAGGCACGAGAGAGTCGGATGGTCTGGGATATTCCTAGAAGCTAGGTAACCTCTTCCAGGTCACCAACTCTCTCTCTGAAACATCAGAAGGCCGCAGCACCTAGTTAACCACAGCAGCACTAGGGAGATTCGACTCGCCTAGAAGATTATATAGTTCAACCATTCTTCTAGCTGGCTATAATGACTTCAAGATGGTGACTTTGTGTAGTGTGACAAGTTCTTTTCAACGTGTTGGTATTATATACCATTATTATACTCGTATAGTGCATTTTAAAAGGGGCGCTTACGTCTAACGGACGTAAGCGTCCCTTTTAAAAGTGCCCGAAACACTTGCATGCCACAGGAAGGTGTATTATAGAAGGTAGGGGTAGGTAGGCGGTATACAGAAGGGATGGTAGACTGCACGGGAAAGGGTGTAAAGAGGAGGGGAATAGGGTGTAACGGAAGGGTTTGGAGTAGGGAAGGTTTGCCTCTTTAAAAAGGGATAAATGAAAGGAGAGTTGAATTATATAGGAGAGGGGAAGTTCAACTTTTTGGGGAAAAGCAGAGGGAGGATAGAGGGGTTGCAAATGATATGGGAGATTTATATAGGGAGGAAAGGAAATGGGTTAGATATATTTGGCTATATGAGGGTGAGGGAACTTTAGGGTGGAGAAAGGGAATGCTTTTTATAGTGAAGTTAGATAAGGGAAAGCGATGAATTTACAGATAAAAAGGGGTTTGTTATATCTAAACAAATAGGCAAAGATAAATATATGAATATATGTGTGTGTGTGACAGAGAGAGAGACACAGACAGAAAGAAAAAGAGAGAGTCACCCACCTTCTTGTGAGCAGAAGAGCCAGATAACATTACAGAGAAACAGACAATTAAGATAAAATACTGATAATTGAGTGTGTGAGAAACAATACAATAATCGTTACTTACCAACGACCCCAAAATTAAAATTCTTCCCGCATACAGACCATCTCATTACAATTAAATACTAAAAAAAGAGACGTGCGACGATACTTTTAAGTTCTTTTTATTGAGACAACGTTAGAGCTTCAAGTCATGCTTAGCAAAAGCTCTACACAGAGCAAAATGTAGTCCGAGAGTGGTTAGGAACCAGGACAAGTGTTTCCTGGCGCTTGCTGTATCATATAATTTCCCGCGGCTGGAGCTTTTGGTTATTTGACCGAGGCCTTGCGTTGGCTTATCCCCCTCCACCTCCTTAAAAGTAATGGTTATGGCTATAACCATTTGTTCACTCTGGATATCCTGCATTTTTGCTGTTATCGTCACCACCGTAACTTGCTTACTTTATCTGGCCTCCTCGCCGACAGCCCCATCTTTGGAACGCACTCCCTCTTTTACTTTAAATTGAGAAAGCACTCTGAAATCCCCGAGCAAAAAAAAGTTCGTTAGGTACAGCAGTTAGGGTTTCCTTTCGGTTAAGGCGAAGATAAATTTTGCAGAAATTAATATGCCTCGCACGAGCCGACCTTTCATATGTTTTATTACGTAACTCGGGGGTTTTTTTTGGGTTTTGGTTGGAGCAGTCTTGTAACTTGTTTTTTTGTCCCTTATTGTTGGGTTAGGGGGTTCAGTAGTCCCATTTTGGGGCGTCGAGGGCCCCTATCCCCGTACTGTTGGACGTTAACATTCTAGCCCGTACTGTTTTTAAATTTTAAGGGATCTAATCTCTTTCATTAGACTTCCCGTATTTACAAAACAAACAAATTGTGAATTTAATACTCTTATAGTTGAATAGGAATCCAGTAGCTTTTTCTAATTGGAGAACCCAATTCAATACTTTTTACTTTTTGGTGCAGTGAAATTCAATATTTTTTCTTACTACGTGGGACAATAAAACTCAGCATTTTTTTTATTAACACGGAGATTGAAGATATTTTTTGTTTCGCCACCTCAAGCCCGGGTGGGTTCTAACCGAAATTGTTGGGTAGTGCCCCTGTCCGATGTCGTTGTAGGGGAAAAGTACTTGTGGGGATCTCCTGGAGAGGGGGGGGCGAGGGGCCAAAGGTACACGCTTACCCTAAGGTAAGCTGGTCCATTTTGGAATGACCGGGTCCAGGGTTTCACCTGGAGTGACGCTGGTCACTTGCCCCATACTGGAGTGGCTGGTACTTGGCCCCACTAGGGAGTGACGTGGTACTTGATCCACTACTGAGTGGACGTGGTTACTAGCCCCCATTACTGGAGTGACGTGTCACTGGTTCACTGCTGGAGTGACGCTTGTCATTTGGACCCCTGGAGTGACGTTTGCACTTGGACTACTACTGGAGTGACGCTGGTCATTGATCCATACTGGAGGGAGGCCGGCCACTTGCTCCATATGGAGTGAGGCCGGCCACTTGCTCCACTACGGGAGTGCGGGGCCCACTTACTCCCTACGGGAGGACCCCGGGTCACTGGGCCCCCCCGGACACACCACTTGGAAAGAAGTAAATGTTTACTGATGAGGGGAAGACCCCGTGATACACATCTCCGGATATTGTTTGTAATTGAAAAAAAAAACGAATGATTGATTCGGGGAAAATTGATCCAATCGCACACTTTTACTTTTCAAGTGATCATTCGTTTGTTTCGCTGTGCTGCATTCCATTCTTTTCCATAGACGCTAAAATCAGCGCCTAGCGCAAAGTACGTTCCTAGATCATAAGTTTGGACGTAGCGTGACTGAAACAAAACACAAAAAACCCCGCAATACGAGAAATTACGACGGGGCGTTTTCGGTCCGATTGGACCATTTACAAAGTCGCACGTTTTTGTGGGTTGTGTATAGGTTGATAAAAAACCATGTGAACCTTTGGTGGTTTTCTGAGAGACGTCTCGCCGCACACGAGGGGTTTATCAGTCCAATACAGAAGCTTGAGGACTGAGACTTTTATACTGAAGCCAATGGATAAAGTGGTGAGGTGCAGCAGTTGAGGACATGGTCACATGTGGGCGAGGCCCAGTAGTTTAAGCACGTAAAGTCTAAGACCCACAAACATTTAGCAATGAAAACAGTAAAAAATACACACCACACACAACACACACACACACACACACACACCACACATTAAAGGACTGTCCTGAACGGTACAAAAGTGTGCTTTTTCACAGTCGTAGAGGAAGCAGGTAAAGGCGTGATTAAGGTGGGGGGCCTAGTGTGGAAGAAAAGTATCCCCAAAAAAATTTTGACAATGTAAATATGGGGGAAAAATATTGCAGGAAAACGGGGGGTGTTTTGTTTCGCTCTTAGCGGGGGGGGATCGGCCTCCATCATTCTCTGCCAGAAAGCCCAACAAAGTTTATCCTTCTATAAACATTTTGACCATAGGTCGTTCACCCCCTTCATACAGTGTGACTAATATTTCGCTTTTGAGGGTTCCTGTTATAAGAACTATACTCTTCCCTTCCTCGCTTATGCTCCCTTACGGGGTTAACGCTCCCCTACGAGCATGTTGAATCCCCGAAGCATATTAACAAAGGGTTTTTTGAGGTTAAAAAACGGTTCGACAATTTTTAATTAGGTCGTTCCAGCGGAGCGAGAGTGTCTCCCGCTTTGGTCTTTCGGGGGTCCTCGATTTCCCTTACCTTCTTCTGACTCTCCGGCTGTAATTGCCCCGTTAACCAGTTTAACGCACAATTAAAACTTTTCGGGCAATAAAAAAAGCGAGGAGGAGGACCAGGGGAATTAAGCAATAATGATTATAAAAGGGGTTTAAGAGAGGAGAGAGAGTTATGTTCCCAAATTTAGAAAGACCTTTTGCCAAACATTGAAACTTCGTATATATTTATTAATTTTTTATATATATATATTTAATTTATATATATATATATATTTTTTTATATATATATATATTATGCAAAACAACCCCTCTGAAAGAAAAGAGAAATTTCCAGCGCTTTCGGATATACATTTAAAGGGAACTGTAATGTGGTAGTCACGAAAGCGCTTGGAATTTTTTATTCTTTCAGGTGGTTTTTTTTGCTATTCTGAAATCACCTTTTTTACTGTGATCTTTTTTGCATATAAATATATTTATATATTTATTTATATATATATATAATAATATTATATATATATATATTTATATATAAAATTTTATGTATATGTATGTATATTAGTGGCCCCCCGGTTTACGATCAGCCCCCAATGTGACCTTTATGAAAGTGTATTTATGTAAGGGTTTGTTGGTTGTTTGGGGGTCTGAAATGGCTAGTCTAATTCCAATTTTTCTTTTTGGGGTTTAAAAACACTAGAGTATAATGTGATCCTTTATTGATACGTTTCGCCCCCATGGACTTTTTCAAGTCACAAAAAGATCTGTTTGTTACTTGAAAAAGCCACTGTGTGGGCGAAACGTGTCAATAAAGGGTCACATTTTACTGTTTTTGTTTTTTTCCCTTGTGTCGGTATTTTAACTTTTATTTCCCTTCCTTATGGGAACAATTCGGTCGTACTGGGACCTGAATTTCTTCTGGAATAAAATAATATCGTAAAACCCGGGGGTCCACTTTTAATTTTAATGTCATGCCCAATAGTGAAACTTGCGATTTTGGCTTTAATAGCAAGTTTTTTTTGCCGAATAGGGCAAGCGAAAATTTGGTATACTAATTCGCAAAAAATCATTTTAACCTAACGAAAAAAAAACATTTAGTTGTGTTTGTTTTTTAAAAATTGTAAATTGTATAAAAAAATTTGTTGGATTGGCCAAATTAAATTGCACTTATATAATGAGGTTTCGTAGTTTCCTAAGGGTCTTTTGGTACAAAACATTAAATTTTTATATTAATGGAAAAAAAAATATCTTTTTAAAAGTATATGAGAAAATGAGTTATTCCTAAATGACCAGTTTTTTCCCATTTGGCACGATTTATATATATATATATAAAATTTATATATATATATATATAATATATTTAATTTTTTTTTTCGACATGCTGAGGTCAAACATCCCGGGTTGAGTAAAGTCGGTCCCCTTACTTCCCAGCAAATTCGTGATTTACATTATTTCTGCGAATGACCCCTTGGGTCTATAGATATTTAGAGAAAAAAAGAGGAGAGAGAGGGGAAAGGGG
>NC_069442.1:30225551-30233051 GCF_026875155.1 Cherax quadricarinatus
TTAATCGCCAAGAAGCCCCAGGGAGTTATCATTCATTATCATTCTCACCTACTTGACTAATTCGGTAATCATCCGTGTGTGGGGAGATGATTAAAGGAAGAACTGTTCACAGTGTTTACTGAATTGGCTGAAGGTGCATCTGGTATGACAGGTATAAAAAACGTACTGGACTTCCTCCTGGCAATAATAACTTCTATTAAAAAAAATATAGCCAGTTCAAAGACATTTTAACGATAATGTTGATATATATCACCTTCTCATTTCAATTCTTTCCCAAGAGTCAACAGTAGAGAATTTTTCTCAGAGGTAAGTTGTCTGTGTCTCAGTTTAAATATTATATATTGCTTTCATTTTCTTTGTTTTGTCAAAATTTATTTGTACAAACTGCAACAAAAGTTTCAATATATTTTTTCTGTTTATTGTACATTTAAAGAGGACTCTGAGAAGAAATTTAATGAAGTGAGTCCAGGGAGCGAAAACTGAGAGTTTTAAATAAAGAATATAGTGGCACGCATTTATATATAATATATATATATATATATATATATATATATATATATATATAAAATATATATATATATATATATAAACAACACTGCGCTAGCCAAGGATTCGAACCCATGTTGTACTGGCCTGCCTTATGGTAAGCGAGAACCACATGACGCTTTAAACCACAGGACCACCCAACCCTACAAGAATGGCGCAGCCAGCACACAGCTAGCTGTTGGGCCGCCATCCGAGGGCATACGGAGGTGTGGAGCTTCTAAGCTAATTTCATTCTCATCCCTGTTTGGTGTACTAGCCTCACGAGCAGTATTTATATATTATTGTAACCAAGAACGAGTGGAATTGATCAATAACCACCACTCGTTCTTGGTCACAATAATATAAAATACTGCTCGTTGAACTAGTACACCAAACAGAGACTAGAATGAAATTAGCCTAGAGTCATCCGCACCATCGTGTGTCCTTGGGTAACGAGTACAACATCCAGTTCCGCTGGATGCGCTACTCTTAAGGATTGTATGGTCCAGTGGATTAGGGCGTCATGGGTTTTCGCCCACCATGAGGCAGGCCAAAGTAACATGGGTTCGAGTCCTTGGCTAGTGCAGTGTTGTTATTCATATATATATATTAACTATACAGACGTTTGTAACATTCCAATCAATTTTAATTACAATTAACATTTTTATTTTCCAAAGAAAATAAATAACATAAAAACGAGTAAAGATATACAATACAGGAAGGTAGAGAGGCAGCGCGTCCAGTCTTGTGTCACTTCTCTCTCAAATCGATTTTGAGGGAGGTTAAGCGAAGGTGGTCGCAGCATCTTAGGAGACAATGATGCACACAATCTCTAGCGTGGGAACACCCGTCATAGACGCTGCGAGATGTAATATGAATAATAATAATAGCAACAACAATAATAATAATAATAATAATAATAATAATAATAAAAATAATAATAATAATACCCCTATTAACTCACGTGAAAGTCCCACTCATATCCAAACGCGTCTCGCTTGTGTATTTATCTAACGTAAATTTGAAGCTACCAAAGGTTTTAGCTTCAATGACCCTACCAGGCAAACTGTTCCACTCATCGACTACTCTGTTTCCACACCAATACTTTCTTATGGGTATCCAGAGACTGCAGAGTTCTGAGCACCTAACAGGTCCATTTTTTTCGGCACAGATAACAAATTTTCTTAATTAAAATTCACATCAACATAGACGTTGTGACTGACAACAAACTGTTTATAATTATAACCATAATTTTTAAAGGGGTGGAGGGGTAAGCCAGTTGGAGGCCTCGGTCAGATGACCTAAAGCTCCAGCGGCGGGTTATTACATGACTTAGACCCGAGTCAGAAAACACTTGTCCTCTTTCCTGACAAATCTTACCTCACCTAACCTAGAACTACGCGTGTAGTTTGAATCTGCTGTCAGTGGTACTCAATATTTCCATTACTTCATGATTCCATTGTCTGTAAGATGATAAATTGATCACGAGAGCAGAAATTTGCTGCTGACGGCAGCTAATTAACATAGATGGAGGCTGATCATATTAGCAGACTTTCGCGATCATAGACCTGAATAAACTTACTGACTTACTGACTTACTTACTGACTTACTGACTTACTTACTGACTTACTTACTGACTTACTGACTTACTGACTTACTTACTGACTTACTGACTTACTGACTTACTGGCCTACTTAGTGGCCTACAAGACACACGTCAGACTAAACTGACCAAGCTAGTAGTTACGAGTCAGTTCCTCTCTGAGTCGCCTCTCCCCCCAAGGCAATTTTCTCATATAACTTGGTCACACCAATTCATCAAATACAATTGTTGCTGATGCACGCCAGCAAATAAACACGAACAAATACACCGACGCAAAAACACACACACACACCCAAGGAAACATAACATTGAGCAGTCTAGCTACTGCAAGGACGAGTAAGTGGACACTTTAGCTGCAACAATGTGCAACTCACACATACACACACACACACACACACACACACACACACACACACACACACACACACACACACACAACACACAACACACACATATTATATATATATATATATATATATATATATATATATATATATATATATATATATATATATATATATATATATATATGTCGTGCCGAATATGTAAAACTGGTCAATTAGCAAGAACTCATTTAAAATTAAGTCCTTTCTAAAATTTTCTCTTATATCGTTTAAAGATATACTTTTTTTCATTAATGTTGAGTAAAATTTATAATTTTGCACCAAAAGGAACTTAGAAAACTTACTAACCTTATTATAACAAGAACAATTTATTTTAGCCTAACCCAACTAAACATATTTTAGATTTGTTTACAATAATTTAATAGGTTCAGAATGATTTTGGCGAAATTATTGCATACACAAAATTTCACTTGTCCTCTATGGCAAGATGAACGTTGCTATTTAAGCCAAGATCGCAAGTTCTGCCTATTCGGCACGACATATATATATATATATATATATATATATATATATATATATATATATATATATATATATATATATATATATATATATATATATATATATATATATATTTTATATATATATAAATATATATATAAATAGGTAACACGGTCCGAGACCAGACCCACTAGTTGCTGGCCTGATCGAATGGACTATCAGAGCCAGACGCACGCAGGTCAGCGTCGGCACAACAGCCTGGCTGATCAAGAACTGATTTGAGGAACTCGCCACATTCCTTCATGAAGACAAACACAGATAAATTAGTAATTCCCACTTTATGTGTGAAAAAATGGGGTGGGGGACCAGGTGTGTTGACGAGCCTTGGTCCCCTCACATTTATTTAATCCTTAGTGGTATCATTGCCGGTGCACTAGACTGGAGGAATTTAGCATCATCGGCCAAGCCCCTTGTTTGACCAGAGTTCCAAACAAGCCAGAAAGGAATAAATAAGAGTAAAGACGAAGGAAGAGAGAAACGCAACAGAAGATAATTGGCAAGAACAAGGAAGGGCCAAATATTTTTATTTACGTTTGTTTAAATTAATGTACCAGAAAAAATTTGGAGCAATGAGAAGAATGTGACCATGATAGTGGTGGTGTGACCATGATAGTGGTGGTGTGACCATGATAGTGGTGGTGTGACCATGATAGTGGTGGTGTGACCATGATAGTGGTGGTGTGACCATGATAGTGGTGGTGTGACCATGATAGTGGTGGTGTGACCATGATAGTGGTGGTGTGACCATGATAGTGGTGGTGTGACCATGATAGTGGTGTTGTGACCATGATAGTGGTGATGTGACCATGATAGTGGTGGTGTGACCATGATAGTGGTGGTGTGACCATGATAGTGGTAGTGTGACCATGATAGTGGTGGTGTGACCATGATAGTGGTGGTGTGACCATGATAGTGGTGGTGTGACCATGATAGTGGTGGTGTTACCATGATAGTGGTGGTGTGACCATGATAGTGGTGGTGTGACCATGACAGTGGTGGTGTGACCATGATAGTGGTGGTGTGACCATGACAGTGGTGGTGTGACCATGATAGTGGTGGTGTGACCATGATAGTGGTGGTGTGACCATGATAATGGTGGAGTGACCATGATAGTTGTGGTGTGACCATGATAGTGGTGGTGTGACCATGATAGTGGTGGTGTGACCATGATAGTGATGGTGTGACCATGATAGTGGTGGTGTGACCATGATAGTGGTGGTGTGACCATGATAGTGATGGTGTGACCATGATAGTGGTGGTGTGACCATGATAGTGGTGGTGTGACCATGATAATGGTGGAGTGACCATGATAGTGGTGGTGTGACCATGATAGTGGTGGTGTGACCATGATAGTGGTGGTGTGACCATGATAGTGGTGGTGTGACCATGATAGTGGTGGTGTGACCATGATATCATGTGGGAGTTCGATACGTGGATTAGGGTAGAAATACTCACGTAGGCTGTTATACGTATAATTACTGTTATGTGGACAGAGCTCTTGCCAGCCGTACCTATCTCCTTGGTTACACTCGTAAAACTGGCCAGGCGGCTGGCCAGTACCCCGTAGTGGGTGTTTTGAAATAGTGTCAGCTCAGCACAATATGAAGACCGTGACTCAAGACGGTTGGTCGTTGAGTCAACGGACGGTTACTGGTAACTGGTTACTACTGAGACTGGTAACTGGTTACTACTACTGAGAATGATAGTGGTGGTGTGACCATGATAGTGGTGGTGTGACCATGATAGTGGTGGTGTGACCATGATAGTGGTGGTGTGACCATGAAAGTGGTGGTGTGACCATGATAGTGGTGGTGTGACCATTATAGTGGTGTTGTGACCATGATAGTGGTGGTGTGACCATGATAGTGGTGGTGTGACCATGATAGTGGTGGTGTGACCATGATAGTGGTGGTGTGACCATGGCAATGGTGGTGTGACCATGATAGTAGTGGTGGCGTGACCATGATAGTGGTGGTGATACCATAATAGTAGTGGTGGTGGTACAATAGTGGTGGTGGTACTAGTGGTGATGGTACTACTGGTGGTGGTACTACTAGTGGTGGTACAGTAGTGGTGGTGGTACAATAATGGAGGTGGTAGAGCAGTGGTACGACAGTGGTGGCGGTGGTACAGTAGTGATGTTGGTACAATAATGGTGGTTATACAATATTGGTGGTGGTACAATTGTGGTGGTGGTACAATAGTGGTGGTGGTACAAAGGTGGAAGTGGTGCAGTAGTGGTGGTGGTACAATAGTGGTGGTGGTGCAATAATGTTGGTGGTACAATAGTTTTGGTGGTACAATTGTGGTTGTGGTACAATAGTGGTGGTGGTGCAATAATGATGGTGTACAATAGTGCTGGTGGTACAATTGTGGCGGTGGTACAATAGTGGTTGTGGTACAATAGTGGTTGTGGTACAATAGTGGGGGTGTTACAATAGTGTTGGTGGTACAATAGTGTTGGTGAAACAATAGTGGTGGTGGTACAATAGTGGTGGTGGTACAATAGTGGTGGTGGTACAACAGTGTTGGTGGTACAATAGTGTTCTTGGTACAATAGTGTTGGTGGTACAATAGTGGTGGTGGCGCAATAGTGGTTATGGTACAATATTGGTGGTGGTGCAATTATGTTGGTGGTACAATAGTGTTGGTGGTACAATAGTGTTGGTGGTACAATGGTGGTGGTGGTGGTACAATAGTGGGGGTGTTACAATAGTGTTGGTGGTACAATAGTGGTGGTGGTACAATAGTGGTGGTGATTCAATAGTGGTGGTTGTACAATAGTGGTAGTGGTACAATAGTGTTGGTGGTACAATAGTGTTGGTGGTACAATAGTGTTGGGGGTACAATAGTGTTGGTGGTACAATAGTGGTGGTGGTACAATAGTGGCAGTGTTACAATAGTGTTTGTGGTACAATAGTGTTGGTGATACAATAGTGGTGGTGGTACAATAGTGGTTGTGGTACAATAGTGGTGGTGGTACAACAGTGTTGGTGGTACAATAGTGTTCTTGGTACAATAGTGTTGGTGGTACAATAGTGGTGGTGGTGCAATAGTGGTTATGGTACAATAGTGGTGGTGGTGCAATAATGTTGGTGGTACAATAGTGTTGGTGGTACAATTGTAGTGGTGGTACAATAATGCTGGTGGTACAATAATGTTGGTGATACAATGGTGGTGGTGGTACAATAGTGAGGGTGTTACAATAGTGTTGGTGGTACAATAGTGGTGGTGTTACAATAGTGGTGGTGGTTCAATAGTGGTGGTGGTACAATAGTGGTAGTGGTACAATAGTGTTGGTGGTACAATAGTGTTGGTGGTACAATAGTGTTGGTGGTACAATAGTGGTGGTGGTACAATTGTGGTGGTGGTGGCACAATAGTGGTGGTGGTACAATAGTGGTGGTGGTGCAATAATGTTGGTGGTACAATAGTGTTGGTGGTACAGTAGTGTTGGTGGTACAATAGTGGTGGTGGTACAATAGTGTTTGTGGTACAATGGTGGTGGTGGTACAATAGTGGGGTATTACAATAGTGTTGGTGGTACAATAGTGGTGGTGGTACAATAATGGTGGTGGCACAATAGTGGTGGTGGCACAATAGTGGTGGTGGCACAATAGTGGTGGTGGCACAATAGTGGTGGTGGCACAATAGTGGTGGTGGTACAATAGTGGTGGTGGCACAATAGTGGTGGTGCACAATAGTGGTGGTGGCACAATAGTGGTGGTGGCACAATAGTGGTGGTGGCACAATAGTGGTGGTGGCACAATAGCAGTGGTGGCACAATAGTGGTGGTGGCACAATAGTGGTGGTGGCGGCAAAATAGTGGTGGTGGCACAATAGTGGTGGTGGCACAATAGTGGTGGTGGCACAATAGTGGTGGTGGCACAATAGTGGTGGTGGCACAATAGTGGTGGTGGCACAATAGTGGTGGTGGCACAATAGTGGTGGTGCCACAATAGTGGTGTGGCACAATAGTGGTGGTGGCACAATAGTGGTGGTGGCACAATAGTGGTGGTGGCACAATAGTGGTGGTGGCACAATAGTGGTGGTGGCACAATAGTGGTGGTGGCACAATAGTGGTGGTGGCACAATAGTGGTGGTGACACAATAGTGGTGGTGGCACAATAGTGGTGGTGGCACAATAGTGGTGGTGGCACAATAGTGGTGGTGGCACAATAGTGGTGGTGGCACAATAGTGGTGGCGGCACAATAGTGGTGGTGGCACAATAGTGGTGGTGGCACAATAGTGGTGGTGGCACAATAGTGGTGGTGACACAATAGTGGTGGTGGCACAATAGTGGTGGTGGCACAATAGTGGTGGTGGCACAATAGTGGTGGTGGCACAATAGTGGTGGTGGCACAATAGTGGTGGTGACACAATAGTGGTGGTGGCACAATAGTGGTGGTGGCACAATAGTGGTGGTGGCACAATAGTGGTGGTGGCACAATAGTGGTGGTGACACAAT
>NC_069442.1:30243051-30245551 GCF_026875155.1 Cherax quadricarinatus
TTAAGTAGAAGTGATTTAGAACAATTTGAATACCACAGTAAAGATATCGTGTGTGTGTGTGTGTGTGTGTGTGTGTGTGTGTGTGTGTGTGTGTGTGTGTGTGTGTGTGTGTATGTGTATGTGTATGTGTGTGTGTGTGTGTGTGTGTGTGTGTGTGTGTGTGTGTGTGTGTGTGTGTGTGTGTGTGTGTGTGTGTGAGTGTGTGCTTAATGTTTTTACTGTATATTTTCACACACGTTCTTGAATAGACTGTCTCTCAAGTGACGTCAGGACCGACCTGCTATTTTGAGACAGCAATTGTAGGCCGTTATGGGTTATCCATGGATGTTAGACTCTTGGAATTTTTGCTTCTAAACATGTCGTTATATTTAGCTCGTCATCTGTCATTATTTATCAGAAATATACTGCGATGATCACGCAAACACGCACGAGCATATAAACAAGCAAGCACTCAAACACACACCCACACACACACACACACCTACACACACACACCCACACACACACACACACACACACACACACACACACACACACACACACACACACACACACACACACACACACACACACACACACACACACAGGTATGAGAAACTTCCTGCAGGAGGTTCAGTGGGACAGAGAAATGGTAGGAAAATCAGTAAACGAGATGATGGAATATGTGGCAACAAAGTGCAAGGAGGCAGAGGAAAGTTTTGTTCCCAAGGGAAACAGAAATAATAGGAAGACCAAAACGAGTCCTTGGTTTACCCGAAGGTGTAGGGAGGCAAAAACTAAGTGCAACAGAGAATGGAAAAGGTACAGGAGGCATAGGACCCAGGAAAACAAGGAGATTAGTAGAAGAGCCAGAAACGAGTATGCACAGATAAGGAGGGAGGCCCAGCGACAGTATGAAAACGACATAGCATCGAAGTCAAATCTGACCCGAAACTGCTGTATAGCCACACTAGGAGGAAGACAACAGTCAAGGACCAGGTGATAAGGCTGAGGAAAGAAGGTGGAGAACTCACGAGAAACGATCAAGAGGTATGTGAGGAGCTCAACACGAGATTTAAGGAAGTATTTACAGTAGAGACAGGAAGGACTCTGGGGGGACAGACCAGATGGGACACCAGCAAGGAATACACCAACAAGTGTTGGACGACATACATACAGATGAGGAGGAGGTGAAGAAACTGCTAAGGGACATCGATACCTCAAAGGCAATGGGACCGGACAACATCTCCCCGTGGGTCCTTAGAGAGGGAGCAGATATGTTGTGCGTGCCACTTACCACAATCTTCAACACATCCCTGGAAACTGGGCAACTACCTGAGGTATGGAAGACGGCAAATGTAGTTCCCATTTTTAAAAAGGAGACAGAAAAGAGGCACTAAACTATAGACCTGTGTCATTGACGTGTATAGTATGCAAAAATTATGGAGAAGATTATCAGGCGGAGAGTGGTGGAGCACCTGGAACGGAACAAGAGTATAAATGCCAACCAGCACGGATTCACGGAAGGCAAATCCTGTGTCACAAACCTTCTGGAGTTTTATGATAAAATAACAGAAGTAAGACACGAGAGAGAGGGGTGGGTTGATTGCATCTTCTTGGACTGTAAGAAGGCCTTTGACACAGTTCCTCACAAGAGATTAGTGCAGAAGCTAGAGCATCAGGCGCATATAACAGGAAGGGCACTGCAATGGATCAGAGAATACCTGACAGGGAGGCAACAACGAGTCATGGTACGTAATGATGTATCACAGTGGGCACCTGTGACGAGCGGGGGTCCCACAGGGGTCGGTCCTAGGACCAGTGCTATTTTTGGTATATGTGAACGACATGACGGAAGGGTTAGACTCAGAAGTGTCCCTGTTTGCAGATGATGTGAAGTTAATGAGGAAAATTAAATCTGATGAGGACCAGGCAAGACTTCAAAGAGACCTGGACAGACTGGACACCTGGTCCAGCAAATGGCTTCTCGAATTTAATACTGCCAAATGCAAAGTCATGAAGATAGGGGAAGGGCACAGAAGACAACAGACAGAGTATAGGCTAGGTGGCCAAAGACTGCAAACCTCACTCAAGGAGAAAGATCTTGGGGTGAGTATAACACCGAGCATGTCTCCGGAAGCACACATCAATCAGATAACTGCTGCAGCATATGGGCGCCTGGCAAACCTGAGAACAGCATTCCGATACCTTAGTAAGGAATCATTCAAGACACTGTACACCGTGTATGTCAGGCCCATACTGGAGTATGCAGCACCTGTTTGGAACCCGCACTTGATAAAGCACGTCAAGAAACTAGAGAAAGTACAAAGGTTTGCGACAAGGTTAGTTCCAGAGCTAAGGGGAATGTCCTATGAAGAAAGATTAAGGGAAATCGGCCTGACGACACTGGAGGACAGGAGGGTCAGGGGAGACATGATAACGACATAAAATACTGCGTGGAATAGACAAGGTGGACAAAGACAGGATGTTCCAGGGAGGGGACACAGAAACAAGAGGCCAC
>NC_069442.1:30250359-30269588 GCF_026875155.1 Cherax quadricarinatus
TTAAAACAGCCCCCCACCAGCATGGGGGGCATTACCAGTAACCCCGGTTGTCTTCGGGGGGAGCTGGAAGTCCAAAAAGTCAGTGCCGGATCAGCCGGGCGGGGTTTCGTACGTTGGCCTACGTGACCACATAACAGCCTCTGACCCACCAAAAGGCCTGTCATGGACCGGGCCGCGGGGGCGTTGATCTCCGAAATACCTTCGAGGTAGACTCCAGGCCTCCAGGTAGTCTCCAGGTCTCCAGGTAGATTCCAGGCCTCCAGGTAGACTCCAGGCCTCCAGGTAGACTCCAGACCTGCAGATAGCTAGACTCCAGGCCTCCGGGTAGACTCCAGGCCTCCAGGTAGACTCCAGGCCTGCAGATAGCTAGACTCCAGACCTCCAGGTAGACTCCAGGCCTCCAGGTAGACTCCAGGCCTCCAGGTAGACTCCAGACCTCCAGATAGACTCCAGGCCTCCAGGTAGACTCCAGGCCTCCAGGTAGGTAGACCAGGAGTCCGGCTCAGGTCACTTGCAGGATGGCGAGTCCGTATTTGTGAACGTCGACCAAATTTCTAGAGTGCAACGCAGTCATCAATGCGGCGTGCACTGCCGTTATTGCAGTCGGTGCACGCAACAACAAGCGACCCACAGAGATACTACCGTCCTCTAAGAGAAAGAGAGAGAGTGGCGTAAGTTTGCGTCACAAACGTAGAGTTAACGCAAATTGACGAAGAAAAGAAAGTGGAAAACGAGATCTACAACTAATTATTATTATTATTATTATTATTATTATTATTATTATTATTATTATTATTATTATTATTATTATTATTTAATGGAAGTGCTAAACCTGCTCGGGTCATATATCTTCTGAGGAATGGTACGTAATCAGGTTCGATCCAAGGGAAGTGAACAGGTATGGTTACACCCCCAATAATAAAATAATAATAATAATAAAAATAATAATAAAAAATAATAATAAAAATAATAATAATAATAATAATAATAAATTGTTTTAACGCAAGCATAGGCCGTGATTGCGTCAGAGACGTGGCGTCATGAAGGCTGACAATACGTTTGAGGTATATGACGCAGGACTGTTATTGCGTCACGTGTTCTGACACAAAATGCTTTTATGCACGCAATCACACACACACACACACACACACACACACACACACACACACACACACACACACACACACACACACACACACACACACACACACTGATACATGACATGTGACGATGCTGTTTCATGACGTAACAAAGTGTTGACAACCAACACGTCATCTTGCAACAGCACTGACGTCATGGGTATAAGCAGCCAATCAGGAGGCTTGTCCCATCGCACGCCAGTTATCCAGCCAATCAGGAGAGGTTACTCGTGGCGCCAGAGGCAGAGGTGCCATCACAAACGTTTTGTCGCGGTGCTAAGTGGGCGAAATGTATCAGAGTGGGGTGAGGCGCCCACGTAACTTCCCTTGTACGTCTCTCCCCGATCTTCAAATCGGTCAAGACGTTTCAAACATATGAATGGAGGAGCACTGCAGAAGGCCTACTGGCTCATACATGGAGGAACACTGTAGGAGATCTACTGGCTCATACATGGAGGAACACTGCAGGAGGCCTACTGGTCCATACATGGAGGAACACTGCTGGAGGCCTACTGGCTCATTCATGAACACTGCAGGCGGCCTACTGGTCCATACATGGAGGAGCACTGCAGGGGCCTACTGGCCCATAAAATAAAGGGAACACTCAGCAGCACTACTGGCCCCATTAGGCGGGTCTTTTCCCCCAAATCAAACCCATTGACATACACCAACAATAAAGTGTATTTGAAGCTATATTTACACTGTTTGGCCACTGCTAAAATACACCAAACGGTAAGTTGGAAAAGCAAACGGGGATTCAAAACGTAGCCCGACGCCCGTGGTCAAAAAGCTGACACGAATCAAACCGTCCTCCCGTCCCTTGGGTCGAACCTCTTTGTACAACACATCCCTCCCCCCCCTTTTTCCAGAGCTGACGCCAGGGTCCTAGGAGTTTACGATTCCTCCGTTTAAATTTATCACAAATTTTATCAGCGGAACGAGACCGAGCCTCCACCAGTCGCTTTAAAATAAAATAAATAAAAAACAACCAAAAACAAAACAACACCACAACAACAACAAAACACAATCAGCAAAACAACCACAACCACAAAAAAAAAACTACCACAACAAAACAACAACCACAACAACAAAACAACCACAACAACAACAACCACAAAAGCAAAACCACCACCACCACCACAACAACAATAACCACCACCACCACAAAAACAACAACAACCCCAACAACAACAACAACAACAACAACAACAAAACAACAACCACAAAACAACAACAACCACAACAACAACAACAACCACAACAGCAACAAAACCACCACCACCAAACAACAAAAACCACCACCCCACAACAACAAAAACAACCACAACAACAACAACAAAAACAAAAACAACAACCACAACAAAAACAACAAAACAACAACAACCAAACAACAAAAACAACAACAACACCCCCCAAAAAATAACAACAACCACAACAACAAGAAAAACAATAAAACAACAACAACAACAACAACAAAAACAACAAAAAACCCAAAAAACAACAACCACAGAAACCCCACAACAAAAACAACAACAACAAAAACCAAAAAAACAACAAAAACCCAAAACAACAACAAAAACAAAAAACCCAAACAAAAAAACAAAACAACAACCAACAACAACCCACAACAAAAACAACAACAACAACTACCACAACAATAACAACAACCACAACAACAACAAGAACAAAAATAAAACAACCAACAAAAAACAACAACAACCCACAACAACAAAACCACAACAGAAACAAAAACCACAACAACAACAACAAAAACAACCAAAACAACAAAAACAAAAACAACAACAATAACAACCCACAACAACAACAACAAAAAACAAAACCAAAACCAACAACCAAAAACAAAAACAACAACCACAACAACAAAAACAACAATAAAACCCCCCAAAAAACAAAAACAACCACAACAACAACAACCACAACAACAACAACCAAACGCAACAACAACCACCACCACCACAACAAAAATAACCACCACCACCCAACAACAACAACCACAAAACAACAACAACAACAACAACCACAACAACAACAACACAAAAACAACAACAACAAACAACAACAACAACAACAACACAACAACAACAACAACAACAACAACAACAACAACAACAACAACAACAACCACAAAAAAACCCAACAACAACAACAAAAACAACAACAAAAAAAAAACAACCAAAACAACAACCACAAAAACACAACATCAACAACAACAACAACCACAACAAAAACCCACAAAAACAACAACAACCACAACAACAACAACTCAACAACAACAACAACAACAACAACAACAACATCAACAACAACAACACAAAAACAACAACAAAACAACATCAACAACAAAAAAAAACCACAACAACAACAACAACCCAACAACAACATCATAAACAAAAACAACCACAACAAAACAACAACAAAAACCATCAACAACAACAACAACAAAAACAACAACATCAAAAACCCACAACAACAACCACAACAACAACATAAACAACAACAACAACAACAACAACAACAAAAACAACAAAAACAACAACAACAAAAACATCATCAACCCAACAACAACCACAACAACAACATCAACAACAACATAAACAACAACAACAACAACAACAACAACAACAACAACCTCAAAAACAGTTCGTCTTGAAGGAAAAGTTTAATTCTAAAAAAACTCCAAATCCCCGAAGGTTTTTTTTCCCACTAGAGACGTTTTATGTAAAAAAATTAAATTCAATATATCCTTTTTAAAAATTTTTTTAATTTACATTAAAATAATTTAAGACTGTGTATGGGGTTTTAATTTTCAGAATATAATTGGGGTTCTAAGTGAAATGTAATTTTTTTACAGCAGATGAAACGTTTACGACGTCTTTAAAATAAGAAAAGAGAAAGGGGAGAGAGAGAGAGAGAAGAGAAAGAGAGAGGAGAGGAGAGAGAGAAAAGAGAGAGAAGAGAAGGAGAGAGAGGGAGAGAGAGAGGAAGAGAGAGAGAGAGAGAGAGAAGAGAGAGAGAGAGAGAGAGAGAGGAAAAGAGAAAGGAGAGAGAGGGGAGAGAGAGAGAGGGAGAGAGGAGAGAGAGAAAAGAGGAGAAGAGGAAGAGAGAGAGAAGAGAGGAGAGAGAGAGAGAGAGAGAGAAGTAAGAAAGGGGAAAAATTTTAAAAGTTTTGAAAACCCCCCAAAAGTTTATATCCTCTCCCCCATCTCCCTTTATTCCCCCTTCCCCAAATCCTTCCACTCCCCCTGCTCCCCCTCCTCACACACACCTTTTTCCCTTTTCCCCCCAGACCCCCTTCCAAAAACGATAACTTGCTGTTGAAACCCGACCCTGTGTGTGTGTGTGTGTGTGTGTGTGTGGGGGTGTGGTGGTGTGTGGGTGGGTGGGGTTGTGTGTGTTGTTGTGTTTTGTGGTTGTGTTGTGTGTTTGGGGTTGTGTGTGTGTTGGTGGGTGTGTGTGTGTGTGTGTGTGTGTTTTGTGTTGAGTGTGGTGTGGTGGTGTGTGTGTTGTTGTATGTGTGTGGATGTTGTTGTCTTTGGGGCCCCCCTTCTTTTCGTGCAATTCTTTTCTGGGTCTAAAGCTGTTTCCCCTTTTTTCTCCCCGGGTCCCTTTTCCTTCTATATTTCTTTTCCCTTCCTAGCACACTTGGTTTTGCCCCGCAAAACCCTTTGGGGAAACCATGGGCTCATCCTGGCTTTTTCTTATTCCTGTTACCCTGGGTAAAACCTCTCCCACCCCTTGCATTTTTTTGTTTCACAATTCCATCATCCATTTAACCTTCCCGCCATTTTCTGACCCACTGAACCCCCCTTCATAGTTCCCATTCCTGTGTAGTCCCCTTTCTTGTAGTTTGGCTTCATTCGTCCTGGCCTTCCTGCTTCTCCTCACTTGTAAGCTCTACTGTGTATTCGAAGCTTAAACCACATGGTCACTGGCCCCCAAGGGGTCTTTCATATGTGGTGTCCTCGATATCTGCACTACTCAAGGTGAATACTAAGTCCAGCCTTGCTGGTTCATCCTCTCCTCTCTCTCTTGTAGTGTCCCTTACGTGTTGGCACATGAAGTTTTCCCAGTACCACCTCCATCATCTTAGCCCTCCATGTATCTTGGCCCCCATGTGGGTCCAAGTTCTCCCAATCGATCTCCTTGTGGTTAAAGTCACCCATGATCAGAAGCTTTGCCCTGCATGCATGAGCTCTTCTGGCCACTCTAGCCAGTGTGTCAACCATCGCTCTATTGCTCTCGTCGTACTCTTGCCTTGGCCTCCTGCTGTTCTGTGGTGGGTTATACATCACTGTGTGTGTGTACTCACCTAGTTGTACTCACCTAGTTGAGGTTGCGGGGGTCGAGTCCGAGCTCCTGGCCCCGCCTCTTCACTGATCGCTACTAGGTCACTCTCCCTGAGCCGTGAGCTTTATCATACCTCTGCTTAAAGCTATGTATGGACCTTGCCTCCACTACATCGCTTCCCAAACTATTCCACTTACTGACTACTCTGTGGCTGAAGAAATACTTCCTAACATCCCTGTGATTCATCTGTGTCTTCAGCTTCCAACTGTGTCCCCTTGTTACTGTGTCCAATCTCTGGAACATCCTGTCTTTGTCCACCTTGTCAATTCCTCTCAGTATTTTGCATGTCGTTATCATGTCCCCCCTATCTCTCCTGTCCTCCAGTGTCGTCAGGTTGATTTCCCTTAACCTCTCCTCGTAGGACATACCTCTTAGCTCTGGGACTAGTCTTGTTGCAAACCTTTGCACTTTCTCTAGTTTCTTCACGTGCTTGCTAGGTGTGGGTTGTGTATGTGTGGTGTGTGTGTGTGTGTGTGTGGTGTGTGTGTGTGTGTGTGTGTGTGTGTGTGTGTGTGTGTGTGTGTGTGTGTGTGTGTGTGTGTGTGTGTGTGTGTGTATGCATGTGTGTGTGTGTGTGTATGTATGTATAGTGTGTGTGTGTGTATGTGTGTGTGTGTGTGTGTGTGTATGTGTGTGTGTGTGTGTGTGTGTGTATGTATGTGTGTGTGTGTGTGTGCGTGTGTGTGTGTGTGTGTGTATGTGTGTGTGTGTGTATGTGTGTGTGTGTGTATGTGTGTGTGTACTCACCTATTTGTGGTTGCAGGGGTCGAGTCTTAGCTCCTGGCCCCGTGTGTGTGTGTGTGTGTGTGTGTGTGTGTGTGTGTGTGTGTGTGTGTGTATGTGTGTGTGTATGTGTGTGTGTGTATGTGTGTGTGTGTGTGTGTGTGTGTGTGTGTGTGTATGTGTGTGTGTGTGTGTGTGTGTGTGTGTGTGTGTGTGTGTGTGTGTGTGTGTGTGTGTGTGTGTGTGTGTGTGTGTGTGTGTGTGTGTGTATGTGGATTCGTTAAATCCGAACTCTTAACTATCCAACCATCCAGAAGAGCATAATCCAGTCATCCACTCAACCAATCAGCCACTCACACATACACTCACACAGTCATCCACTCACACAGTCATCCACTCACACAGTCATCCATTCACCCAGTCATCCACTCACACAGTCATCCACTCACACAGTCATCCATTCACCCAGCCATCCACTCACACAGTCATCCACTCACACAGTCATCCACTCACACAGTTATCCACTCACACAGTCATCCACTCACACAGTCATCCACTCACACAGTCATTCACTCACACAGTCATCCACTCACACAGTCATCCACTCGCACAGTCATTCACCAACACAATCATCCACTCACCCAGTCATCAACTCACACAGTCATACACTCACACAGTCATCCACTCACACAATCATTCACTCACACAGTCAGGCACTCACCCAGTCATGCACTCACACAGTCATGCACTCACACAGTCATCCATTCACAAAGTCATCCACTCACACAGTCATCCACTCACACATTCATCCACTCAATCATCCACTCACATAGTCATCCACTTAATCATCCACTCACATAGTCATCCACTCACACAGTCATTCACTCACACAGTCATCCACTCACACAGTCATCCACTCAATCATCCACTCACACAGTCATCCACTCACACAGTCATCCACTCAATCATCCACTCACATAGTCATCCACTTAATCATCCACTCACACAGTCATCCACTCAATCATCCACTCACATAGTCATCCACTTAATCATCCACTCACACAGTCATCCACTCACCTATTTAACCAAACATCCTGTCTAGTTTAACTGCAGATCTCTGTTTTTTCGAAACCATACCTCGGGCGGATATTGTTTTGTTAGGATACAATTCGAGAGAGAGAACGCGAGAGAGAGAGAGAGAGAGAGAGAGAGAGAGAGAGAGAGAGAGAGAGAGAGAGAGAGAGAGAGAGAGAGAGAGAGAGAGAGAGAGAGAGAGAGAGAGAGAGAGAGAGAAGCGCAAGCTTGTATACCACAAGACGGGAAGAAAACAGCAATTTCACTCTGGCTGTACCCTTCTCCAGAACATCACTTCATCTAAGATCATATATACCCAGGATGACTCGAGTATGGAACACATTCGTACAGCATTATGATGTCAGCGAGATACAGCCAGTTGATCAAATGAAAATGCTGGCCCACAGATGGCTCCAACTTCATCCTGTTCCCTACTTGTATGTCTCATAATAAAAATGCTTTCAAATGAGCTGATGTAGGTAACAGCTCTTAGCTTGTCAATAAAGTTAGGAATCCTTAACCTGTAAATAGCTTGTCAATAAAGCTAGGGATCCTTAACCTAACCTTGTGTAAAGAGAGAGAGAGAGAGAGAGAGAGAGAGAGAGAGTCACAATTCGTGCGTCTTGGCGTACTCACCTTACGAACGATAAGCAGTTAATAAGCAGAAAGAACCATACCTCAGCTGAGAGAATCACGATTCTTGATTATCTCTGATGGGGAGCAGAGGAGAAGAATGGGGGAGAATGGGGGGAAGAGTGGAGGATAGGAGGGGAAACGAGGAGGGAATTGGAAGGGGGGATGGAGGAAAGGGAGGGGCTAGGAATAGGCTGGAGGAGGTGGAGGGGATTTCCGAGTAGGGAAGAGAAAGAATGAAAAGGGAAATGAAAAAGTGGAACTGGAAGAAAAAGCGAAAAGGCACACACTCGCACACACACACACACACAAAAAAAAGGAATCAGGGATGAAAAGAAACAGAAAACGAAGTATGGATTAAGTATAATAGGTAGGAGGAATAGGACAACAACGCGAATGTGGAAGAGAAGTGGAATGACAACTAATGGCGTGAGATGGAAGGAGTTACTCACAACAGGAAAATGAAAGGAATGAGATGAGAAGGGAAGAGAAGAAACTAGAAGTGAAGGTTCGATCCTTTGTCAGCTATTCGCATTAAGAGGAGTTCTCCCAAGACTTCACCTCCAGCAGCTGTAAGATAGGTAACAGTAGCAGCAGCACCAGCAGCACCAGCAGCACCAGCAGCAGCAGCACTTATAGCACCATCAGTAACTGAATTAGCACAGCAGAAGTACCAGCAGCATCAGAACCACGAGCAAACAATTCAGCACTCAGAGCTTATCTGAGGAAGTTGTGCTTGAAACGTAGATCTACGTGAGGGACCCCTAGCATCAATAATGTAAATCAGCACTAGTAAGAAACACCAAACAGCACAGGAACCAGCAGCACTAACAAGCAGCAGTGGAAGCCTTGTTTGAATTTCTTCTTGAACGAGATAGAGTAACATGACTCACGAAATCGTAATGACACGATTGCAAACAAACCATACGAGTTCTATCCCCACCCGTGGTATGGTTTGAGATAGAATACTGAGTTTTCCTTGGTCTACCTGCCCTGAGAGAGATGGCAACAATTCTTGAGAGACTGACCACCACCTACCAAGTCTGAGGGACTGATCCCCTGATAACTAGTGTTATATTCACTTGTAATTCGACCGAATCAGCCTGTTGGCCAGACAGGCGTGTTGCACACACGGCTTATTCGTGATTCTGAGGTTGCATTGGACTGCCTGCATCGAAGGGTTGCAACAGCTACGAGTCTGCCTTAGACTGCCGGCTCCCAGGAGACGTGCCACTGACTTCTAGCTAAAATGACTTCCTGGCACCGTCTGCTTTTTTGACACGCTGGGGCCCCTCCCTGCGCTATTAAGAAGAGACGAGCTATGCACTGAGAGGAGAATAAATCTCTTCGTCTGATTTAATGGCGGAGTGCATCTCCTAGACACTAATGGGAGAAAATTTTCCATATTTTTGGATTCTTTCTTAATTTTTTTCACCCTTCGATATACATGTTATTTTCCGCTTGTTTATACGAATTACTACTACTACTACTACTACTACTAATAATAATAATAATATGAAGAAGGAGAAGTAGTAGTAGTAGTAGTAGTAGTAGTAGTAGTAGTAGTAGTAGTAGTAGTAGTAGTAGTAGTAGTAGTAGTAGTAGTAGTAGTAGTAGATTAAATTGGCTTCGGACGTCAGGGGTTCACACACTTATTTTCTCTTATTTTCCTTGGAACGGCAACGACCCCAATTTCATATTGTGGTTAAGAATTCGTTGAATGACGAACACGCCATAATACACAACTCACACATCGGAGTATTGTTCGACTGTCACGGTATTGTGTATTGTTCCAGTCACGGTATTGTGTTTTTTATTGTTCTTCAACAAGTCGTAAGACACGCTGGAGTGTCGAGAGGCGAGAAGATGCTACTCCCACTTCGTGATTCCTCGCTGGTCACTGGTAGCGAGAAGGAAAGTCTTATGATCCCAGGTCTCCTCCTGCCTGGGTCACCCGCAGGTCACCAGCGAGAAAGGTAATTTACCTCACAGCACGAAGCGATGGAATTGTGAATGTAGAGAGTGACCGGAACCATGACGAGAGGTGCTATGATTGCTGTTAGTTGTTACATTTAGATTTTGCCGCCGAAGTATCTAGTTTGTTGGGTGATCTATATTCATCCTGTGGAGGGTATTAGCTAGTTTGTTGTGTGTTCTATATCCATCCTGTGGACGGTGGTGGCTAGATATTGTGATCAATATATCCATCCAGTGGATGGTAGTGGCTAGTTTATTGTGCACCACATATCCATCTTGTGGACATGAACACAAGAACATATGGGTACACAAAAGGTCAAGGAACTAGGCTCCAACAGGGTTAACAGCAGTATATCTAAAAATATATATCTTTTCAATTTATGTTTGATACCTAATCGAGATTTTTCAGGTAGTGACCTCCCTTTTATAATGTCGATTTTCCTGGCTGTTACGATGCGATTACAATTTTCCTAGTGTGCTATGTATCGACATCTCAGAGACCTCTTAGGGAGAGAGACTCGGGGCCATCAACGGGAGTAGGACATCGCCAGGTTTGGATAGGACAGTGTTTTAGTTCCCCCCTCACCCTTATTCCCATCTTCCCTTCCACACTCATAGCTTCCCCCATTCATTCCTCCACCTCTTCGCTCCATTTCCTGGCACGCACAAACACGTGGAAAAGTTTGCTTACGCCTGTGATGTCTCTGCCCACCTAGAAGTAATTATAGTAATCTGTGTTTTAACCCACTATTGTGGGTCTCATCCAGGGAGTAAAAATGTGTTGAAAAACTCCAGTACCTGCTGGAGTGTTATATTATGTTTAAGGAAATACTCCAGTCCTGTGTAAGAAACTCCAGTACCTGCTGGAGGTATCCGTGTACCTAAGATGGAGGAGTGCCTTGGCCAGGGAGAGAGAGAGAAAGAGAGAGAGAGAGAAAGAGAAAGAGAAAGAGAGAGAGAGAAGAGAGAGAGAGAGAGAGAGAGAGAGAGAAGAGAGAGAGAGAGAGAGAGAGAGAGAGAGAGAGAGGAGAGAGAGAGAGAGAGAGAGAGAGAGAGAGAGAAAGAGAGCAGGTAAATTATCTCCAGGGAGAAGATCATCTCCTTGGCCTCTCTAGCTGATGCAGAGGATAATTACAGCTTTGGCATCATGGGCTAGTCGTGTTTCCATGCCCCTGGAACGTGGGCCCGGAGCCGCAGCAGCGACCGTGGGCGGGGATGGGCAACCTGAACGTGATCAGCGGGGGAAAGGGGGTGACTGGCTGCTAAATGGGTGTTATCGGGGGCCGTTCCATTACCTTCATTATGCCCCTTTAAGGGGTGGAGATTACCATCTTATGTTTGTATTCTGAGAGACTGGCAGGCATGATGTGGTGTTTGCTCTGGCCGGGATAATACCGGGGATTATATTGATGTGTGTGTGTGTGTGTGTGTGTGTGTGTGTGTGTGTGTGTGTGTGTGTGTGTGTGTGTGTGTGTGTGTGTGTGTGTGTGTGTGTGTGTGTGTGTGTGTGTGTCTTTAACTCCGTCCACCAGTATTACTGCGTACTGTGCTCCTGGACACTGTCGTGATTACTCTCAAAACTGTGTAACGAATCTTCTTCACTTACACGACTTCATCCAGGAATGCAGGAACCACGCCCACCAGAGCTATCAGCCATGCCCACCAGAGCTATCAGCCATGCCCACCAGAACTATCAGCGATGCCCACCAGAGCTATCACCCATGCCCACCAGAGCTATCAGCCATGCCCACCAGAGCTATCAGCCATGCCCACCAGAAGTATTAGTCATGCCCACCAGAACTATCAGTCATGCCCACCAGAGCTATCAGTCATGCTCACCAGAGCTATCAGCCACGCCCACCAGAGCTATCAGTCATGCCCACCAGATCTATCAGCAATGCCCACCAGAGCTATCAGCCATACCCACCAGAGCTATCAGCCATGCCCACCAGAGCTATCAGCCATACCCACCAGAGCTATCAGCCATGCCCACCAGAGCTTTCACCCACCGCCCGCCATTCGTCAGGTTCCTCCACCTCAATACCACGCTCCTCCACCTCAATACCACGCTCCTCCCCATCTCAATACCACGCTCCTCCCATCTCAATACCAAACTCCTCCCCATCTCAATACCACGCTCCTCCATCTCAATGTACCACGCTCCTCCCATCTCAATTACCACGCTCCTCCCAATCTCAATTACCACGCTTCTCTCATCTCAGTACCACGCTCCTCCCACCTCAATACCACGCTCTCCCACCTCAATACCACACTCCTCCACCTCATTACCACGCTCCTCCCACTCAATACCATGCTCCTCCCACCTCAGTACCACGCTCCTCTCACATCAATACCGCACTCCTCCCACCTCAATACCACGCTCCTCCCACCTCAGTACCATGCTCCTCCCACATCAATACCACACTCCTCCCATCTTAATACCACGTTCCTCCCACCTCAATACCACTCTCCTCCCACCTCAGTACCACGCTCCTCCCACCTCAATACCACGCTCCTCCCACCTCAGTCACCACGCTCCTTCCACTCAATACCACGCTCGTCCCACCTCAGTACCACGCTCTCCCACCATCAATACCACACTCCTCCCACCTCAATACCACGCTCCTCCCACCTCAATACCACGCTCCTTCCACCTCAGTACCACGCTCCTCCACCTCAGTACCACGCTCCTCCCACCTCAATACCACACTCCTCCACCTCAGTACCATGCTCCTCCCACCTCAATACCACACTCCTCCCATCTCAATACCACGCTCTCTCCCACCTCAATACCACGCTCCTCCACCTCAATACCACGCTCCTCCCACCTCAATACCACTCCTCCCATCTCAATACCACGCTCCTCCCATCTCATAACAAACTCCTCCCATCTCAATACCACGCTCCTCCATCTCAATACACGCTCCTCCCATCTCAATACCACGCTCCTCTATTCTCAGTATCACGCTCCTCCCACCTCAATACCACGCTCCTCCCACTCATACCACACTCCTCCCACTCAATACCACGCACCTCCCACCTCAATTACCATGCTCCTCCCACCTTAGTACCACGCTCCTCTCACCTCAATACCGCACTCCTCCCACTCAATTCCACGCTCCTCCCACCTCAGTTACCATGCTCCTCCCACCTCAATACCACACTCCTCCCATCTTAATACCACGTTCCTCCCACCTCAATACCACGCTCCTCCCACCTCAGTACCACGCTCCTCCCACCTCAATACCACGCTCCTCCCACCTCAGTACTACGCTCCTCCCATCTCAATACCACACTCCTCCACCTCAATATCATGCTCCTCCCACCTCAATACCACGCTCCTCCCCTCAGTACCACGCTCCTCCCACCTCAGTACCACGCTCCTCCCACCTCAATACCACACTCCTCCCACCTCAGTACCATGCTCCTCCACCTCAATACCACACTCCTCCCATCTCAATACCATGCTCCTCCCACCTCAATTACCACGCTCCTCCCACCTCAATACCACACTCCTCCCACATCAATCCCACACTCCTCCCACCTTCAGTACCATGCTCCTCCCACCTCCAGTACCATGCTCCTCCCACCTCAGTACCACGCTCTCCCACCTCAGTCCCACACTCCTCCCACCTCAATCCCACACTCCTCCCACTCAATATCACGCTCCTCCACCTCAGTACCATGCTCCTCCACCTCAATCCCATACTCCTCCACCTCAATTTCACGCTCCTCCCACCTCAGTACAACGCTCCTCCCATCTCACTACTACGCTCCTCCCACCTCAACCCTCAGGCTCCACCCATCATAATGCCTGGCTCCTCCCTTCAACGTTAGGCTCCACCCACCTCACCGCTAGGCTCCTCCCACTTCCCCGTTAGGCTCCGCCTTCCTCCGTGCCCGGCTCTTCCCACCTTTCCCCCTCTCAGACTCCGCTCACGGCAGGCAATCATCTTAAACGGGAGGGGGGATGCACCCCCTACTTTAACCTCCCCCCACCCACTTCATGACTCACCCCACAGGCCTGGCCGCCTGCGAAGCGGCCGCCACAAACTCACCCCAAAGGCATTCCGCTGACCGCTTGCGGCATGGGTGTCCTGCGCCTGTGACTCACCCCCCTCCCCTTATCCCCGGCCTGTGAATCAGCATGGGCCAGGGGGTGAGTCAAGCCGGCAGCAGGAAACAGCTGCTTACCCCCTTCCTCCCTCATGTGACTCACTGCTTACTCACTGCTGGTGTTGTTGCCGGGGTGAGATGAACCCATGAGTACTAGTGGTACGGTTCAAGAGCTGGAGCTTCATCGAGATATGACGAGGTAAAGGTCTCGGTACAGAGTGAAGCGTGACCTGGTAAAGCTCTACAAAATGAAGCGTGACCTGGTAAAGCTCTACAGAGTGAAACATGGCTTTATAAAGCTCTCCACAGATATTATTGATAAAGCTGTGCACAACAAAGAGACATTACTTGATAAAGCTCTACACAGAGAAACATGACTTGAAAAAGCTCTACGCAGAGAAACATGAATTGATAAAGCTCTACACAGAGAAACATGACTTGATAAAGCTCTACACAGAGAAACATGACTTGATAAAGCTCTACACAGAGAAACATGACTTGATAAAGCTCTACACAGACAAACATGGCTTGATAAAGCTCTACACAGAGAAACAAGACTTGATAAGCTCTACACAGGACAAATGACTTGTTTAAAGCTCTACGCAGAGAAACAGGGACTTGATAAAGCTCTCAGAGAAACATGACTTGATAAAAGCTCTACGCAGAGAAAAATGACTTGTTTAAAGCTCTACAAGAGAAAAACATGACTTGATAAAGCTCTACGCAGAGAAACATGACTTGATAAAGCTCTACACAGAGAAACATGACTTGATAAAGCTCTACGCAGAGAAACATGACTTGATAAAGTCTACAAAAGAGAAACATGACTTGATAAAGCTTACGCAGAGAAACATGATTTGATAAAGCTCTACACAGAGAAAACATTGACTTGAAAAAGCTCTACAAGACAAACATGACTTGATAAAGCTTCTACACAGAGAAACATGACTTGTTTAAAGCTTTACACAGACAACATGACTTGATAAAGCTCTACACAGAGAAACATGATTGGGATAAAGTCTACACAGCCCAAACATGACTTGATAAGTCTACACAGAGAAAACATGACTTGATAAAGCTTACACAGAGAAACTGACTTGATAAAGCTCTACACAGACAAACATGACTTGTAAAGCTTAACAGGGGAAACATGATTTGATAAAGCTCTACACAGACAAACATGATTTGATAAAAGCTTTTACACAGAAGAAATGACTTGATAAAGCTTACACAGACAAACATGACTTGATAAAGCTCTACACAGAGAAACATGACTTGATAAAGCTCTACACAGAGAAACATGACTTGATAAAGCTCTACACAGAGAAACATGACTTGATAAAGCTCTACCCCGAAAAAACATGACTTGATAAAGCTCTACACAGAGAAACATGACTTGATAAAGCTCTACACAGAGAAACATGACTTGATAAAGCTCTTCACAGACAAACATGACTTGATAAAGCTCTACACAGACAAACATGACTTGATAAAGCTCTACAAGGAGAGAAAAGCTACTCCAGCTTATTCTGCAACAGTACTAGAGCGAGGAGCTTTTAAGCTGAAAGTTTTTAAGCTGTAGTTTTAAGTTGTAGTTTCTCAAGCTGTAGTTTTTCAAGCTGTGAGTTTTAAACTGTAGCTTTTAAGCTGAACTTTTAAGCTGTATTTATTAAGCTGTAGCTATTAAACTGAAGTTTTTAAGCTGTTAAACTGGAGTTTTAAGCTGTAGTTTTTATGTGTATTTTTTTTAAGCAGGAATCTTTAAGCTGTGAAATTTTTAAGCTGGAAGTTTCAAGGTGGAGGTTTCAAGATGGAGGTTTCAAGGTGGAGGTTTCAAGGGGGAGGATTTTCAAGGTGGAGGTTTCAAGGTGGAGGTTTCAGGTGGCGGTTTCAAGGGGGGTTTCAAGGTGGAGGTTTAAAGGTGGGGGTTTTTCAAGGTGGAGGTTTCAAGATGGAGGTTTCAAGGTGGAGGTTTCAAGGTGGAGGTTTCAAGGTGGGGTTCAAGGTGGAGGTTTCAAGGTGGAGGTTTCAAGGTGGAGGTTTCAAGGTGGAGGTTTCAAGGTGGAGTTTCAAGGTGGAGGTTTAAAGGTGGAGGTTTCAAGGTGGAGGTTTCAAGATGGAGGTTTCAAGGTGGTGATTTCAAGGTGGAGGTTTCAAGGTGGAGGTTTCAAGGTGGAGGTTTCAAGGTGGAGGTTTCAAGGTGGAGGTTTCAAGGTGGAGGTTTCAAGGTGGAGCTTTCAAGGCTGAACTTTTAAGGTGGAGGTTTCAAGGTGGAGCTTTCAAGCTGTGAAATGCAGCTGGGTATAAAATCTAGCGATGATCCATTGATTTTTCTGCAGGTGGATCAGTTGAGTCAAGTTCTGAGTATTTCCTGAGACTAACTCACTCTGTCTGTCTGTCTGTCTGTCTGTCTGTCTGTCTGTCTGTCTGTCTGTCTGTTTCTCTCTCTCTCTCTCTCTCTCTCTCTCTCTCTCTCTCTCTCTCTCTCTCTCTCTCTCTCTCTCTCTCTCTCGGGAAGGTGTGGCCAGGCTATATCAACATGCATCACAGGTTGCAGGTGTGGCCAGGACAGACCATCAGACACAACAAGCAGCAGGTGTGGCCAGGCCAAACCACCAGACACAACAAGCAGCAGGTGTGGCCAGGCCAAACCACCAGACACAACAAGAGCAGGTGTGGCCGGGCCCAAACCACCAGACACAACAAGCCAGCAGGTGTGGCCGGGCCCAAACCATCAACAAAAACAAGCAGCAGGTGTGGCCAGGCCAAACCACCAGACACAACAAAACAGGTGTGGCCAGGCCAAACATCAGACACAACAAGCAGCAGGTGTGGCCGGGCCCAAAAACAACCAGACACAACAAGCAGCGGGTGTGGCCGGGGCCAAACCATCAGACACAACAGGCAGCAGGTGTGGCCAGGCCAAACCATCAGACACAACAGGCACAGGTGTGGCCGGGGGCCAAACCATCAACAACAGGCAGCAGGTGGGGCCAGGCCAAACCACCAGACACAACAGGCAGCAGGTGTGGCCAGGCCAAACCACCGACACAACAGGCAGCAGGTGTGGCCAGGCCAAACCATCAGACACAACAGGCAGCAGGTGTGGCCAGGCCAAAACCATCAGACACAACAGCAGCAGGTGTGGCCAGGCCAAACCTCAGACACAACAGGCAGCAGGTGTGGCCAGGCCCAAACCACCAGACACAACAGGCAGAGGTGTGGCCAGGCCAAACCACCAGACACAACAGGCAGCAGGTGTGGCCAGGCCAAACCATCAGACACAACAGGCAGCAGGTGGGGCCCAGGCCAAACCTTTCACACAACAAGCAGCAGGTGTGGCCAATCCAAACCATCAGACACAACAAGCAGCAGGTGGGGCCCAGGCCCAAAAACCATCAGACACAACAAGCAGCAGGTGTGGCCAGGCCAAACCATCAGACACAACAGGCAGCAGGTGGGGCCCAAGGCCAAACCATCAGACACAACAGGCAGCGGGTGGGGCCCAAAGGCCAGACCATCAGACACAACAAGCAGCAGGTGTGGCCAGGCCAAAACCATCAGACACAACAAGCAGCAGGTGTGGCCAGGCCAAACCATCAGACACAACAGGCAGCAGGTGTGGCCAGGCCAAACCATCAGACACAACAAGCAGCAGGTTGTGGCCAGGCCCAAAACCCACCAGACACAACAAGCAGCAGGTGTGGCCAGGCCAAACCATCAGACACAACAAGCAGCGGGTGTGGCCAGGCCAAACCACCAGACACAACAGGCAGCAGGTGTGGCCGGGCCCAAAACCCTTTCAGACACAACAAGCGCAGGTGTGGCCAGGCCAAACCACCAGACACACAGGAGCAGGTGTGGCCAGGCCAAACCATCAGACTCAGATGCTACAATTCTAGACAACATCAAAGGAAGCTATAGGAGGTGCATAAGTGCATGTTTGTCATTTTATATATATATATATATATATTTATATAAAATATATATAATATATATATATATAATATATATTATATATATATATATATATATAATATATATATATATATGTAGGAAGTTCTACCTGAACTTCCTACTCAAATCAGCAACATTGCAAGCTCTGATGAAGTGGTGATGCAACACGACAGGCCGAGAGCTATCATTCAACTCCCCGTGGTTGTTCTGTATCTTGTATCGTTTTTATGTGAGAGGTGTTTGTCTCTCAGCTTTTTAAATATATTTTAGGTATTAAGTATTTTTAACGGTGATGAGTAGGTGACCCTCGTGTAGTCGAAAAGACTTGAAACCTCATAACCCAACCTACTGTATCTCGGGCACACCCGTGGATCAAGGTTTTTTAAATGGGGTCGCATATTTCCTCATTTTGTAGATGTGAACGCAGGTGGACAACGTCGCCGCGAAAACGGGAGAGGACTCGCCCCGAGCTGTCAGCCATTACCAAGTACGCACGCCGGAAACGCGAAATTTTGCGTCAGGAAAGAAACGAACGGGGCGACACTGCGCATGGGACCTGCCGAGGCTGCGCGGAAAACACACATAATACGTACGACAAAAAAACAAAATAGAAATTAAAATTAGCAGCAGTTAATGCTCCTGAAAAAGTTCTCGGGGGGGGGGGTGCACGCGCGTCTGCAAACGCCCCCAGTTTACGCACACACGGCGAATAACACAATTACGCAGCACACAGAATAGGGTTTCAGTACTCCGAGCGCAGCCACGCGCAGAACCGTACCAAAAAAAAAAAAAAAAAAGTGTTGAAACCCAGTTTCGGATAATTGGCACAAAATATTAACAGTCTTCGTGGAATTGCAACACGAAACTAGAGTAGAGAAATAGTCAATTGCACAGCTCTTTGTCGATGAGAGAGAGAGAGAGAGAGAGAGAGAGAGAGAGAGAGAGAGAGAGAGAGAGAGAGAGAGAGAGAGAGAGCAAAACTCACTTGTAAGTACATACTGATCATGAGTACTTTAATTGCCCTTTTTTATCGTAAACATTCAGAGTGGGTTCCAAGAAGAACTGGGGAGGGGGAGGGTAGTTGGTCGAATGGGGAGGGAGGAAGGAAAGGGGAAAAAGGGGAGAAAGTGATTGGTAAGTATGAGGAACAGGTTTTAAATTCAATGAGCCTACTAGGTAGGCTGTTCCACACTTCGACTACTCTAATTCCAAACCGTGGGAAACCAAACGCAAGACGGTGTC
>NC_069442.1:30270088-30296121 GCF_026875155.1 Cherax quadricarinatus
AAAAATAGTTTTTTGAGGGGAAGAGCTAAACCCTCGGGGGTCATGCAGCGCCCTGAAAAAATGATGGTAATCAGGTTCATTTCCAAGGTAAGGGTCGGCAAATCCAGTTCCCTGGATCAAGAGCCCGTCACCGAACATGAAGAAGAACTAATTTGCCTTTAAAACAGACCAGTGTTTTCGGTACTGTCGGGATAATTTTTTTGCCTAATTTCTAGAGTGAACTGTCCAGAAAGAGGAAACATTCACCATCATTCATTCAGTAGCTGTCTTGTCAGAAGTGTGTTGATATTCTTGAGATAACCCTCAGGACTGCAACATTCTCACTCCTCCTTCAGAGTGCAGGCCCTGTTCTTTCCACCTCCAGAACTACAACATTCTCACTCCTCCTTTAGAGTGCAGGTACTGTTCTTTACACCTCCAGAACTGCAACATTCTCACTCCTCCTTCAGAGTGCAGGTACTGTTCTTTCCACCTCCAGAACTGCAACATTCCCACTCCTCCGTCAGAGTGCAGGTACTGTTCTTTCCACCTCCAGAACTGCAACATTCTCACTCCTCCTTCAGAGTACATGTACTGTTCTTTCCAACTCCAGAACTGCAACATTCTCACTCCTCCTTCAGAGTGCAGGTGGAAATAAATGGTATAAAATACCGACACAATGGCAATATAAACACAAATGCAGTATAATGTGATCCTTTATTGACTACGTTTCGCCCACACAGTGGGCTTTTTCAAGTCACAAACAGGACTACCTGGGGTGGAAGGAACGCGAGTATTTATAGTCCGGCTGAGGTCAGGTGAAGAATGCTGCATCTGATGATGTACCGAGTTGGGTTGTAGAGTCTAAAAACTTGGGTAGCTTGGAAAGGAGACTGGACAAGTTTGTGAGCAGACCTTCTACAGTGTTCTTATGTGGGATAGCGATGAAGAAGTTTCTTGGCAAGTGCTTCAGCTATGTTATAGAAGCCACTATTCTGGTTAAAGTTGTCGGATATAGAATAAGTGATGATTCCAGGATTCTTCGGTATTGAGTGTGTGTCTTCTGTGGCGATAAGTCTTGAGTTTCTGTAGTTTATCAAGTGGTTGTGTGAATTGCGGTGTTGTACGCAGGCATTCCTTGTGTCGTCAGACCTGCTTGCGTATTGGTGTTCTGAAATACGTGTTTGGAGGTCCCTTGATGTTTCGCCCACGTATAACTTGTTGCAGTCATTACAAGGGATTATGTAACCCTGCAGAGGATGGAGGCTTGTCCTGCCTACTACTGGTGATGTCCTTGATGGTCGTGGTTGTGGAGGTAGATACTTGGAATGATGTTTTGGCAAAGATGTTGGAAACATGTTTGGCAATGGAGTTGGTGGGAAGGACTATGTATCTCTTCTCGGCAGTGTCTTCTCTGGGTGTGTTGAAGATGTTTAGTGCTCGCCGTCTGCAGTCTCTGATGAAGTGACGAGGATAGTGGAGTTTGGAAAATACTTGTTCAATTATAGTGCATTCTTTCTCAAGGAACTCGTTGCTGCTGCAGATTCTGAGTGCACGCAGGAAGAAGCCTATAATTACACCACGTTTGGTTTTGGTGTGTCGTGGTGAGAGTAGAAGTGGAGAAGATCGTTTTGGTTGGTGGGTTTTCGATAGACTTTAAAACGAAGTTCGTGGTCAGCTTTGCAGAGTAGAACATCAAGGAAAGGAAGAGTGTTGTCGACCTCTTCTTCAAGGTGTGAACTGGATTGAAGGCTCGACCTGGTTGAGCTTGTCTTGGAGAGCTTGAACGTTGAAGCGTTTAGGAGTTATGAGGAGAATGTCGTCAACATAACGGAGCCAGGTGACAGACGAAGGAATAATGGTGGAGAAACGTTCGGCTTCTGAGTGGCGAACCCATGGGTAGTCCAAAAGTCTGCTGAAAGAGGTGATTTTCAAAAGAGAAACACGTAAAGCCAACACATAGTTCAACCAGGTCGATGAAATCGCTGGCTGGAATGGGAAGATCAAGTGAATCGTCAATTTTCTTGCGCAAGAGATCGATGGCTTGTTTAGTAGGTACTTTAGTGAATAGGGAAGTCACGTCAAGGCTGGAAAGTTTCTTGTTCCTGATGTTGATGCGATTGAGAAGATCACCTGAGTGTTTGAGATGTGCTGGACTGATAGTGCCCAAGAGTTTCGAGAGGTGTTTGGCGAGAATTCCTGAGAGCTGGTGGGGAGCACGACCATCAAGGACATCACCAGTAGTAGGCAGGACAAGCCTCCATCCTCTGCAGGGGTATACATAATCCCTTGTAATGACTGCAACAAGTTATACGTGAGCGAAACATCAAGGGACCTCCAAACACGTATTTCAGAACACCAATACGCAAGCAGGTCTGACGACACAAGGAATGCCTGCGTACAACACCGCAATTCACACAACCACTTGATAAACTACAGAAACTCAAGACTTATCGCCACAGAAGACAACACTCAATACCGAAGAATCCTGGAATCATCACTTATTTCTATATCCGACAACTTCAACCAGAATAGTGGCTTCTATAACATAGCTGAACCACTTGCCAAGAAACTTCTTCATCGCTATCCCACATAAGAACACTGTAGAAGGTCTGCTCACAAACTTGTCCAGTCTCCTTCCCAAGCTACCCAAGTTTTTAGACTCTACAACCCAACTCGGTACATCATCAGATGCAGCATTCTTCACCTGACCTCAGCCGGACTATAAATACTCGCGTTCCTTCCACCCCAGGTAGTTCTGTTTGTGACTTGAAAAAGCCCACTGTGTGGGCGAAACGTAGTCAATAAAGGATCACATTATACTGCATTTGTGTTTATATTGCCAGAGTGCAGGTACTGTTCTTCCCACCTCCAGAACTACAACATTCTCAACCTCTTTTAGAGTGCAGGTACTGTTCTTTCCACCTCCAGAACTGCAACATTCTCACTCCTCCTTCAGAGTGCAGGTACTGTTCTTTCCACCTCCAGAACTGCAATATTCTCACTCCTCCTTCAGAGTGCCGGTACTATTCTTTCCACCTCCAGAACTGCACCATCCCCACTCCTCCTTGAGAATAATGCTGTACATCCCTCCTCCAGGACTCAAGTCCACCTAACTGGATTCCCTGACTCCCTTCATAAATGATAACTTTGCTCTCACTCCAGGAGCACGTCAAATCATAAAACCCACTTGTCAACCCTCATCCAACCTAAAACGCTCATACACACCTGCTGTGTGATCAATCCTAGACCGCGTAAAACTTCTTCCATAACCTCTCTCCAACTCTTCTTGGGACGACTCCTGCCACTCATTACTTCCACCCTGCTATTAATTCCTATACTGCTCTACCATCTTCAAAACCATTCCATACAACCCTTCCTCTACCTTCTGTAACCTCACACTGTCAGTGTTGCGTTACGGAACTTGGTACCTGACTTGTTCAAGTGAGATACGGTTGGTACCTGATCTGTTCTAGTGAGATACGCTTGGTACCTGACCTGTTCTAGTGAGATACGCTTGGTACCTGACCTGTTCTAGTGAGATATGCCTAGTGCCCTAGTACCTGACCTGTTCTAGACAGATACGCTTGGGACCTGACCTTCTACAGTGATATTTACCTGAGATCTGACCCGTTCCAGTGACCTAAACTTAGGACCTGACATTCTCTAGTGACCTGAACTTGAAACTTGATCTGCTTCAGTGACATGAACATAGGACCCGCATCAGCGACCTGAACCTGTGACCTGACCTGACCTGTTTGCGAATGTATCCAGCATCTCTCAGTGTTCTCGTTTTTCCAAAGTTCTTGGACCAGTAATCTCAATTGAACCCACACCTGCCTCAGTACCTACACTTGCACCAGTACCTAATCTAGTACCTACCCCGGTACCTACCCCAGTATCTACCCCAGTATCCACCCCAGAATCTACCCCAGTACCTTCCCCAGTACCTATCCCAGTACCAGCACTACACCAGCAACATACAAGTGCACCATCAGCCCGGGTGCAGGTACCTTGTAGGCGTTCTTGCTCTGAGCTCAGCCAGAGGGCGAAGATGGCCTCCAGGCCGGCCTCTCGTTAATTATTTACGATGGCATCTCGTTATCAACGAGCAGCCTGCGGGAACCTGTGGCTCAACGGGTGTAATTCCGAGCGTGTAGCAACCAGGTTGTGGTTTGCAAGGGTCGAGACTCGGCTCCTGGCCCCGCCTCTTCAACCACAAACGAGGTCGGAGACACCTGTCTTGCGTGTGTTCCGACTGGTTTGGAATTAGAGTAGTCGATGTGTGGAACAGCCTACCTAGTAGGCTCATTGAATTTAAAACCTGTTCCTCAGTACTTACCAATCACTTTCTCCCCTTTCTCCCCTTTCCTTCCTCACCTCCCCATTCGACCAACTACCCTCCCCCTCCCCAGTTCTTCTTGGAACCCACTCTGAATGTTTACGATAAATAGGACAATTAAAGTACTCATGATCAGTATGTACTTACAAGTGAGTTAGCTCTCTCTCTCTCTCTCTCTCTCTCTCTCTCTCTCTCTCTCTCTCTCATCGACAAAGAGCTGTGCAATTGACTATTTCTCTACTCTAGTTTCGTGTTGCAATTCCACGAAGACTGTTAATATTTTGTGCCAATTATCCGAAACTGGGTTTCAACACTTTTTTTTTTTTTTTGGTACGGTTCTGCGCGTGGCTGCGCTCGGGAGTACTGACCCTTATTCTGTGTGCTGCGTAATTGTGTTATTCGCTGGTGTGTGCGTAAACTGGGTGCGTTTGCAGACGCGCGTGCACCCCCCCCCCCCCCCGAGAACTTTTTCAGGAGCATTAACTGCTGCTTATTTTAATTTCTATTTTGTTTTTTGTCGTACGTATTATGTGTGTTTTCCGCGCAGCTTCGGTAGGTCCCATGCGCAGTGTCGCAGTTCGTTTCTTTCCTGACGCAATGCGCGTTTCCGGCGCTGCGTACTTGGTAATGGCTGACAGCTCGCGCGAGTCCGTCTCTCCGTTGCGCGGCGACGTTGTCCACTGCGTTCACATCTACAAGAATGAGGAAATATGCGACCCCATTTAAAAAGCTCTTGATCCACGGGGTGTGCCCGAGATACAGTAGGTTGGGTTATGAGGTTTCAAGTCTATCGACTGCACGAGGGTCACCTACTCATCACCGTTAAAAATACTTTCATACCTAAAATATATTTAAACACTGAGAGACAAACCCTATCACAAAAAACGATACAAGTTTACAGAACAACAAAGGGGGAGTTGAATGATAGCTCTCGGCCTGTCGTGTTGCATCACCACTTCATCAGGAGCTTGCAATGTTGCTGATTTGACTAGGAAGTTCAGGTAGAATTTCCCTACTCATATTATTAATATTATATATATATATATATATATATATATATATATATATATATATATATAATAATATTAAAATATATATATATAATAATTATATATATATTAAAACATATATATAATATATATATAAAAATTATATATATAATATATATAAAATTTTATATTAATATATATATATATATATATATATATTATATATATATATATGCAAAACAAACCACTCTGAAAGAATAGAGAAATTTCCAAGCGCTTTCGTGACTACTCACATTTCAAGGAACTATGAAAGTGAAGCATCCAAGGAAGCTATATAAGGGGTCCGGCCAGCACCTCACTATCAGATCCCACAAGGGTTAAAACGTGATGCGCGGCGGGGCCCCAAACTTGGATAGGTTCCCTTGCAAAACTACCCCCAAGCTATTTTTTTGTCCAGTGTATTATTAAATTCTACCCAAATTCTATTAATTATAAATGGATCAAATTTTATATAAACCAAAGGAAATTTCATATTATTGTCAAAACTGTTTTTTATGAAAAAAGGGTTTTCAATTATATTCCTGTCGATCATGGACTTGCTTGATACTACTTTCTCAACTTTTTAAAAATCAATTGGATGGTTAAAATCTCTTACATGAATAAAAGAGCATTGGAACCCTTGTCCATCTAATGCTATATTTATATTGGACAAGATTCCAATGCTCTATTTATTCATGAAAGAGATTTTAACCACCCAAATTTGATTTTCAAAAAGTTGAGAAAGTAGTATCAACCCAAGCCCATGGTCGACAGGAATATAATTGAATCTTGTTTCATAAAAACATTTTGACAATAATATGAATATTTCCTTTTGGTTTATATAAATTAGATCCATTTATAATTAATAGAATTTGGGAAGAATTTAATAATACACTGGACAAATAAATAGCTTGGGGGTGAGTTTTGCAAGGGACCTATCCAAGTGGCTCGCCGCGCATCACGTGTTTAACCGTTGTGGGATCTGATAGTGAGGTGCTGGCCGGACCCCTTATATAGCTTCCTTGATGCTTCACTTCAGTCATCAGCCCCTCACGATGCATTACTCTAACAGAGTAAAGATCAAACCAGCAAGTGGTACAACCAATGAGTCGTCCAAACTAGCACTTGCAGCTGTCGTTAGTGGCAGGCTGAAAGGGCAAATGTAATGCGATTTTATCGCTCAAAGAGGCCTTTTGTTGTCGTCTGTACAGACAACACAGGGGCTGAGAAAACTACTTACCACCACTGCTACTACCACTCTACGAGACCAGGGATTTTTTGTCTTGACTTCCCCAGCACGGGAGGGCCGAGGGAACTGTGTTCCTCAAGCGACTCGACAACCCTTTATCACTGTACAGGCCACTGAAGAAATCAAGTCATCTATCGAAGCAAAGAACCCTTTGGGCCAAGGTGGACTTCATTACTAAAATACCCAAATGCTTCATCCATGCTGAAGGTCACCTTCAGTGACGTCAACATGGCAGCCAAGCTCTCGCTGAGGGCCTGGTTTATTCACTACTTCCACATCAACCCACCTTCATCGAAGCAGAGAAATTCCAACATATCTCACAGTGCTAAAATTTTTACTCATACTTACACACCACAAATGATTGTCCTACCAAGGACCAAGAAGTTCTGCTCCACCTGTGGCCGTGAGGGTCATGACTTCAAGAATTGCACTACTGCTTCACACCAAAAATGCTTGAACTGCAAGAATGACCACCATACTCTTGCTGCCAGGTGCCCTACCAGAAGAGACTACTCAAAAAACAACAACAACAAAAGAAACCCAACCCACAAGCAACCACATATTCTGCTATCGCCAAGCTTCAAGCAGACACTCCCAAGATACTACATGCCACGCAAGCTGCTCCCACCACTTCCCTGCCAGCACCTACTGCCGACTCCACCAAGATTCTTTGTTCCCATTATGTTTTGCCATGTACAGAATGCAGCTGAGCCGGGTTTTCCTTAAAAACACCACCATCAAGAACTTTTCAAACTAAATAATATGCCGGGCCCCTCACATTCCCTTTGCATCACCCCCTTCCACTGAGATCCTAAAATCTACTGCAAATATTACCAGCATCACCGCTGCTCCACCGCTGTCACAACCTCCACTAGACACAGAGATGGACCAAATCAGAGACCTCTGGACGTCGGCAAAACCCACCAATGAGAGTCCACTACCGCTTTCATCCCTGCTAGAGACAACTTGACCATCGGTAAATCTCGCCTTCACCAGTTCAGCCACCAGCCAAGAAAGCAAAAAACAAAAGACACTGCGGATGCACCTCACGGTGCCACTGTCACTGACACTGCTGCACCACAACGGGTCCGATATCTGAAGGGTGTATACTTCTACACAACCAAGGATTTATAAGAACACAATGCTGTCTTCAGAAATCCATAAATCACCCCCAGAGGACGGAACAGTCAAGTATACCTACGACCAAACTGCTACATACACCACTGAAGACATACCAGACTACCACTGCCAACACCCAACACCTTGTGGAAGTCAAGTACACCCAAAGAGGAAATTCAGGATGCTTCAGAATGGGGACCTGAAGAACGGTACCCTCGTTTTAGCACGACTATCCATGACCATTCACCCACACTTTGCTGTCCGCTAAAGTGGGGTGTGGCTCCCAACCCAACCCTGTAACTCCCTGCCCCCTGCCCGACTGCCTTCTCTTTGGGGAAGTCAGCGAAAGATAGAAGAAGACGACACCCTCCAACCGAGGGCCAAGAAAGAAGAAAGATGATTATCGTCACCCCCCACCCGGGGACCACTGCCGGGTCACCATCTGGAGAAGACCTGGGCCAGAAGGACCTGCGAATTCAACTGAATGAAATGAACACCAACACACGACACTCCCACAGGAGAAACACAGCGCTAGCACGATCGACACCATGCATTGCCCTTCTAGGGCATGGTTGGTGCCAGAGCCCGAGTTTGTACCTTACAAGATGAGGGGGGTACTTGTCCTCCTCCCATGGGAGACTTAGGTCTCGACACTCCCTAGACCCGGGAGCCAGTGCCGGGCCACCACTGGAAGGGCCCGGCCGGGAAAAATGCCGGCGAATCTTTAACAACTTCAACTTTCATAGTTCCTTGATAATGTGATTAGTCACGAAAGCGCTTGGAATTTCTCTATTCTTTCAGAGTGGTTTTTTTGCATATTTTGAAATCACCTGTTTTCTGTGATCTTATTGTATATTATATAATATATATTTATTATATATATATTTATATATATAATATATATATATAATATTATATATATATATATTATTATTATTTTTTTTTTTTTATCACACTGGCCGATTCCCACCAAGGCAGGGTGGCCCGAAAAAAGAAAAACTTTCACACATCATTCACTCCATCACTGTCTTGCCAAAAAGGGTGCTTTTCACTACAGTTTTTAAACTGCAACTTAACACCCCTCCTTCAAGTGGGAGGCACTGTACTTCCCATCTCCAGGACTCAAGTCCGCCTGCCGTTTCCCTGAATCCCCTTTATAAATGTTACTTTGCTCACACTCCAACAGCACGTCAAATATTAAAAACCATTTGTCTCCATTCACTCCTATCAAACACGCTCACGCATGCCTGCTGAAAGTCCAAGCCCCTCGCACAACAAAACCTCCTTTACCCCCTCCCCCCAACCCTTCCTAGGCCGACCCCTACCCGCCTTCCTTCCACTACAGACTGATACACTCTTGAAGTCATTCTGTTTCGCTCCATTCTTTTCTACATGTCCGAACCACCTTCAACAACCCTTTCCCCAGCCCTCTGGACAACAGTTTTTGGTAATCCCCCACCTCCTCCTAACTTCCAAACTACGAATTCTCTGCATTTATTTTACACCACACATTGCCCCAGACATGACATCTCCACTGCCTCCAGCCTTCTCCTCGCTGCAACATTCATCACCCATGCTCACAAACCCCTATAAGAGCGTTGGTAAAACTATACTCTCATACATTCCCCTCTTTTCCTCCAGGACAAGGTTCTTTGTCTCCACAGACTCCTAAGTGCACCACTCACCTTTTTTCCCCCATCAATTCTATGATTCACCTCATCTTTCATAGACCCATCCGCTGACACGTCCACTCCCAAATATCTGAATACGTTCACCTCCTCCATACTCTCTCCCTCCAATCTGATATTCAATCTTTCATCACCTAATCTTTTTGTTATCCTCATAACCTACTCTTTCCTGTATTCACCTTTAATTTTCTTCTTTTGCACACCCCACCAAATTCATCCACCAATCTCTGCAGCTTCTCTTCAGAATCTCCCAAGAGCACAGTGTCATCAGCACAAGAGCAGCTGTGACAACTCCCACTTTGTGGTGATTCTTTATCTTTTAACTCCACGCCTCTTGCCAAGACCCTCGCATTTACTTTCTTTACAACCCATCTATAAATATATTAAAAAAACCACGGTGACATCACACATCCTTGTCTAAGGCCTACTTTTACTGGGAAAAATTTCCCTCTTTCCTACAATACTCTAACTTGAGCCTCATATCCTCGTAAAAACTCTTCACTGCTTTCAGTAACCTACCTCCTACACCATACACTTGCAACATCTGCCACATTGCCCCCCTATCCACCCTGTCATAGCCTTTTCCCAAATCCATAAATGCCCCAAAGACCTCTTTAGCCTTATCCAAATTACTGTTCACTTATATGTTTCAACTGTAAACACCTGGTCCACACACCCCCTATCTTTCCTAAAACCTCCGTGTTCATCTGCTATCCTATTCTCCGTCTTACTCTTTAATTTTTTCAATTATAACTCCCACCATACACTTTACCAGGTACACTCACAGACTTTCCCCCTATAATTTTTGCAAATCTCTTTTATCCCCTTTGCCTTATATATATATATATATATATATTAAAATTATATATTTATATTATATAAAATATATTAATATATAAAATATTTATATTATAATTATATTATATATTATATACATGACTAAACATGCACCTCCTATAGCTTCCTTTGATGTTGTCTAGAATTGTAGTATCTGTGTCTGGTGGTTTGGCCTGGCCACACCTGCTGCTTGTTGTGTCTGGTGGTTTGGCCTGGCCACACCTGCTGCCTGTTGTGTCTGGTGGTTTGGCCTGGCCACACCTGCTGCTTGGTGTGTCTGATGGTTTGGCCTGGCCACACCTGCTGCTTGTTGTGTCTGGTGGTTTGGCCTGGCCACACCTGCTGCCTGTTGTGTCTGATGCTTTGTCCTGGCCACACCTGCTGCTTGTTGTGTCTGATGGTTTGGTCTGGCCACACCTGCTGTCTGTTGTTTCTGATGGTTTGGCCTGGCCACACCTGCTGCCTGTTGTGTCTGGTGGTTTGGCCTGGCCACACTTGCTGCCTGTTGTGTCTGGTGGTTCGGCCTGGCCACACCTGCTGCTTGTTGTGTCTGGTGGTTTGGAATGGCCACACCTGCTGCCTGTTGTGTCTGGTGGTTTGGCCTGGCCACAACTGCTGCTTGTTGTGTCTGGTGGTTTGGCCTGGCCACACCTGCTGCCTGTTGTGTCTGGTGGTTTGGCCTGGCCACACCTGCTGCCTGTTGTGTCTGATGGTTTGGCCTGGCCACACCTGCTGCTTGTTGTGTCTGGTGGTTTGGCCTGGCCACACCTGCTGCCTGTTGTGTCTGGTGGTTTGGCCTGGCCACACCTGCTGCTTGGTGTGTCTGATGGTTTGGCCTGGCCACACCTGCTGCTTGTTGTGTCTGGTGGTTTGGCCTGGCCACACCTGCTGCCTGTTGTGTCTGATGGTTTGTCCTGGCCACACCTGCTGCTTGTTGTGTCTGATGGTTTGGCCTGGCCACACCTGCTGCCTGTTGTGTCTGGTGGTTTGGCCTGGCCACACCTGCTGCCTGTTGTGTCTGGTGGTTTGGCCTGGCCACACCTGCTGCCTGTTGTGTCTGGTGGTTCGGCCTGGCCACACATGCTGCCTGTTGTGTCTGGTGGTTCGGCCTGGCCACACCTGCTCCTTGTTGTGTCTGATGGTTTGGCCTGGCCACACCTGCTGCCTGTTGTGTCTGGTGGTTCGGCCTGGCCACACCTGCTGCCTGATGTGTCTGGTGGTTTGGCCTGGCCACACCTGCTGCCTGTTGTGTCTGGTGGTTCGGCCTGGCCACACCTGCTGCCTGTTGTGTCTGGTGGTTCGGCCTGGCCACACCTGCTGCTTGTTGTGTCTGATGATCTGGCCTGGCCACACCTGCTGCTTGTTGTGTCTGGTGGTTTGGCCTGGCCACACCTGCTGCCTGCTGTGTCTGATGGTTTGTCCTGGCCACACCTGCTGCTTGTTGTGTCTGATGGTTTGGCCTGGCCACACCTGCTGCCTGTTGCGTCTGGTGGTTTGGCCTGGCCACACCTGCTGCCTGCTGTGTCTGATGGTTTGTCCTGGCCACACCTGCTGCCTGTTGTGTCTGGTGGTTCGGCCTGGCCACACCTGCTGCTTGTTGTGTCTGATGATCTGGCCTGGCCACACCTGCTGCTTGTTGTGTCTGGTGGTTTGGCCTGGGCACACCTGCTGCCTGTTGTGTCTGGTGGTTTGGCCTGGCCACACCTGCTGCTTGTTGTGTCTGATGGTTTGGCCTGGCCACACCTGCTGCTTGTTGTGTCTGGTGGTTTGGCCTGGCCACACCTGCTGCCTGTTGTGTCTGATGGTTTGTCCTGGCCACACCTGCTGCTTGTTGTGTCTGATGGTTTGGCCTGGCCACACCTGCTGCCTGTTGTGTCTGGTGGTTTGGCCTGGCCACACCTGCTGCCTGTTGTGTCTGGTAGTTTGGCCTGGCCACACCTGCTGCTTGTTGTGTCTGATGGTTTGTCCTGGCCACACCTGCTGCTTGTTGTGTCTGATGGTTTGGCCTGGCCACACCTGCTGCTTGTTGTGTCTGATGGTTTGTCCTGGCCACACCTGCTGCTTGTTGTGTCTGATGGTTTGTCCTGGCCACACCTGCTGCCTGTTGTGTCTGATGGTCTGTCCTGGCCACACCTGCAACCTGTGGTGCATGTTGATATAGCCTGGCCACACCTCCCGAGAGAGAGAGAGAGAGAGGAGAGGAGAGTGAGAGAAGTAGAGAAGGAGAGAGAGAGAGAGAGAGAGAGAGAGCAGAGAGAGAGAGAGAGAGAGAGAGAGAAGAAGAGAGGATGAGAGAGAGAGAGAGAGAGTAGAGAGAGAGAGAGATGAGAGAGAGAGAGAGAGAGAGAGAGAGAGAGAGAGAGACAGACAGACAGACAGAGACAGACAGACAGACAGACAGACAGACAGACAGACAGACAGACAGACAGACAGGCAGACAGACAGACAGAGTGAGTGAGTCTCAGGAAATACTCAGAACTTGACTCAACTGATCCACCTGCAGCAAAATCAATGGATCATCGCTAGATTTTATACCCAGCTGCATTTCACAGCTTGAAAGCTCCAGCTTGAAAGCTCCACTTTGAAAGCTCCAGCTTGAAAGCTCCACTTTGAAAGCTCCAGCTTGAAAGCTCCACTTTGAAAGCTCCAGCTTGAAAGCTCCAGTTTGAAAGCTCCAGCTTGAAAGCTCCAGTTTGAAAGCTCCAGCTTGAAAGCTCCACTTTGAAAGCTCCAGCTTGAAAGCTCCAGTTTGAAAGCTCCACCTTGAAAGCTCCACCTTGAAAGCTCCACCTTAAAAGTTCAACCTTGAAAGCTCCACCATGAAGGCTCCACCTTGAAAGCTCCACCTTGAAAGCTCCACCTTAATAGTTCAACCTTGAAAGCTCCACCATGAAGGCTCCACCTTGAAAGCTCCACCTTGAAACCTCCACCTTGAAACCTCCACCTTGAAACCTCCACCATGAAACCTCCACCTTGAAACCTCCACCTTGAAACCTCCACCTTGAAACCTCCACCTTGAAACCTCCACCTTGAAACCTCCACCTTGAAAACTCCACCTTGAAAACTCCACCTTGAAAACCTCCACCTTGAAACCTCCACCTTGAAAGCTCCACCTTGAAAGCTCCACCTTGAAAGCTCCACCTTGAAACCTCCACCTTGAAACCTCCACCTTGAAGCCTCCACCTTGAAAGCTCCACCTTGAAACCTCCACCTTGAAAGCTCCACCTTGAAACCTCCACCTTGAAACCTCCACCTTGAAACCTCCACCTTGAAAACTCCACCTTGAAAACTCCACCTTGAAACCTCCACCTTGAAACCTCCACCTTGAAAGCTCCACCTTGAAAGGTCCACCTTGAAAGCTCCACCTTGAAACCTCCACCTTGAAACCTCCACCTTGAAGCCTCCACCTTGAAAGCTCCACCTTGAAATCTCCACCTTGAAAGCTCCACCTTGAAAGCTCCACCTTGAAACCTCCACCTTGAAAGCTCCACCTTGAAACCTCCACCTTGAAACCTCCACCTTGAAAGCTCCACCTTGAAACCTCCACCTTGAAACCTCCACCTTGAAGCCTCCACCTTGAAACCTCCACCTTGAAACCTCCACCTTGAAACCTCCACCTTGAAACCTCCACCTTGAAACCTCCACTTTAAAAGTTCAACCTTGAAAGCTCCTCCATGAAGGCTCCACCTTGAAAGCTCCACCTTGAAAGCTCCACCTTGAAAGCTCCACCTTGAAACCTCCACCTTGAAACCTCCACCTTGAAACCTCCACCTTGAAACCTCCACCTTGAAAATTTCACAGTTTAAAGATTCCTGCTTAAACGAATACACATCATAAAAACTACAGCATAAAACTCCAGTGTAACAGCTTAAAAACTTCAGTTTAATAGCTACAGCTTAATAAATACAGCTTAAAAGTTCAGCTTAAAAGCTACAGTTTAAAACTCACAGCTTGAAAAACTACAGCTTGAAAAACTACAGCTTAAAAACTACTGCTTAAAAAAACTACACCTTAAAAAACTACAACTTAAAACTACAGCTTAAAAGCTTTCAGCTTAAAAGCTCCTCGCTCTACTGCTGTTGCAGAATAAGCTGGGGTAGCTTTTCTCTCCTTGTAGAGATTTATCAAGTCATGTTTGTCTGTGTAGAGCTTTATCAAGTCATGTCTCTTTGTTGTGCACAGCTTTATCAATAATATCTGTGGAGAGCTTTATAAAGCCATGTTTCACTCTGTAGAGCTTTACCAGGTCACGCTTCATTCTGTAGAGTTTTACCAGGTCACGCTTCACTCTGTACCGAGACCTTTACCTCGTCATATCTCGATGAAGCTCCAGCTCTTGAACCGTACCACTAGTACTCATGGGTTCATCTCACCCCGGCAACAACACCAGCAGTGAGTAAGCAGTGAGTCACATGAGGGAGGGAAGGGGGTAAGCATGCTGTTTCTGCTGCCGGCTTGACTCACCCCCTGGCCCATGCTGATTCACAGGCCGGGGGTAAGGGGAGGGGGGTGAGTCACAGGCGCAGGACACCCAGGCCGCAAGCGGTCAGCGGAATGCCTTTGGGGTGAGTTTGTGGCGGCCGCTTCGCAGGCGGCCAGGCCTGTGGGATGAGTCATGAAGTGGGTGGGGGGAGGTTAAAGTAGGGGGTGCATCCCCCCTCCCGTTTAAGATGATTGCCTGCCGTGAGCGGAGTCTGTGAGGGGGAAAGGTGGGAAGAGCCGGGCACTGAGGAAGGCGGAGCCTAACGGGGAAGTGGGAGGAGCCTAGCGGTGAGGTGGGTGGAGCCTAACGTTGAAGGGAGGAGCCAGGCATTATGATGGGTGGAGCCTGAGGGTTGAGGTGGGAGGAGCATAGTAGTGAGATGGGAGGAGCGTTGTACTGAGGTGGGAGGAGCGTGAAATTGAGGTGGGAGGAGTATGGGATTGAGGTGGGAGGAGCATGGTACTGAGGTGGGAGGAGCGTGATATTGAGGTGGGAGGAGTGTGGGATTGAGGTGGGAGGAGTGTGGGACTGAGGTGGGAGGAGTGTGGTACTGAGGTGGGAGGAGCATGGTACTGAGGTGGAAGGAGCATGGTACTGAGGTGGGAGGAGTGTGGGATTGATGTGGGAGGAGTGTGGTATCGAGGTGGGAGGAGCGTGGTATTGAGGTGGGAGGAGCGTGGTATTGAGATGGGAGGAGTGTGGTATTGAGGTGGGAGGAGCATGGTACTGAGGTGGGAGGAGTGTGGTATTGAGGTGGGAGGAGCGTGGTACTGAGTGGGAGGAGCGTGGTACTGAGGTGGGAGGAGCGTGGTATTGAGGTGGGAGGTAGCGTGGTATTGAGGTGGGAGGAGTGTGGTATTGAGGTGGGAGGAGCGTGGTACTGAGGTGGGACAAGCGTGGTATTGAGGTGGAAGGAGCGTGGTATTGAGGTGGGAGGAGCGTGGTATTGAGGTAGGAGGAGCGTGATACTGAGGGGGGAGGAGCGTGGTATTGAGGTGGGAGGAACGTGTATTAAGATGGGAGAGTGTGGTATTGAGGTGGGAGGAGCGTGGTACTGAGGTGGGAGGAGCGTGGTATTGAGGTGGAAGGAGTGCGGTATTGAGGTGAGAGGAGCGTGGTACTGAGGTGGGAGGAGCATGGTATTGAGGTGGGAGGAGCGTGGTATTGAGGTGGGAGGAGTGTGGTATTGAGGTGGGAGGAGCGTGGTATTGAGGTGGGAGGAGCGTGGTACTGAGATGAGAGGAGCGTGGTATTGAGATGGGAGGAGCGTGGTATTGAGATGGGAGGAGTGTGGTATTGAGATGGGAGGAGCGTGGTATTGAGATGGGAGGAGTTTGGTATTGAGATGGGAGGAGCGTGGTATTGAGATGGGAGGAGCGTGGTATTGAGGTGGGAGGAGCGTGGTATTGAGGTGGGGGGAGCGTGGTATTGAGATGGGAGGAGTGTGGTATTGAGGTGGGAGGAGCATGGTACTGAGGTGGGAGGAGTGTGGTATTGAGGTGGGAGGAGCATGGTATTGAGATGGGAGGAGTGTGGTATTGAGATGAGAGGAGTGTGGTATTGAGATGGGGAAGAGCGTGGTATTGAGATGGGAGGAGTGTGGTATTGAGATGGAGGAGCGTGGTATTGAGATGGGAGGAGCGTGGTATTGAGGGGGGAGGAGCGTGGTATTGAGGTGGGAGGAGCGTGGTATTGAGATGGGAGGAGTGTGGTATTGAGGTGGGAGGAGCATGGTACTGAGGTGGGAGGAGTGTGGTATTGAGGTGGGAGGAGCGTGGTACTGAGGTGGGAGGAGCGTGGTACTGAGGTGGGAGGAGCGTGGTATTGAGGTGGGAGGAGCGTGGTATTGAGGTGGGAGGAGTGTGGTATTGAGGTGGGAGGAGCGTGGTATTGAGGTGAGAGGAGCGTGGTATTGAGGTGGAGGAGCGTGGTACTGAGGTGGGAGGAGCGTGTGGTATTGAGGTGGGAGGAACGTGGTATTGAGGTGGGACGAGCGTGGTATTGAGGTGGAAGGAGCGTGGTATTGAGGTGGGAGGAGCGTGGTATTGAGGTGGGAGGAACGTGGTATTAAGATGGGAGGAGTGTGGTATTGAGGTGGGAGGAGCGTGGTACTGAGGTGGGAGGAGCGTGGTATTGAGGTGGGAGGAGTGCGTATTGAGGTGGAGAGGAGCGTGGTACTGAGGTGGGAGGAGCATGGTATTGAGGTGGAAGGAGCGTGGTATTGAGGTGGGAGGAGCGTGGTATTGAGGTGGGAGGAGCGTGGTACTGAGGTGGGAGGAGCGTGGTATTGAGGTGGGAGGACGTGGTATTAAGATGGGAGGAGTGTGGTATTGAGGGGGAGGAGCGTGGTACTGAGGTGGGGAGGAGCGTGGTATTGAGGTGGGAGGAGTGCGGTATTGAGGTGAGAGGAGCGTGGTACTGAGGTGGGAGAGCATGGTATTGAGGTGGGAGGAGCGTGGTATTGAGGTGGGGGGAGTGTGGTATTGAGGTGGGAGGAGCGTGGTATTGAGATGGGAGGAGCGAGGTATTGAGATGGGAGGAGCGTGGTATTGAGATGGGAGGAGCGTGATATTGAGATGGGAGGAGTTTGGTATTGAGATGGGAGGAGCGTGGTATTGAGATGGGAGGAGCGTGGTATTGAGGTGGGAGGAGCGTGGTATTGAGGTGGGAGGAACCTGACGAATGGCGGGCGTGGGTGAAAGCTCTGGTGGGCATGGCTGATAGCTCTGGTGGGTATGGCTGATAGCTCTGGTGGGCATGGCTGATAGCTCTGGTGGGTATGGCTGATAGCTCTGGTGGGCATTGCTGATAGATCTGGTGGGCATGACTGATAGCTCTGGTGGGCGTGGCTGATAGCTCTGGTGAGCATGACTGATAGCTCTAGTGGGCATGACTGATAGTTCTGGTGGGCATGACTGATACTTCTGGTGGGCATGGCTGATAGCTCTGGTGGGCATGGCTGATAGCTCTGGTGGGCATGGGTGATAGCTCTGGTGGGCATCGCTGATAGCTCTGGTGGGCATGGCTGATAGCTCTGATGGGCATGGCTGATAGCTCTGGTGGGCATGGCTGATAGCTCTGGTGGGCGTGGTTCCTGCATTCCTGGATGAAGTCATGTAAGTGAAGCAGATTCGTTACACAGTTTTGAGAGTAATCACGACAGTGTCCAGGAGCACAGTACGCAGTAATACTGGTGGACGGAGTTAAAGACACACACACAGACACACACAGACACACACACACACACACACAGACACACACACACACACACACCACAGTCAGTCAGCAGACGTGGGTCACAAGGCTCCGAGATCTTTAGTGGTTTTTAAGGCGTGCAACAACTGCTAGCAGTAATCAGCGGTAGTGACAACGTCAGTGAACAATCCTACGAGTGATAACCAGAGTTATTAGTTAAAAAAAATCGAGAGGAAGCCTGAAATCTTTAATATTTCAAAGTGTCAAACCGTTAGTGGATAGTAGGCTTCTGTTGCTACACAGATTCAAATATACAAAGATTCAAGTGAGTGTGGAAGCGGGTGTTCAAGAATTTCGAGAGATTGGATAACAAGTGAAATGTGGGGCACCATACAGTGAGAGTGAAAAAGTTAATAAGCAAATGTAGAAAGGAAAAATATAATATATAACAAGGAAGGTGGCATTAGGCCTGCTGAAACAGTGACGTCACAACAGTTGTGTGACATTATACATATAAAGTGTAACACCGAATGTGAAGTGTATTCCAATGTAAGTGAAGTGTACTCTATCATAAGTGACACTGAGGGACGCGGGATGCATGAGCATATACGGTTATAAAGATCACAGGTGAAGAATTTTCAAAATAGTGATAGAAGGCTACGTCAATTCAGAACGGCAACTTGTCATGCAAAAAACTCCCCAGCTTAAGTATCATTTCACCTTTTGGGGTTTTTTTGGGGGGTTTTTCTAATCCGGGCCTTGGGGTCACTGTTGATATGGTCCCCCCTTTCCTGCAAGCAATTACCAGAATTAGAGCAAAAATTAGCATAGAAAAGGGAAGATGGGGTTAAATAGCGGGACACCTAGCGGGGGGAAACCCTAGTGGGGGTAAACCAGACACTCCTAGAAGCCCCAGACAAGCTAAATTTTACAACCAAAATTATTTTTCTGTTTTTTTATAATAGAAGTGAAAAGGTGGGAATCACTTTTTTGGTATTTTTAAAAAAAAGGGGTATTTCTACTGTTTAATTTTTTACGTATGAATATTAAAAGTGGGGGCACACACACACCCCACACAAACAAAACAAACACCACACACACACCACAACATAAAATTTTTACACACATACCACACATACAAAAACTTTGGAAAAAGCACTTGTAAGCTTTTAGTACACACGCAAACACACTTTCACGGGATTTCACACGGCCTGTGAACTGCCCAATTCAAACCCTTTTTCTCCTCCCCCCCCCCCCCCTCTTTTTTACACAAAGAAGACTATCTTACCTCACCACTCTCTCCCCTATTTCTCTCTTCTCCCTATCACTCCCCCTATCTCTCTCTTTTCCTCTCCCATTTTTTCCCCCCCTCTAACATCTTTACCTCAAACACCTCCCCCCCCTCAAACCCATCTCCCCCCCCTTAAAAAAACATCTGCCCCCCTCTTTCCCTTTTTTCCCTTTTTCCCCCCTTCCCCCCCCCTTTCCCTTTCCCTTTCCCCCTCCCCCCCTTTCCTCCCTTTCTCTCTCTCTCTTCCCCCTCTCTCTCTCCTCATTTTCCTCTCTCCCCTTCTCTCTCTCTCTTTTCCTCCCCTTTTCTCTCTTCTTGCTCTCTCTCTTGCTCTCTCTCTCTCTCTCTTGCCCCTTTTCCCCCTTGCTCTTTTCTCTCTTTTTGCTCCCCTCTCTCTCTTGCTCCTCTCCCCCTTTTTGGGATCTCTTCTCCCTTTTGGTCTCTCTCTCCTTGCTCTCCCCTCCCCTCTTGCTCTCTCTCTCTCTTGCTCCTCTCTCTTTTCTGCTCCCCTTCTCTTTTTTTGCTCTTTTCTCTCTCTTGCTCTCTCTCTTTGCTCTTTTCTTTGCTCTATCTCTCTCGCTCTCTCTCTCTTTTGGGCCCTCTCTCTTTTGGGCCCCCTCTCTCTCTCTTGCCCCTCCTCTATCTTGCCTCTCCTGCTCTCTCTCTCTTTTTGCTCTCTCCCCTCTCTTGCTCTCTCTCTCCCCTTTTTGCTCTCTCTCCCTCTTGCTCTCTCTCTCCCCCTCTCTTTGCTCTCTCTCCCTCTCTTGCCCCTCTCTCTTTTGCCCCTCTCTCCCCTCTTGCGCTCCCCTTTTGTCGCTTTTCTCTCTTGCTCTCTCTCTTCTTTGCTCTTCTTTTCCCCTCTCTTTTTTGCTTCTCTCTCTCCTTGCTCTCTCCCCCCTCCTGTCTCTCTCTCTTCTTCTTCTCTCTCTTTTTGCTTCTCTTTTCTCTTGCTTCTCTCTTCTTGCTCCCCCCCCCTCCTTGCCTCTCACCTCTTGCTCCCCTCTCTGCTCTCCTGCCCCCTTTTTTCCCTTCTAACCCCCCCCTCTCCCTATCTTCCCTTCACTCTCTCCCCCCCCTTCCCTTTCCCTCTTTTCTTCTTCAAAAAAAAAAAAATGGTGGGGCCTGGGCGGGAAACCAAGGCCCAATGGGGAATGGTTGGGGTAGGGGAGGAGGGATGGAGGAGCATGGAAAAGGAGGGAACAAGAGTGGGAGAAAAAAATTTGGGAGGCTTTTAAAAAAATGGAGAAAGGCTCTCTGTAAAAAATTGGGAAAAGGGGGTTGGAGAAGGGGGAACAAAAAATTTGGGGAGGCCAACCCGAAACTGCAGTAGCCAAGAAAAGGGGGCCCTGGGAAGTTGAGATAAATAGGCTGAACCCGATTTACAGGGGCAGTGCCCAGAAAGACACACCCATATGAAGTTTTGCGGGGCCAAACGGGAAAGGGAAAGGGAAATTTAAAGAATTATCCCAAAAGGCCCACATCAATCTGCCAAGGAGGCCCAAGGAGGGGAAAAAGGGAAGATCAGCGGGTTTTTGCAGAGGAAAGGGTGAAGGCAAATGCTAGGACAACAAGGCTATCAAGACCACGGGAAAAAATCAAGGGAGAAATGACCCCATACAGGCAGGATCCAGAGTCACAGGGAAGGGGGAGCCCCAAAAAAAGGGGGGGAAGAAAGGGCAAAATCAGTGTTTTTCCATGGGCTTTTAGGAGAGAGAGGGGAAAAGGGCACACATTTAAAGGAAGCAGGAAAAAAAGAAAGGGATTGAGAAAATCAAACACGGAAAAAGGTGAAGGATGGACGAGGGTTGTAAAAAATTTTTAAGAAAAGGGGGGGACTCGAAGGGGGGGGAAAACGACCAAAACAAGCTGATTCCAGACGGGAAAAAGTGCGGAAAAGATCCCCCAAAAGAAACCACGATTGAAAAACCGGGAAAGTACAAGAAAGTGTTCCTAGACCGAGAAAAGAACAAAAACAGAAAAAGACAGCCCCTGAGGGAGGGACAAAAAAGCGAAAGGAGTTTGGGGAAAAAAGACAAGGAGGGGAACCCGCGAGGGTTTTAGTCAGAGCAGGGCAGAACAGCCCAAGGGGGAAGCACAAAACACAACTACTCTCGAACAAAACAACCTATAAAACCAAACCCAAACACCACTACAACCATACCCCCCAGCCTCCACCCCAAAACCCAGCTATAGGAAAACCCACCCTTTTGCCCCCCCAGGTCTCCCCCCTCACCCGGCCACCCCCAAACCCCAGGTTGGAAAGGGAAAATGAAGGATGGTTTCACAAAAAAGCTGATTGGGAAAAACAAATAAGTGGGGGGAGTGGCACGAAAGACCAAAGAAACTCACCCGGGCTTTATAAACTCTCACAGAAAACCCAAAATTACCGGGATGATAAAAAGATCCATCTTTCCAACGGGGTTCCAAACCTGAGGAAAGACGAGGGAACAGGGGGGGGGAGGGTGGGGGTTGCCCCATCAAAAATCGCTGGAAAATTTTTATGAGCTGGAGAAGGAATAGCGGAGAAGAAAGTTTATTACCCTAGTGGGAACACTTTACTCTGGGGGGGTCCCAAAGGGGGTAAAAACAGTGTTTTATAAAAACCCCCCACCCGAACAGCAGGGGGCCAAAGGGAAAAGTACGACGAAAAAGCAATAGAGCGTTTGGGGACACATGGCTAGAGGGCCAAAAAAGAGCTCATGCATGCAGGGAAAGCTCCCGTCATGGGTGACTTTAAACCCCAAGGGATCGATTGGGGGAACCCTTTACCCAAAATGGGGGCCAAAATACATGGGGGGCTAAAATGAAAGGGGGTGTACTGGGGAAAATTTTATGTACCCAACCCCGTAAGGGGCACTACAGGGGAAAAAGAGGAAGGGTGAACCAGAAGGCTTTAAATTAGTATTCACCTTTGTAGTGCAGTTTTCGGGACTCACAAAGAAAGAAAACCCCTTTGGGGGCCCGTGACCAAAGGGTTTTTAAATTTCGAATACCCCCCAGTAGAGCTACCCCCTGGAGGGGAAAAAGCAGGGAAAGGGCCCGGACGAAATGGAAGCCAAACTACAAGAAAGGGGACTAAACAGGGAAAAGGAAAAACCCGAACGGGGTTCAGGGACGAGAACTGGGAGGGGAAACCTTTAAAGAGATGATGGAATATGTAACAAAAAAAATGCAAAAGGGGGTAGGAAAAGGTTTTTTACCCCAAAGGGGAACAGGAGTAATGAAAAAAACCAGGATGAGCCATGGTTTACCCAAAGGGGCAGGGAGGCAAAAACCCAAATGTGCTAGGGGGAAAGGAAAAAATTAGAAAAGGGAAAGGGGCCCGGAGAATAAGGAGAACCGTGTAGAGCCGAAAAAGAATTTTGCACAGATAAGAAAAGGGGGGGCCCAAAAAACAAATGAAAAAAACTTTGCACGAAAGCCAAATCTGAAAAAGAAACTGTTGACAGCCCATTTAGGAGGGAAAAAAAACAGTCAAGGGGCCTAAACAGGAAGGAGGGGGAAGGAGAAAAGACAACAGGAAAAGACCCGGGAAATATGTGAAAATCCCAAAAAAGAGAAAATTTAAAGAAGTGTTCACAGAGGAGGGCAGAAGGGACTCCAGGGAAAACGGGGAGGTGGGGCACACCACCCGTGCTGGGCACAGTGCACACAAACCGGGGGAAGAAGTTTAAGAGGCTTCTGAGGAGCTAGTCCTCAAAGGCCCAAAGGGGCCCGATAACATCTCCCCCTGGGTTTTTGAGAGAGGGGGCCCGAGGTGCTATGTGTACCCCTAACAACAATATTCAAACTCCCATCGAAACAGGGAGATTGGCCCCGAGGGATGGGAAAAAACAGCCCAAAAGTAGGCCCCCTTTAAAAAAAAAGGGACAGACATGAAGCATTAAACTACAGACCAGTGTCATGGGCATGTATTGTATGCAAAAAATGGGGAAAAATTTCAGGAGAAGGTGGGGGGAAAACCCCAGAAAGGAAGATCTCATCAACCGCAGCCCGCATGGGTTTTTGGGACGGGGAAAACCTTTTTTGTCACAAACCTACTGGAAGGTTTTAAAAAAAAAGGTAAAAGCAATAAGACAAAGAGAGGGGTGGGTGGAAATTTCATTTTTTGGACGCCCAAGGGAAAGGGGTTTGACCCAGTTACCACACAAGAGAAAGGGGCAAAAACTGGGGACCAAAAGGGGATAAACCCGGGGAAAGGGACTACAAGGATCAGGGAATACTTTTCAGGAAAACAGGGAGCGATCATGGTACGTGGCGAAAGGGGTCAGAGTGGGGGAACCCGGGGACCAGGGGGGGTCCCGCAGGGGTTTAGTCCCAGGACCAGTTGGGGTTTTTTGGGATTTTTTAACGACATGACGGGAAAGGGAAAAGAATTGAGGGTTCCCCGTTTGCAGAAGACTGAAGTTTAAGAGAAAAATGCACTCGATCGAAGACCAGGGGGAAATACAAAGGGATCTGGACAGGCTGCAGACCTGGTCCAGCAATTGGCTCCTGGAGTTCAATCCCACCAAGTGCAAAGTCATGAAGATTGGGGAAGGGCCAAAGAAGGCCGCAGACGGAGTACAGTCTGGGGGTCAGAGACTACAAACCTCACTCAAGGAAAAAGATCTTGGGGTGAGTATAAACACCAGGCACATCTCCTGAAGCGCACATCAACCAAATAACTGCTGCAGCATATGGGCGCCTAGCAAACCTCAAAACAGCATTCCGACATCTTAATAAGGATCGTTCAGGACCCTGTACACCGTATACATTAGGCCCATATTGGAGTATGCGGCACCAGTTTGGAACACACACCTAGCCAAGCACGTGAAGAAACTAGAGAAAGTGCAAAGGTTTGCAACAAGACTAGTCCCAGAGCTAAGAGGTATGTCCTACGAGGAGAGGTTAAGGGAAATCAACCTGACGACACTGGAGGACAGGAGAGATAGGGGGGACATGATAACGACATACAAAATACTGAGAGGAATTGACAAGGTGGACAAAGACAGGATGTTCCAGAGATTGGACACAGTAACAAGGGGACACAGTTGGAAGCTGAAGACACAGATGAATCACAGGGATGTTAGGAAGTATTTCTTCAGCCACAGAGTAGTCAGTAAGTGGAATAGTTTGGGAAGCGATGTAGTGGAGGCAGGATCCATACATAGCTTTAAGCAGAGGTATGATAAAGCTCACGGCTCAGGAGAGTGACCTAGTAGCGATCAGTGAAGAGGCGGGGCCAGGAGCTCGGACTCGACCCCCGCAACCTCAACTAGGTGAGAACTAGGTGAGTACACACAGACACAGACACAGACACACACACAACACACACACACACACACCACACAACACACACACACACACACCACACACCACACCAACACACACACACACACACACACACACACCACACATCAATATAATCCCCGGTATTATCCCGGCCAGAGCAAACACCACATCATGCCCGCCAGTCTCTCAGAATACAAACATAAGATGGTAATCTCCAACCCTTAAAGGGGCATAATGAAGGTAATGGAACGGCCCCCGATAACACCCATTTAGCAGCCAGTCACCCCCTTTCCCCCGCTGATCACGTTCAGGTTGCCCATCCCCGCCCACGGTCGCTGCTGCGGCTCCGGGCCCACGTTCCAGGGGCATGGAAACACGACTAGCCCATGATGCCAAAGCTGTAATTATCCTCTGCATCAGCTAGAGAGGCCAAGGAGATGATCTTCTCCCTGGAGATAATTTACCTGCTCTCTCTCTTTCTCTCTCTCTCTCTCTCTCTCTCTCTCTCTCTTTCTCTCTCTCTCTTTCTCTTTCTCTTTCTCTCTCTCTCTCTTTCTCTTCTCTCCCTGGCAAGGCACTCCTCCATCTTAGGTACACGGATACCTCCAGCAGGTACTGGAGTTTCTTACACAGGACTGGAGTATTTCCTTAAACATAATATAACACTCCAGCAGGTACTGGAGTTTTTCAACACATTTTTACTCCTGGATGAGACCCACAATAGTGGGTTAAAACTCAGATTACTATAATTACTTCTAGGTGGGCGAACATCACAGGGGTAAGCAAACTTTTCCACGTGTTTTGGTGCCGGAAATGGAGCGAAGAGGTGGAGGAATGATGGGGGGAAACTATGAGTGGGAAGGGAAGATGGGAATAAGGGGGAGGGGGGGGAACTAAAAACACTGTCCTATCCAAACCCCGGGGATGCCTACTCCCTTGATGGGCCCCCGGTCTCTCTCCCTAAGAGGCCTGAGATGTCGATCTTAGCACACTAGGAAAATTGTAAAACGCATCGTAACAGCCCGGAAAATCGACATTATAAAAGGGGGTACTACCTGAAAAATCTCGATTAGGTATCAAAAATAAATTGGAAAAATTATTTTTTAAAAACTGCTGTTTCCCCCGTTGGAGCCTGTTCCCTTACCTTTTGTGTACCCATATGTTCTTGTGCTCTGTCCCAAGATGGATATGTGGGGCAAAAATAAACTAGCCACTACCATCCACTGGATGGTATATTGATCACAATACTAGCCCCACCGTCCCAGGTGGATATAGAACACACAAAAAAACTAGCAATACCCCCCACAGGTAAAATAGATCACCCAACAAATAGATACTTCGGCGGGAAAATTAAATGTAAAATAACAGCAATCATAGCACCCCTCGTCTGGTTCCCGGCACTCTTAATTCACAAATTTCCCTCGCTTCTGCTGTGAGGGAAATTCCTTTTTTTGCTGGGGGACCCGCGGGGGACCCCGGGAGGAGGAGACCCCGGGTCATAAGACTTTCCTTTTTCGCTACCCCCTGACCCGCGAGGAATCACGAAGG
>NC_069442.1:30296621-30314879 GCF_026875155.1 Cherax quadricarinatus
TACCCGAAAACCATCACAACACGCAGCAGGAACCCCTACATAGTTTTAGCGAGGGGGGATAAAGTCATGGAGCAGAGGGAGGGAGGATCCAGCAGCAGTCAGTGAAGAGGCAGGGCCAGGAGCTGGGCCCTCGACCCCTGCAACCACAATTAGGTGAGTACAGTTAGGTGAGTACACACACACACACACACACACACACAACACACACACACACACACCCCACACACACACACCCCCACACACACACACACACGCCACACACACACCCACACACACACACGCACAACTCACACACACACCACCACACACACACACACACACACAACACACACACCACACACACACACACCGCCCACACACACACGCACACACACGAAACCACCACACACACACAACACAAAACACACCACACAAACCCCACACACACACACCACACAACACACACACCCCCACGCACACACACACCTGCGGGGCCAGGAGCTGAGTCTCGACCCCTGCAACCACAATTAGGTGAGTACACACAACCACACTGTCCAGTGCGAATGAACGAGGTGATAACTCGTTCTCAACTTGTGCATCCTACACACGTGCTCCCAACCAGGAAGATGAGTGGAGGTCAGGAGGAAAAAGGAAGAAAGGCGTGGAAGCTAGGCCTACACGGAAGAGGCCTAGGGCCTAGGGTCTGGTGGCTCAAGCTCTCGCTTCACACAGTAGGGTCTGGGTTCGATTTCCAGCCAGGGTAGAAACATTGGGCGTGTTTCCTCACCCATCAGTGAGATAGGTACCTGGGTGTTAGTGGACTGGTGTGGGTCGCATCCTGGGACAAAACTGACCTAATTTGCGGGAAATGCTCTGCATAACGAGCGGCTTTCTATATAGTAGTATGTCATTGATGTCAGCTATGGTCTGTATACCTTGTACATGTACTGGTAGTAAATAAACATAAAATTTAAAAATTTAATTTAATAATTTAAAAATTTAAAATTATTATTATTTTTATTATTATTATTTTTATTATTATTATTATTATTATTTTATTATTATTATTATTATTACACAGGACAGGCCTACACGAGACATACACGGGAGAGACCTACTCGGGAGAGGCCTGCACGGGAGAGGCCTACACGGGAGAGGCCTACACGGGAGAGACCTACTCGGGAGAGACCTACTCGGGAGAGACCTACTCGGGAGAGACCTACTCGGGAGAGACCTACTCGGGAGAGACCTACTCGGGAGAGACCTACTCGGGAGAGGCCTACACGGGAGAGACCTACACGGGAGAGACCTACTCGGGAGAGGCCTACACAGGAGAGACCTACACGGGAGAGACCTACACGGGAGAGACCTACACGGGAGAGACCTACAGGGGAGAGACCTACACGGGAGAGACCTACTCGGGAAAGACCTACTCGGGAAAGACCTACGCTGGAGAAGCCTACACGGGAGAGACCTACACGGGAGAGACCTACACGGGAGAGACCTACACGGGAGAGACCTACACGGGAGAGACCTACAGGGGAGAGACCTACACGGGAGAGACCTACACGGGAGAGACCTACTCGGGAAAGACCTACTCGGGAAAGGCCTACGCTGGAGAAGCCTACACGGGAGAGACCTACACGGGAGAGACCTACACGGGAGAGACCTACACGGGAGAGACCTACAGGGGAGAGACCTACACGGGAAAAAGAACCTACACGGGAGAGACCTACTCGGGAAAGACCTACTCGGGAAAGGCCTCGCTGGAGAAGCCTACACGGGAGAGAGACCTACACGGGAGAGACCTACACGGGAGAGACCTACATGGGAGAGACCTACACGGGAGAGACCTACACGGGAGAGACCTACACCGGAGAGACCTACTCGGGAGAGACCTACTCGGGAAAGGCCTACACTGGAGAAGCCTACACGGGAGAGGCCTACACTGGAGAAGCCTACACGGGAGAGGCCTACACTGGAGAAGCCTACACGGGAGAGGCCTACGCTGGAGAAGCCTACACGGGAGAGGCCTACACTGGAGAAGCCTACACGGGAGAGGCCTACGCTGGATAAGCCTACACGGGAGAGGCCTACACTGGAAAAGCCTACCCCGGGAGAGGCCTACGCGGGGAGAAGCCTACACGGGAGAGGCCTACACTGGAGAAGCCTACACGGGAGAGGCCTACACTGGAGAAGCCTACACGGGAGAGGCCTACGCTGGAGAAGCCTACACGGGAGAGGCCTACACTGGAGAAGCCTTACAAGGGAGAGGCCTACGCTGGAAAAGCCTAACACGGGAGAGGCCTACACTGGAGAAGCCTACACGGGAGAGGCCTACACTGGAGAAGCCTACACGGGAGAGGCCTACGTGGGAAGCCTACACGGGAGGAGGCCTACCTGGAGAAGCCTACAAGGGAGAGGCCTACACTGGAGAAGCCTACACGGGAGAGGCCTACCTGGAGAACCCTTTCACGGGAGAGGCCCCTACGCTGGAGAAGCCTACACGGGAGAGGCCTACGCTGGAGAAGCCTACACGGGAGAGGCCTACACTGGAGAAGCCTACACGGGAGAGGCCTACGCTGGAGAAGCCTACACGGGAGAGGCCTACGCTGGAGAAGCCTACAAGGGAGACACCTACACGGGAGAGGCCTACACGGGAGAGGCAGTAACATGACACACACAAACCTAACCTCACTTTCTTCAACCATTCCCTTTCAGACATTAACTTCATTACTGTGTCTTCCTCTGTGTTATCCTCCACATCCTTCACTCTTCACTCTTCACTCTTCACTCTTCACTCTTCACTCTTCACTTACTAGCCTCTCTCACTTTCGTGTTTTTTAAACGAGTTTACTGCAACGAAATGTGGCTGAAATGCAATGATCTGTAAGTGGCAACGAATTTTTCGTAATTAAAAACATTTAGAATATTGTTACTTAGGAAACATGACATGGTGGTCGTTGGTCTGCGAGACGCTAGCGCCGACAGTCTAATTGACCAAGCCATTAGACTACAAGGGATAAATTCCAAGACCTGACCCAGGAAAGATGTCGCTGATTCTCGGTATACTTTCTGGTTAGGTAGCCACACACCATACACAATACCACCATAAACACTAACACTACCCAACAATTAATCCACTCCTCACATCTACTAACACCAAATGCCATCACTACTGACACTACCTCATACTTAAACATACCACCACTACTAAACAACACTTCCACCACTTTAACATTTACCACCAATACTAACACTACCACCATACTAACACCACTTCCACCCATTCTAACACCACTTCACCACTACTAACTTTCCACCACTACTAAAACCCACCACCATACTAACACTACCACTCTCACTAACACTTACCCACCTCTACTAACATACCACCATACTAACACAAACCCCCACTACTAATACTAACCACCACTACTAACACTACCACCATTACTAACACTACCCCACTACTAACACTACCACCACTACTAACAAATACCCCACTACTAATACTACCACCACTACTAACACTACCACCATTTCTAACACTACCACCATTGTAAAAAACCGCCACTACTAACACCCCTTTCCACCACTACTAACACTCCACCACTATTAACACTACCCCTCTACTAACACTACCACCATACTAACACTACCACCACTACTAAACTCTACCACCACTACATAACCACTAAAACCACCACTACTAACACTCCACCACTATAACCACAAAATGCCACCAAATTACTACCACCACTACTAACACTCCACCTCCCACACCACTACTAACATTAACACCTTACTAACACTACCACCACTTACTAAACACCCCCACCATACAAAACCACCACTCTAACATTACCACCTTTTACTAACTAACCAACCACTCTACTAACACACCCCACTACTAACACTGCCAAACCACTACTACCACCACTAACATTACCACCCTACTAAAACTACCACCCCTACTAGCACTACCGCCCCTACTAACACTACCACCAGTACTAACACTACCCACTACTAAAACTCACCACTACTAACACTACCAAACCCCTTACTAACCCCTACACCACCACTAACCCCTACCACCACTACTAACACTTGCCACCACTCTAAACCCCCACTTAAAACCACCACCACTACCACTACCCCACTACTAAAACTACCACCCCTACTAAACTCCACCCCCCTACTACCACCACACTAACAACCACCTCTACTAACACTACCACCACTACTAACACTACAGCCCCCTACTAACACTACCACCAGTACTAGCACTACCCCACCACTTCCACTACCACCATACTAACACTACCCACCCCACTACCACTACCACCACTACACCTACACCCCCCACTACTTTAACACTCCACCAATACTAACACCCACCAAACCACTACCACCACTACCAACACTACCACCGTAATAACACTACCACCACCACTACCACTACCACCACTACTAAACTACCACCTCCACTAAACCAACACCCATTTTAACACTACCACCACTACTACACTGCCACCCTATAACACTACCAACACTCTAACACTACCACCACAACTACCCACTACCACTCCACTAAACACTACCACCACTACTAATTACTACCACCCTCCAAATACACTACCACCACTACTAAACACTACCACCACTATAACACTGCCACCACTACTACCACCCACTAACATTGCCACCATCTAAACACTACCACCACTACTACACTACCCACTTAAACTAAAACCATACTAAAACTACCACCACCATACCACTACCCCCACTACCACTACACCACTACTAAAATACACCACTACTAACACTCCACACACTACCCCCACTACTAAAACTACCCCCACACTTAACACTACCAACCACTACAACACTGCCACCACTACTACCCCCTACTAACACTACCACCATTAACACTCCTCCCCTTCTTTTTCTAAATACAATCCACTACATGGCCCCTTAATTATACCCATTTTCCCCCTAAACCACATATACATACACCACTTTCCTCTAAAATCCAATATAATAAATCCCTTACAATATTATAAACTAACTAATTTTCCCCCCTTTTTAACTACTTAATCCCCTCGTAATCATGTCCCCTTTTTAGTTCTATAGCCTTGTGTGTTGATAATATAATGCCCGTTGTGAAAGTGGAAGGGTTTGGGGGAACCCCTAGGTTTCGGAATTGCGTGTATTATTATGTCAAGTATTAATGTTTATATTTATTGAGCATATGATTAGAGACCCCCTTTTTGGTGTGGACTGACATTAATATGGGTCGAAATATACAGATGAATTATCAGTTGATTTTCTATTCCCTTGTGTGTTTAATTGGGATTGTTCGTATGTTAGCGAGGAGGATGATGATTGGTGGGGAAGGGTCTCCTGCTACTGCTACTATTACTATTATCACTACTTACTATACTACTAGACTACTACATACTAACTAATATACTATACTATTAATACACTACTATACTACACTACTACTACTACCAACTATATACTACTACTATACTCCACTACTACTACTAACTACTATACTCCCTACTACTACTACAATTTATAACTACTACTACTCTACTACTACTACACTACACACTATTTACTACTACTTACTACTATACTACTAATATACTACTACACTACTACTACCACTACTCTACTACTACTACTACACTACTACTACTACTACTACTACTATACTACTATACAAACTACTACTTACTATACTACCACTACTAACTACTACTACTACTACCACTACTACCATACTACACTATACTATACATACTATACTCCATACTACTACTACAAACTACTATACTACTTCTACCATACCATACTACTACTACTACTACTATACACTACTACTACTATACTACTACACTACTATAATACCACTACTCTATAAAAATATTTACTATATAAACTATACTCTACTATACTACTATACTACTACCCTTTATATACTACTACTACTACCACTACTATACTACCACTACTATACTACTACTACTATATACCACTACATACTACTATACTACTACTATACTATTTACTATAACTACTTATACAAATTTACCACCACTACCTACTGCTACTAGTATTTACTACTATACTACTAATACTACCACTACTTACTACTACCATATTAACTACTACTACTACTAACTATCTACACTATACTACTACCACTACTACTTCTACCACTATACTACAAATACTACTAACTATACTACACATCTATTACTACTCTACTACTACCACTACCCTACTACTACTACTACTACTATTTACTACCACTACAAATACTACTAAAACTTATTTACTATACTCCACCACTACTACTATAGTACTACTACTATACTTATACTATACTACTACTACTACTACACACTATACTACTGCTACTACAAATACTACTATTTAACTACTACTACTCACTATTGTGTTTTCTCGTTCTGTATGGCTACAGAAATTTCGTCTTCTTTCAAATGGTTTCTCTCCAATCTAACTTCCCTCCTCACTCATACTCTCCCCTCCCTACTTCATAACCCCTCCCTCTCTCACTTCAATACTTCCCTCTTTCACTTCATACTTCCCCTTTTCACTCATACCTCCCCTCTTCACTTCATACTTCCCCTCTCTTACTTCATCACTCCCCTCATCATTCATACCTCCCCTCTCTCAATTCAACTTCCCTCCTCACTTCATACTCTTCCCCTCTCTCACTTCATACTCTCCCCTCTTCCTTCTTACTCTCCCCTCTCTCACTTCATACACTCCTCTCTCACTTCATATTTCCCCTCTTCACTTCATACTCTCCCTCTCTCACTTCATCTCTCCCCTCTCTCACTTCATACTCTCCCCTCTCTCACTTCATACTCTCCCCTCTCTCACTTCATAGTCTCCCCTCTCTTACTTCATCACTCCCCTCTCTCACTTCATACTCTCCCCTCTCTCACTTCTATCTCCCCTCTTCACTTCATACACCCCCTCTCTCACTTCATACTCCCCCCTCTTCACTTCATACTCTCCCCTCTCCTTACTTCATACACTCCCCTCTCTCACTTCATACTCTCCCCTCTCTCACTTCATACTCTCCCCTCTCTCACTTCATACTCTCCCCTCTCTTACTTCATACACTCCCCTCTCTCACTTTACTCTCCCCTCTCTCACTTCAACTCTCCCCTCTCTCATTTCATATTCCCCTTCTCCTTCTATTTCCCCCCCCTCCCCACTTATACTCTCCCTCTCTCACTTCAACCCCCCCCCCCCCTTCTACTTCTACTCTCCCCTCTCTCACTTTACTCTCCCCCTCTCACTTCTACCTCCCCTCTCCCCTTCTACTCCCCCTTCTCACTCAACTCCCCCCTCTCTCCTTCATATTTCCCCCCCTCTCACTTATACTCTCCCCTTCCTACTTCATACTCCCCCCTCTCTCCTTATATCTCCCCTCCCCTCACTTCATTCCCACCCCCCTCTCTCCTTATACTCCCCCCCTCTTCATTCATATTTCCCCTCTGTCATTTATAACTCCCCTTTTATCATAATCTGTCATTTTTCTCACTTTCCCTTCCTTACCCACCAGGGTTCATCTTTCATCCCTCCCCCCCAACCCCACCCTCCCCACCATACCAACGTCCCAACCACCCTGCCACCAAAAACGTCCCACCACCCCCAATTGCCCACCACCCCACCCTGCCCCCCACACCACCCTGCCCACCACACCACCCTGCCCCCCCCCACCAGCTTCCCCACCAACCCCTTCCCACCACACTAATTTGCCCACCACACCAGCGTGCCCACCACCCCACTACTGCGAGTTGTTGTGACAAGTGGTAGTGTTTAAGTTCCTACCCATGTGTGATGGTTCCCAGGGGTCATCCCCACAAGACACACACACACACCACCCCCCACACTCACACACACACACACACACACACACCACACGCACACGCACACACACACCCCAAAACACCACACAAACACACACACACCACAAAACCACACGCACACGCCCACACACACACACACCACACACACACACCACACACCACACACCCCACAAAACCCCACACAACCAAGACTGTCCCCAGAGCTAAGAGGTAATGTCCTACAAAAGAGAGGTTAGGGGAAATCAACCTGACGAAAACTGGAGGACAGGAGAGATAGGGGGGACATGATAACGACTTACAAATTACTAAGAGTAATTGACTAGGTGGTCAAAGACGGATGTTCCAGAGACGGGGACACAGCAACAAGGGGACACAGTTGGAAGCTGAAGACACAGATGAATCACAGGGATGTTAGGAAGTATTTCTTCAGTCACAGAGTAGTCAGGAAGTGGGAACAGTTTGGGAAGGGGATGTAGTGGAGACAGGAAACCATACATAGCTTTAAGCAGAGGTACGATTAAGCTCATGGTTCAGGGAGAGTGACTAAATAGCGACCCGTGAAGAGGCGGGGCCAGGGGAAATTGGGGCTCGACCCCCGCAACCTAAACTAGGTGATAGAACTAGGTGAGTACACGTACCAAGGCAGAGGAAATGGGGAATAATTTCTGTAGGAATATAAAACTCCATAGAAGCAAAGTGGAACACGATACGGTAACACCAAGGGGAACAAGACAGAAGACCGGGATATCCACTCCTTGAAAGGTATGGAACTGAGAAATTCAGAGTGGCTGAGCGAGGCGATTAAGCTGACAGGGAGTCAGACTGAGGAAGATGTATATTATTCAGTCACCGGTACGCATAAATACATATACATTAATTATTATACCAGCAACATATGTGTGGGTTACTTGGGTCAACCCAGGAAAGTCAGGCAAAATGACTGGTCTCAAATGATGTCCTTGTGAGGTGAGGTGAAAAGTAGACACATGTGTAGCATGTGTCTTACTCAGCCTGGAGAAGAGCTTCTCAAGACGAGGTGCTTACCTGGGGTTTAGGCTGTGTGAGGTAGAGCCTGGAGGAGGGATGTAGAAGGTAAGGAAGATGAGAAAATGTAGAAGTGAGGTAGATAGGAGAGAGACTGATACAGACAAAACAATAACGTCAACAGACTTTCAGATCTCAGCATTTTGAGCACCATAAAGATTAAGACAATGTGCAACAGTTGGCTATCTATATTGCTGAAACGTTTCGTCTACACAGTAGACTTTTCAGTCAAATACAGAGTCAGTAGGTGTAGTAGTGAAATGTATAATGTAACCAGTCCCTCAACTTTGGAGAAATCATATTTGAGAGTTGGGGGACTAATTAATTCATTTTCGTTTCACTACTACACCTGCTGATACTTTACATTTGACTGAAGAAGTCTACTGCGTAGGCGAAAACTTTAAACATAGTGTTTTAAAAACATCAACATTGTCAGCATCTTGTACCATTATCAGCATAGCATCATAATTTATATAGGGGGAGTACTAAACCCGCATGGTGATGGAGCGCTCATATGGACCATTGGGGAATACCTGGAGTAAAACCTAGAGAGGATTTCGAGGGGCAACGCTCCCGCTGCCCAGTCTGTGACCAGGCCTCCATGGAACTGAAGCCTGGGATCAGGCACTGATCCACAGGCTTCAGTTCCACAAATCAAGAGCCCTTTGACGCGGCAGACAGCAGTAATCACCAGAATAACAACTCCACAAGTGAGACATTAGATACATATTTTTCCAAGTTTATGTGAGCAAGTGCGCCGTTCAAGACCCCACCTTTCAAGGACAGGTAATTAATATAGTCCCCCTCTGATGCTCAGGTGTTTTACCGTCGATAAATTTAGGCTTTAAAGACCAATAACGTTGCGTTAAAATAAGGTGATATTTCTTTCAATTTGAATACTTAAGTTATATGTCAGCTTTAGTGGTGAAAGAGGTCAGTGACCTCAACCAGGGTCTAAGGGAAATGCACTTATTTTATTTTAGCACTCTCAGTCCTGAGGTGAACACCTGTGTCTGCTGGGTTAGTGGAGCTACGTGTTCATGGCTGGTGTTCATGGCTGGTGTTCATGGCTGGTGTTCATGGCTGGTGTTTATGGCTGGAGAGAAGATCTATTAAAAAATTGAGACACAGATGTGCTGGAACGCAGAAAGGTGAGATTCCAGATGTCTTTAGCAAGTTGTGGGCTCCTCCGAGCCATTTTTGTTCAGTCCACAGCGGGGTTCGAAACTGCAAACTCGGCAGCAGAACCACACAGTACTTTTTTTCCCCGCAGCCAGACTGAAGATAAAAATGTTGTGTACTGTGAAAAAAGGTATTGCATACTGTAGATAAGTACCGTGTACTGTAGATAAAGAACCGTGTACTGTAAATAAAGAACCGTGTACTGTATATAAGGGGGCCGTGTACTGTAGTAAAGAACCGTGACTGTAGATAAAGAACCCGTATACTGTACATAAAGAACCTTGTAAATGTAATAAGGAACAGTGTACTGTAGAAAGGAACAGTGTATTGTAGATAAGGAACCGTTGTACTGTAAATAAGGAACCTGTACTGTAGATAAGGAACCGTGTACTGTAAATAAGGAAAGTGTACTGTAGATAAGGAACCGTGTACTGTAGATTTAAAAAACCGTGTACTGTAGATAAAGAACTGTGTACTGTAGATAAGGAACCGTGTACTGTAGTAGGAACCGTGTATGTAGATAAGGAACCGGGGTACTGTAAAAAAGGAACCGGTACTGTAGATAAGGGAAACCGTACTGTAAATAAGGAACCGTGTACGTAGAAAGACCGTGTCTGAGATAAAGAACCGTGTCTGTGGATAAGAACCGGTATGTAGAAAAGAACCGTGTACTGTAGTAAAGAACCGTGTACTGTAATAAAAAACCGAGTACTGTATTAAAAACCGGACTGTAGATAAGAACCGTGTACTGTAATAAAAACCATGTATTAAAAAGGATAAAAAAACCTTTTATGTAGAAAAGGGAACCGTGACTGTAGTAAAAAACCCGTTACTGTAGAAAGGAACCGGACTGTAGATAAGGGAACCATTACTGTAATGGGGAACCTTACGTAGATAAGGAACCGTGTACTGTAGATAAAAAAAACCTTTTGTACTGTAAAAAAGAACCTTACTGTAGTAAGGAACCAATTACTGTAGAAAAAGAACCCTTACTGTAAAAAAACCGTGTACGTAAAAAAGCCCTGTACTGTAATAAGGAACCTGAATGTAATAAGGGAAACCGTGTACTGTAAAAAAGAACCGTAAACTGTAATAAGAACCCGTTACTTTGAAAAGGAACCGGTACTGTAGATAAGGAACCGGTACGTAGATAAGGAACCGTGTCCCGTAGTAAGGAACCTTTTACTGTAGAAAGGAACCGTGTACTGTAGATAAGGAACCGTTGGGAGGGGTTCGTAGTAAGAAACCGGACTGTAGAAAAGGGAACCGGTACGTAGTAAGGAACCGTGTACTGTGTAAGGCCTTTTACGGATAAGGAACCGGTATGTGAAAAGGGAACCCGTGTCTGTAAAAAGGAACCGTGTATGTAAAAGAACCGTGTACTGTAGATGGGAAACCGGTACTGTAAAAAGGGAAACCCGTGACTGTAATAAAGATTGTAAACTCTGATTGGTCTAAGAGACAATGTTTGTAAACTTCTCGCCCGTGTACATACGGTTGAGAATCTTAAGCAAGTAAGTGAAAAACTCACACCAGGAGGGAAAATTTTTGGCAACGTCTCTCTCACTCCGGACCAGTGGCAACCTACACTTAAGACCATAAAAAAGAAGAGCCTGCAGGGGGGCCCATGGCCCAGACTTGCCTAATGGAGCGAACTCTTCTCCAGGGCCCAGGGACTGACCGCCCAAATACTTATCCCAAGATCGATGGACTGACTACATCCGTTTCGCTACTCTTTTGTATTTGACGAAGAAGACTACGTGATTTTTTTTCTTTTTTTATTATTCTGATCCGCAAATAAAGCGGGAATTTTTTCCTAAATCTATACTTAAATCGTATTTAATACGGGTTTTTTCCAGGAGAAAGATTTAAACCATAGCTAAGAGTGCGTTTAGGTTTCGGGGTAGGTGTCACCTATTTTTTGGGGTTTCAGGGTCGTCATACCCCGGTCCGTCCCTTCACTGGGTTTCACTAAGTCCACTCTTCTCCCTCTACATTAGCTTTATTACCCTTTCAGAAACTATGATGGATCCTTGTGTGTTGTGGTCTCACCTAGTTGTACTCACCTAGTTGGGTTCGGGATCGTTCACAGCTCCTGGCCCAGCCTCTTCAACTGGCCCCTACCCCATTCTTTCCCCCTCCTAGCTTTTTCATACCCCCTTCTTAAAGCTAGTTGGGTCCTGCCCCCACACATACTAACCAGGGCTATTCCCTTACTGACACTCTGTGACTTTTAGAAATATTCCTAACATCCCTGTGATTCATTGTGTTTTTCAGCTTCCAACTGTGTCCCCCTTTTTCTGTGTCCATTCTGGAACTTCCTGCTTTGTCCCCCTTTTCAATTACTTTATAATTTGAAGTCTTATCATTCCCCCTATCTCTCCTGTCCTCCATTTCGTCAGGTTGATTTCCCTAACCCCTCTTTGAGGACAACCTCTTTGCTCGGGATGCTTGTGTTGTGGGGTGTGTGTGTGTGTGTGTGGTGTTTTGTGTGTGGGGGTTTTGTGTGTGTGTGTGTGTGTTGTGTGGGTGTGTCGTGTGTGTGCGTTTGTTGGTGTGTGGTGTGGTGTGTTGGGGTGGTTTGGTGGGTTGTGTTTTGGGGTTGTGGTGTGTGTGTGGTAATGTGGTGTTGTGTGGTTGGGGTTTTGTGTGTGTGTACTCACCTATTTTTATCACCTATTTGTGGTTCATGGGTCGAGTCAAGCTCCCCGGCCCCCCGCCCCTTCCTGATTGCTACAAGTCCCTCCCTTTTCCCGCCCCATGAGCTTTATCATACCTTCTTAAAACTTGGGAGGTTCCCGCCTCCCCTACGTTTACTTTTTTGGGTATTCCACGGCCTGATATCTATGATGAAGAAATACTTCCTAACATCCCTTTGATCATCTGAGCCTTCAACTTCCAATTGTGACCTCTTGTGTCTGTGTCCCTTCTCTGGAACATCCCGTCATTGTCACCTTGTCTATTCCGCGCAGTATTTTATATGTCCTATAATGTCCCCCCCTGACCCTCCTGTCCTCCAGTGTCGTCGGGCCCCGATTTCCCTCAACGTTTCTTCGTAGGACAATCCCGTAGCTCTGGGACTAGTCTTGTTGCAAACCTTTGCACTTTCTCAATTTCTTGACGTGCTTGACTAGGGTGTGGATCCCAAACTGGTGCTGCATACTCCAGTATGGGCCTGACGTAAATGGTATACAGAGTCTTGAACGAATCCTTCTGAGGTATCGGAACCCTATCCGTGGTTTGCCAGGGCCCGATGCTGCAGCAGTTATCTGAATTTAGTCGCCCAGGGATATGCTCGGTGTTATACTCACCCCCCGATCTTTTTCCTTGAGTGGGGTTTTTCAGTCTTTGGCCCTCTAAAAATATATTGTCTGCGGTTTTCTTTGCCCCCCCAATCTCATAACTTTGCACTTTGGGAGGGGGTTAAACTAAAGCATTCTGGACCGGCTTGTAGCCTGTCCAGGTCACTTTGGTCCTCCTGATCCTCATCCGATTTGTTTTTTTCTATTAACTTCACCCTCATCTGCAAACAAGGACACTTTTGAGTCTATGCCTTCCGTTTGTCGTTTTACAAAAACCCAAAAAACACACAGGCCAGGACGACCCCCCGTGGAACCCCCCGCTTGTCACGGGGGCCCCCCTTGACACCTCGTCAAAAGTACCATGACTCGTTGTTGCCTCCCTTCAGGTATTCTCTGATCCATTGCAGTGCTTTTCTTCTCATGGTGCCTGATCCCAATTTTGCAGTAACCTCTTGTGAGGAACTGTTCGAACCCTTTCTTGGTCCAAAAAAAATGCAGTCGATCCCCCCCTCTCTTTTGTCTTACTTCTTCACTTGTCATAAAACTTAGTGGGGTTTTGACACGGATTTTCCTTCCCTAAACCATGCGGGTTTGTCAATTATACACTTGTTTTTTTCCCATCCCCCACAATCTCCTCCTGTGACTTCTCCTGACCTTGCATACATACACTTTAGTGTGGGTGTGTGTGTGTTGCGTGTGTGTGTGTGTACGGAAATTTAAAACAAGAGGAGGGGAAGAAACGCCTTTTAAACGAGGTGAAAATTTTTCCCCACAAGAAATAACAGCAAACAAACAATTCACAGCCTGGGCTCTGATGACGGCCGTCCCAAACAAAGAAAACCCAAAAAGCAAAGAACACAACAATCTCAAAAAAAAAAAAATCAAACGAAGTAAGTTGAAAAATATTTTTATATCTTATTTTTCTGTGTCGCAACGGCGAGAAGGGCAATAGTCCACCTAAATATTTTTTTAAAAGTTGCCCCCCCCTCAAAAAAAAATGAAACGGGGGATATTACAAAAATGAAAACGAGAAAATGGTTGTTTATTTGTGGACTTTTGGGTTTTTTGATTTTTTAAATGATGGTAGACTCGTACAGGATATCGGGGGGACGTCACAGATGTATCTGTAGCAAAAGATACCCCAACAAAACAGAGGACTTTACGATTCAAAAAAACGAAAAACTAGGACAAACACGACGAAAGCAACGATAAGCACGGCAAAACGACGATAAACACAGCGAAAACGACGACAAACACTACGAAAATGACTATTAACACGGCGAAAATGACGACAAATATGGCGAAAAAAAACGATAAACTCGGCGAAAACGACGACAAAACACTACGAAAGCGGCGATAAACAAGGGGAAAACGACGTTAAACACCGCGAAAACGACGATAAACACGACGAAAAGGACGATAAACACGACGAAAAGAACGACAACTATGGTGGTGCTCCTCCCCCAAACAAACCCAAGTCTCACTTGCTGAAAATAACAAGAAAACACGAGAAATTTCCCTCGGCTGAAAAATTTACGATTCCATTACTCAGGTGAGCTTGACGGATGCCCATACTCTCTGGGACAGGGGGCGCCGCTCCCGACACTCAGTACCCTGGGGCAACAAGCTGACAAGTGCGTGTAAACATGCCTATAGACCTTTGTTTTACTTCTCTTCAAAATTTACTTGTGGCTGATGAAATATTGATTGGAAATATATTGCCAGATATACGCCCATTTCTGAGCGGAGTTCCTAGGCGTTATATGTACCTTGGTGCAAGAACCCTACTGTCCCCAGGATGGATAAGGGGTGGACAATAAACTAGCCACTACCATCCACAGGATGGTTATGAGGTACACAATAAACTAGCCACTACCATCCACAGGATGGATATGAGGTACACAATAAACTAGCCACTACTATCCACAGGATGGATATGAGGTACACAATAAACTAGCCACTACCATCCTTAGGATGGATATGAGGTACACAATAAACTAGCCACTACCATCCACAGGATGGATATGAGGTACACAAAAAACTAGCCACTACCATCCACAGGATGGATATGAGGTACACAATAAACTAGCCACTACCATCCACAGGATGGATATGAGGTACACAATAAACTAGCCACTACCATCCACAGGATGGTATGAGGTACACAATAAACTAGCCACTACCACCACAAGGATTTGGGTAGAAAGGGACACAATAAAAATAGCCATACCATCCACAGGATGGATATTTGGTACACAATAAACTAGCCACTACCATCCACAGGATGGATATGAGGTTCACAATAAACTAGCCACTACCATCCACAGGATGGATATGAGGTACACAATAAACTAGCCATACCATCCACAGGATGGATATGAGGCACACAATAAACTAGCCACTACCACCACAGGATGGATATGAGGTCACAAAAACTAGCCACTAACATCCACAGGATAGATATGAGGTACACAATAAACTAGTCACTACCATCACACAGGATGGATATGAGGTACAAAAATAAACTAGCCACTACAATCCACGGATGGATATGAGGTACACAATAAAAATAGCCACTACCATCCACAGGATGGATTTTGAGGTACACAATTTAAACCCAGCCACTACCATCACAGGATGGATATGAGGTACCAATAAATAGCCACTACCATCCACAGGATGGATATGAGGTACACAATAAACTAGCCACTACCACCACCCGGATGGATATGAGGTGCACAATAAACTAGCCCCTACCAACCACAGGATGGATATGAGGTACACAATAAAAATAGCCACTACCATCCACAGGATGGATATGAGGTCACAATAAACTAGCCACTCCATCCACAGGGTGGGTATGAGGTACACAATAAACTAGCCACTACCATCCACAGGATGGATATTAGGTACACAATAAACTAGCCCCTACCATCACAGGATGGGTATGAGGTACACAATAAACTAGCCACTACCATCCACAGGATGGATATTAGGTACACAATAAACTAGCCACTACCATCCACAGATGGATATGAGGTACACAATAAACTAGCCACTACCATCCACAGGGTGGATATGAGGTACACAATAAACTAGCCACTACCATCCACAGGATGGATATGAGGTACACAATAAACTAGCCACTACCCTCCACAGGATGGATATGAGGTACACAATAAACTAGCCACTACCATCCACAGGATGGATATGAGGTACACAATAAACTAGCCACTACCATCCACAGGATGGATATGAGGTACACAATAAACTACCACTACCATCCACAGGATGGAATGAGGGACACAATAAACTAGCCACTACCATCCACAGGTGGATATGAGGTACACAATAAACTAGCCACTACCATCCACAGGGTGGGTATGAGGTCCAATAAACTAGCCATACCATCCACAGGATGGATATGAGGTTAACACAATAAACTAGCCACTACCATCCACAGGATGGATATGAGGTACACAATAACTAGCCACTACCATCCACAGGATGGATATGAGGTACACAATAAATTTGCCACTACCATCCACAGGATGGATATGAGGTACACAAAAAAACTAGCCACTACCATCACAGTGGGAAAAGGTACACAATAAACTAGCCACTACCATCCACAGGATGGAATGAGGTACACAATAAACTAGCCACTAACCATCCACAGGTGGATATTGGTACACAATAAACTAGCCACTACCATCCACAGGGTGATATGAGGTACACAATAAACTAGACCACTACCATCCACAGGATGGATATAGGTACACAATAAACTAGCCACTACCATCACCCGGATGGATATGGGTACACAATAAACTACCACTACCATCCACAGGATGGATATGAGGTACACAATAAACTAGCCACTACCATCCACAGGAGGATATGAGGTACACAATAAACTAGCCACACCATCCAAGGATGGTATAGTACACAATAAAACTAGCCACTAAACCCTCCACAGGATGATAGAGGTACACAATAAACTAGCCACTTTAACCATCGATCAGATGGAATGAGGGACACAATAAATAGCCACTACCAAACCAGGATGGATATGGTACACAATAAATACCCTACCTCCACAGGGGTGGAAATTGAACACAATAACTAGCCACACCACCCCAGGTGGATATGAAGGTGCTCAAAACTAGCCACTACCATCCACAGGAAGGATATGGGTACACATAAACTAGCACTACTACCCTCCACAGGTTGAATATGAGGTACACAATAAACTATCCCTTTCCCTCCAAGGATGGATAGAGGTACACATAACTAGCCACTACCATCCACAGGATGGTTGAGGTACACAATAAACACCACTACCATCCCAGGATGGATATAGGTACACAAAAAACTAGCCACCCTGCGGCAAAATCTAACATATTCTTCCAAGCCTATTATTATTATTATTATTTTATTATTATTATTATTATTATTATTATTATTATATTATTGTTGTTGTTGTGTTGTTGTACAGTAGTTCTGAGAGGTATTAAATCCTCCAGGGTTTGAGTCGATTGCCAAAAGTTTGAGTAAACACCAGAATTTCTATTTTAATTTCCCGGGGGAGGGGAACGTCCTTTAACCGGGGTTCATGACCCCCTCCTTTTCCTGCGTGGGTCTTGAACACACAAAAAAAAAACCCCCAAAAAACAACCCAAAACCCACCCCAAAACCCCCTCTGAAATTAAATTAACCGATTATACCGAAATTTTTACGAGGTTTGTTATGATTTGGGTTTTTTTTGGGGGTTTTCCCTTCCCTTTTCCCCAAATTTTTTTTCCTTTTCCCCCCCCCCCCCTTTT
>NC_069442.1:30315379-30392879 GCF_026875155.1 Cherax quadricarinatus
AACGTCATGAGTTGGGGAAGGGCAAGAAGACCGCAGACACAATATAGTTTAGATGGCCAAAGACTGCAAACCTCACTAAAGGAAAAAGATCTGGGGGTGAGTATAACACCGAGCTATCTCCTGAGGCGCACATCAATCGTAACTGCTGCAGCATACGGGCGCCTGGCAAACCTACGGATAGCGTTCCGATACCTCAGTAAGGATTCGTTTAAGACTCTGTACACCATCTACGTCAGGCCCATACTGGAGTATGCAGCACCAGTTTGGAATCCACACCTAGTCAAGCACGTCAAGAAATTAGAGAAAGTGCAAAGGTTTGCAACAAGACTAGTCCCAGAGCTACGGGGATTGTCCTATGAAGAAAGGTTGAGGGAAATCGGCCTGACGACACTGGAGGCCAGGAGGGTCAGGGAGACATGATAACGACATATAAAATACTGCGCGGAATAGACGAGGTGGACAAAGACGGGATGTTCCAGAGATGGGACACAGACACAAGAGGTCACAATTGGAAGTTGAAGACTCAGATGAATCAAAGGAGATGTTAGGAAGTATTTCTTCAGTCATTAGAGTAGTCAGGCCGTGGAATAGCCTAGAAGTGATGTGGTGGAGGCAGGAACCATACATAGTTTTAAGGCGAGGTATGATAGAGCTCATGGGGCAGGGAGAGAGAGGACCTAGTAGCAATCAGCGAAGAGGCGGGGCCAGGAGCTGTGACTCGACCCCTGCAACCACAAATAGGTGAGTACAAATAGGTGAGTACACACACGCACACGCACACACACACACACACACACACACACACACACACACACACACACACACAACAAGACTAGTCCCAGAGCTAAGAGGTATGTCCTACGAAGAGAGGTTAGGGGAAATCAACCTGACGACACTGGAGGACAGGAGAGATAGGGAATACATGATAACGACTTACAAATTACTAAGAGTAATTGACTAGGTGGACAAAGACAGGATGTTCCAGAGACTGGACACAACAACAAGGGGACACAGTTGGAAGCTGAAGACACAGATGAATCACAGGGATGTTAGGAAGTATTTCTTCAGTCACAGAGTAGTCAGGAAGTGGAACAGTTTGGGAAGCGATGTAGTGGAGACAGGATCCATACATAGCTTTAAGCAGAGGTACGATAAAGCTCATGGTTCAGGGAGAGTGACCTAGTAGCGACCAGTGAAGAGGCGGGGGCCAGGAACTTGGACTCGACCCCTGCAACCTAAACTAGGTGAGTAGAACTAGGTGAGTACACGTACCAAGGCAGAGGAAATGGGAAATAATTTCTGTAGGAATATAAAACTCCATAGAACCAAAGTAGAACACGATACGGTACACACATGGGAACAAGACAGAAGACCGGGATATCCACTCCTTGAAAGGTATGGAACTGAGAAATTCAGAGTGGCTGAGCGAGGCGATTAGCTGACATGGAGTCAGACTGAGGAAGATGTATATTTATTCAGTCACCGGTACACATAAATACATATACATTAATTATTATACACAGCAACATATGTGTAGATTACCTGGGTCAACCCAGGAAAGTCAGGCAAAATGACTGATCTCAAATGATGTCCTTGTGAGGTGAGGTGAAAAGTAAGACACATGTGTAGCATGTGTCTTACTCAGCCTGGAGAAGAGCTTCTCAAGACGAGGTGCTTACCTGAGGTAGGCTGTGTGAGGTAGAGCCTGGAGGAGGGATGTAGAAGGTAAGGAAGATGAGACAGATGTAGAGGTGAGGTAGATAGGAGAGAGACTGATACAGACAAAACAATAACGTCAACAGACTTTTCAGATCTCAGCAGTTGAGCACCATAAAGATTAAGACACATGTGCAACAGTTGGCTATCTATATTGCTGAAACGTTTCGTCTACACAGTAGACTTCTTCAGTCAAATACAGAGTCAGTAGGTGTAGTAGTGAAATGTAGATGTAATCAGTCCCTCAACTTTGGAGAAATCATATTTGATAGTTGGGGGACTAATTACATCATCTTCGTTTCACTACTACACCTGCTGATACTACATTTGACTGAAGAAGTCTACTGTGTAGGCGAAACGTTACATATGTGTCTTAAACATCAACATTTCAGCATATTGTACCATTATCAGCATAGCATCATAATTTATATAGGGGGGAAGTACTAAACCCGCATGGTGATGGAGCGCTCATATAGGACCATTGGGGAATACCTGGAGTATACCTAGAGAGGATTTCGAGGGGTCAACGCTCCCGCTGCCCAGTCTGTGACCAGGCCTCATGGAACTGAAGCCTGTGGATCAGGCACTGATCCACAGGCTCCAGTTCCACAAATCAAGAGCCCTTTGACGCGGCAGACAGCAGTAATCACCAGAATAACAACTCCACAAGTGAGACATTAGATACATATTTTTTCCAAGTTTATGTGAGCAAGTGCGCCGTTCAGAGACCCACCTTTCAAGGACAGGTAATTAATATAGTCCCCGTCTGATGCTCAGGTGTTTTACCGTCGATAAATTTAGGCTTTACGACCAATAACGTTGCGTTAAAATAAGGCTGATATTTCTTTCAATTTGAATACTTAAGTTATATGTCAGCTTTAGTGGTGAAAGAGGTCAGTGACCTCAACCAGGGTCTAAGGGAAATGCACTTATTTTATTTTAGCACTCTCAGTCCTGAGGTGAACACCTGTGTCTGCTGGGTTAGTGGAGCTACGTGTTCATGGCTGGTGTTCATGGCTGGTGTTCATGGCTGGTGTTTATGGCTGGAGAGAAGATCTATTAATAAATTGAGACACAGATGTGCTGGAACGCAGAAAGGTGAGATTCCAGATGTCTTAAGCAAGTTGTGGGCTCCTCCGAGCCATTTTTGTTCAGTCCACAGCAGGATTCGAACCTGCAAACTCGGCAGCAGAACACACACAGTACTTTTTCCACGCAGCCAGACTGAAGATAAAGTGTTGTGTACTGTGAATAAGGTATTGCATACTGTAGATAAAGTACCGTGTACTGTAGATAAAGAACCGTGTACTGTAGATAAAGAACCGTGTACTGTAAATAAAGAACCGTGTACTGTATATAAGGGACCGTGTACTGTAGATAAAGAACCGTGTACTGTAAATAAGGAACAGTGTACTGTAGATAAGGAACAGTGTATTGTAGATAAGGAACCGTGTACTGTAAATAAGGAACCGTGTACTGTAGATAAGGAACCGTGTACTGTAAATAAGGAACAGTGTACTGTAGATAAGGAACCGTGTACTGTAGATAAAGAACCGTGTACTGTAGATAAGGAACCGTGTACTGTAGATAAAGAACCGTGTACTGTAGATAAAGAACCGTGTACTGTAAATAAGGAACAGTGTACTGTAGATAAGGAACCGTGTACTGTAGATAAAGAACCGTGTACTGTAGATAAAGAACTGTGTACTGTAGATAAGGAACCGTGTACTGTAGATAAGGAACCGTGTACTGTAGATAAGGAACCGTGTACTGTAAATAAGGAACCGTATACTGTAGATAAGGAATCATGTACTGTAAATAAGGAACCGTGTACTGTAGATAAAGAACTGTGTACTGTAGAAAAGGAACCGTGTACTGTAGATAAGGAACCGTGTACTGTAGATAAAGAACCGTGTACTGTAGATAAGGAACCGTGTACTGTAGATAAAGAACCGTGTACTGTAGATAAGAAACCGTGTACTGTAGATAAGGAACCGTGTACTGTAGATAAGGAACCGTGTACTGTAGATAAGGAACCGTGTACTGTAGATAAGGAACCGTGTACTGTAGATAAGGAACCGTATACTGTAGATAAAGAACCGTGTACTGTAGATAAAGAACCGTGTACTGTAGATAAAGAACCGTGTTGTATGTAATAAGGAACCGTGTACTGTAGATAAGGAACCGTGTACTGTAGATAAGGAACCGTGTACTGTAGATAAGGAACCGTGTACTGTAGATAAAGAACCGTGTACTGTAGATAAAGAACCGTGTACTGTAGATAAGGAACAGTGTACTGTAGATAAGGAACCGTGTACTGTAGATAAAGAACCGTGTACTGTAGATAAGGAACTGTGTACTGTAGATAAGGAACCGTGTACTGTAGATAAGGAACCGTGTACTGTAGATAAAGAACCGTGTACTGTAGATAAGGAACCGTGTACTGTAGATAAGGAACCGTGTACTGTAGATAAAGAACCGTGTACTGTAGATAAAGAACTGTGTACTGTAGATAAGGAACCGTGTACTGTAGATAAGGAACCGTGTACTGTAGATAAGGAACCGTGTACTGTAAATAAGGAACCGTGTACTGTAGATAAGGAACCATGTACTGTAAATAAGGAACCGTGTACTGTAGATAAAGAACCGTGTACTGTAGATAAGGAACCGTGTACTGTAGATAAAGAACCGTGTACTGTAGATAAGGAACCGTGTACTGTAGATAAAGAACCGTGTACTGTAGATATGGAACCGTGTACTGTAGATAAAGAACCGTGTACTGTAGATAAGGAACCGTGTACTGTAGATAAGGAACCGTGTACTGTAGATAAGGAACCGTGTACTGTAGAATAAGGAACCGTGTACTGTAGATAAAGAACCGTGTACTGTAGATAAAGAACCGTGTACTGTAGATAAGGAACCGGGTACTGTAGATAAGGAACCGTGTACTGTAGATAAGGAACCGTGTACTGTAGATAAGGAACCGTGTACTGTAGATAAGGAACCGTGTACTGTAGATAAAGAACCGTGTACTGTAGATAAAGAACCGTGTACTGTAGATAAGGAACCGTGTACTGTAGATAAAGAACCGTGTACTGTAGATAAAGAACCGTATACTGTAGATAAGGAACCGTGTACTGTAGATAAGGAACCGTATACTGTAGATAAGGAACCGTGTACTGTAGATAAGGAACCGTGTACTGTAGATAAGGAACCGTGTACTGTAGATAAGGAACCGTGTACTGTAGATAAGGAACCGTGTACTGTAGATAAGGAACCGTTGTACTGTAGATAAGGAACCGTGTACTGTAGATAAGGAACCGTGTACTGTAGATAAGGAACCGTGTACTGTAGATAAGGAACCGTGTACTGTAGATAAGGAACCGTGTACTGTAGATAAGGAACCGTGTACTGTAGATAAAGTATTGTAAACTCTGATCTGGTCTAAGAGACGATGTTTGTAAACTATCTCGCCCGTGTACATACGGTTGAGAATCTTAAGCAAGTAATTGAAAAACTCGCACTCAGGAGAGGAACATTTTGGCAACGTTTCTCTCACTCCAGTACCAGTGGCAACCTGCACTTAAGACCATAAAAAAGAAGAAGCACTGCAGGAGGCCTACTGACCCATGTACTTGCCTAATGGAGCTGAACTCTTCTCCAGGCCGAGGGACTGACCGCCTCAAATACTTGATCTCCAAGATCGATGGACTGACTACATCATCGTTTCTGCTACTCTCTTTGTATTTGACGGAAGAAGACTACTGTGATTTTTATTCTTTATTTATTTATTCTGATCCGCAAATAAAGCGGAATTTATTCCTAAATCATATACTTAACATCGTATTTACTTCGAAATATCGGGTTTATCCAGGAGAAAGATTTAAACCAGTAGCCAAGAGTGCGTTTAGGTTATTGTGGCTACGGTGCTCACCTATTTGTGGTTGCAGGGGTCGATTCATAGCTCCTGGTCCTGTCCCTTCACTGGTTGCTACTAAGTCCACTCTCTCTCCCTGCTACATTAGCTTTATCATACCCTTTCATGAAACTATGTATGGATCCTGTGTGTGTGTGTGTACTCACCTAGTTGTACTCACCTAGTTGTGGTTGCAGGTATCGATTCACAGCTCCTGGCCCAGCCTCTTCAACTGGCCGCTACTCAGTCATTCTTCCCGCTCCGTGAGCTTTATCATACCTCTTCTTAAAGCTATGTATGGATCCTGCCTCCACTACATCACTAACCAGACTATTCCACTTATTGACGACTCTGTGACTGAAGAAATACTTCCTGACATCCCTGTGACTCATCTGTGTCTTCAACTTCGAACTGTGACCCCTTGTTGCTGTGTCCCATCTCTGGAACATCCTGTGTGTTGGGGTGTGTGTGTGTGTGTGTGTGTGTGTGTGTGTGTTTTGTGTGTGTGTGTGTGTGTGTGTGTGTGTGTGTGTGTGTGTGTGTGTGTGTGTGTGAGTGTGTGTATGTGTGTGTGTGTGTGTGTGTGTGTGTGTGTGTGGTGTGTGTGTGTGTGTGTGTGTGTGTGTGTGTGAGTGTGTGTGTGTGTGTGTATGTACTCTCACCTAGTTGAGGTTGCGGGGGTCGAGTCCGAGCTCCTGGCCCCGCCTCTTCACTGATCGCTACTAGGTCCCTCTCTCTGAACCGTGAGCTTTATCTTTCCTCTGCTTAAAGCTATGTATGGTTCCTGCCTCCACTACATCGCTTCCCAAACTATTTCCACTTACTGACTACTTGTGGCTGAAGAAATACTTCCTAACATCCCTGTGATTCGTCTGTGTCTTCAACTTCAACTGTGTCCCCTTGTTACTTGTGTCCAATCTCTGGAACATCCTGTCTTTGTCCACCTTGTCAATTCCTCTCAGTATTTTGTATGTCGTTATCATGTCCCCTATCTTCCTGTCCTCCAGTGTCGTCAGGTTGATTTCCCTTAACCTCTCTCGTAGGACATACCTCTTAGCTCTGGGACTAGTCTTGTTGCAAACCTTTGCACTTTCTCTAAGTTTCTTTGACGTGCTGGCTAGGTGTGGGTTCCAAACTGTGCTGCACATACTCCAATATGGGCCTACTAAACGGTTACAGCGGTCCTGAACGATCCTTATAGATGTCGGAACCTGTGTTGAGGTTTGCAGGCGCCCATATGCTGCAGCAGTTATTTGGTTGATGTGCGCTTCAGGAGATGTGCCTGGTGTTATACTCACCCCAAGATCTTTTTCCTTGAGTGAGGTTTGTAGTCTCTGGCCCCCTAGACTGTACTCCGTCTGCGGTCTTCTTTGCCCTTCCCCAATCTTCATGACTTTGCGCTTGGTGGGATTGAACTCAGGAGCCAATTGCTGGACCAGGTCTGCAGCCTGTCCAGATCCCTTTGTAGTTCTGCCTGGTCTTCGATCGAGTGAATTCTTCTCATCGTGTGTGTGTGTGTGTGTGTGTGTGTGTGTGTGTGTGTGTGTGTGTGTGTGTGTTGTGTGTGTGTGTGTGTGTGTGTGTGTGTGTGTATGTGTGTGTGTTGTTAGGTAAGACACATATGCAACAGTGTGTGTGTGTGGGGTGTGTGTGTGTGTGTGTGTGTGTGTGTGTACTCACCTATTTGTACTCACCTATTTGTGGTTGCAGGGGTCGATTCATAGCTCCTGGCCCCGCCTCTTCGCTGATTGCTACTAGGTCCTCTCTCTCCCTGCCCCATGAGCTTTATCATACCTCGTCTTAAAAACTATGTATGGTTCCCGCCTTCACTACGTCACTTTCTAGGCTATTCCACGGCCTGACTACTCTATGACTGAAGAAATACTTCCTAACATCCCTTTGATTCATCTGAGTCTTCAACTTCCAATTGTGACCTCTTGTGTCTGTGTCCCTTCTCTGGAACATCCCGTCTTTGTCCACCTTGTCTATTCCGCGCAGTATTTTATATGTCGTTATCATGTCTCCCCTGACCCTCCTGTCCTCCAGTGTCGTCAGGCCGATTTCCCTCAACCTTTCTTCGTAGGACAATCCCCGTAGCTCTGGGACTAGTCTTGTTGCAAACCTTTGCACTTCTCTAATTTCTTGACGTGCTCGACTAGGTGTGGATTCCAAAACTGGTGCTGCATACTCCAGTAGGGGCTTGACGTAAATGGTATACAGAGTCTTGAACGAATCCTTACTGAGGTATCGGAACGCTATCCGTAGGTTTGCCAGGCGCCCGTATGCTGCATCAGTTATCTGATTGATGTGTGCCTCAGGGATATTGCTCGGTGTTATACTACCCCCAGATCTTTTTCCTTGAGTGAGGTTTGCAGTCTTTGGCCATCTAAACTATATTGTGTCTGCGGTCTTCTTTGCCCTTCCCCAATCTTCATAACTTTGCACTTGGCAGGGTTAAACTCAAGGAGCCAGTTGCTGGACCAGGCTTGTAGCCTGTCCAGGTCACTTTGTAAGTCCTGCCTGATTTCCCCATCCCATTTGATTCTTCTCATTAAACTTCACATCATCTGCAAACAAGGACACTTCTGAGTCTATGCCTTCCGTTATGTCGTTCACATATACCAAGAACAGCACAGGTCCTAGGACTGACCCTTGTGGAACCCCGCTTGTCACAGGCGCCCACTCTGACACCTCATCACGTACCATGACTCGTTGTTGCCTCCCTGTCAGGTATTCTCTGATCCATTGCAGTGCTTTTCTTCTCATGTGTGCCTGATCCTCTAGATTTTGCAGTAACCTCTTGTGAGGAACTGTGTCGAAGGCCTTCTTGCAGTCCAAAAAAAAAATGCAGTCGATCCATCCCTCTCTCTCTTGTCTTACTTCTGTCACCTTGTCATAAAACTCTAGTAGGTTTGTGACACAGAATTTTCCTTCCCTGAAACCATGCTGGTTGCCAATTATACACTTGTTTCTTTCCAGGTGCCCCACCACTCTCCTCCTGATGATCTTCTCCATGACCTTGCATACTATACACGTTAGTGTGTGTGTGTGTGTGTATGCGTGTGTGTGTGTGTGTGTACGTGAAATTTAAAACAGATGAGGAGGTAGAGAAACGCCTTGGTAAACGAGGTGAAAATTTCCACACAAGAAATAACAGCAATCAATCAGGATTCACAGCCTGGGCTCTGATGACGGCCGTCCCAAACAAAGAAAACCAGAATAGCAATGAACACAATAGCAATCTCAAAAAAAAAAAAATCAATCGAACGTAAGTTGAAAAATATTTTTATATCTTATTTATTCTGTGTGCGTCAACGGCGAGAAGACAATAGTCCCCCTAAGTATTTTTTATGTTAAACCCCCCCCCCTCAAAAAAATAAAAAGGGGATTTACAAACTGAAAAAGAGAAAAAGGTTTTTTCACTTTTGTGGTATTTGGGGTTTGATTTTTAAATGATGGTGACTGTACAGTATATCAAGGACGTTTTTCCCAACAGATGTATCCTAGTTTTTGACTAACCGATTTCCCACGGACAGAAAAAAACCCCCCCCAAAGGACTTCACAGATTCAAAAGACGAAAACTAGGGCAAACACGACGAAAGCAAAGATAAGCACGCCCCAAAAAGACGATAAAAAACGCGAAAACACAAAACATCCCCCAAAAAAGACATAACAAAGGCGAAAAAACGACAAATATGGCGAAAAAAAACGTAAACTCGGGGGAAAACGACGACAAAACACACGAAAGCGGGGAAAACAAGGGGGGAAAAAAAGACGTTAAAAAAACGCGAAAACGACGATAAACACGACGAAAAGACGATAAACACGACGAAAAGAAGAAACCTTTTTGGGGGGTGCTCCTCCCCCAAACAAACCAAGCTACTTGCTGAAAATAAAAAGAAAACACGAAAAAATTTCCCTCGGCGAAAAATTTTGATTCCATTACCAGGGACTTGAGATGCCCAAACCTCCCCCTGGGGCAGGGGGGGCCCCTCCCGACACTCTACCCCGGGCAACAAGCTGACAATGCTGTATAACATGCCTATAGAACCCTTTGGGTTTTACCTTTTCTTCAAATTTACTTGTGGCTGAATAAATATTTATTGGAAATATATTGCCGATATAACGCCCATTTCTGAGGCCCAGTTCCTAGGCTTATATGTACCTTGGTGCAAGAACCCTACTGTCCCAGGATGGATAGGGTTGGACAAAAAACTAGCCACTACCATCCACAGAGATGGTAGAGGGACACAATAAACTAGCCACTACCATCCACAGGATGGATATGAGGGACACAATAAACTAGCCACTACCATCCACAGGATGGATATGAGGTACACAAAACTAGCCCCTACCATCCACAGATGGATATGAGGTACACAATAAACTAGCCCACTACCATCCAAGGGTGGATATGAGGTGCACAATAAACTAGCCACTACCATCCACCAGGATGGATATTTAGGTACACAATAAACTAGCCACTACCATCCACATGATGGTATGAGGTACACAATAAACTAGCCACTACCATTCCCCAGGATGGATATGAGGTACCAATAAACTAGCCACTAAACCATCCACAGGTGGATATGAGGTACACAATAAACTAGCCACTACCATCCACAGGATGGATATGAGGTCACAAAAAACTAGCCAATACCATCCACAGGATGGGTATGAGTACAAAAATAAACTAGCCACTACCATCCACAGGATGGATATGAGGTACACAATAAACCCAGCCACTACCATCCACAGATGGATATGAGGTACACAATAAACTGCCACTACCATCCACAGGATGGATATGAAAGGGACACAAAAAACTAGCCACTACATCCACAGATGGATATGAGGTACACAATAAACTAGCCCCTACCATTCACAGGATGGATATGAGGTACAAATAAACTAGCCACTACCATCCACAGGAAAGGATAGAGGTACACAATAAACTAGCCCCTACCATCCACAGGATGGATAAGAGGTACACAATAAACTAGCCACTACCATCCACAGGATGGATATGAGGTACACAATAACTAGCCACTACCATCCACAGATGGATATTAGGTTACACAATAAACTAGCCACACCATCCACAGATGGATATGAGGTACACATAAACTAGCCACTACATCCACAGATGGTATGAGGACAAATAACTAGCCACTACCATCCACAGGATGGATATGAGGTACACAATAAACTAGCCACTACCATCCACAATAGAATGAGGTACAATAAACTAGCCACTACCATCCACAGGATGGGTATGAGGTACACAATAAACTAGCCACTACCTCCAAAGGATGGATATGAGGTCACAATAAACTAGCCACTACAAACCCCAGGGTGGTATAGGTACACAATAAACTAGCCACTACCATCCACAGGGTGGGTATGAGGTACACAAATAAACTAGCCCCTACCATTCCCCAGGATGGATATAGGGACACAATAAACAGCCACTACCATCCACAGGATGGATATGAGGTACACAATAAACTAGCCACTACCATCCACAGGATGGATATGAGGTCACAATAAACTAGCCACTACCATCCACAGGATGGATATGAGGTACACAATAAACTACCACTACCATCCACCAGGATGGATATGAGGTACACAATAAACTAGCCACCCACCATCCACAGGATGGATATGAGGGACACAATAAACTAGCCACTACCATCCACAGGATGGATATGAGGTACACAATAAACTAGCCACTACCATCCCCAGGGTGAATGAGGTACACAATAAACAGCCACTACCATCCACAGGATAGGATATAGGTACACAAAACTAGCCACAAACCCTCCAAGGATGGATAGAGGTGCACAAAAAAACTAGCCACTACCATTCCCCAGGATGGATATGAGGTACACAATAAACTAGCCACTACCATCCACAGGATGGGTATGAGGTACACAATAAACTAGCCACTACCATTTCCACAGGATGGATAAGAGGTACACAATAAACTAGCCCAACCATCCACAAGATGGATATGAGGTACACAAAAAACTAGCCACTACCATCCACAGGTGATAGAGGTCACATAAACTAGCCACACCAAACCACAGGATGGATATTAGGTATACAATAAATAGCCACTTACCATCCACAGGATGGGATATGATGGTACACAATAAACTAGCCAACACCATTTCCCCAGGATGGATATGAGGTACACAATAAACAGCCACTACCATCCACAGATGGAATGAGGACACAATAAACAGCCACTACCCCCCTCCCGATGGATATGAGGTACACAAATACAACCCGCGGCAAAATTACCAATTCCCACAAGGTATTATATATTATTATAATAAATTCTACCCCTTTTAATGTCACAGAATTTTGAGAGTAACTTAACCCCTTTCCCGAGTCCATTGCCACAATTTGAGTTAAAACCTAGATTCCCATTTTATTTCCTGGGTGGAGGGAAACCCTCCTTAACTTTCATGCCCCCTCCTTTTCCCTGCGTGGGTCTTGACCCCATCACACGGGAGAGGAGGGGATGGGAAGGGGGTGGGTGGGGTCTGTCTCCCAGAAGGTTAATGAGCATCACCTGTGTGTAACTCACCCCTCACATCACTCGCCTCTCCGAACATCGTACAGATTCACAGTCTCGCATTCATCACCTGAACTTATTACGAGTGTTCGTTATTGCTCCATTTGTTTTTGGTTTTGGGGGTTCTCTGTCCCCCCTCTCTCTCTCGCTCTCTCTCTCTCTCTCTCTCTCTCTCTCTCTCTCTCTCTCTCTCTCTCTCTCTCTCTCTCTCTCTCTCTCTCTCTCTCTTCTCTCTCTCTCTCTCTCTCTCTCTCTCTCTCCTCTCTCGAGCTATCTCGCCTGGTGATGAGCTATGGTTCAATAACTCTCTCGGTCACGGGTAATAAAGCCTGGGGGCGTAATGGGTGCATTTTTCAACAAGCTCTGGGCACGGGGAATGACCTGCTGAACTTCTAAATCGACTTACATGTTCTTCGGTTTGGTTTATGAGCCTTGTGCCTAGATGTATGATATTGTTGAAGGATAAAACACACACACACACACACACACACACACACACACACACACACACACACACACACACACACACACACACACACACACACACACACATACACACACACACAAAGTCATGGAGAAGATTATCAGGAGAAGAGTGGTGGAACACCTAGAAAGGAATGATCTCATCAACGGAAGCCAACATGGTTTCAGGGATGGGAGATCCTGTGTCACAAACCTACTGGAGTTCTACGACATGGTGACAGCAGTAATACAAGAGAGAGAGGGGTGGGTAGATTGCATTTTCTTGGACTGCAAGAAGGCGTTTGATACTGTTCCACACAAGAGATTAGTGCAAAAGCTGAGGACCAGGCAGGGATAACAGGGAAGGCACTATAATGGATCAGAGATTACTTGTCAGGAAGACAGCAGCGAATCATGGTACGTGGCGAGGCGTCAGAGTGGTCACCTGTGACGAGTGGGGTCCCACAAGGGTCAGTCCTAGGACCAGTGCTGTTTCTGGTATTTGCGAACGACATGACGGAAGGAATAGACTCCGAAGTGTTCCTGTTTACAGATGATGTGAAGTTGATAAGAAAAATTCATTCCGAAGAAGATCAGGCAGAACTACAAAGAGATCTGGACAGGCTGCAGACCTGGTCCAGCAACTGGCTCCTGGAGTTCAACCCCACCAAGTGCAAAGTCATGAAGATTGAGAAAGGGTAAAGAAGACCGCAGACGAGTACAACCTAGGGGGCAAGAGACTACAAACCTCACTCAAGGAAAAAGATCTTGGGGTGAGTATAACACCAGGCACATCTCTTGAGGTGCACATCAACCAAATAACTTCTGCAGCATGCGGGCACCTAGCAAACCTCAGAACAGCATTCCGACATCTTAATAAGGAATCGTTCAGAACCGTGTACACCGTGTATGTTAGGCCCCATACTGGAGTATGCGGAGTCAGTTTGGAACCCACACCTAGCCAAGCACGTAAAGAAACTAGAGAAACTGCAAAGGCTTGCAACAAGACTAGCCCCAGAGCTAAGGGGTATGTCCTATGAAGAGAGGTTAAGGGAATCGACCTGACGACACTGGAGGTCAGGAGAGATAGGGGGGACATGATAACGACATACAAAATACTGAGAGGAATTGACAAGGTGGACAAAGGCAGGATGTTCTAGAGATGGGACACAACAACAATGGGACACAGTTGGAACTTGAAAACACAGATGAATCACAAGGATGTTAGGAAGTATTTCTTCAGTCACAGAGTAGTCAGGAAGTGGAATAGTTTGGGAAGCAGGATCCATACATAGCTTTAAGCAGAGGTATGATAAAGCTTATGGTTCAGGGAGAGTGACCCAGTAGCGACCAGCGAAGAGGTGGGGCCAGGAGCTATGAATCGACCCCTGCAACCACAACTAGGTGAGTACAACTAGGTGAGTACACACACACACACGTCTCTTTACCATCCATCTGTGGTTTGACTGCGGTCACACCCGTGTCCAGCAGTCAGTCCTTGTTTACCATGGTAGTGCGCCAGGATATTTTGTATGTAGTGATCGTATCTCCACTGGTGGTTCATTCTCCCGGTACAGGCACCATGACCACCCTAGTACCTGACTTCTTTGTCCAGTTCTTCACGCAAGCTAATAAATACATCAACTATTATTATCAGTCAGCATCTTCAACCACCACTAAGACTACCACCACCACCACAACCACCACAACCACCACCAAACTACCACTAAGAATACCACCACCACCACAACCACCACCACAACACCACTAAGACAACCACCACCACCACAACCACACCACAACTACCACTAAGACTACCACCCACCACCACAACCACCACCACAACACCACTAAGACTACCACCACCACCACAACCACCACCACAACTACCACTAAGACTACCACCACCACCACAACCACCACCACAACTACCACTAAGACTACCACCACCACCACAACACCACAAGCTACCACCACCACCACCACAACCACTACCACAACTACCACACGAGTGGTAGTTGTGGCGCTGCAAAGATAGGCAAATAATCATATTTAACTATCTTTGCAGCACTTGGGATGATAACCAAGATACTCGAGGCTTACAAAAGAATATATATGAACTTGTCTGTTCTATATACCGTTAGTGAAGCGAAGATGAAATCTACTGACCCACACTATGTATACTGGTCCACACTATGTATACTGGTCCACACTATGTATACTGGTCCACACTATGTATACTGGTCCACACTATGTATACTGGTCACACTATGTATACTGGTCCACACTATGTATACTGGTCCACACTATGTATACTGGTCCACACTATGTATACTGGTCCACACTATGTATACTGGTCCACACTATGTATACCGGTCCACACTATGTATACTGGTCCACACTATGTATACTGGTCCCACTATGTATACTGGTCCACACTATGTATACTGGTCCACACTATGTATACTGGTCCATACTATGTATACTGGTCCACACTATGTATACTGGTCCATACTATGTATACTGGTCCACACTATGTATACTGGTCCACACTATGTATACTGGTCCACACTATGTATACTGGTCCACACTATGTATACTGGTCCACCTATGTATACTGGCCCACACTATGTATACTGGTCCACACTATGTATACTGACCCACACTATGTATACTGGTCCACACTATGTATACTGACCCACACTATGTATACTGGCCCACACTATCTATACTGGTCCACACTATGTATACTGACCCACACTATGTATACTGGTCCACACTATGTATACTGACCCACACTATGTATACTGGTCCACACTTGTATACTGGTCCACACTATGTATACTGGTCCACACTATGTATACTGGCCCACACTATGTATACTGGTCCACACTATGTATACTGACCCACACTATGTATACTGGTCCACACTATGTATACTGGTCCACACTATGTATACTGGTCCACACTATGTATACTGGTCCACACTATGTATACTGGTCCACACTATGTATACTGGTCCACACTATGTATACTGGTCCACACTATGTATACTGGTCCATACTATGTATAATGGTCCACACTATGTATACTGGTCATCACTATGTATACTGGTCCACACTATGTATACTGGTCCACACTATGTATACTGGTCCACACTATGTATACTGGTCCACACTATGTATACTGGTCCATACTATGTTACTGGTCCACACTATGTATACTGGTTCCATACTATGTTTACTGGTCCACACTATGTATACTGGTCCACACTATGTATACTGGTCCACACTATGTATACTGGTCCACACTATGTATACTGGCCCACACTATGTATACTGGTCCACACTATGTATACTGACCCACACTATGTATACTGGTCCCACTATGTATACTGACCCACACTATGTATACTGGTCCACCATATGTATACTGACCCACACTATGTATACTGGTCCACACTATGTATACTGGTCCACACTATGTATACTGGTCCATACTATGTATACTGGTCCACACTATGTATACTGGTCCACACTATGTATACTGGTCCACACTATGTATACTGGTCCACACTATGTATACTGGTCCATACTATGTATACTGGTCCACACTATGTATACTGGTCCACACTATGTATACTGGTCCACACTATGTATACTGGCCCACACTATGTATACTGGCCCACACTATGTATACTGGCCCACACTATGTATACTGGTCCACACTATGTATACTGGCCCACACTATGTATACTGGTCCACACTATGTATACTGACCCACACTATGTATACTGGTCCACACTATGTATACTGACCCACACTATGTATACTGGTCCACACTATGTATACTGGTCCACACTATGTATACTGGTCCATACTATGTATACTGGTCCCACACTAATGTATACTGGTCCACACTATGTATACTGGTCCACACTATTGTATACTGGTCCACACTATGTATACTGGTCCATACTATGTATACTGGTCCACACTATGTTTATGGTCCATACTATGTATACTGGTCCACACTATGTATACTGGTCCACACTATGTATACTGGTCCACACTATGTATACTGGTCCATACTATGTATACTGGTCCACACTATGTATACTGGTCCATACTATGTATACTGGCCCACACTATGTATACTGGTCCACACTATGTATACTGGTCCACACTATGTATACTGGTCCACACTATGTATACTGGTCCATACTATGTATACTGGTCCACACTATGTATACTGGTCCATACTATGTATACTGGTCCACACTATGTATACTGGTCCACACTATGTATACTGGCCCACACTATGTATACTGGTCCACACTATGTATACTTTGTCCACACTATGTATACTGGTCCACACTATGTATAGTCCACACTATGTATACTGGACCACACTATGTATACTGGCCCACACTATGTATACTGGCCCACACTATGTATACTGGCCCACATCTATGTATACTGGCCACACTATGTATATGGTCCACACTATGTATACTGGTCCACACATGTATACTGGTCCACACTATGTATACTGGTCCACACTATGTATACTGGCCCCACTATGTATACTGGTCCACACTATGTATACTGGTCCACACTATGTATACTGGTCCACACTATGTATACTGGCCACATATGTTTACTGGTCCACACTATGTTATACTGGTCCACACTATGTATACTGGTCACACTATGTATACTGGTCCACACTATGTATACTGGTCCACACTATGTATACTGGCCCACACTATGTATACTGATCCACACTATGTATACTGGTCCACACTATGTATACTGGTCCACACTATGTATACTGGTCCACAGTATGTATACTGGTCCACACTATGTATACTGGCCCACACTATGTATACTGGTCCACACTATGTATACTGGTCCACACTATGAATACTGGTCCACACTATGTATACTGGCCCACACTATGTATACTGGTCCACACTATGTATACTGGTCCACACTATGTATACTGGTCCACACTATGTATACTGGTCCACACTATGTATACTGGCCCACACTATGTATACTGGTCCACACTATGTATACTGGTCCACACTATGTATACTGGTCCACACTATGTATACTGGCCCACACTATGTATACTGGTCCACACTATGTATACTGGTCACACTATGTATACTGGTCCACACTATGTATACTGGCCCACACTATGTATACTGGTCCACACTATGTATACTGGTCACACTATGTATACTGGTAAACACTATGTATATGGTCCACACTATGTATACTGGTCCACAGTATGTATACTGGTTCACACTATGTATACTGGCCCACACTATGTATACTGTTCCACACTATGTATACTGGTCCACACTATGAATACTGGTCCACACTATGTATACTGGCCCACGCTATGTATATGGTCCACACTATGTATACTGGTCCACACTATGTATACTGGTCCACACTATGTATACTGGCCCACATATGTATACTGGTCCACACTATGTATACTGGTCCACACTATGTATACTGGTCCACACTATGTATACTGGCCCACACTATGTATACTGGTCCACACTATGTATACTGGTCCACACTATGTATACTGGTAAACACTATGTATACTGGTCCACACTATGTATACTGGCCCACACTATGTATACTGGTCCACACTATGTATTACTGGTCCACACTATGTATACTGGTCCACACTATGTATACTGGTCCACACTATGTATACTGGTCCACACTATGTATAGTCCACACTATGTATACTGGTCCACACTATGTATACTGGACCACACTATGTATACTGGTCCACACTATGTATACTGGTCCACACTATGTATACTGGTCCACACTATGTATACTGGTCCACACTATGTATAGTCCACACTATGTATACTGGTCCACACTATGTATACTGGCCCACACTATGTATACTGGTCCACATTATGTATACTGGCCCACACTATGTATACTGGTCCACACTATGTATAGTCCACACTATGTATACTGGTCCACACTATGTATAGTCCACACTATGTATACTGGTCCACACTATGTATACTGGTCCACACTGTGTATACTGGTCCACACTATGTATACTGGCCCACACTATGTTTACTGGTCCACATTATGTATACTGGCCCACACTATGTATACTGGTCCACACTATGTATACTGGTCCACACTATGTATACCGGTCCACACTATGATACTAGCCCACACTATGTATACTGGTCCACACTATGTATACTGGCCCACACTATGTATACTGGTCCACACTATGTATACTGGCCCACACTATGTATACTGGTCCACACTATGTATACTGGTCCACACTATGTATACTGGTCCACACTATGTATACTGGTCCACACTATGTATACTGGTCCACACTATGTATACTGGCCCACACTATGTATACTGGTCCAAACTATGTATACTGGTCCACACTATGTATACTGGTCCACACTATGTATACTGGTCCACATTATGTATACTGGCTCACACTATGTATACTGGTCCACACTATGCATACTGGTCCACACTATGCATACTGGTCCACACTGTATATTGGCCCACTATGTATACTGGCCCACACTATGCATACTGGCCCACACTATGTATATTGACCCACACTATGTATACAGACCCCCACTATGTATACTGGTCCAAACTATGTATACTGGCCCACACTATGTATACTGGCCCACACTATGATACTGGCCCACATTATGTATACTGGTCCACACTATGTATACTGGTCCACACTATGTATATTGGCCCACACTATGATACTGGCTCACACTATGTATACTGGTCCACACTGTGTATTGGCCCACTATGTATACTGGTCCACACTATGTATACTGGTCCACACTGTATATACTGGCCCACACTATGATATTAGCCCACACTATGTATACTGGTCCACACTATGTATACTGGCCCACACTATGATACTGACCCACACTATGCATACTGGCCCACACTATTTATACTGGCCCACACTATGTATACACACCCACACTATGTATACTGGCCCACTATGTATACAGATCCACACTATGTATACAGATCCACACTATGTGTACTGACCCACACTATGTATACAGACCCACACTAAGCATACTGGCCCTCACTATATTTACAGACCCACACTATGTATACAGATCCACACTATGTGTACTGACCCACACTATGTATACAGACCCACACTAAGCATACTGACCCACACTATGTTTACAGACCCAAACTATGCATACTGGCCCACACTATGTTTACAAACCCACATTATGTACACAGACCCCCACTATGTACAAACACCCACACTATGTACGCAGATCCACCCTATGTACACATACCCACACTAGGTATACATGCCCACGCTACGTACATAGACCCACACTATGAGAAGTACGCTTAATATTGTCGGTTTCCTGAAATGATTTAGAATTTGTCAGTAAAGTGGCAAAATCTAAATCAAATCTCCATATCCATCCTGTGGATGGTAGTGGCTAGTTTATTGTGTACCTCATATCCATCCTGTGGATGGTAGTGGCTAGTTTATTGTGTACCTCATATCCATCCTGTGGATGGTAGTAGCTAGTTTATTGTGTACCTCATATCCATCCTGTGGATGGTAGTGGCTAGTTTATTGTGTACCTCATATCCATCCTGTGGATGGTAGTGGCTAGTTTATTGTGTACCTCATATCCATCCTTTGGATGGTAGTGGCTAGTTTATTGTGTACCTCATATCCATCCTGTGGTGGTAGTGGCTAGTTTATTGTGTACCTTTATCCATACTGTGGATGGTAGTGGCTAGTTTATTGTGTACCTCATATCCATCCTGTGGATGGTAGTGGCTAGTTTATTGTGTACCTCATATCCATCCTGTGGATGGTAGTGGCTAGTTTATTGTGTACCTCATATCCATACTGAGGATGGTAGTGGCTAGTTTATTGTGTACCTCATATCCATCTTGTGGAGGGTAGTGGCTAGTTTATTGTGTACCCCATATCCATCCTGTGGATGGTAGTGGCTAGTTTATTGTGTACCTCATATCCATCCTGTGGATGGTAGTGGCTAGTTTATTGTGTACCTCATATCCATCCTGTGGATGGTAGTGGCTAGTTTATTGTGTACCTCATATCCATCCTGTGGATCGTAGTGGCTTGTTTATTGTGTACCTCATATCCATCCTGTGAATGGTAGTGGCTAGTTTATTGTGTACCTCATATCCATCCTGTGGATGGTAGTGGCTAGTTTATTGTGTACCTCATATCCATCCTGTGGATGGTAGTGGCTAGTTTATTGTGTACCCCATATCCATCCTGTGGATGGTAGTGGCTAGTTTATTGTGTACCTCATATCCATCCTGTGGATGGTAGTGGCTAGTTTATTTGTACCTCATATCCATCCTGTGGATGGTAGTGGCTAGTTTATTGTGTACCTCATATCCATCCTGTGGATGGTAGTGGCTAGTTTATTGTGTACCCCATATCCATCCTGTGGATGGTAGTGGCTAGTTTATTGTGTACCTCATATCCATCCTGTGGATGGTAGTGGCTAGTTTATTGTGTACATCATATCCATCCTGTGGATGGTAGTGGCTAGTCTATTGTGTACCTCATATCCATCCTGTGGATGGTAGTGGCTAGTCTATTGTGTACCTCATATCCATCATGTGGATGGTAGTGGCTAGTTTATTGTGTACCTCATATCCATCCTGTAGATGGCAGTGGCTAGTTTATTATGTATCTCATATCCATCCTGTGGATGGTAGTGGCTAGTTTATTATGTACCTCATATCCATCCTGTGGATGGTAGTGGCTAGTTTATTGTGTGCCTCAAATCCATCCTGTGGATGGTAGTGGCTAGTTTATTGTGTACCTCATATCCATCCTGTGGATGGTAGTGGCTAGTTTGTGTACCTCATATCCATCCTGTGGATGGTAGTGGCTAGTTTATTGTGTACCTCATGTCCATCCTGTGGATGGTAGTGGCTAGTCTATTGTGTACCTCATATCCATCCTGTGGATGGTAGTGGCTAGTCTATTGTGGACCTCATATCCATCCTGTGGATGGTAGTGGCTAGTCTATTGTGTACCTCATATCCATCCTGTGGATGGTAGTGTAAGAGCATATGGATATACAAAAGGCCTAGGAAATAGGCTCCCAAAAAAAAAGACTAACAAAAGTACTTCTGGATAGGTGCTGAGGGATAGCGTACCACAGCCACTTTTTTTATCCACTGTATGATGTGACATGATTCAAAGGATTTCTAGCCTGGTATGTCTCTGTTCCATGATGTGCAGCGATGTGGTACACAGGCCATGTTGGTGTTGTTGTCTATTCCTCAGTGTCTATATGGAGTCTACCTGGAGGCGGGCCAAAACGACATGGGATCGAGTCCTCGGATAGTCGCGGTGTTGTTATTGATTAAATACCACTCCTTCGTGGTTACAATAATATATATACTGCTTGTGGAGGCTTGTACACCAAACTGGGAGTAGAATGAAATTTGCTCTTGTCATGTAGGGGGGTAATGATTAGGGGAATACGGGGGGTAATGGGAGGGGAGTCAGTAGGTAGGGGACAGCCGAGGCAGTAGGAGGGATTTGTGCGGAGGTAGGTAATATGAGGTCACTGGTGACTACAACTTCACCTCTCATTACTCTACCCACCACACTACACTCCCTCTCACTACATGAAATAAAATAATGAATAAAATAGCAAATAACGGGGACCGTGAATATTACTATTCTACTCAAACACAGTTTATTATTAAGTCCTTGTACAATAATATATTTGGGAACAGGAGTACATTACTGTGGTTTAGATAAATGGGATGGTATGTATAAGCAGTGAGACAGGGAACACAATCAACTTGACCAAAATGAATATAACTTACAATATAGTTCAGAGGGCAGTTCATCACAGGAACTAAGCCACAGGTCCCAAGACCTACACAGCACGAGTACTGCGCCAAGCCAGTACTCTGCCCAATGCCTCCAACAGTCTCCTCCAGAGACTTCAGCAGCCTTCTCCCGAGCCCTGCACCCCAGCAGCAGCTCCGCTCGAAGTCTCTGCTCAGGAGCTCTGCACCCCAGCAGCAGCTCCGCTCGAATCTCTCTACTCAACTCTTCCTTGGGCTTTTATGGTGGTCCAAGCACCCTCCACAACCACGTGTACGACCTGGCGCCTATTTCTGAGGCGTCAAGAACAAAAGACCTCAGACGTGGGCGTGGCTACAGACGTTTGCCAAGGCAAGGTGTGACCATATAATTGGTTAAATTAGGTCTCCCCAGATACCTCACAAGCCCAGCTGAACTACATCACATCCCCCTTTCTCCCCCAATTTAAAATATCTGAGAACTAGGACAATTTGTCCTAGTTATTAGACTATTTTAATCCTAACCCCTTAAATCTATTACAATACAAAGACAAAATTATACATAATACAAAATTATTCAATTACATATATTTCCCTCAACCTCCTCAACTACCACAAGGCAGCGTAATCAGTACACCTCGTAGTTGACCAGCATAATAGTTGCTCTCTGGTGCAAAGCCTCCTTACCCGTCATTTCTCCTTAAACCTAAATATCGGGCTCCAGTGCCTTCCCTACTTCGACTAGAAATGCACTAGCCAATGCTAGTCACCCTCGCACGTTAACCATTGGGCCAAACCTCTCTAGGCTTCTATGGCGTGGAAAACTGCTCCAACGGGTTGCATTCTTTCAAGTAACTGCAACTGGACCACTTCACGACCTGACGCCTAGGTCTGACGCCGTAAAGAACAAAAGACCTCAGACGTGGGCGTGGCTACAGACGTTTGCCAAGGCAAGGTGTGACCATATAATTGGTTAAATTAGGTCTCCCCAGAGACCTCACAAGCCCAGCTGAACTACATGACACTCTGAGGCACCAACACCACAGTATGTCCTCGGATTAAGGTAAAATACCTAGCTCTGCTGGGTGCGTGATTCTTGTAGGATTTGGTGGTCCTGTGGGTTAGAGCGTCATGTGATTTTCGCTCACCATGAGGCGGCCAAAACGACATGGGTTCGAGTCCTCGGCTAGTCGCAGTGTTCTTACTGAGTCGAGACAAAGAGTTTTTGGGATTTGTGGAGCTGTTGTAAAGGGAATATAATATATATATAATAATTTATATATATATTAAAATATATATTTAATATATAATATATATATATATAATATATATATTATTTTATTATATATATATTATATATATTAAAATATTTTTATATATATATATATAATATTTTATATATATATATTATATTATATATTTGCAATAAGATCACAGTAAACAGGTTTTTCAAAATATGGAAAAAAAACCACTTTGAAAGAATAGGAAATTCCAAGCGCTTTCGTGACACCACATTATCAAGGAACTATGAAAGTAAAAGCATCAAGGAAGCTAAAAGGGGGGCCCGGGCCCGCACCTCACTATCAGACCCCCAAACGGTTAAAACACGTGACGCGGGGGGCGAGCCACTTGGATGGGTCCTTTGCACAACTCACCCCCAAGCTATTCTCCCCAAGAAAATTTAAAAATTATTTGCCCAGTGTATTAAATTTTTCCCAAAATTCTTTTAAATTTTAAAAATGGATCAATTTATATAAACCAAAGGAAATATTCTATTTTTGTCAAAACTGCTTTTTATGAAAAAAGATTCTTTTATATTCCTTCGCCCCCATGGACTTGCTAGATACTACTTTCTCAACTTTTTAAAAATCAATTGGATGGTTAAAACTCTTACATGAATAAATAGAGCTTTGGAATCTTCCCCCGTTCTAATACTAATTTTGTTTTTTTAATCTTTTTTCGGATTTTTACCTTTGATTTAAAAATTTTTATCGAAATTTTACAAGGAACTTATGGGACAACCATCAGCATTTTGGGGGGAATTCTTATCAAAAGTTTTTTTTACTGTATCAAGATTTTTGAATCAACTTTAATATTAAAATCTTAAGAAAGAAGGAAAATTAAACCAAGTTTTCATGGTAAGGGAGAACCAACATATTTTTTAGTTAAATAAGGCGGGTTGCCCCTTTTTTGGATTATAAAAAAATTTTTCTAGAATTTAAAAGATTTATCAATTACATTTCTTGGGTATTTTTAAAAAATTACCTATTTCATTAAAATTTGGTTTTTCCTATCTATGAAAATCAGGACTTTTAAAATTTTGTAAAGCCTCAAAAAAACATTTATGAGAAAACAGACAGTTTACCTATCTTGATGGAGGAATAATAGTGGACATAGGAACAGTTATTTGTAGGTTTTCTGTAAATTTTTAAAAATTTTAATTCATTATTACCCTTTTAAAATTTAAAAAATCTAGAAAAGGGAATGAGTTATTTTCTTCAAACTCAAACAGTAAAATTTATAGAAGGGCTAAGCTATTTAATTTTCCCCAAAAAAATGGTGTATATTTTACATTTTTGGGCATAAACACAAAATCACAACAATCTGAACCATTTAGCTCTTTAAAGGGGGGATTGTGTTAAGCAACCTTTTTTCAAAAAAATTTCCCTGTATAGGGTTTCTAAGAACAGGGGGAAAGAGGATTTTTCCCTTTTCATACCAAATTCTGATTGTAAAAATTTTCATTTAAAAACAAAATTTTCAAACAAAATGCAAAGTTTAAAAAGTTTAAAGATAGTAGGGAACTGGCAATGGTAAATCATAGTTTTAAAGAGTTCTTCAGAAAAAACTTAAAAAAATCATCAAAAGGAATTTCGTAAACAAGGAAGTAAAATAAAACAACCATGTTAAAAAACATTTTAAATCAGCAAGGGGGGCAATTTATCAACCAAGTCTTTTGTTTTTACATTAAAGTTAGAAATTTTGCCAACAATGGGGCTCAAAATATCAACAAGCCATTTGGATAATTTATATGAAACTGACCCTATGGAGCTAATAATTGGTCTGACTTGGAAAATTAAATAGCTTAGCCCATTCTATAAACTTTACTGTTGAGTTTGAAGAAAATAACTCATTGCCTTTTCTAGATGTTTTAATTATTAAGGGTAATAATGAATTCAAATTTAAAATTTACAGAAAACCTACAAATAACTGTTCCTATGTCCACTATTATTCCTCGCATCAAGATAGAGTCAAACTGTCTGTTTTCTCATCAATGTTTTTGAGAGCTTTACGAATTTGTAGTCCTGAGTTCATAGATGAGGAAATATCCAAAATTTATGAAATAGGTAATGATTTAAAATACCCAAGAAATGTAATTGATAAATCTTTTAAAGTTGCTAGAAACACTTTTTATAATCCAAAAAGGGGCAACCAGCCTTATTCAAATAAAAATATGTTGGTTTCTCCCTTACCATGAAAACTTGGTTGATATGCCTTCTCTTCTTAAGACTTTTAATATTAAAGTTGTATTCAAAAATCTTGATACAGTAAAAAAACTTTTGATAAGAATTCCCCCCAAAATGCTGATGGATGTGTCTATAAGATTCCTTGTAAAATTTGCGATAAAGTTTATTACGGTCAAACTGGTAAAAATCTCGAACTAAGATTAAAACAACATAAATATAGCATTAGAACTGGACAAGATTCCAATGCTCTATTTATTCATGTAAGAGATTTTAACCATCCAATTGATTTTCAAAAAGTTGAGAAAGTAGTATCTAGCAAGTCCATGGTCGACAGGAATATAATTGAATCTTGTTCATAAAAAGCAGTTTTGGACAATAATATGAATATTTCCTTTGGTTTATATAAATTAGATCCATTTATAATTTAATAGAATTTGGGAAGAATTTAATAACACACTGGACAAATAATTTTTTAAATTTTCTTGGTAGAATAGTTTGGGGGTGAGTTGTGCAAAGGACCTATCCAAGATGGCTCGCCGCGCGTCACGTGTTTAACCGTTGTGGGATCTGATAGTGAGGTGCTGGCCGGACCCCTTATATAGCTTCCTTGGATGCTTCACTTTCATAGTTCCTTGATAATGTGAGTAGTCACGAAAGCGCTTGGAATTTCTCTATTCTTTCAGAGTGGTTGTTTTGCATATATATATAATATATAATATATATATATATATATATATATTTTATATATATATATATTATATATATATATATATATATATATAATGCAAGGAATTCGCGAGAGCAGGCGAAATATACGCAAACACTGATCTTTATCTGAAGGAGACTCGAACCTACGAACCTTAGGACAAGGTTCGTAGGTCACCTTCAGCCAGAGATCAGTGTTTGTGTATATTTCGCCTGCTCTCGCGAATTCCTTGCATTGTTCAAATCTCTAGTAAGGCTGATGCATGCAGGGGATGAGATGAAAAGTTGTAAGCCTTCCTCCCTGAAAGCTGGCTGCCTTGGATCAAACGTGTAGCGGATGCTACACGCCAAGGTATTGTCCAGTGTGGGTAGATTGGTAAAGCACTGCGTACGTTGTCCTAAGGTTCGTAGGTTCGAGTCTCCTTCAGCCAGAGATCAGTGTTTGTTTGTGTGTGTGTGTGTATATATATATATATATATATATTTTTTTTTTTTTTTTTTTATTATCACACCGGCCGATTCCCACCAAGGCAGGGTGGCCCGAAAAAGAAAAACTTTCACCATCATTCACTCCATCACTGTCTTGCCAGAAGGGTGCTTTACACTACAGTTTTTAAACTGCAACATTAACACCCCTCCTTCAGAGTGCAGGCACTGTACTACCCATCTCCAGGACTCAAGTCCGGCCTGCCGGTTTCCCTGAATCCCTTCATAAATGTTACTTTGCTCACACTCCAACAGCACGTCAAGTATTAAAAACCATTTGTCTCCATTCACTCCTATCAAACACGCTCACGCATGCCTGCTGGAAGTCCAAGCCCCTCGCACACAAAACCTCCTTTACCCCCTCCCTCCAACCCTTCCTAGGCCGACCCCTACCCCCCGCCTTCCTTCCACTACAGACTGATATACTCTTGAAGTCATTCTGTTTCGCTCCATTCTCTCTACATGTCCGAACCACCTCAACAACCCTTCCTCCGCCCTCTGGACAACAGTTTTGGTAATCCCGCACCTCCTCCTAACTTCCAAACTACGAATTCTCTGCATTATATTCACACCACACATTGCTCTCAGACATGACATCTCCACTGCCTCCAGCCTTCTCCTCGCTGCAACATTCATCACCCACGCTTCACACCCATATAAGAGCATTGGTAAAACTATACTCTCATACATTCCCCTCTTTGCCTCCAAGGACAAAGTTCTTTGTCTCCACAGACTCCTAAGTGCACCCAACTCACTCTTTTTCCCTCATCAATTCTATGATTCACCTCATCTTTCTTCATAGACCCATCCGCTGACAAAGTCCACTCCCAAATATCTGAATACGTTCCACCTCCTCCATACTCTCTCCCTCCAATCTGATATTCAATCTTTCAATCACCTAATCTTTTTGTTATCCTCATAACCTTACTCTTTCCTGTATTCACCTTTAATTTTCTTCTTTTGCACACCCTACCAAATTCATCCACCAATCTCTGCAACTTCTCTTCAGAATCTCCCAAGAGCACAGTGTCATCAGCAAAGAGCAGCTGTGACAACTCCCACTTTGTGTGTGATTCTTTATCTTTTAACTCCACGCCTCTTGCCAAGACCCTCGCATTTACTTCTCTTACAACCCCATCTATAATATATTAAACAACCACGGTGACATCACACATCCTTGTCTAAGGCCTACTTTTACTGGGAAAAAATTTCCCTCTTTCCTACATACTCTAACTTGAGCTCACTATCCTCGTAAAAACTCTTCACTGCTTTCAGTAACCTACCTCCTACACCATACACTTGCAACATCTGCCACATTGCCCCCCCTATCCACCCTGTCATACGCCTTTTCCAAATCCATAAATGCCACAAAGACCTTTTTTAGCCTTATCTAAATACTGTTCACTTATATGTTTCACTGTAAACACCTGGTCCAAAACACCCCCTACCTTTCCTAAAGCCTCCTTGTTCATCTGCTATCCTATTCTCCGTCTTACTCTATAATTCTTTCAATTATAACTCTCCCATACATTTTAAACCAGGTAAAACTCAACAGACTTATCCCCCTATAATTTTTGCACTCTCTTTTACCCCCTTTTTTGCCTTTATAAAAAGGGAAAACAAATGCATGCTCTCTGCCAATCCCTAGGTACCTTACCCTCTTCCTACATTATTAAATAATTGCACCAACCACTCCAAAAAACTATATCCCCACCTGCTTTTAACATTTCTATCTTTAATCCCATCAATCCCGGCTGCCTTACCCCCTTTCATTTTACCTACTGCCTCACGAATTTTCCCCCACACTCACAACTGGCTCTTCCTCACCTCCTACAAGATGTTATTCCTCCTTGCCCTATACACGAAATCCACAGCTTCCCTATCTTCATCAACATTTAACAATTCCTCAAAATATTCCTTCCATCTTCCCAATACCTCTAACTCTCCATTTAATAACTCTCCTCTCCTATTTTTAACTGACAAATCCATTTGTTTCTCTAGGCTTTCTTAACTTGTTAATCTCACCCCAAAAACTTTTTCTTATTTTCAACAAAATTTGTTAAAAACATCTCACCCACTCTCTCATTTGCTCTTTTTTACATTGCTTAAACACCACTCTCTTAACTTCTCTCTTTTTCCTCCATATACTCTTCCCTCCTTGCATCACTTCTACTTTGTAAAAACTTCTCATATGCTAATTTTTTTCTCCCTTACTACCCCTCTTTACATATAAATTCCACCAATCGCTCCTCTTCCCTCCTGCACCCACTTTCCTGTAACCAAAAACCCTTCTGCTGAACACTCTAACACTACATTTTTAAACCTACCCCATACCTCTTCGACCCCATTGCCTATGCCTCATTAGCCCATCTATCCTCCAATAGTTTGTTTATATCTTACCCAAAACTGCCTCCTCTTTTAGTTTATAAACCTTCACCTCTCTCTTCCCTGATGCTTCTATTCTCCTTGTATCCCATCTACCTTTACTCTCAGTGTAGCAAACAACTAGAAAGTGATCTGATATATCTGTGGCCCCTCTATAAACATGTACATCCTGAAGTCTACTCAACGTCTTTTATCTACCAATACATAATCCAACAAACTATTTGTCATTTCGCCCTACATCATATCGTGTATACTTATTTATCCTCTTTTTCTTAAAATATGTATTACCTATAACTAAACCCCTTTCTATACAAAGTTCAATCAAAGGGCTCCCATTTTTCATTTACACCTGGCACCCCAAACTTACCTACCACACCCTCTCTAAAAGTTTCTCCTACTTTAGCATTCAAGTCCCCTACCACAATTACTCTCTCACTTGGTTCAAAGGCTCCTATACATTCACTTAACATCTCCAAAATCTCCTCCCCTCCCCCTGCATTCCTCTCTTCTCCAGGTGCATACACGCTTATTATGACCCACTTCTCGCATCCAACCTTTACTTTAATCCACATAATTCTTGAATTTAACATTCATTTTCTCTTTTCTCCTTCCATAACTGATCATTTAACATTACTGCTACCCCTTCCTTTGCTCTAACTCTCTCAGATACTCCAGATTTAATCCCATTTATTTCCCCCCACTGAAACTCTCCTACCCCCTTCAGCTTTGTTTCGCTTAGGGCCAGGACATATATATATATATATATATATATATATATACTTTAGCTGAAGTATTTTCACACTTCTCAGTGCGTCATCAGGAGCTATGCAATGTTGCAAAGGCAGCAGCTGGAAAAGTAGGGTAAGTTTTTTCAGAGTATAACAGCACAGTGGCACCAGCCTCTGACTGAGGGAGAGGCGCCCAGAGGAATGCCAACCACACACTGATCCCCACAACACTCCACCCCATATGGGGTCGGGTGGACTCGACGCCAAAGTTTGCAGATAGCAAGAGGTAAAATAACTAGGAGATAGTTAATAGCAAACCCAAAGCTTCTAACTGCTGAGAACACGTCATGTAACGTAAGAAGTTACTTTACAATAATGAATTATTTTCATACAGAATGCAGCTAATGTGAACAACCTTCTAACTAATGAAACAGAGGGAATAAATCCCTCATTTTGTCAATAGGTGTCGCAAAACATTGCAGAATATTCAGTCAGTATGTCTGTGTGACTCGTTCAGCAGCGTCAGAAATCCTCCCTGGAAGGTTGTAAACAACAATTATCCTGTACAAAATATCAACAGAACTCAGTAATATCGAGACATCATTATTCCCTGGAGTGGACGGTGACACTGATAAACTTTACCTCATAACTAATGCTCGTGACTGACACAGCCAAATTTGTACGTCCCCCTCCGATATTCTGGGAAAAATACTTCTTTAGCTTACCGAGAAAATATTTAATCACTGACGCGCAGCTAATAGAGATTCAGTCCGTGTCAGAAACTACACACAGTCAAGAGACTGGAATCCCTTCATGGTCGCTGATTAATAAAGTTTCTGGCCTTTATATCTCTATCTTCTGTGACAATTTATTTTTTTTTATTATCACACTGGCCGATTCCCACCAAAGCAGGGTGGGCCCCAAAAAGAAAACTTTCACCATCATTCACTCCATCACTGTCTTGCCAGAAGGGTGATTTACACTACAGTTTTTAAACTGCAACATTAACACCCCTTCTTCAGATGCAGGACTGTACTTCCCATCTCCAGGACTTTAAACCGGCCTTCCGGTTTCCCGAATCCCTTCATAAATGTTACTTTTTCTCACACTCCAACAGCACTCAAGTATAAAAAACCATTTGTCTCCATTCCCACTCCTATCAAACACCTCACGCATGCCTGCTGGAAGTCCAAGCCCCTCGCACACAAACCTCCTTTACCCCCTCCCTCCAACCTTTCCTAGGCCGAACCCTATCCCCGCCTTCCTCCACCCACAGACTGATACACTCTTGAAGTCATTCGTTTCGCTCCATTCTCTCACATTCCGAACCACCTCAACAACCCTTCCCCAGCCCTTGGACAACAAATTTTGGTAACCCGCACCTCCTCCCTAACTTCCACTAACATTCTCTGCATTATATTACACACACATTGCCTCAGACTGACATCCCACTGCCTCCAGCCTTCTCCTTTGCTGCAAAAATTCATCACCCATCTTCACACCCTATAAAGCGTTGGAAAACTATATCTCTACATTCCCCTCTTTGCCTCCAAGGACAATTCTTTGTCCCACAGACTCCTAAGTGCACCACTCAAATCTTTTCCCCCCATCCCAATTCTATGATTCACCTCATCTTTCATAACCCATCTGCTACACGTCCCCTCCCAAATATCTGAATACTTACCCTCCTCTCTATTCTCCCTCAATCTGATATTCAATCTTTCCCCTTACCAATCTTTTTGTTATTCTCATAACCTTCCTTTCCTGTATTCACCTTTATTTCTTCTTTTGCACACCCTACCAATTATCCCCAATCTTCTGCACTCTTTCCCGAATACTCCCAAGAGCACGTGTCATCAACAAAAGCACGTGACAAAATCCCCCTTTGTGTGTGATTCTTTATCTTTTAACTCACGCTCTTGCCAAGACCTCGCATTTACTTTTTCTCTTACAACTCATCTATAAATATATTAAACAACCACGGTGACATCACCAAACCTTGTCTAAGGCCTACTTTACGGGGAAAAAAATTATATTATATATATTAATATATAAATATATATATTATTATATATTATATATATATAATATATTAAAATATTCAACAAGTCACCGTCTCCCCCCGAGGCAGGTGACCCCAAAAAAGAAAGAAAAAACCCCAAAAAGAAAATTTCTTCATCATCATTTTAACACTTTCACCACACTCACACATTATCACTGTTTTTGCAGAGGTGCTCAGAATATAACAGCTTAGAAGCATATACGTATAAGATACACAACATATCCCCCCAACTGCCAATTCCCAAACCTCCTTTAAAAGTGCAGGCATTGTACTTTTCCATTTCCAAGACTCAAGTCCGACTATATGAAAATAAACCGTTTCCTGAATCCCCTTTACTAAATTTTTACCCTGCTCACACTTTCCCCAGGGTCGTCAGGTCCAGTATCATTCGTCTCCATTAACTCCTATCTAACACGCTTTATGCACCCCTGCTGGAAGTCCAAGCCCCTCGCCCACAAACCTCCTTATATAATATATATATAATATATATATTATATATATATTATATAAATATATATATAATATATTATATATATATTTTATATATATTATATATATAATATAAAATAATTGGTGTGTGTGTTTTTTGGGGTGGTGTGTGTGTGTGTGTGTGAAAATTTCAGTAGAACAGTATCATCCACGCCACCAGCAACATATCAGTAGCACAGTATAAAATAACAGTAGTGGCAGCAGAAATAGTATAGCAACACCAGCAGTAAATAGCTAACGAAACAGGGAAAAGGGAACAGTGGGAGTAGCTAACGAAAAAGGGAGCAGCAACAGTAGTAGTAGCTAACGAAATGGGATCAGCAACAGTAGTAGTAGCTAACGAAATGGGAGTAGCAATAGTAGTAGCAGCTAACGAAATAGGAGCAGCAACAGTGGTAGTAGCTAACGAAATGGGAGTAGCAACAGTAGTAGTAGCTAACGAAATGGGATCAGCAACAGTAGTAGTAGCTAACGAAATGGGAGTAGCAATAGTAGTAGCAGCTAACGAAATAGGAGCAGCAACAGTGGTAGTAGCTAACGAAATGGGAGTAGCAACAGTAGCAGTAACTAACGAAATGGGAGTAGCAACAATAGCAGTAAATAACGAAATGGGAGTAGCAACAATAGCAGTAGCTAACGAAATGGGATCAGCAACAGTAGCAGTAGCTAACGAAATGGGATCAGCAACAGTAGTAGCAGCAACTACAACAACAGCGACCATAACAAACCTGTCTGTTAAATCAAGTGTTGGTTCAGCCACTTCCCAGAACACCGTAAAATTGCCCACAAAAATAAAACGTAGATAAAAGCCGGATAGCGTTAAAAAGAGTGGAGCAACAACAGACTAGAAAGAGAGCAACGCACCTCTCATCCACACCCTCTACAAGCCAGTAAGAAAAGAAAAATATATTGCCTCTCTACCAAAGTTGCTTACTGTTATTTATAAATGACGTGTCAGAATTTTTTTCAGCAACGCTGGGCTAAAATTCCGCATTCTCTTTGCATCGGTTATTGATTTGCCATCAATGTCCTCAGTGATTTAAGTTGTTGTCGATTATGTGTGTGTGTGTGTGGTGTGTGTGTGTGTGTGTGTGTGTGTGTGTGTGTGTGTGTGTGTGTGTGTGTGTGTGTGTGTGTGTGTGTGTGTGTGTGTGTGAGTCGTGGTAAGTTGCTGACGAAGTTTAGGTGGACGGCGGCGGCGGTAGTGGTGGTAGGCGGCGTTCTTACGTGTTTCTCCTGCGACCACGAGCAGTAACAGCCTGGTTGACCAGGCAAGCACCAGACGAGCCTGGCCCACAGGCCGGGCTCTGGCTGAAGAAGAACTCTCAGAACTTATTGAAGGTCAAAGCTTACGGAGAATGATATTGATCCTGTAATAAGAAATGCTAGTCTATATTTTAGTAATAGTCTTTAAGTAGAAATCAAAGTCGATAGAGTTTAATAGACAGCCAAAAAAAATGCATCTAATTGAATATGCAAAACACGGGAAGCTGCTTGAGATATTTGTTTATAGAAGCGGTGGGTAGCAGCAGCCCCGTGGCCAGCAGGAGCTGTCAAGTGCCTGTCTGACAGACCTACTCCAGACTCTCCCTCCTTCCCTTCCTCCGTAGGTATCCTTCCTGCTTCTCCTGTATCCTTCATCTTCCTGCTTCTCCTGTATCCTTCATCTTCCTGCTTCTCCTGTATCCTTCATCTTCCTGCTTCTCCTGTATTCTTCATCTTCCTGCTTCTCCTGTATCCTTCATCTTCCTGCTTCTCCTGTATTCTTCATCTTCCTGCTTCTCCTGTATCCTTCATCTTCCTGCTTCTCCTGTATCCTTCATCTTCCTGCTTCTCCTGTATCCTTCATCTTCTTCCTGCTTCTCCTGTATCCTTCATCTTCCTGTTTTCTCCTGTATCCTTCATCTTCCTGCTTCTCCTGTATCCTTCATCTTCCTGCTTCTCCTGTATCCCTCATCTTCCTGCTTCTCCTGTATCCTTCATTCTCCTGTCCTTCTCCTGTATCCTTCATCTTCCTGCTTCTCCTGTATCCTTCATCTTCCTGCTTCTCCTGTATCCTTCATCTTCCTGCTTCTCCTGTATCCTTCATCTTCCTGCTTCTCCTGTATCCCTCATCTTCCTGCTTCTCCTGTATCCTTCATCTTCCTGCTTCTCCTGTATCCTTCATCTTCCTGCTTCTCCTATATCCTTCATCTTCCTGCTTCTCCTGTATCCTTCATCTTCCTGCTTCTCCTGTATCCCTCATCTTCCTGCTTCTATTCCTTTCCTTTGCTTATCCTCGCAGATCCTTGTTTATTTATCCTTTCTTTTTATCAACTTCTAATCCTTAGTTATCCTTATCTTTCCTGCTTATTATTCATTATTGTTTTCTTATCGTTCTCATTTCCCTGTTTCTGTTCCATCGTTATTCCCTCGCTTCCTCCTCTTTCTTTCTTGTTATCATTATCCTTTATGTTAATTCCCATTTTTGCTTTCTTGCGCCTTCGTTCTCATCCTTCGCCTTCTTCCTTTCTTTTCCATATTTGTAACGAAGATGAGGAACAGTGAGAACGATGACGAAGAAAGTGTTGAAATGTAATCAATTCTCAGTTAAGACAATAATAGTTCTTATAACACATCAGTTGAGGACACATCAGGTGAAGACACATCAGTTGAGGACACATCAGGTGAGGACACATCAGTTGAGGACACATCAGGTGAGGACACATCAGGTGAGGACACATCAGGTGAGGACACATCAGATGAGGACACATCAGGTGAGGACACATCAGGTGAGGACAAATCAGGTGAGGACACATCAGGTGAGGACACATCAGATGAGGACACATCAGGTGAGGACACATCAGGTGAGGACACATCAGGTGAGGACACATCAGGTGAGGACACATCAGATGAGGACACATCAGGTGAGGACACATCAGATGAGGACACATCAGGTGAGGACACATCAGGTGAGGACACATCAGATGAGGACACATCAGGTGAGGACACATCAGGTGAGGACACATCAGGTGAGGACACATCAGGTGAGGACACATCAGTTGAGGACACATCAGGTGAGGACACATCAGATGAGGACACATCAGGTGAGGACACATCAGATGAGGACACATCAGGTGAGGACACATCAGGTGAGGACACATCAGATGAGGACACATCAGGTGAGGACACATCAGATGAGGACACATCAGGTGAGGACACATCAGGTGAGGACACATCAGATGAGGACACATCGGTGAGGACACATCAGGTGAGGACACATCAGATGAGGACACATCAGGTGAGGACACATCAGGTGAGGACACATCAGTTGAGGACACATCAGGTGAGGACACATCAGGTGAGGACACATCAGGTGAGGACACATCAGATGAGGACACATCAGGTGAGGACACATCAGGTGAGGACACATCAGGTGAGGACACATCAGGTGAGGACATATCAGGCGAGGACACATCAGGTGAGGACACATCAGGTGAGGACACATCAGGTGAGGACACATCAGGTGAGGACACATCAGATGAGGACACATCAGGTGAGGACACATCAGGTGAGGACACATCAGATGAGGACACATCAGGTGAGGACACATCAGGTGAGGACACATCAGGTGAGGACACATCAGATGAGGACACATCAGGTGAGGACACATTAGGTGAAGACACATCAGGTGAGGACACATCAGGCGATAACACAAGACACGAGGACACAGACACCAGGAGTCTCACATCACACATCTGGCGTGGACACAGAGACACACCATGGGTCTCACAACGCACATCACACGAGGACACAGAGACACACCATGGGTCTCACAACGCACATCACACGAGGACATAGAGACACACCATGGGTCTCACAACGCACATCACACGAGGACACAGAGACACACCATGGGTCTCACAACGCACATCACACGAGGACATAGAGACACACCATGGGTCTCACAACGCACATCACACGAGGACACAGAGACACACCATGGGTCTCACAACGCACATCCACGAGGACACAGAGACACACCATGGGTCTCACAACGCACATCACACGAGGACACAGGGACACACCATGGGTCTCACAACGCACATCACACGAGGACACAGAGACACACCATGGGTCTCACAACGCACATCACACGAGGACACAGAGACACACCATGGGTCTCACAACGCACATCACACGAGGACACAGAGACACACCATGGGTCTCACAACGCACATCACACGAGGACACAGAGACACACCATGGGTCTCACAACGCACATCACACGAGGACACAGAGACAACACCATGGGTCTCACAACGCACATCACACGAGGACACAGAGACACACCATGGGTTCTCACAACGCACATCACACGAGGACACAGAGACACACCATGGGTGTCACAACGCACATCACACGAGGACACAGGGACACACCATGGGTCTCACAACGCACATCACACGAGGACACAGAGACACACCATGGGTCTCACACGCACATCACACGAGGACACAGAGACACACCATGGGTCTCACAACGCACATCACACGAGGACACAGAGACACACCATGGGTCTCACAACGCACATCACACTAGGACACAGGGACACACCATGGGTCTCACAACGCACATCACACGAGGACACAGAGACACACCATGGGTCTCACAACGCACATCACACGAGGACACAGGGACACACCATGGGTCTCACAACGCACATCACACGAGGACACAGGGACAGGCCATTGGGTCTCACAACGCACATCACACGAGGACACAGAGACACACCATGGGTCTCACAACGCACATCACACGAGGACACAGGGACACACCATGGGTCTCACAGCGCACATCACACGAGGACACAGAGACACACCATGGGTGTCACAACGCACATCACACGAGGACACAGAGACACACCATGGGTCTCACAACGCACATCACACGAGGACACAGGGACAGGCCATTGGATCGCATCTTCAATCCATCCAAAAATGAAATCATCTCAGGTAATCAGTACACACAGGTGCGTCGATCGCTTTACCTTCGCCAAACACAGGTTGTATCTGCGAGCAGTGTTCCAGCAGACCGACTCAGGTACCGTGGTCTAGCGCCCTCAGGAGCTCTCACGAATTAGCCACACTGAAATAGCCACATCATTGGCGATATCAACACCAAAACTGACTGTTGCAAGCTTCAGATATTGCAGTTGTTTACGAAATGCATGAAATTTCTGATGCGTGAAATTTCGTGTTTTATCTTGTCCTAAAATGTTTACATTAGTTGCTTTTATTGTGTGTTGATTTTGTACAATTTGTTATTATTTTTTTTAACATACCGGCCGTCTCCCACTGAGGTAAGGTGACCCGAAAAAGAATAAGCACTTTCACACCATTACTCACTTCATTACTGTCTTGCCTCCAAGAGGCACGTCGACAATACAGCTCAGACGCCCTTCCAAACCGCACAGTGCTTGCACTCCTTCAGAGTGCAGGCACTGTACTTTCCGCCTCCAGGACTCAAGTCTGGCTAACCGGTTTCTCCGAATCCATTCATAAATGTTACCTTACTCACACTCCAACAGCACATTAGATCATAAAGTATGTGTTGTGGATATTTTTTTATAGTGACGAGAGCTAAGTAACCTACATGATCAAAGAACTCCCAAAATATCACAACAATAACTACTAGTACTACTGCTGCTGTTACTACTACTACTACTACTACTACTACTACTACACTACTACTACTACAATACTACTACTACTACTACTACTACTACTACTACTACTACTACTACAAAAAGTCGAGAGACGGGTGTAGCGTAATCTGCAACACTCTTCGTGTTGTAGCGACCATTACCCGAAATGTTGACATTAATGATAAATTTCCACACCATGGTACTAAGCAGTCTTACCCAATCACTACAGTCTGGTACTGTTACACCAGTAATCCTCGTTCTTTATCCTAGCTTCACAGCATCAGTTCCAAGTACTTCTGGCAGTTGAGCAGACACACAGGTGATGACCAGACTATATGGAATATGTGTTCAATCTTATGGTCACTTTCTTGAACACTTCGTGTTTCACTGTCCACTTAATGAGATATACTGAGGTAGACAGTATAACCTATGGGATATATCAAGGTATATTAATGAAAGTAAGATTCCAGACATATTAGGTATATATCCTAAATTTGCTTGCAAAAGGTATAGCAGTTAACCCTTTTGAGGCCTAATTCCTAGGCCTTTTGTATATCCACATGCTCTTGCGCTACGGGTCCACAGGATGGATATGTGGTGTACAGTAAACTAGTCACTACCCTTCACAGGATGAATATTGGGTGCACAATATACTAGCCACTTCGGCTGCAAAATGAAAACGTGGGTAACAGATAGGGAAGGATGTGGGATGAAGGCACGATGAGGAGGAGGAAGAGAAGGTTGAAGAGGAGGAGTTGACGGAGCCACGACAGGTCCTGGCTGAGGAAATGGTGTGTACCAGGCTTAGGTACATACACACACACACACACACACACACACACACACACACACACACACACACACACACACACACACACACACACACACACACACACACACACACACACACACACACACACAACACACACACACACACTCACACACACACACACACACACACACACACACACACACACACACACACACACACACACACACACACACACACACACACACACACACACACACACACACAGAAGCCTGAGCACAACAGAAAGCATCAGAGACGTAACCAAGCACAACCAGTGCATTTCCTTGACTGAATGATGTGCATTTATCCTGCTTTACAACCTAGCTAGAAGTTACTAAGGGTTCCTTGCTTGCAGTCCATATCCACAGCAGTCAGCAAGCATGGGACAGAGGGAGGGTGTGTGGGGGAGCGTGCGCCACCCACACACCCTGTTGACTCTAGCTCGAAATTGACCAGTTGTGCAATTAGCAACATGATCAATACCAGACGCACATTTTTCTCTTCGGCTCTGGTGTTTAGGCTACTGCTGTGAGTTACTCTGCCAAGCCCTCCAACCCACTGAGAGATAACCTGCCGCTCCCTCCACAGCACTATTTATCTTTCGGCGAGTTTGTTGTTGCACTGGTGGTTTGTACATCCACAACTCTCTTAACGATGTCTTGGGACAAACGCTCTCTCTGTGGTTGTATAACCAGCTTCTCTCTCTCTCTCTCTCTCTCTCTCTCTCCTCTCTCTCTCTCCTCTCTCTCTCTCTCTCTAGGCAACGTTACGGGAATAAGAAACACATAGGAAGGTATAGGAATTGCATAAGCGTAGAATAAATGTAAGGCAGAGCTAGTAAGAATTACACTTGTCATCTGGACAGATCCTGAAGTCAGTGTCCGATCAGCCGGACTGTGTGGCTCGTACGTTGGATTGCGTGCGATCAGGCACGCAATCCAACGTACGAACAGGCCCTGATCCACCTGGAGGCCTGGTCGAGGAGCGGGCCGCGGGGGCGTTGACCCCCGGAACGACCTTCATGAACAAGAATAAGCGAAGTAGGAGAAAGAGGAGGAAGAATAGGAAGATGAGTTGAGGTGTTAAGAAGGGCATGAGGAATAGGAGGAGGAGGAGGATGGAGAGGACGATGCTCTGCATAGTGAGAGGCAGCACCTAACTTCCTCATGGCCTTCGTGGTGAGAGGTTAATAGGGGCGAGAACGTATGAATAACATGTATAGTAATATAACCTGGTGGAGTGTGCGGTGTCCACTTGCCACCCACTCCGTGCTAGTGGCTGCCTTGGCTGGCTGGCTGACTAGGTGGCTGCCTTGCATGGCTGGCTGGCTGGCTGGCTAGTTGGGTGACTGGGTGGCTGGCTAGTTGGCTGACTGACTGGCTAGCTCATTGACTGTTAGCTGACCTTTTTAGTAGTTAGCACAGAAACATGCAGCTACCTTTGGCCCAACCCTTGAGTTCTTCCAGCAGTACTGGGAGTTTCACACACGAGGTGTGACTTACGAGGACCCTAAAGGAAATAAGTCACTTCGACTTTCTTGGGTTATCCCAGGTACTTGTGTGTACCTGTGCTCAAATGAAGTTACTTCTAGCAAGAACATAAGAACATAGAAAGAACACTGCAGCAGGCCTCCTGACCCATGCGGAGCTGGTCCATGCCCCCTCCCCCCCCAGATTAGCCCAATGACCCCTCCCCCCGGATTAGCCCAATGACCCACCCAGTCTGGCCACCTCCACTCAAGGAAGGAGCACGGCACCAGACCCAGTAGCACAAGCTAGTCAGGTCCAACTCACACCCACTCATGTATTTATCTAACCTATTTTTAAAACTACACAACGTTTTAGCTTCTATGACGGTACTCGGGAGTTTCCTTACGCATATACAAAAGGATTTTTTCCCTCTGGATATGACCCAATGGAGCTGGGTAGCATACAGGTCCCTATATTCAATATTAGGCAGATAGGAGCGGCAGGCATAGTGGATAGGGGAAGTTATCCAAAGGTACTAGCCACAGGTGCTATCCAAAGGTGTATCGACAGGTTTTAACAAGAGTGGGACTTTTCTCTTATTGTTGTACCCTTCTTTCCTTTTCAAAGAGATACTGTAATGCTGGTGAAAGAGTTCTTGATTCACGAAATTAGGGCTACCCTTTGCGGTCTACCCTGGTCTACCCTGCAGGTCCTGAGGTGCAAACACAGCTCTCTCTAGCCGAGCTCACTGCTAGGTTTGCTAGGATGAGCTGTGTTATTGGTTTATTAACCGAGGTCAGATGCTGATGCCGCCCTCCCCGCCGCTCCCCTCCCCCACACTTACAAAGACACCACCCACAACCACCGCCCACTAGGAGACACCGCCCACATACAGAGGCACCTCAACAACAAAGGCGCTACACTAGTGCCTCCACTGGTGACAGTATCCAACCTCACTGAAGAGATGTACACCCACACCTTCCACCCACTCCCTAGCCGCACCACTGACACCGCCCGCGCCTGCCGCCCACTCCCTGGCATCACCACCCACGGGACATTACCTATCCAGGGCGCCTACACACCCACCACCTGACTTTTATTTACCAACATTTTACACTACCAGTCAAGAATATTTTAATTCTTAAAACAGGAATTATTTCTCATCGTATATGAGAGATATTTTTTTTATAATTAACACATCGACCGTTTCCCACCAAGGCAGGGTGACCCGAAAAAAAAGAAAAGCTTCCATCATCATTCACTCCATCATTGTCTTGCCAGAGGCGTGCTGACACTACAGTTATAAAACTGCAACATTAATACCTCCAGGACTCAAGTCCGGCTAACCGGTGAGATACATACCTGGTATACATAACCTTGATGATCTACCTGAAGTCGCTTCCGATGATCACCGCTCCCGCGGCCAGGTCCCAGACTGCATTGCTGGCCTGATCTGTCAAATTCTTAGTGCCCTTCATCCGCAGTCCATCGTATACACCACAACACTGCTAATCAGGAACTGTTTTGAGGAATTTGTTGGGTTCTCTTAGTTAAGAAGTCAACCAGGGGTTTGTTGATTATATCCCTTATGCACGAAGGGAGGGGACCGAAGAGTCGTGGTCCCTTAACACTTATAGAGAACTATCTCTTTGTACTCACCCCTCCGTCTCAGAAATCTGAGTGGGAACTGGCCAGTGTCGACGGGCTACCTTCCCTCTGAGAAAACTGCCTCTCAATCAACCTGTTTTGTTTTTGCAACACCACATAGCTTCTGATGACGCACGGAGATGTGTGAAAGATTCAGGACAGAAGATTTACATCCTCACTGGGCTTATCTTGCAATGTTAAGATCGCCTATTTGCGATCTTAAATACATATATATATATATATATATATATATATTATATAATATATATATATATATATATATATATATATATATATATATATATATATATATTGATGTGTATACACTGAGAGCAGCAGTGTATATTCACTTGGAGAGGCATGTATATCAGTAGATATACACTACACTTACAGATTAATAATGTGTAAGTTATTGGGGTATTCTTGTGACTGGTGGTGCACAGATGACATGCAACCTTAATGATCCTCGTGCAGTAGATAGGCTTTAAACCCAATGAATATAAATGAGTTACTTAGCTGTTTTAAATTTTAAGATTTAAATAATAAGATATTACAAGGACACTAATGGAAATAAGTCACATTGTCTGGCTTTTTTTTAGGGGGGGGGAGGGGAGTTATCCTAGGTAATTAACTCTATGTATGGAAAACTGAAGGAAATAATAACTAGGACTGAGTATACGGAAAAGTAGTGTGAAGGACCTGGGAGTGGTAATGTCTGAGGATCTCACCTTCAAGGACCACAACAATGCCACTATCACATCTGCTAGGAAACTGATAGGATGGATAGTGAGAATATTCAAGGCAAGACATGCTAAGCCAATGATGATCCTTTTTAAATCACTTTTTCTCTCTAGGCTGGAATACTGCTGTATATTATCATCTCCATTCAAGGCAGGTGAAATTGCAGATCTAGAGAATATACAGAGAACCTTTACTGCACGTATAAGTTCCATCAAACACCTTAAATACTGCGAGCCCCTGGAAGCACTTGACTTGTACTCACTGGAGAGCAGGCGAGAGAGATATATCATAATCTACACCTGGAAGATTCTGGAGGGACTGGTCCCTAATGTCCACACAGCAATCACTCCATACGAAAGCAAAAGACTTGGCAGGTGATGCAACATACCCCCAGTGAAAAGTAGGGGCGTCACTGGTACACTAAGAGAAAACTCAGTAAGGGGCAATACCAGTAGACCCCTGGTTGTCTTCAAGAGGGAGCTGGACAGATACCTAAAGTCGGTGCCGGATCAGCCGGCACCGACTAGGCGTGCGGTCAGCAGTAACAGGATTGTGTGAGGCCAGCAGTAACAGCCTAGTTGATCAGGCCCTGATGCACCGGGAGGCCTGGTCGTGGACCGGACCGCGGGGGTGTTGATCCCAGGAATATCCTCCAGGTAGACTCCAGGTATGTGTACCCGTGCCTCAATAAACTTTAAGTATCCAGGGGATACCTTAAGGGATTAAAAGTAGCCAAGGGATACTCTAATCCCTTAAATTATCCCTTGCATATCTTAAGGGATTGGTAGTATCCTCGCTGACGCGTTGATAGACACTATATAGTCGGAAGTCTATGCTGACCCCCTGTGCTAGATGAATCTCCTATTCATTCTCAATAGACAGACATCTATTCTGACGCGATGGGGAGGAGAGAAGAGGACCTCTTGATGAGTCCTCTCTAGTCCAAACAAGAGTTGAGGACCTCACGAGGGCGTGATTAGTGTGAGCTGATCAGTGTTTTGACAACCTTGATTAGTCCACCCTTCTTCTTGAACTCTCTTTCTCTCTCTTCTCTCTCTCTCTCTCTCTCTCTCTCTCTCTCTCTCTCTCTCTCTCTCTCTCTCTCTCTCTCTCTCTCTCTCTCAAGTTACGAGGAAAGCGTTAACGTTCAGTGTCATATTTTGGGTCAAGCTATTGATACCAGCTTCAATCAAGCCATCGATAATTCTTACCTAGACTGGTTATAAATGACCATAATTTTTAAAGGGGTGGACCGGTAAGCCAGCGGAAGGCCTCGGTCAGATGACCAAAAGCTCCAAAGGCGGGTCATCATCTGACTAAGACCCGCGTCAGGAAACATTTGTCCTGTTTCCTGACGAACCTTACCTAACCTAACCTAAGCCATCGATACCAGCTTCAATCAGGCCATCGATACCAGCTTCAATCAAGCCATCGATACCAGCTTCAATCAAACCATCGATACCAGCTACAATCAAACCATCGATATCCTGACATCAGCCTATAAACCACCGCAGTGGCTAGGGTAGATTTTGCGAGAGTAGGGTTAGCCATCACAGTCGTGACAGGTGGGTGATCACCCAAACACACGTCAGATGTAGTCTCACCTAGTATTACCTACACATATTGTGATATGTCAGGCGTGGGTGATAATTATTGTAATCCGCTGTATTACAGCCCATTGGAAACGAAGATAGTCAGCAGACATCGAAAGAGGTCCCCAGACCCACGGTTGCTGGGGTTCTGACTGTCTACGAGAAAGATGAGTACCCATAGATCAACAGTGGTTTTGGTATTCATTCTTAACCATGATTTTTAAAAACTGGACCGGTAAGCCAGTGGAAGTCGGAGGACCAAATGCTCCAGATGTGGGTCATTATATGACCCCACGTCAGGAAACGTTTGTCCTTTTTCCTGGCAAACCTTATACCTACATCATTCTTACACTACTAATATAATCCCCCACAAATAGCACGTTTTGCCTCTTTTAACAGGGGCAAAACGTGCTAAAAGACTTTCTCCTGTACCTGTCGAATTATTCCAGGAATCGAACCCGGGTCCTTTCGGTCGTGGACTATTAAATCATGCCACAGTAAGAACAAAATTTGTTTAGTGCTAATAGATAGAGGTGCTTAGGTTCCACCGCCCACCACGCCGCCCACCACGCTGCCCACCACACCGCCCACCACTACACCCACTGCCCACCACAACATCCACAACACTTCCACTGTTCGCCCATAGCAAGACTTCTTCGCCTACCTGCCACACCGCCCACCCAGCCAGCACCCAGCAGCCGCCCACCCACCGCCCACCCACCGCCCATCCTGCTATCATCAGGTGTATGGGTCATTTAAAGTGACTGTTTACACTTCAGCATGTGGCTCCCTCGTGACCCTGCCAGAAAAACTTTACATAATAAACAGAGAGGTGTCAGATTTACTGTTGAGTGCCTGGTGCTGTGGTGGTGCTGTGGTGGTGCTGTTGGTGGTGCTGTGTTGGTGCTGTGTTGATGTGGTGGTGCTGTGTTAGTGCTGTGGTGGTGCTGTGGTGGTGCTGTGGTGGTGCTGTGTTGGTGCTGTGGTGGTGCTGTGTTGGTGCTGTGGTGGTGCTGTGCTGGTGCTGTGTTGGTGCTGTGGTGGTGCTGTGGTGGTGCTGTGGTGGTGCTGTGGTGGTGCTGTGTTAGTGCTGTGGGTGCTGTGGTGGTGCTGTGTTAGTGCTGTTGTGGTGCTGTGTTAGTGTTGCGGTGGTGCTGTGCTGGTGCTGTGTTGGTGCTGTGGTGGTGCTGTGTTAGTGCTGTGATGGTGCTCTGGTGGTGCTGTGCTAGTACTGTGTTGGTGCTGTGTTGGTGCTGTGGTGGTGCTGTGGTGGTGCTGTGTTAGTGCTGTGGTGGTGCTGTGTTGTGCTGTGTTAGTGCTGTGGTGGTGCTGTGGTTGTGCTGTGCTGGTGCTGTGTTGGTGCTGTGCTGGTGCTGTGTTGGTGCTGTGCTGGTGCTGTGCTGGTGCTGTGTTGGTGCTGTGCTGGTGCTGTGTTGGTGCTGTGTTAGTGATGTGGTGGTGCTGAGGTGGTGCTGTGTTCGTGCTGTGGTGGTGCTGTGTTGGTGCTGTGTTGGTGCTGTGTTGGTGCTGTGTTGGTGCTATGGTGGTGCTGTGTTGGTGCTGTGGTGTGCTGTTTTAGTGCTGTGTGGTGCTGTGGTGGTGCTGTGTTGGTGCTGTGGTGGTGCTGTGGTGGTGCTGTGTTGTTGCTGTGGTGGTGCTGTGGTGGTGCTGTGGTGGTGCTGTGGTGGTGCTGTGGTGGTGCTGTGGTGGTCCTGTGTTGGTGCTGTGTTGTGCTGTGGTGGTGCTGTGTTGGTGCTGCGTTGGTGCTGTGTTGGTGCTGTGTTGGTGCTGTGTTAGTGATGTGGTGGTGCTGTGTTAGTGCTGTGGTGGCGCTGTGTTGGTGCTGTGGTTGTGCTGTGTTGGTGCTGTGTTGGTGCTGTGTTGGTGCTCTGTTAGTGATGTGGTGGTGCTGTGTTCGTGCTGTGGTGGTGCTGTGTTGGTGCTGTGTTGGTGCTGTGTTGGTGTTGTGTTGGTGCTGTGTTTGGTGCTGTGTTAGTGCTGTGTTGGTGCTGTGTTAGTGATGTGGTGGTGCTGTGGTGGTGCTGTGTTCGTGCTGTGGTGGTAATGTGTTGGTGCTGTGTTGGTGCTGTGTTGGTGCTGTGTTGGTGCTGTGGTGGTGCTGTGTTGGTGCTGTGGTGGTGCTGTCTTAGTGCTGTGGTGGGCTGTGGTGGTGCTGTGTTGGTGCTGTGGTGGTGCTGTGGTGGTGCTGTGTTGGTGCTGTGGTGGTGCTGTGGTGGTGCTGTGGTGTGCTGTGGTGGTGCTGTGGTGGTCCTATGTTGGTGCTTTGTTGGTGCTGTGGTGGTGCTGTGTTGGTGCTGTGTTGGTGCTGTGTTGGTGCTGTGTTAGTGATGTGGTGGTGCTGTGTTTAGTGCTGTGTGTGGCGCTGTGTTGGTGCTGTGGTTGTGCTGTGTTGGTGCTGTGTTGGTGCTCTGTTAGTGATGTGGTGGTGCTGTGTTGGTGCTGTGGTGGTGCTGTGTTGGTGCTGTGTTGGTGCTGTGTTGGTGCTGTGGTGGTGCTGTGTTGGTGCTGTGTTGGTGCTGTGGTGGTGCTGTGTTGGTGCTGTGTTAGTGCTGTGTTGGTGCTGTGTTAGTGATGTGGTGGTGCTGTGGTGGTGCTGTGTTCGTGCTGTGGTGGTTTGTGTTGGTGCTGTGTTGGTGCTGTGTTGGTGCTGTGTTGGTGCTGTGGTGGTGCTGTGTTGGTGCTGTGGTGGTGCTGTCTTAGTGCTGTGGTGGTGCTGTGGTGGTGCTGTGTTGGTGCTGTGTGTGGTGCTGTGGTGGTGCTGTGTTGGTGCTGTGGAGGTGCTGTGGTGGTGCTGTGTTGGTGCTGTGGTGGTGCTGTGTTGGTGCTGTGTTGGTGCTGTGTTGGTGCTGTGGTGGTGCTGTGTTGGTGCTGTGTTGGTGCTGTGTTGGTGCGTGTTAGTGATGTGGTGGTGCTGTGTTAGTGCTGTGGTGGCGCTGTGTTGGTGCTGTGGTTGTGCTGTGTTGGTGCTGTGTTGGTGCTGTGTTGGTGCTGTGTTGGTGCTGTGTTAGTGATGTGGTGGTGCTGTGTTCGTGCTGTGGTGGTGCTGTGTTGGTGCTGTGTTGGTGCTGTGTTGGTGCTGTGGTGGTGCTGTGGTGGTGCTGTGTTGGTGCTATGGTGGTGCTGTGTTGGTGCTGTGTTGGTGCTGTGTTGGTGCTGTGTTGGTGCTGTGGTAGTGCTGTGTTGGTGCTGTGTTGGTGTTGTGGAGGTGCTGTGTTGGTCCTGTGTTAGTGATGTGGTGGTGCTGTGTTGGTGCTGTGGTTGTGCTGTGTTGATGCTGTGTTGGTGCTGTGTTAGTGATGTGGTGGTGCTGTGTTAGTGCTGTGGTGGTGCTGTGGTGGTGCTGTGTTGGTGCTGTGGTGGTGCTGTGGTGGTGCTGTGTTGGTGCTGTGGTGGTGCTGTGGTGGTGCTGTGTTGGTGCTGTGTTGGTGCTGTGTTGGTGCTGTGTTGTTGCTGTGGAGGTGTTGTGGTGGTGCTGTGTTGGTGATGTTGTGGAGCGTGTTGGGGTTGAGTTGGTGCTGTGGTGTCTTGTTGGTGCTGTGTTGCTGCTGTGACGGTGCTGTGTTGGTGCTGTGGCGGTGCTGTGGTGGTACTGTGCTGTGTTGTGTTGGTGCTGTGTTGGTGCTGTGGTGGTGCTGTGTTGGTGCTGTATTGCTGCTGTGGTGGTGCTGTGTTGGTGCTGTGTTGGTGCTGTGGTGGTGCTGTGTTGGTGCTGTATGGTACTGTGGAGTGGTGCTGTGGTGGTGCTGTGTTGGTGCTGTGTTGCTGCTGTAGTGGTGCTGTGGTGGTACTGTGGAATGGTGCTGTGTTGGTGCTGTGGTGGTGCTGTGATGGTGCTGTGTTGGTGTTGTGGGGTGCTGTGGTGGTGCTGTTTTGGTTCTGTGTTTGTGCTGTTTGGTACTGTGTTGGTGCAGTGGTGGTGTTGTGGTTGTGCTGTGGTGGTTTTGTGGTGGTGTTGTGGTGGTGCTGTGGTGGTGCTGTGTTGGTTTGTGCTGTTTTGTTGTTGCGCTGGTGTTGTGGTGGTGCAGTAGTGGTGACGTATAGGTGCTGTATTGGTGTTGTGGTGGTACTGTGTTGTTGTGTTGGTGCTGTGGTGGTGTTACTGTGGTGCTGCTGTTGTGGTGCTGTGGTGGTGGTGCTGTTTTTGTGGTGCTGTGGTGGCTCTGCTGCTATTGTGCTGTGGTAGTGCTGTGACTGTGGTGTTGTGAAGGCGATGTGTTTCCACTGCATGACTTAAAAAAAACTCGCTCAAGGCCTTTCGCATCATTCCAAGAGCTTCATCAGGAGCTAATTTCATTTAATTGGTCTACTGCATAGCTCCTGATGAAGGACTGACAACAGTGCGAAAGGCCCTAAGATAGTTTTTTCCATTTTTGTGGCCTTGAATATTGTCTACAAGTCGAAAGTTGTTTACGAAATATGATCCTAGTTTGGCCCCAGCTGGCCCGTGGTGAGGAAGTGAGGGAGAGAGGGAGGGAGAGGTGAGGGAGGGAGGGAGAGGTGGGAGAGGGAGTGAGGAGGATGGAGTAGCGAGAGAAGTAAAGGAAGGTAAAGTGAGAGAGAAATGGAAAGGTAAGGGAAGGAAAGGAGAGGAATGAAACAGAGAGAGAGAGAGAGAGAGAGAGAGAACAATCGTGGCTAGAAGGGGTGTGGAAGGCCTGGAATATTATTATTATTATTATTATTATTATTATTATTATTATTATTATTATTATTATTATTATTATTATTATTATTATTATTATTAATCATTAAGAGTGAGTGGTGCACTTAGGAGTCTGTGGAGACAAAGAACTTTGTCCTTGGAGGCAAAGAGGGAATGTATGAGAGTATAGTTTTACCAACGCTCGTATATGGGTGTGAAGCATGGGTGATGAATGTTGCAGCGAGGAGAAGGCTGAGGCAGTGGAGATGTCATGTCTGAGGCAATGTGTGGTGTGAATATAATGCAGAGAATTCGTAGTTTGGAAGTTAGGAGGAGGTGCGGGATTACCAAAACTGTTGTCCAGAGGGCTGAGGAAGGGTTGTTGAGGTGGTTCGGACATGTAGAGAGAATGGAGCGAAACAGAATGACTTCAAGAGTGTATCAGTCTGTAGTGGAAGGAAGGCGGGGTAGGGGTCGGCCTAGGAAAGGTTGGAGAGAGGGGGTAAAGGAGGTTTTTTGTGCGAGGGGCTTGGACTTCCAGCAGGCATGCGTGAGCGTTTTTTGATAGGAGTGAATGGAGACAAATGGTTTTTAATACTTGACGTGCTGTTGGAGTGTGAGCAAAGTAACATTTATGAAGGGGTTCAGGGAAACCGGCAGGCCGGACTTGAGTCCTGGAGATGGGAAGTACAGTGCCTGCACTCTGAAGGAGGGGTGTTAATGTTGCAGTTTAAAAACTGTAGTGTAAAGCACCCTTCTGGCAAGACAGTGATAGAGCGAATGATGGTGAAAGTTTTTCTTTTTCGGGCCACCCTGCCTTGGTGGGAATCGGCCAGTGTGATAAAAAAAAAAAAAAAAATAATTATTATTTTTATTAATTTATTATTATTATTTTTTGAGGAAGCGCTAAACCCGTACTTATCATATAGCGCCTGGGGGGGGGAGGGACTGAGAAATCATGTTTAAGCATAGCAGCTCCAAATTCTTGGATCAAGAGCATCAAGATATCAACATCATCCACCCACACGTGCAACCTTCAGGTGTCTTTCCTACGGTAACGTTTGGACACACAGTGGCGGCTTCCTCAGTCCGGTGCAGAGATGGACGGTGGAAGGTCTGGAGGAGTTTGAGGTAATCAGTCCCTCAGCCTGGAGTCAATGTGCGCAAGTGTTGCAACGAGTGTGCAACACCGAAGTGTTGCTAAAAAGTGTGTAACACTGTTATATGGAGTAACACCACACTGCTGTTGCATCCATAAAAAAATATTTCTGGGGGAACTTAGCTAATCCCTTTTATTCAATAACACATCAGTGACGTACTATATAGAAAGCCCCTGGTTATGAGGCCTGGTCACAGACCGGGCCGCGGGGGGCGCTGACCCCCCGAAATCATCTCCACAGCATTTCCGGCAAATTAAGTTAATTTCCCCCCCCCCCCAGGATGCGACCCACACCAGTCGACTAACACCCAGGTACCTGTTTACTGATAGGTGAACAGGGACAGCAGGTGTCTTAAGGAAACACTCGCCAAATGCTTCCACTCGTACTGGGGATCGAATCACGGACCTCAGTGTGTGAGCTGAGTGCGTTACCAACTGAGAATAATTTAGCCTCGGGAGTAGTCAAAGGACCTACCCTGGACTAGTCCCATTTGGCAATTATTATTATTATTATTATTAAAGATTAGCCGGTATTCTCCCGGCCCGGGCCTTTTCCAAGTGGTGGCCCGGCCTTGGCTCCCTCTTTATGGAGTGTCTGAGACCTAAGTCTCCCATGGGAGGAGGCACAAGTACCTCCTCATCTTTGGGACCAACTGTCCCCAGGCCTAGCCACAAGCTAGGCCTCTCTGGTCTGCCATCCCCGCCCCAAGGGGGCAAATGGGAATGACAGTCTTATAAGCTAAAGGCTCGGGCTCAGGCACCTACCCTACCCTAGAAGGGTTAGGCATGGTATCGATCGGCATTAACAGACGTCGAAGGTACCTTTATTTAAGAGGGGTAAATAATAATGTTAGTAATAAAAATAATAATAATAATAATAATAATAATAATAATAATAATAATAATAATAATAATAATAATAATAATAATAAAAGGGGCAAAATGTTTGGGTTGAGAGAAGGAGAAGGAGAGGGAGAAGAAGAGAGAGAAAGAGGGAGTCAAGATGGTAGGTAAGACCTGTCGGTATTGTATACCGTTTTGATAGTCTTCTTGCAAGATGAGGATGGTGTTTAAGACGTTGACTTGGCTCCCTGACACAGTGGGACCTGCTGCTCCACCTGCTGCTCCACCTGCTGCTCCACCTGCTGCTCCACCTGCTGCTCCACCTGCTGCTCCACCTGCTGCTCTACCTGCTGCTCCACCTGCTGCTCCACCTGCTGCTCCACTTGCTGCTCCACCTGCTGCTCTACCTGCTGCTCCACCTGCTGCTCCACCTGCTGCTCCACCTGCTGCTCTACCTGCTGCTCCACCTGCTGCTCTACCTGCTGCTCCACCTGCTGCTCCACCTGCTGCTCCACCTGCTGCTCTACCTGCTGCTCCACCTGCTGCTCCACCTGCTGCTCCACCTGCTGCTCTACCTGCTGCTCCACCTGCTGCTCCACCTGCCGCTCCACCTGCTGCTCCACCTGCTGCTCCACCTGCTGCTCCACCTGCTATCTATCAAGTGTGACCCCATATTGTTACTGCATTTTTAGCATATAAGGCGCACCGTTTTTTACCCCAAGAAAAATCTTGGAAAAATCAGCCTGCGCCTTATATGCTCAAGGTCAAGGTCAAGGATAGGCTTTTAGCAATTGTTTACCTTACAATTGCTCGAAAACATTGTCTTATGAACTCGTGCGCCTTATACGCTCGTGCGCCTTATATACTCGTGCGCCTTATATGCTCGTGCGCCTTATATGCCGGAAAATACTGTAATTAACAGGCGTGACCTGCCCGTAACTGATAGTTGTTCTCTGTGACCTGACTAATCCAGAAACTAATCCACGGCATTAACCCTAAGGTACCTAGAAAAGGTTAGGACGCAGAATGTTTCGCTCCATCGACCTAGAGAAGTGATCAAAGTCTCTCGACAGAAACTCCTTTAATCTAATGGTTATAGTCAGAACCATAATTTTTAAAGGGATGGACGGGGGTAAAGCCAGCGGAAGGCCTCGGTCAGGTAACCAAAAGCTCCAGGTGAGGGTCATCATTATGATTAAGACCCTCGTCAGGAAACACTTGTCCTGTTTCCTGATGAACCTAACCTAACCTAACCTAACCAAACCTAACCTAACCTAACCTAACTTAACCTAACTTAACCTAACTTAACCTAACCTAACCTAACCTAACCTAACCTAACTTAACCTAACCTAACCTAACCTAACCTAACCTAACCTAACCTAACCTAACCTAACCTAACCTAACCTAACTTAACCTAACCTAACCTAACCTAACCTAACCTAACCTAACCTAACTTTACCTAACCTAACTTAACCTAACCTAACCTAACTTAACCTAACCTATCTTAACCTAACTTAACCTAACCTAACCTAACTTAACCTAACTTAACCTAACTTAACCTAACTTAACCTAACTTAACCTAACCTAACCTAACCTAACCTAACCAAACCTAACTTAACCTAACCTAACCTAACTTAACCTAACCTAACCTAACTTAACCTAACCTAACCTAACTTAACCTAACTTAACCTAACTTAACCTAACTTAACCTAACCTTAACCTAACTTAACCTAACTTTAAACCTAACTTAACCTAACTTAACTAACTTAACCTAACCTAACCTTTAAATTAACCTAACCTAACCTAACCTAACTTAACCTAACCTAACCTTAACCTAACCTAACCTAACTTAACCTAACTTAACCTAACCTAACCTAACTTAACCTAACTTAACCTAACCTAACCTAACTTAACCTAACTTAACCTAACCTAACCTAACTTAACCTAACTTAACCTAACTTAACCTAACCTAACCTAACCTAACTTAACCTAACTTACCCTAACTTAACCTAACTTAACCTAACTTAACCTAACTTAACCTAACCTAACTTAACCTAACTTAACCTAACTTAACCTAACTTAACCTAACCTAACCTAAACCTAACTTAACCTAACTTAACCTAACTTAACCTAACCTAACTTAACCTAACTTAACCTAACTTAACCTAACCAGGACAGTAACGTCTTCTAGTGTTGGTTCACTTGACTTTTTTGAAGTCACGTGTTGGTATCAATTACCGAACTTTATACCATACTAAGAAACTAGCCTAGGAAACTAACTTACGAAACTAGCCAAGGAAACTAACTTACGAAACTAGCTTAGGAAACTAACTTACCAGACTAGCCTAGGAAACTAACTTAAACTTTCCCAGACTAGCCTAGGAAGCTAACTTACGAAACTAGCCTAGGAAACTAGCTAGGAAACTAACCTTTGGGAAAATAGACCCAGGAAACTAACCTAGGAAACTAGCCAGGAAACTAGCCTAGAAAACTAGCTTAGGAAACTAACCTAGGAAACTAGACTAGGAAACTAACCTAGGAAACTAGCCAAGGAAACTAACCTAGGAAACTAGCCTAGAAAACTAGCCTGGGAAACTAACTTAGGAAACTAACTAGGAAACTAACCTAGGAAACTAGTCTAGGAAACTAGCCTAGGAAACTAGCCTAGGAAACTAGCCTAGAAAACTAGCTTAGGAAACTAGCCTAGGAAACTAGACTAGGAAACTTGCCTAGGAAGCTAGTCTAGGAAACTAGTTTAGGAAACTAGTCTAAGAAACTTCTAGGAAAATAGGTAGGAAACTAGCCTAGGAAATTAGCCTTTGGGAAAATAACCTAGGAAAACTAGACTAGGAAATAATCTAGGAAACCTAGGTTAGGAACTAGCCTAGAAAACTAGCCTGGGAAACTAACTTAGAAAACTAACCTATGGAACCCAGGGTAGGAAACTAGCCTAGGAAATTAGCCTAGGAAATTAACCTAGGAAACTAGCCTAGGAAACTAACCTAGGAAACGAGCCTAGGAAACTAAATCTAGGAAACTAGCCTAGAAAAACTAGCCTAAAGGAAACTAAATTTAGGAAACTAGCCTAAGAAACTAGCCTGGAAACTAGCCTGGGGAAACTAACCTAGAAACTAGCCTTTGGAAACTAGCCTGGGAACTAGCTAGAAATAGTAGAACTAGCCTTTGGAAACTAGTCTGAGGAAACTAGCCTGAGAAACCTAGCCTAGGAAACTACCTATGGAACTAGTACAGGTAAGTCAAGCAATAAAAATTCCATCTTAGAAAAAAGTATCGAGCTTATGTATAACCTAAGAAATTTAAAAACTTGTAAGAAACTAACCACCTGTAAACTAGCCTAAAAAAAAAAAATAAAAAAAAAACTGCCTTTTGGAAAACTTGCCGGGAAATGCCTGGTATTGGTATTTACCCTATGGAAACTTCCTTGTGTGGAAACTACCTGGGGTAACCCGAAAACTGCCTTGCAAATGCCAACTCTCCTGAAAATCCAACTAACCGATCACGAGTAACTAGCCTTCGGAATACTTAGCCTGGGGCAGAAAATAGCATTTAAACAACCTAAAACTCTCCAAGGGGGTCACAATAAATATTTAGGTAAAATGGGGCTTATTATTTCCAAAAAATTCCGAGAACCTCAGCGTATTCCACCTCAAAAAAAAAAAAAAAATGAAAAACAAAAAAACGGTATGGTATTTATCCCGTTGTGATTGTGTTTTTCCTCCTCATGGCAGTAACATCAGTTGGTGTAATTTTACCCCCCTTTGCGGTAACTTAAAATGCTCTGCCACATCATTCTCTCCCAAAATCCATCGTAACGATTTCAACGATTTTTGTTTCGTTAATGGATGACGTAAGTACTTGGAAAAATGACGGAATTTTTTTGTTCTTAGTTTTGGGCAACTAGCATTTAAAATACAACTCTCCAGTTTACATATTTTGAGGTAAATGGGGCTTATTATTTCCCAAAATTCGACACCTCAGCGGACCAGCCTCACGAAATCGTAAATAACACGATGGAAAACAAATCACGGAACTAGTGGTTAATGCACTGGCCTGTGATTTTTAGTACTCTCTTGGCATGGGTTGAAACCCTCTCCCATCTCCCCTCTCCCGTCTCTCCTCTCCCCTCTCCCCTCTCCCCTCCCCCGTCTCTCTTCTCCCCTCTCCCCTCTGCCCTCTCCCCTGATTTATAAACAATGGCTGGCTCCAAGAATCTAGTGTTGTGGTTGTTCGAAGACTCTCATTTCTTTCCAATTTTCAGCTTAAAGTCATTTTTTTTCTCTCTCTTCATCATTAGGGATGTAAAGGAAGAAATTACATACGGGCGAAGGATGAGTAAATCACGAGGAAAGAGTCGTAAAGAAGGTATTTGGACTCGTGAGTTGGTGTTTACTCTCCTAATTAGTCCCTTTATTTGTGGTCCCTCGTTCGTCTTGAGGATCAGACGGCGACGACCGTCTCATTTCCAGCTTAAAGACATGATGGTGTTCCAGTGTAACAGCCACATTGAGTTTTAGACTTAACATGTGCTTTTTAACTTTTATATACTTTTGACGAGTCCTGGAGCCCGGCCATGAGCCAGGATCGCCTGGTGCTTGCCTGGTCATCCAGGCTGTTGGTGGCCCCTTGCCTCACACATCCATTACAGCCTGGTGAAAGTACTTGTCCAGTTGCCTCTTGAAAGACTTCTACACTTGTCCCAGCAGTGTTTCTGATGTCTTCCGGTAAGATGTTGAATAATCTGGGGTCACGGATGATGATACAGTGTTCTCTTATTGTGCTCACTGCATCCTTGCTTTTCACCTTTTTCACGCTGTTGTATTTTTTTTTTTTTTTTTGGCTATTGTTTCAGCTTTACTGTTTATGAGTTAACCTTTTCAATGTTTCTCGACTCTTGTTTCTCCGTTACTTTTCGACTGTTTCCACCGTTGCTGTTTGTGAATTAGCCTCTCCTGTTACTGCAGCTGTTGCTGCTTCAGTGTCTGTTATTACGTTTCCCGTTTGTTTTCACTCTTGATAAGTCTGCATTAGTAATTTTTTTGCCACTGTTGATTAATACCTTTGCCGTTGCTGACGGTCTTAGTGTTGCTACTTTCTCGTTAGTTCTTACGGTTGCTGACGTTCTCAATGTCGATACGTTAACTGTTACAGTTGCTGACGCTCTCAGTGTCGCTACGTTCTCGTTAGCTGCAACCGTTGCTGACGTTCTCAATGTCGATACGTTAACTGTTACAGTTGCTGACGCTCTCAGTGTCGCTACGTTCTCGTTAGCTGCAACCGTTGCTGACGTTCTCAATGTCGATACGTTAACTGTTACAGTTGCTGACGCTCTCAGTGTCGCTACGTTCTCGTTAGCTGTAACCGTTGCTGACGTTCTCAATGTCGATACATTCTCGTTACTACTTGCCGTTGCTGACCTTTTCAGTGTCGCTAAAGTTTCTCCGTTACTGCTTCACAGTTAATCTGTTGTGTTTATCATCCCCTGATCTACTGCATAATCAGACGCCCTGTTGTAAATCTACAGATATAGCTCCTGTACCCAGCTAACTCTCCGCACGTTTCTGTCCCTCCCGGATTATAATCAACTCCATCAGGGACTGAAATATCGCTTCAGTACCTCCACTTGTGGGTTGGGCTGCGAATCGTTTCAGCCACTTTATTGAGGGTTGTAAATTGTTCCAGTCACGGTATTGTGGTTGTAAATTGTTGGAGCCACGGTGTTATGGGTTGTAAATTGTTCCAGCCACGGTGTTGGGGGTTGTAAATTGTTCCAGTCACGGTATTGTGGTTGTAAATTGTTCCAGCCACGGTGTTGGGGGTTGTAAATTGTTCCAGTCACGGTATTGTGGTTGTAAATTGTTCCAGCCACGGTATTGTGGGCTGTAAATTGTCCCAGCCACGGTATTGTGGGTTGTAAATTGTCCCAGCCACGGTATTGTGGGTTGTAAATTGTCCCAGCCACGGTATTGTGGGTTGTAAATTGTCCCAGCCACGGTATTGTGGGTTGTAAATTGTCCCAGCCACGGTATTGTGACTTACATTATTCATATAACTTTTCCCAGTAAAGACACATGAGAACCAATATTTATATCTCAAAAAAATAAAAAAAAAACGAAAAAATCAAAATAACAAAACGAAGGAAGGGAGAATAAAGGTAACTAAAACGGGACTAAGAATCTAGAAACAAAGCAAAACAGAAAAGAAACAGAATACGAGAAAATCTAACAGTAAAGTAGACAAGATAGATAGATAGGAAGGAGACAAGGAGTTCATCACCTAGGAATGTGATAAATGTGGTAGAGAGAGACGGTGACAATGAGAATAGGGGAAGAACAACGGGAGAAAGACACAGGAAAAAAAGAAAAGCAAAAAGGAAAAAAAAGAAAAATGCAAAAAATAGAATGAAGAGAGAAGATAAAATATGGAAGAAGTTATGGGGGATAACCGGGACGGAGGGTTAAAATATACGTGAAGTTTTCTCTCTCCCCTCTCCTCTCTCTCTCTCTCTCCTCTCTCTCTCTCTCTCCTCTCCTCTCTCTCTCTCTCTCTCCTCTCTCTCCTCTCTCTCTTTTCGTACACTCACAGTCACAATCTCTTTCACACACATATTTACACACTCCCACACCTACTCTTCCACACGCACGCCCACGCCCACGCCCACGCCCACGCCCACGCCCACACCTGTCGTCAGGAAACACCTGCTGACAATTATCACGCGCAAGATCATCTTCAAATCTGTTACTTCTGAATTAGTTGATTTAGTGCTGAAGGTCACAGATTTAGTGCTGAAGGTCACGGATTTAGTGCTGAAGGTCACGGATTTAGTGCTGAAGGTCACGGATTTAGTGCTGAAGGTCACGGATTTAGTGCTGAAGGTCACAGATTTAGTGCTGAAGGTCACAGATTTAGTGCTGAAGGTCACAGATTTAGTGCTGAAGGTCATGGATTTAGTGCTTAAGGTCACATATTTAGTGCTGAAGGTCACGGATTTAGTGCTAAAGGTCGAGGATTTAGTGTTAAAAGTCACGGATTTAATGCTAAAGGTCACAGATTTAGTGCTGAAGGTCACGGATTTAGTACTGATGGACGAGCCGTTGACTTTCTTGTACATGGGAGTACATACAGTATATAGAAGTACATGGTAGTACATGAGAGTACATGGGTAAGACAGACAGCAAGAGTACTCGGAGTACACACCCAGATTATCTACCAAGAACTATCCATAACTATCCAGATTAAGGACTATCGTGTATTATCTGGCCATGAGAGTCCAGGATAGAAAAGCAGAAGGCTCTTTACCAACGGTCTGTTGTATGACATGAGGATAAGTCGTTTTAAATAATAATAATAATAATAATAATAATAATAATAATAATAATAATAATAATAATTAATAATAATAATATATAATAACGACGATAAAAACAACAACAAAAAACAAAAATAATAATAATAATAATAATAATAATAATAATAAAAAATAATAATAATAATAAATTTTGGGTTGGATGAATTTGGTAGGGTGTGCAAAAGAAGAAAATTAAAAGTGAATACAGGAAAGAGTAAGGTTATGAGGATAACAAAAAGATTAGGTGATGAAAGATTGGATATCGATTGGAGGGAGAGAGATTTGGGGAGGTAACGTTTTCAGATATTTGGGGGGAGTTCAGCGGATGGGTCTATGAAAAAGGGGTGATTCATAGAATTAAATGGGGGGGAAAAAAGGTGGGGGTACTTAGGAGCTGGGGAGAAAAAGAACTTTGTCCTTTGGAGGCAAAGGGGGGGGAATGTAGAGAGATATTTTCCAAACGCTTTTATAGGGTGTAAAAGCGTGGTTGAAAGTTGCAGCGAGGAGAAGGCTGGAGCAGGGGAGATGTCATGTTGAGAGCAATGTGTGGTGTGAATAAATGCAGAGAATTCGTAGTTTGGATTTAGGGGGAGGGGGGGATTCCCAAAAAACTGTTGTCCAGGGGGTGAGGAAGGGTTTTTTGAGGGGGTTTCGGACATGTAGAGAGAATGGGCGAAACAGATGATTTAAAGAATGTATCAGTCTGAGGGGAAAAGGAAGGGGGGGGTAGGGGTCGGCCTGGAAAGGTTGGGGGAGGGGGTAAAGGAGGGTTTTGTGTGCGGGGGGCTTGGTTTCCAGAGGATGCGTGAGGTGTTTGATAGGAGTGAATGGAGACAAATGTTTTTAATACTTGAGTGCTTTTGGAGTTGACAAAGAAAATTTTTATGAAGGGATTCGGGGAAAACCCGGGGGCAGGCCCCGGATTGATCCGGGAGATGGGAATACAGTCCTGCACTCTGAAGGAGGGGTGTTAATGTTGCATTTAAAAAAACTGTAGTGTAAAGCACCCTTCGGGCAAGACATGATGGAGTGAATGATGGTAAATTTTTCTTTTTGGGGGCCCCCTGCCTTGGTGGGAATGGGCCAGTGTGATAATAAAATGATAATAAAAATAATAATAATAAAAATAATAATAATAAAAATAAAAATAATAATAAATACAACATGTATACAATAAATGTATATAAACTCGTATATTATATGTTTGGGAAATTTTGTAGGGTGGGTTTGGCCTAAAAAAATAGGCCTAGTTTTTTATTTAAAATATATGGCACAACAGCCCCAGCTGGTTTTGGGTTTGGGTTTGGGGGCGGGGAACCGCGGGGGCGGGACCCCTTTAATACACTTTAAAAACTGGAGGATTTTGATTTTAAAAAGGGAAAGAGAGGAGGAGGAGGGAAAGAAGAGGAGGGGGGGAAGGAGGAAAAAGAAAGGGGAAAAACTGAGGATGAGGGTTGGAGGTGGGGAAGGGGGGAAATAAGAAAAAAAAAGGATGGGTTTGGGAAGGGGGGAGGGGAAGGGGAGGAGGGGGAAAAAAAAGGGGGGAGGAAAGGGGGGGGGGGAAGCAGGAGGAAAAGATTGGTAAGAGAAAATATTGGATTGATGAAAGTGCAGGTAGTAGGGATAGGAAAAAAAAATAAGGGCAGGGAAAGGTGAGTTAAAAGAGAATAATGGAAAACAAGTGAAGTACGACGTAGAGAGCGCACAAGGAAAGGGGGAGGAAAGACTGAGAGAGAGAGAGAGAGAGCGGGGGGAGACAGAGAGAGCCGGGGGAGGGAGAGACAGAGAGCGGGTAGAAGACAGAGAGAGCGGGGGAAGAAAGAGAGAGCAGGGGGGAAAGTAGAGAGAGGGGGGGGAGGGGGAACAGAGAGCGGGTAGAGACAGAGAGAGCGGGGGAAGAAAGAGAGAGCGGGGGGGAAACAGAGAGAGCGGGGAGGGGGAGACAGAGAGCGGGTAGAGACAGAGAGAGCGGGGAAGAAAGAGAGAGCAGGGGGAAACAGAGAGAGCGGGGGAAACAGAGAGAGCCGGGGAGACAGAGAGAGAGAGAGAGAGAAGAGAGAGAGAGAGAGAGAGAGAGAGAGGGGAGAGAGAGAGAGAGAGAGATGGAATGGAAAAAAATATAAGAACACTGTGAAAGAAGAGAAGAACGAGGCGTTAATAAAAGAGGAGAAGCACGTAGCAAGGATAATAAACACGAGACTGACCCAAGAGAGGAGACACAGATACACCGGACGAAAATAAGATTAACAGGAACTGGTGGAGAGAGACAGAGAGTGGAGAGAGTGAGACAGAGTGGGAGAGTGAGAGTGAGACAGTGGAAGAGAGTGAGACAGAGTGGGAGAGTGAGAGTGAGACAGTGGAAGAGAGTGAGACAGAGTGGGAGAGTGAGAGTGAGACAGTGGAAGAGAGTGAGACAGAGTGGGAGAGTGAGAGTGAGACAGTGAGAGAGTGTGGGAGTGAGACAGAGTGAGACATTGAGAGTGAAACAGAGAGTGGGAGAGAGTGAGACAGAGTGGGAGAGTGAGAGTGAGACAGTGGAAGAGAGTGAGACAGAGTGGGAGAGTGAGAGTGAGACAGTGGAAGAGAGTGAGACAGAGTGGGAGAGAGTCATAGACAGGCAAGTGTGTGGTGGTGGTATGATTTTAATTTATATATATATATATATATATATATATATATATATATATATATTTAATATATATATATTATATAATGTATATATTCACAAACAGTAATATCAGGCCGAAGGAGACTCGAACCTACGAACCTTGGAACAAGGTACTCAGTGCTCTACTCACCGTACCACACTGGACCAATACCTTGGTGCCCAGGGAACGCTAAACGTTGAGTGTTGGCTACACGTCTATTAAAGTGGAAGTCCCTAGCCTTCTTAATTCTAAACTAACAGGAGACCAAGTGGACTGGAAACATGCTGAATAATTTCTATATAACAACAGTCATGTGGTGAATGTAACATCCTTGAGCATTGTCTTGTTAAATGTGAGTCAGAAATGCATTATTCCATTACTTTGAGTTTCGTTATGTTTAAGCTGAGTAATACTGTCAGGCGAGTAATGTTATGATGCGAGTAATATCGTGATGTAGTATGCAGTTGCCATTCTGATCAGATTTAAGAGTAGTTTTTTTTTTTTTTGAAGGAGGGGCCTGGTCAAGGGTTGGGCCGCGGGGGCGTCGACCCCCAGAACATTCTCCAGGAGCAACCTCCAAGAATACACTTCAGGAACACCCTCAAGGAATACACTCCAGGAACACAATTCAGGAACACACTCCAGGAGGCCTGGTCACAGACCGGGCCGCGGGGGCGTTGACCCCCGGAACTCTCTCCAGGTAAACTCCAGGTCTCCAGGAACACACTCCAGGAGCACCCTTAAGGAACACCCACAAGAAACACACTCCAGGAACACAGTTCAGGAGCACCCTCACGGAACACACTTCAGGAACACACTGCAGGAACACCCGCAAGGAACACACTCCAAGAACACCCTTAAGGAACACCCTCAAGAAACACACTCCAGGAACACAGTTCAGGAACACCCTCAAGAAGCACACTCCAGGAACGCCTTTAAGGAACACCCTCAAGGAACACACTCCAGGAGCATCCTTAACGAACATCCTCAAGGAACACACTCCAGGAACACCCTTAAGGAACACCTTCAAGGAACACAATGCAGGAACACCCAACCCTTAAGGAACACCCTCCAGGAGCACCCTCCAGGAGCACCCTCCAGGAGCACCCTCAGGAGCACCCTCCAGGAGCACCCTCCAGGAGCACCCTCAGGAGCACCCTCCAGGAGCACCCTCCAGGAGCACCCTCCAGGAGCACCCTCCAGGAGAACCCTTCAGGAGCACCCTCCAGGAGCACCCTCCAGGAGCACCCTCCAGAACCCTCCAGGAGCACCCTCCAGGAGCACCCTCAGGAGCACCCTCCAGGAGCACCCTCCAGGAGCACCCTCCAGGAGCACCCTCCAGGAGCACCCTCCAGGAGCACCCTCCAGGAGCACCCTCCAGGAGCACCCTCCACGTAGTCTGGGGATTGTTCAACATGAACTGTTGTTCACAGTGTTTGGAGCAAGAAACCAGAAGGAACATTTTACAGGGAGACAGACACATAACTTAATAAAGCTCGGCACAGAGTGAAACAGAGCTGATAAAGCTCTACACGGAGCAAAATATGTTTCGATAAAGCTCAACAGAGAGCGATACATAATTACATAAAGCTCTACACCGTGTCAGTGAACCTGAAAGATGTATCAACATGCAAAGGAGTGCTCTGAAGTTTTCCGAACATCTTACGATGTTAGGTTTGCGAGCACTTCTGCCGAAACAACTATTGAATGAATGATGGCGATTGTGTTTTCTTTTTTTATTGGGGCAAGGATGGTGGGTCACCCTACCTCGGTCATAGATCAGAAGCGTATCTCTGGGTTTAAATAGCTAGCAGTTTTTTTTTAGTGTATCACAGGGTCAAAGTGACCTGAGGTAAGTCATGCGTGAGTTGACCTTTGTGTGTGTCTATGTGTATGTGTTTGTGTGTGCATGAGAGGCATTTCCTCCCACATCTCTGTATTGTATCTCGGCTGTGTTTATGTTGCTAAGGGCAACTCTTCTCTGCGCTTGTTTCTTGTTCGTGTTTGCCCGAGGAGTCGGACGCTGCTATTGTTTCATTGATAACGATTTAGTAATTTCTACCTTATTACGCGCTATTGTTCTTTTATTTAGTAGTTACTGGTGCTTGTCTGTGTGTGTTTTACCGAGGAAGTGCGTCATTAGCACCCAGAAAACTCATGTGGATAAGATAAAGTTTATACACATGAAATGACTAAGTAATTTATACGAATTTGGGATGCCCTTTTTTTTTCTTTACATTTTACCTAAGTGGCGAGTTTACTGAACAGCGCCACTCACCCTGTGAGTGAACATCTGAACATTCCACCATAAAACAGTGCTATAATATAGCCATAATACGTGATATGCAATTAACGATATCAACTTGTTACTTGACCTGCTACAGCTCAGAGGCCTCATTATATATACAGTTACACTGTACTTATAGACAGGAATCACAACAATAACAAATCATCATCGTTTGACTGCAGAATATTATGGATATTTTAACGTGTGTAAAGTCCTGCTAACTTGAATCTCAATGCTGATAAACTGTTCTTGTATATTTGTGGTGTGAATTATATACTTTTGTAACATGTATTCTGAGATACAGTGGCTGAGTGTGTTTACCGTCCCTCTGATAAGGTCCTCCTTGTTGACAGCAAAAAGAAGAAGAAGAGACATGTTGATTACATACAAGATCATTAAAATTATATGAGAAAATATATTAAGAAGATGTCTTAGCACCATAAATAGAGAGAACACGAGACCACAGTTTTAAAATGAAAAAAACTAAGTGTAATAAAAACAATACAGAGTTTTCCTTCATAAATAGAATAAGTTCTTAACTTTCAGTAATGTAAGACTATTTTCCCCTTCATATGTTCTAACTTCCAGTAACGTAATAGAGTTTAACCCCTATGTTCTTAACTTCCAGTAGACTTTACCTTCTATGTTTAACTCAGTAAGATTATTTCCCTTCATATGCTCTTAACTTCCAGTAGCGTAAGACTGTTTTCTCCCTTTGTTCTTAACTCCAGTAACGTAAGACTATTTCCCCCATATGTTCATAACTTCTAGTAACGTAAGATTATTTTCCCCATATGTTCCTAACTTCCAGTAACATAAGTCTATTTCCCATCATATATTACTAACTTCCAGTAACGTAAGACTACTTCCCCTCATATGCTCCTAATTTCTAGTAACGTAAGACTATTTCCCCCGTATGTTCCTAACTTCCAGTAATATAAGACTATTTCCCATCAAATATTCCTAACTTCCAGTAACATAAGACTATTTCCCCTCATATATTCCTAACTTCCAGTAACGTAAGACTACTACCCCTCATATGTTCCTAATTTCTAGTAACGTAAGACTATTTCTCCTTATATGTTCCTAACTTCCAGTAACATAAGACTATTTCCCCTCATATATTCCTAACTTCCAGTAACGTAAAACTATTTCCCCTCATATATCCCTAACTTCCAGTAACGTAAGACTATTTCCCCTCATATATCCCTAATTCCAGTAACGTAAACATTTCTCCTCATATGCCTAATTCCAGTACATACACTGTTTCCCCATATGTTCCTAAATTGTAACGTAGTATTCCCCTATTATCCTACTTTACGTAGTTTTTCTATTATCCTACTTCCAGTAACTAAGACTTTGTCCCCTGATTATACCTAACTTCCAGTAACGTAAGACTATTTCCCCTCATATATCCCTAACTTCCAGTAACGTAAGACTATTTTTCCCCTCTCATATTTTATTAACTTCCAGTAACGCGAGAATATTTTCCTGCATACTTTCTTAACATTTGAGTTTTTTTTGTTTTGGTTTCTCTCTAATCATATCTCATATGATGACACTAAATGGCCATAAGCCATAAATGTTCCAAACTGTGTGTTTACACTCTTTCTGGTTATTTTATGGTCGCCAGTCAAACCTGTGGGTCGCCCTGGTTGTTTACACTGGGGAGGGAGTACATGCTTTTTCCCCTCTCGCTTTTTGAGTGGTTGCATACCTAAACAAACAGGTATAGTATATATGCAAGTGTGTGTGTGTGTGTGTGTGTGTGTGTGTTTGTGATGTTGTGATTCCTATTTGATTGTATTTGTACTTACACAATAGACATCTAACATTTCACGCTTCCGTGATTATGTTAACACTATCTCCTCTTGATAGCAGTCCTCTATTGTGCAACTCTACATTAAACATAAAAGGAACATGCATAGGCCTACTGACCCATCGAACTCATGTTTCCCCAGATAGCCAATGACTCCTAGTAGGTCACGGCATCAGACCTAGTTGACAAGCTATCAGTCCAACTCACACCCACTCATGTATTCTATCTAACCTATTTTTGAAACTACACAACTTTAGTTCATAACGTACTCGGGAGTTTGTTCCGCTCATCCAGGTTTCCTATTTACCATTTCGTGTAACGCGGCCTAGTGTCAGTTTTACCCCATAAGGATACCCTCAAGGACACACTCGAGGAATCACTGCACGACACACACGAAGGACACACTCAGGAATCAACTCAGGAACACCCACTCAGGAACACACCCCAAAAACACACTTGTCTAGAACACCTCAGGAGTACACCACTCCAGGATTCACTTATTAAGGACACCCTCAAGGAACCACTATGAACACCCGCAAGGACACACTCCAAGGAACACCTCTGAGGCCTAATGCAGGTAACTCCTCGCTACTCACAAGGCAACTTAAAGCCTTTACCACCATTTTCCAGAAACTCGTACAATGGCCAGCACACCCACAAAACCATTTTCAATCAGGAACATCGCTAATGTTAACTAAAAGGCTTACCATTGAATTAAGAAAGGCACTCTCTGTTATTTAGAAACTAAACTTTGACACCAGAAGGGAACCGTCTGCGCCCGTGGCGAAACGTGACAGAGCGCCCACTTATCACCAGGTTAGTATCCGGGTACTGAGCCCCACTATACACCAGTAGGTTCCTGGTACTGAGCGCCCCGCTTTACACCAGGTTTAGGTTCCAGGTTACATGGAGGCCCCACTTACACACCAGTTAGGTTCCAGTACAGGGCCCCACTTATACACAGGTAAGTTACCTGGACTGAGGCTTCCCTTATAACAAAAGGTATCCAGGGTACTTGGTGCCCTCATTATAACCAGTTAGTTCCAGAGGAACTGGGGCCCCACTTTCACACCAGGTTAGGTTCGGTACTCGCGATGGGCCCCACTAACACAGTGTACAGGTATGAGGGCCCCACTTAACACCAGGTTAGGTTCCAGGGTACTGGAGGGCCCCACTTAACACCAGGTTAGGTTCCAGGGTACTGGAGGCCCCCTTACACACCAGGTTAGGTTCCAGGGTACTGGAGGGCCCCACTTACACACCAGGTTAGGTTTCAGGGTACTGGAGGGCCCCACTTACACACCAGGTTAGGTTCCAGGGTACTGGAGGGCCCCACTTACACACCAGGTTAGGTTCCAGGGTACTGGAGGGCCCCACTTACACACCAGGTTAGGTTCCAGGGTACTGGAGGGCCCCACTTACACACCAGGTTAGGTTTCAGGGTACTGGAGGGCCCCACTTACACACCAGGTTAGGTTCCAGGGCTACTGGAGGGCCCCACTTACACACCAGGTTAGGTTCCAGGGTACTGGAGGCTCCACTTATACACCAGGTTAGGTTCAGGGTACTGGAGGGCCCCACTTATACACCAGGTTAGGTTCCAGGGTACTGGAGGGCCCCACTTATACACCAGGTTAGGTTCCAGGGTACTGGAGGGCCCCACTTATACACCAGGTTAGGTTCCAGGGTACTGGAGGGCCCCACTTACACACCAGGTTAGGTTCCAGGGTACTGGAGGGCACAACTTACACACCAGGTTAGGTTCCAGGGTACTGGAGGGCCCCACTTACACACCAGGTTAGGTTCCAGGGTACTGGAGGGCCCCACTTACACACCAGGTTAGGTTCCAGGGTACTGGAGGGCCCCACTTATACACCAGGTTAGGTTCTGGGCTACTGCTGTAAAGTGAAACATATTTACACTATCATATATTAAGTGAGCAATATACCTAGGCCTAAATAACTGGCCTAAATAAAATTCATGTACAGTATACACATTACTCACCTTAAAATATTTTCGTCTTTAGTTGATAATGAATGGCAAACATATTTATTGTAGGAAGTTTGAATAAATTAAGAATACAATTAAAAACTGCCGCATCAGCGAAGCAGTGTAAAGTGAAGTGCTGTAAAATGGGGCCCTGCTGTATCTTGCAGCGTGTTGCCATGCGGGTTAGGGTCTTCCAGTCATGTGGAGGTAAATTTCTGAACACTTTGTCTCCCCTCGTTTCTGTGTATCTTGTTTATGAGGCAGAGTATTTTGAATGACGTGACCATGGCTCCTCTTCTATGCACTTCCAGAGAGGCAAGGTCCTGTTGGTAGTCTTTCATCACTGCCGTTTTTTTTTTTTTTTCATTTCAGGTAGCAGACTGGTGTTCTGGCAACAGGTTCGTCTTACATACGAGGAATTTGTTGCCAGGGTATGTGGAGAGAGGGAGAGGGAGCGACAGAGAGAGAGAGAGAGAGAGAGAGAGAGAGAGAGAGAGAGAGAGAGAGAGAGAGAGAGAGAGAGAGAGAGAGAGAGAGAGAGAAAGTCTGCTCAAGCTTTCATTAAACATACACGAAAATAAACACACACACACCACACACACAACACCACCCTTACCAAATACAGTGCTACTCAGAACACATTGTGTCGATCACACACAGATAGAGGTGACATCGTAAGCCAACAACGGAATGGCCCCAACTCCGAACCATGCAACTCAGACACTATGGAGTCATATAAACATATAAATTAAAATGTAAGAGGTCCACAACGGTTTTCCCAAAACCCTGTAACCATAAGTGAGCAAGAAATTGTAACGAAAACTTAGATGAGAAAAAGAGGTCAGATTTTCCACAAACGTACCAAGTACAGAATGTAGGATATGATGTAGAATAAGGAGGAGAACTAGAACAAGATACTGTATAGTTGATGCAGACTAACACAATCAGAACATAATGTTCAGCCAACCACCACCAATGCTACCACCACCACACCAGTGCACACCCTACACCACCCCCGTGCATCACCACTACACCACCAACAGCACCAGCCACGCCTTTTCTCCCCCTCCTGCTCACCCCAACCACGCCCCTTGCCTCGTTTGTGTAAATCTAATTATCCTTGTATCAAGAGCAATAAATAAACAGCCGTAGTTAGTGAAGGAGAGAGCAGGAGGGAGGGAGAGCCATCACTCAGATAACATACTCCCACACCGCCCATGTTAATGACTCCCTTATGCCCAATCCCAGGGTAATTACCACAGGTGTTGGGTTCTCTAACCTTTGTCGTCTGGTTTATGTCATGTGTCTGTGTCTGTGTCTGCTCCGAGCCTTCGTTAGTTACGATATTAGTCAATGTGCAAGTTATTATTTGAGTCACGTAGTTATACAGCACCTGATTAATGGGAGGTAATCAAAATTTAAGACAAATACCAGGAACGAGGTACTCTTCTAGGTTGTCCATTTCTTTATTATTTCTGCACTGTGTGTGTGTGTGTGTGTGTGTGTGTGTGTGTGTGTGTGTGTGTGTGTGTGGTGTGTGTGTGTGTGTGTGTGTGTGTGTGTCGTCGAATAGGTACAACTGCGAGTTTGGTTAAATAGAGCCGAGCTCTCTTGTCGAATAAGCAAATCTAATTTGATGTACAATAGTCGCAAAATCATCCTGAACCTGAACAAAATTTAGCGTATACCTATCTAAAATAAATCTATGTTGGATAAGCCATCCATAATGCGCTGTCATAATAAGTTCATGTAAGTTTTCTAAGTCTTTGGTACAAAATAATTTCCTAACATCTATGAAAAAATGTCATCTTTCTTACTCAAAGAAATTTTAGCACTTAATTTTAAATGAGTCTGCTAATTGACCAATTACCTATGCTTTGCTCCATGCCTTGTCATCCTCCAGAGACTTGTAGTCAGCACATTCCCCTGAACTCTCTGGTGACAAGTTGTGAGTCGTGCCGAAAAGTTAAAACTTGACGAGCCATGATCTGGATAATTAAACGGTCAGAACAGACGCTGCTTCCGTCCAACAACTACAAGCAATCACATTGGATGTCCAATATGGATATAGCGTCAAAAATGCTTCATGTTAGGGAAGGATAGAGCCCGCCTCCGGCATGGAGCTCTCATCAGGGAACTTTCTGTTGGCTGTTCAAGCTACCAGCCTTGGCAACATCTCGACCCAGTAACATACCGCATTGGTGTTGCCTTCGACTTGCCGCCCCTATTCTCGGACGAACACAGGTGTATTTGTGGCTGAAGCAGCAGAACGATTCGGAAACCATGTGTCTTGTACCGTAAATCCGAGGAAAGATTTGAAACATAGGTGATAACATTATCAAAGGAGCCTCACACACTTGACCACAGTAAGGGAGCCACCCCAACTATGCAATTGGCAGCCAGAAGGTCAGATCGTAGCAGCAACTTCTCAGCCTGGACAATACAGTGTTGGGACAAGAATTGAGTTCCACAAAATTTCCTATTACAGGAGCCATGAAGAAGGAGGTACTACGGGCTTCAGGAAGTCCAAACTGCTCCCCCAATAACTACAAACATTCACACTGATGTCCAATAGTGGAAAATATAGCGTCAACAATGCTTCAGTGTTAGGGAAGGATAGAGCCCGCCTCCTGGCAGTGAGAGCTCCTCATGCAGGGGACTTTCTGTTGGCTGTTCCCAACTCCAGCCTTGGCACACGCCTCGACTCACAGACCATCCGCATTGGTGTTGCCCTTCGACTTGCCGCCCCTATTCTCGCCGAACACAGGTGTATTTGTGGCAGTGAAGCAGCAGACTGATTCGGGTACCATGGTCTTGTGTGCCGTAAATCCGAGGGAAAGAGTGCAAGACATGAGGAGGTTAATAACATTATCAAGAGGAGACTCACAACAACCGTATGCCCAGCAGTAAGGGAGCCACCCCAACTATGCAGATCTGATGGCAGCCAGAAGCGTCCAGATCGTATCACACTTCAAGCCTGGACAGACGATAAGCAAGTGGTGTGGGACTACACATGTTCATCTACCTTGGCTGATACTTATCTCCAATACATCAGGGAGGAAGGAGGGGCAGCTGCCAGCTTCAGGGAGTCCCAAAAGTCTAGAAGATATGGAGAACTTGCCCATCATTATATGTTTGTTCCCATAGGTTCAGAGACCCTTGGCTCATGGGGAAAGAGTGCATCTAAGTTCCTTAAGGAGCTAAGCAAAAGACTCATCAGGGTAACTAGAAATCCCAGGGCGGCTAGTTTTCTGTTCCAGCGACTCAGCGCTGCCGTTCAGAGGGGTAATGCCTGCTGTATTTTGGGCACGTGCCCCAGTTCTGAAGAGCTGGATGAGATTTTCGCATTATTATCAGTGACAAACACGTAACAATATGTACTAGACATGTATCTCTCACACATTATGTACTGTATATACCATCTTTATATCACTAATGTATCTCTTAAACCTTTTGGCCCATATTATGTAATAAAATATACCTATTGGTAAAATAGAATGAAAAGATGGGGTGGTGGGGGAAGTGGAATATTCAAACGGCTTCAGAAGAAATCCAAATATTCTTCCTTGAAGTCTTTTTATCCACTTCTCCGAGGCTATGGGTCCCACAATTTACACCAAGGTGGACCCTACTATCTGTCTATATATATATATATATATATATATATATATATATATATATATATAATATATAAAATATATATATATATATAAAATATATACATACATATATAAAGCTGTGTTTAATTAGTGAAGTTTTTAGTTATCATTTAGGGTTAGAGATATTGTTGACCTGAACAAAAGAAATCACGGATCCCTTGGCAAGTGGGTTCTAAAACTCAGAAACCATATGGGTTCAAATCCCCTACTCGTCCTGTGGTTTGTTTGCAATCGTTGTGTTATAACTATTTCGTGAGTGGTGGACACAGGCGCTAGTTACCAAAACAAGCTTAAGTTTTGATACAGTTTCGCACTTTACGGGTCTTATCACCTGAAAAATGCTGTTTGATTGGAACACTGTTCACCGAGGTAAAATTTAAGTCAGCACCAATGCTGCTACATACAAATACCTAAGAGAAAGCGACAGTAAAGGAACGAGTGAACGTCCTTAGAAAAAAAGGAATGAAAACAGGAAATATGAAATATCAAAGAAGACTTCGAGGAGACGAACACACACAGCTCATGTTAGGGCTTCATAGTGGTAACTGCAGCAGGTCTAGTGGCCCATGCTAGGCAAGTCACCCATTCAGGAAGAAGTTATAAGTAGCAGAGGCTGTACATGGACACAACAAATGTGTATTTCAAATGTGTACCCGACACACATCCTGTGGGTGTCAGTCTAGAAATCAGAGAGGCCGTAATGGGCCTAGGGACTGGACACCAAATTTATGCTAGCTAAGTAGGTTAAAGCGGTAATAAACTACTTACAAGTTTGCGGTAACAAGAAGTTGGAAAGAGATCTGAATGTTGTAACAACAACGAGATTCGAGAAGTTGTCTCTGAGTTCAGACAAGGGTGCAGAGACACTGTGTGTACCGCTAGCGAAAATTTACAAGAAATCTTTGGACACAGGGCTGTTTCTGGAAAGCTTGAAAATAGCTAAGTCTCAGAATATTTAAACAGCGAGATAGACCGGCAGCACTTAATTGTTGGCTGGTAACCAGGATGTGTTTAGAGAGGTAAATGCTGTCTCCCAGCCGTACTGGGTCACTACGTCAGAGAAAGAGAGATCCAAAACAGGGTGTGTGGCCTACACATCCTTGGACTGGAAAACATATCTTGACACTATACGACACAGAAGACTATTAATCTACAAGTTGCAAGTTATAAGAAGCACAGTTCACCGGATCGTGGGATACCTAAGAGAAAAGAAAAAAGTGAAAACAGAGATTGAGGCTTCTGGAAAGAGTGGTGTTCCTCAGGGATCCTGGTGTTCCTTAGGGATCCTGGCCCATAATGACTGAACCTCGTCATCATACCACACTTCAAGAGCATGTTACTGTATATATATATATATGTATATATATATTTTATATATATAAAATTTTATTATATATATATATATAAAATATATATATAATAATATATATATATGCAAAACAACCACTCTGAAAGAAATAGAGAAATTCCAAGCGCTTTCGGGGACTACTCACATTATCAAGGAACTATAGTTCCTTTATAATGTGAGTAGTCACGAAAGCCGCTTGGAATTTCTCTATTCTTTCAGAGTGGTTGTTTTGCATATTTTGAAATCACCTGTTTACTGTGATCTTTTTGCATATATATAAATATTTTATATATAATATATATATATATATATATATATATATGTCGTGCCGAATATGTAAAACTGGTCAATTAGCAATAACTCATTTAAAATTAAGTCCTTTTTAAAATTTTCTCTTATACGTTTAAAGATATATTTTTTCATAAATATTAATGTAAAAATTTTTTAAATTTTTCTCCCAAAAAAATCTTAGAAAACTTACCTAACCTTATTATAAAAAAGAACAATTTATTTTAGCCTAACCCAACTAAATATATTTTAGATTTGTTTACAATAATTTAATACTAAACAAACACAATCAAATATATTTTTTTCGTTAGGTTCAGAATGATTTTGGCGAAATTATTGCATACACAAATTTTCACTTGTCCTATATGGGAAGATGAGCGTTGCTATTTAAGCCAAAATCGCAAGTTTTTGCCCATTCGGCACGATATATATATATATATAATATATATATATATATAAAATATATATATATAATAATATATATATATATATATAAAAATATATATATAAAGCATAAGTGGTAATGTCGTTGTTGATTCCGTTTTTGTTGCTGTTTTAAAGTTGCTATTTTTGCTGTTTATTGTACCACTGCCTCTGTTACTAGGTATTATTCTCGTATAATCCAGTACTTCAACGCTAAAAATGTTTATTACTACTAATGTTACCACAACAACCACCCCTACTCACCAACCACCCCACAAACCACTCGCCACCACCACCAACCCAAACCCCAACAACCACCCCACCAACCACTCACCACCACCACCACCAACCACAGCCACCCCCACCACCAACCACAACAACCACCCCATCAACCACAGCCACCACCACCACCAACCACAGCCACCACCACCACCAACCACAACAACCACCCCACCAACCACTCACCACCACCACCACCACCACCACCAACCACAACAACCACCCCACCAACCACTCACCACCACCACCACCACCACCACCAACCACAACAACCACCCCACCAACAACTCACTACCACCACCACCACCACCACCACCACCAGCAGCAGCAGCGGGGAAGGTCAGGACTTCAGAATGAATTCCTTCACAGTTAAATGTGTTCAACTTCTCTGGATATATATGTATATATATATATTTTTTCCTCGCGAGATGGTTCATCATCTGCGAGCTGCACCAAAGACAGTTTTTTTAAACACTTTTTTTTCTCAGCATGTGTTGAGAGGTTTACAAACCCTCGGTTTAAGATATTAGTGAGGTGTTTAATATACACATGTCTGCCTAAGTGTTTATTTCCAAGGTGGCATGTATATTAAATATATTAAATTATTATTATTACTAGTATCAGTATTATTATCGTGAATATTATTTATGTATTATTATTATTATTATTATTATTATTATTATTATTATTATTATTATTATTATTATTATTATTATTATTAAAATTTATTATTATTATTAATGCTCCTTTCCGTCATGTCAGAGATCACAGTCATCCTATTGACTGGTCCTCTGCCATAAACTGTCTAGCCTTCTTCTAGACTTCACAGTCGCCGCCTTGTAGAAACATTCCTTATACATAACTTTCCTAATATGAATCTTAGTCTTGGCTTCGTCTCTGTAGATGCCGTCCTTTCTTATTACACTGTACAATATCCCAGAGTTCAGAACACTTGTGACTTGATTCTTTCTTCTTCTTCTTCTCATCCTCCCCCTACCTCTTCTCCTTTCCTTTTTGTTTTGTTTTGTTTTCATTCTTTCTTCCTCTCCTTGCCCCCTCCTTGTCTCCCTCTCCTATATACATACTGGCTCCCTCACCTTCGTGTGTTAGTGTGACTTGTAAACGGTGCAAGTCGGAGAGAAAGGTCGTCTGAAGCTTCTCTCTCCTATGTGCGGGATATTTGTATATTATTATTGTTGCTGCTATTATTATTATTATTATTAGCATCATCATCATCATTACAGTCTTCCTGACACGAGTGATACGTGCTGTTTTGAACGTTTTCTGCCATTATTGTTGATTCATCTTGGCTACTTGTGGTGAGATGAACATTTTCTAATGTGCAATCCAGTGTACATTCTAACGTACATTTAACAATTTACATTTTCTAATGCCAGATTTACACGAATTATCTTGCAATTCTAATCTCTTTTACAACTTTATATATATATATATATATATATAATATATATATATATATATATATATATATACACTGATTTCTGGCCGAAGGAGACTCGACCCTACGAACCTTAGGACAAGGTACGCAGTGCTTTACCATTCTCACCACACTGGACAATACCTTGGCGCCCAGCTTGCGCTAGACGTTTGATCCAAGGCAGCCAGCTTTCAGGGAGAAGGCTTACAGCTTTTCATCTCTGGTCGAGTCTTCTTCGTCCAGAGATCAGTGTTTGTGTATATTTCTCCTGCTCTTGCAAATTCCTTGCATATATATACATACATAATATATATATATATATATATATATATATATATATATATATATATATATATATATATATATATATATATATATATACAAAACATTGCTGGGACCTATAAATACCATGTATATTAAGTAAAGTAGGTACAAATGTTTACCTGTCGCTGTGTCTCTGTCTATTTGAGCACTATTTCAGTACTTAATATTAGTGTCAGATCAAACATTAACTATGAAATCACAAGAACTACTACAAATTGTCATTATTATAACATAAAACTTATACAAATTAAAAAATAAATGAGATAAAAAGGTATATCGGCGACATATCTGTAAGTGGCATCACTTCATGTTGCCGCCAGATGAGTGACAAGTGTCGACTTTGTGGTCTTATATCTCTGTGACTACTGACTCTAATTTTTTTTACATTACTTTATGTAAAAAAAAAATATCCTCTTCATTTCAAAAACCAAAAATAATTTTTCTATTTTTCAAAATATTCGGAGCGCTGGGCGAGAGAACGTAGATCGACGTTTGGACAGTTAAAGGGTTTTAAGATCGTTTGTATATATATATATATATATATATATATATATATATATACATATATATATATATAAATAGGGAGGTACCACCTCTAGAACTGTTCTGGGGACCCTCATCCTCAGAGAAAATAATATACTTGCTTCAGGGTACACTCAAGGTTTTCCCTGAAGCTGTTTGAGAATTTTCTCCTTCCACCCCCTATATTTCAAGTATGTTTTATTTAAAGACAAAATACATTGGCCAAACATTCACAAAAATACAACAGAAAGTAAAACAACATAGGTAACTCAGAGCTACATCTCGATTACTTCGTCCAGCTCCCCAGTGGTGGGCCGCGTGACCAGAATGCTGCAGGCATTTCCTCTCTGGATCGCAACACTGAGTCTCTGAAAGAGGAAGCTGGTCGCCCTGTGGTCCTTGGTTTCTATGATGAGCTGTTCACCCAGCTCTTTGAGGAACTTTAGAGCACACTTGCCCCATGCTCCAAGGGTCTCCGACCCTATTGGAATGAAGTTATTAGCAAGGGGAAGGTCTTCATATTTTCGGATCTTCTGGGTCGCCCTGTGGCTGGCGGGCTCCACCCCCTTCCACTACAGAGTATGGTAAGTAGGTGTCTGCCAATGTGGCAGCACAGGTGTAGTCCCAGGCAATCTGCTTTCCATCCTTCCAGGGTAGCATAGTGGCTCCATCAGGACGCTTTTGACTTCCATTAGACCTCTGTACTTGGGGTTCCCGTTGAGCTGGGCAACGGGCTGTGGCGAGGCTTCTCTTTATTATGTCATTGATCTCCTCATGTCTGGCATACTTCCCTTCTGCTGTGTGGCACACGAGACCATGTAGTCCGAATTGATCAGCTGTCGCCCTGCCGCAAATACACCTATGTTCGGTGAGGATGGGGGCGGCTAGGCGAAGAGCAACACCAATCCGAATGGCCTGTGGGTCGAGACGGGTGCCCAGGGAGGAATTGGGAACAGCTAACAGGAAATCTCCTGAGTGTGGTGCCTTCACTGCCAGGAGACGAGCTTTGTTCTTTCCTGAAGCATTGGAGAGCATTGTGTTGGCGATTTTTTCCATGATCGGTTTGTCCCAGTGGGACTGTTTGTGCTGTTTCGGAGGAGCTGGTCTACTGGAGGAGTCTGTAAGGGTGTTCCACCGAATCGCTGCTTCAGTAAACCTGGGGTCTTGAGCTCCTACCACGTCTCTCAAGCGTTCGGGCACTATCTTCTTGACTAATGCACTGGAAGCCAAACACGAAGACAGAAAAGCAGGTAAAGCAACATGCGTTTACTTTGCGCACCCCTATAACCTCCCAGTCGTACCGGGAGGGTTGCCTGATCCCATTGCTCATCCTCTAGTGACAGGTTCAGTGCCTTCTTAAAAGTTGATTCTCAGGTGTGCGATATATATATATATATTATATATATATATATATATATATATATATATATATATATATATATATATATATATATATATATTGTTTTATACACTAACATGTACAACATTGCTTATCAACTTTCATGTATGTGTTGCCTTAATATTCTTTATTTTACTCTTTTCTGATTCTCGTTTTACACTGTCCCTCATCCATATAAAACACATTAAGC
>NC_069442.1:30395379-30412879 GCF_026875155.1 Cherax quadricarinatus
ATATATATATATATATATATATATATATATATTGTGTGTGTGTGTGTGTGTGTGTGTATAAACACCCCCCACATGTCTGCCTGGTGAGTATACTTCAACCTTCCCCCAATTAACCCCCATCGTCCTGCTCCTTAACCCCTCCTCCTTCCCCTTCTTCCTTGCGCTCTCCTTGTTCCCCCTGACTCATCTCCCCTCCTCTATGCACCCCCTCCACTCGTGAGTCATGGAGGGGAGAGGGGGAATGTCGGAGGGGGGTGAGATGGATAAGAAGGAATAAGGAGGGGGATGAGTAAATGATGGCAAAGCAATGTGGAGAGTGAATGAGGAAAGAGGCAATGGGGAGGAAATGGGAGAAGAGGTAAAGGGTGAGAAATGAGGAAAGTAGTGAATATGGGGAGGGGGAGAAGGAATTAATTAGGTGTGTGGTGAATGGAGAGGGAGAGGTGGGAGGGGAGATGAAAGGGGAAGGGGGTGAGAGGAAAGGGGGAGAGAGAAAGGGAAGGGACAACGGAAGGGGCTAAAGGGGGTGATGGGTGATTCATTTGGGATTATCACAGAGTGAATCATCCTCTGCTGCTGTGGAATGTGAGATTCTTCACATTGATGACGTGTTGATAACGAGATATTGATGATGAGGTGATGATGACGAAGGATTGATGACGAGGCATCGATGACAAGGTATTGATAACGAGGCATTGATGACGAGGTATTGATGACGAGGTATTGATGACGATATATTGACGATGAGGTACTGATAACGAGGTGCTGATGACGAGATATTGATGATGAGGTACTGATGACGAGGTATCGATGACGAAGTATTGATGACGAGGTATTGATGATGAGGTGGTGATGATGAAGAAGTGATGATGACGAGGTATTGATGACGAGGTATTGATGACTAGGTATTGATGGCAAGGTATTGATGACTAGGTATTGATGGCAAGGTATTGATGACTAGGTATTGATGACTAGGTATTGATGACTAGGTATTGATGGCAAGGTATTGATGACTAGGTATTGATGGCAAGGTATTGATGACAAGGTATTGATGACAAGGTATCGATGACGAGGTATTGATGACGAGGTATTGATGATGAGGTGGTGATGATGAAGAAGTGATGATGACGAGGTATTGATGACGAGGTATTGATGACTAGGTATTGATGGCAAGGTATTGATGACTAGGTATTGATGACTAGGTATTGATGGCAAGGTATTGATGACTAGGTATTGATGGCAAGGTATTGATGACAAGGTATCGATGATGAGGTGATGATGACGAGGTATTGATAACGAGGTGTTGATAATGAGGTGTTGATAACGAGGTGTTGATAATGAGGTGTTGATAACAAGGTTTTGATGACGAGGTGTTGATTACCAGGTGTGTGTAGTGTTGCATCATCTGATGGTGACCAGGTGTTTCACCAACAGATGATGTAACACTTGTCTTCTTCAGTAGATGGTTTAAAAGCTGAGATCATTAACTTCAGCGCACGTCTTCCTAGTTCCGCTGACCCAAAGACGTCACCACAACACGTTTTCACTTTCCCCATCGTCTCCCTTGCTATGTTTACCTCCTACCACTTACGTACTAAACCTTCGTCTCTGCTCGGTCACTTGTTGCACCCCCCTGGAGGTATCCATAAAGTGTTCAAACCCTTAATGAACTGACTCTCGTGTATTCCAGTACCTCATCTGGAAATTGATTACAGCTAATGATTCTAGGTGGCGTTGCTTGCATAATGACTTGATAATGCCACCGAGGAGAATTATGCACTGCTACCCCTTGTACAGGATCGACATTCAATAGTTTCCCTCGACGGTGATGCATAGCTTGGAGTCATAATTGCTTTAAGTATAATTGGGTCAACAGAGTTCAATACTACCTGTGTGGGGTACGGAAGGGGGAAAAAAAGAGGATATATATATATATACACACACTCATTACCAGTCGATTCCAATCTATACGATTGAGCAGGAAATAGTCGTCTATTCAGGAGTTACAGGTCGCTACGACTCTTGGTGCATGTACAGTCAGATGGACGTGCTTTTGTGATGCATTCACTCGGTTTCGGGTCATTAATGTTCGGCAGGGAGGACGGGGAGGGTCTCTAGTATATTACAACGTGGTACTAGCTGCATGTGTTGAATGATTGATGTCTGGCGAGTGTATAAACATGTCTTGGTGGAAGTTGAGGGAAGGGGGAGAGGCTTTAATGTTCATTGATTTCGCATGTTGGTAAAATTAATATCCTGTTGTGATGTGCGTTGCTAATGTTACTGTTGATGGGAATGTTTGTTCCCGTTGCTGTTGTAACCTGTTGCTGATGCTGCATGTGTAGTCACACACACATCACGGTATATATACACAGAGATACACAACCTTCGGTGTATACACAGAGAAAAATCAGCGTGCTAAAATTAAGAAGGTTAAAAATTAATTTTTACAAATATCTCTGTGAGTATATTTAATCATTTTCTGCATGACTTTTTTGAGTGTGGGTGGCTCTCTGGAGGCAGGTTTCTCCTTCATCCAAATTCATGTTACTTCACTTGGATATTTATGGATGAGCAACGAACGGGTTTTGAGAGATTAAAGTTCGTGTCGCTGTTCTCAGTCGCTTTTGTGATGCGTGTACAGACGTGTGTGTGTGTGTGTGTGTGTGTGTGTGTGTGTGTGTGTGTCTGTCTGTCTGCCTTATGTATATCTCACTGTTTTATCTGTCTGTGTCTGTATATACGTATATGTATGTATATCTACATATGCGTAACTCTCTTCAATCCTTAAAAATAAGCATTTTTTTAGACCTGAAATCCCCGAGTAGCACTGAAAATACGTGGAGGAACACTGAGGTATTAAATAAGATATAGACACCCATTCTCCTTGGTATAATTTGCCTTGTGGTTGGCATAGTGATCTCAGTGTAGCAACACAGTATTGAGTGTGTATCTGCAGCTCAGCTACGGGCAGTGGTGGCCTCTCTGTTTCAGTATGCATGTGAGAAATGTAAAAATATAAGGAGGAAGACTGCAGAAGGCCTACTGGCCCATACTAGGTAGGTCTTTCACAAACTTAAACCAACACACACACACACACATGGTTTCCTTTCTCTATATTCGTCTATTCTCCCTCTTGTTGTCTTCAGTCCTCTAGTTCTCACTGTGACTCTCATTCCACTCTCTCTCACCTCCCGCCAGGAGGCAAATGGAAGAAGAGAGGCAGAAGAATGAGGAAAATGGATGAGAAAAGAACGTCCAAAATAGAAGAATGAGAGAGATGGCCCGGTGGCCTGGTGGGTAAAGCTCCCGCTTCACACACGGAGGGCCCGGGTTCGATTCCCGGCGGGTGGAAACATTTCGACACGTTTCCTTACACCTGTTGTCCTGTTCACCTAGCAGCAAATAGGTACCTGGGTGTTAGTCGACTGGTGTGGGTCGCATCCTGGGGGACAAGATTAAGGACCACAATGGAAATAAGTTAAGACAGTCCTCGATGACGCACTGACTTTCTTGGGTTATCCTGGGTGGCTAACCCTCCGGGGTTAAAAATCCGAACGAAATCTTATCTTATCTTACCTCATCTCTCCCACTGGAACAGTCCTTGTACTGGGGAAGGGGTGATGGGGAAGGGATGACCGTGGGAATGGGTGATGAGGTGAAGGGTTGGTTGACTATGGGGTAAGAATAGAAGGAGGTGGGGTGGGGGAATGGGGGAGGATTATGTTGCATATGCAACCTGTATGTTGCCATTCACCCCCCCCCATCCTTCACTAGATTTAGCCCCTTTCTTATCCCTTCCCTTAGGCCGCTCTCCCCTCACTTTCCCTTACCTCTCCCCCTTACCCTTTCTCCCCTCCCCTTTTCCTGGCCGCCATTTTCCAGACGACTTTTCGCTCTAGAGCTCCAGGTAGAGCGCTAATTAAAGCTCCAAGATTATGCTCTAAAGCTCCCGGAGAAAGCTCTAGAGATAAAATAGAAAGCTCCAAAATTGAAAGAGAGAGTTGTTAAGATCCCAGAGTAAATTCTAACTCTCCAAATGAGCTCTAAGGCTTCAAGAGAGAGCTTTAGATCTCCAAGTAGAGATTTAAAGCTCCAAGCTCTAAACAGAGCAACATCATGAGAATTTGTAAACGCTAGACTTGATAGAAACCACTGAAGATCGTAAAGCTCAACTTAGAGCGAAATGTCGCTCGAAAGTAGTTTCGCACAGCACTTCCGGTCATTGTAACCATCCAGTAATAGAGCAGATTTACAGGCCAAGAGCTGTTATCTTACCTCAGTTCACTTACAGGCCAAGAGCTGTTATCTTGCCTCAGTTCATTTACAGGCCAAGAGTTGTTATCTTACCTCAGTTCACTTACAGGCCAAGAGCTGTTATCTTACCTCAGTTTATTTACAGGCCAAGAGCTGTTATCTTACCTTAGTTCATTTACAGGCCAAGAGCTGTTATCTTACCTCAGTTCATTTACAGGCCAAGAGCTGTTATCTTACCTTAGTTCATTTACAGGCCAAGAGCTGTTATCTTGCCTCAGTTCATTTACAGGCCAAGAGTTGTTATCTTACCTCAGTTCACTTACAGGCCAAGAGCTGTTATCTTACCTCAGTTCACTTACAGGCCAAGAGTTGTTATCTTACCTCAGTTTATTTACAGGCCAAGAGCTGTTATCTTACCTCAGTTCACTTACAGGCCAAGAGTTGTTATCTTACCTCAGTTTATTTACAGGCCAAGAGCTGCTATCTTACCTCAGTTCATTTACAGGCCAAGAGCTGTTATCTTACCTTAGTTCATTTACAGGCCAAGAGCTGTTATCTTACCTCAGTTCATTTACAGGCCAAGAGCTGTTATCTTACCTCAGTTCATTTACAGGCCAAGAGTTATTATCTTACCTCAGTTCATTTACAGGCCAAGAGCTGTTATCTTACCTTAGTTCACTTACAGGCCAAGAGCCGTTATCTTACCTTAGTTCACTTACAGGCCAAGAGCTGTTATCTTACCTCAGTTCACTTACAGGCCAAGAGCTGTTATCTTACCTTAGTTCACTTACAGGCCAAGAGCTGTTATCTTACCTCAGTTCATTTACAGGCCAAGAGCTGTTATCTTACCTCAGCTCATTTACAGACCAAGAGCTGTTATCTTACCTCAGCTCATTTACAGGCCAAGAGCTGTTATCTTACCTCAGTTCATTTACAGGCCAAGAGCTGTTATCTTACCTCAGTTTATTTCGAAGTTCAGCTCTAAGGTACATTACTCCCTCCAGGATGCCACCCACAGCAGTCGACCAACACCCAGGTACCTACTGACTGCTAGGTGAACAGGGGCAGCAGGTGACTTAAGGAAACACCCATGTCAGGGATCGAACCACGGACCCCTCTGCGTGTGAGCCGAGTGCGCTACCAACTGAACCAGGGGGAGGCACCTTGATAAGCTTCTGTTCCGTGTCAGTTGTGTACTTTCCTAATTCATCTAACTGTGGTTGCAGGGGTCGAGTCTTAGCTCCTGGTCCCACCTCTTCACTGGTCACTACTAGTTCCACTCTCTCTCCCCCTGCTTCATGAGCTTTATCATACCTCGTCTTAAAGCTACGTATGGATCCTGCATCCACTACATCACTCTCTTGATTGTTCCACTTCCTGATAACTCTATGGCTGAAGAAATACTTCTTACCATCCCTGTGACTCATCTGTGTCTCATCTCTGGAACATCCTGTCTCTGTCCACCTTGTCAATTCCTCTCAGTATTTTATATGTCGCTATCATGTCTCTCGTGTCTTCCAGTATCGTCAGGTCCATTACCCTTAACCTTTCTTCGCAGAACATTTCCCTTAGCTCTGGGACTAGTGTTTTGTGTGTGTGTGTGTGTGTGTGTGTGTGTGTGTGTGTGTGTGTGGTGTGTGTGTACTCACGTATTTGTGGTTGCAGGGGTCGATTCATAGCTCCTGGCCCCGCCTATTCACTGGTTGCTACTACGTCCTCTCTCTTCCTGCTCCATGAGCTTTATCATACCTCGTCTTAAAACTATGTATGGTTCCTGCCTCCACTACGTCACTTTCTAGGCTATTTCACTGCCTGACTACTCTATGACTGAAGAAATACTTCCTGACATCCCTTTGATTCATCTGAGTCTTCAACTTCCAATTGTGACCTCTTGTTTCTGTGTTCCATCTCTGGAACATCCTGTCTTTGTCCACCTTGTCTATTCCGCGCAGTATTTTATATGTCGTTATCATGTCTCCCCTGACCCTCCTGTCCTCCAGTGTCGTCAGGCCGATTTCCATTAACCTTTCTTCATAAGACATTTCCCTTAGCTCTGGAACTAACCTTGTCGCAAACCTTTGTACTTTCTCTAATTTCTTGACGTGCTTGATCAAGTGCGGGTTCCAAACAGGTGCTGCATACTCCAGTATGGGCCTGACATGCACGGTGTACATTGTCTTGAATGATTCCTTACTAAGGTATCGGAACGATGTTCTCAGGTTTGCCAGGCGCCCATATGCTGCAGCAGTTATCTGGTTGACGTGTGCTTCCGGAGACATGCTCGGTGTTATACTCACCTCAAGATCTTTCTCCTTGAGTGAGGTTTGCAGTCTTTGGCCACCTAGCCTATACTCCATCTGCGGTCTTCTGTGCCCTTCCCCTATCTTCATGACTTTGCATTTGGCAGGATTAAATTCGAGAAGCCATTTGCTGGACCAGGTGTCCAGGTCTCTTTGAAGTCCTGCCTGGTCCTCATCTGATTTAATTCTCCTCATTAACTTCACATCATCTGCGAACAGGGACACTTCTGTGTGTGTATGTGTGTGTGTGTGTGTGTGTGTGTGTGTGTGTGTGTGTGTGTGTGTGTGTGTGTGTGTGTGTGTGTGTGTGTGTGTGTGTGTACTGTGTGTGTATGTTGTGTGTGGTGGTATGGTGTGTGTGTGTGTGTGGTGTGTGTGTATGTGTGTATTGTGGTGTTTGTCTTGTGTAGTATGTATGTGTGTGTGTAGATGTGTTGTGTGTTGTTGTGTGTGGGTGTGTGTAAGTTGTGTGATGTGTTGTGTGTGTGTGTGATGTGTCTGTGTTTGTGTATGTTAGTAATACCATTTTGTCCTAGGCACATGTCGATTAACCACTAGGCCTTTTGTTATGAGCACTGTTAGTTTGTGCTGTGTTGTGTGGTTGTTGTATTAGTGTTGTGTGTGTTTTTGTTGGTGTGTGTGTTGTGTGCTGTTGATGTTGTGTGTGTGTGTAGTGTGTGTGTAGTGTGTGGTTATTGTGTGTGATTTGTGTGTGTATGTATGTGTGTATGTGTGTGTGAGTGTGTTGTTTGTGTTAGTGTTGTGTGTGTGTTGGTGTGTTGTGGTGTATGTGGATTGTGTGTGTGTGGTTGTTGTGTGTTGTCAGAAAAGCCCATTCTCGCCTATCTTACGTCCCGTGTCGATATCCTGATTTACGTTTCTAACGCCGAGGTCAGCGGCACACGAGGAATGGTGAAGGCTCGACCCACCGTCCTCTTATGGCAAGATAGACCTCCGTATCTTGGTTCATCTGCGTTCCTCCAGAGTCGTGAGGTCAGGTTCCTGTAATCTCCCCTCATACTTTTTATCCATAAGATATGTGTCAGTCTGGTTGTAAATCTTTAACCTTTTTTTCCTTTGCTTCGTTTGGGATAGGTATAAAATTATTATTATTATTATTATTATTATTATTATTATTATTATTATTATTATTATGTTATTATTATTATATTATTGTTTATATTATTATATTATTATTATTATTATATTATTATTATTATTATTATATTATTATATGTTATTATTATATTACGTTTTGTGTTATTATAATATTATTATTTTATTATTATTATTATTAATTATATAATTATTATTATTATTATTATTATTATTATTATTATTATTATTATTATTATTATTATTATTATTATTATTGTTATTATTATTATTACTGTTGTTGGTGTTATTATTATTATTATATTATTATAATTATTATTATTATTATTATTATTATTACTACTACTACTACTGTTGTTGGTGTTATTATTGTTATTATTATTATTATTATTATTATTATTATTATTATTATTATTATTATTATTATTATTATTATTATTATTACTATTATTATTACTGTTGTTGGTGTTATTATTATTATTATTATTATTATTATTATTATTATTATCATCACCATCATCATTACATTCACGGGAAATGATAAACCTGTAGGGATGATATAGTTCACGGGGAATGAGAGGCAATCAGGCTCTATTTCTTGGATCAAGATCCCTTCACAGGCATCAACACCTCCTTGAAGACTGACTCCTGTATGTGTGTGTGTGTGTGTGTGTGTGTGTGTGTGTGTGTGTGTGTGTGTGTGTGTGTGTGTGTGTGTGTGTATGTGTACTCACCTAGTTGAGGTTGCGGGGGTCGAGTCCGAGCTCCTGGCCCCGCCTCTTCACTGATCGCTACTAGGTCACTCTCCCTGAGCCGTGAGCTTTATCATACCTCTGCTTAAAGCTATGTATGGATCCTGCCTCCACTACATCGCTTCCCATACTATTCCACTTACTGACTACTCTGTGGCTGAAGAAATACTTCCTAACATCCCTGTGATTCATCTGTGTCTTCAGCTTCCAACTGTGTCCCCTTGTTACTGTGTCCAATCTCTGGAACATCCTGTCTTTGTCCACCTTGTCAATTCCTCTCAGTATTTGTATGTCGTTATCATGTACCCCCTATCTCTCCTGTCCTCCAGTGTCGTCAGGTTGATTTCCCTTAACCTCTCCTCGTAGGACATACCTCTTAGCTCTGGGACTAGTCTTGTTGCAAACCTTTGCACTTTCTCTAGTTTCTTCACGTGCTTGGCTAGGTGTGGTTCCAAACTGGTGCCGCATACTCCAATATGGGCCTAACATACACGGTGTACAGGGTCCTGAATGATTCCTTATTAAGATGTCGGAATGCTGTTCTGAGGTTTGCTAGGCGCCCATATGCTGCAGCAGTTATTTGGTTGATGTGCGCTTCAAGAGATGTGCCTGGTGTTATACTCACCCCAAGATCTTTTTCCTTGAGTGAGGTTTGTAGTCTCTGGCCCCCTAGACTGTACTCCGTCTGCGGCTTTCTTTGCCCTTCCCCAATCTTCATGACTTTGCACTTGGTGGGATTGAACTCCAGGAGCCAATTGCTGGACCAGGTCTGCAGCCTGTCCAGATCCCTTTGTAGTTCTGCCTGGTCTTCGATCGAGTGAATTCTTCTCATCAACTTCACGTCATCTGCAAACAGGGACACCTCAGAGTCTATTCCTTCCGTCATGTCGTTCACAAATACCAGAAACAGCACTGGTCCTAGGACTGACCCCCTGCGGGACCCCACTGGTCACAGGTGCCCACTCTGACACCTCGCCACGTACCATGACTCGCTGCTGTCTTCCTGACAAGTATTCCCTGATCCATTGTAGTGCCTTCCCTGTTATCCCTGCTTGGTCCTCCAGTTTTTGCACCAATCTCTTGTGTGGAACTGTGTCAAACGCCTTCTTGCAGTCCAAGAAAATGCAATCCACCCACCCCTCTCTCTCTTGTCTTACTGCTGTCACCATGTCATAGAACTCCAGTAGGTTTGTGACACAGGATTTCCCGTCCCTGAAACCATGTTGGCTGCTGTGTGTGTGTGTGTGTGTGTGTGTGTGTGTGTGTGTGTGTGTGTGTGTGTGTGTATGTGTGTACTAACCTAGTTGTAATCACCTAGTTGTGGTTGCAGGGGTCGATTCACAACTTCTGGCCCCGCCTCTTCACTGGTCGCTACTAGGTCCACTCTCTCCCTACTCCTTGAGCTTAATCATACCTCTTCTTAAAGCTATGTATGGGTCCTGCCTTCACTACCTCACTTTCCAGACTGTTCCACTTCCTGACAACTCTGTGACTAAAGAAATACTTCCTAACATCCCTGTGACTCATCTGAGTCCTCAACTAGTGTGTGTGTGATGAGTAACGAGGTGTAACTCATCCAGGCGTCGTGAGGGAATGTAGGGCGTCTCCTGCAGTGAAAGGCGCGTCGTGACGACGGTGATGGGCAGTGAAAGGGGCAGAAGGGGGTACATAACAGTGATGGACAGTGAAAGGGACAAGAGAGAGGGGTATATGACAACAGTGAAATGGACAGTAGGGTACGTAGCAGTGACGGACAGTGAAAGGGACAAGAGATGTACATGACAACAGTGACGGACAGTGAAAGGGGCAAAGGAAGTACATGACGACAGTGAAAGGGGCAGGGATGTACATGACAGTGACGGATAGTGAAAGGGGGAGGGAGTAGATAACGACATTGAAAGGGGTAGTAGGGGGTACATAACAATGACTGTGAAAGGGACAGAAGGGGCTACATAACAGTGAGGAACAGTGAAAGGGGCATTGAAGGCACTTAACATATACGTTAAATAAACAAAATAAACTAGAGAAGTAAACAGAAAGGGGCGAAACGAGGGAGAGAGGGATGTAAAGAGGTAAAAAAAGGGGGGATAAAAAAAAGGGTGGTGAAAGAGCAAGAAAAAAAAGGGGAAGGGGGTGAAAGGGGCCATCACAGAAATGTCCAAGAGTCGAGATTAAATTTTCCGTGAAATTTTGAGTGGAAGACAAAAAATATGCAAATATTTTGGGATGTAAATTTTCAGCCACGAGACGAAACTCTTGAAGACAAGAAGAAGAAGAGAGACAAAGGAGAAATTGCTTCAAGAAGCTGAACACAGATCTGCGGAGTCGATACAACGGACGAAATGTCAGAAACCGAATACGTAATATCCGAGGAATTTTCAATGTAAGATATATATATATATATATATATATATATATATATATATATATATATATATATATATATATATAATATATATATATATATATATATATATTGATTATACTACTGTTGCTATTACTACTACTTCTATTATGATTACTACTAGTATTACTACTGTTATTACAATAATAATAATAATAATAATAATAATAATAATAATAATAATAATAATAATAATAGTAATAATGGCGTGGTTCTGGAAGTGGTGTAGTGAAGGGAGGAAGATAAAGACAAAAAAGGCTAATAGTAACTTGAACTATGAGACTATCCATGAGGATAGTCCAGGAAGGGGCAGAGGAGGGAGGGAGGGAGGGCTGGGGGGAGGGAGGGAGGGAGGGCTTGGGAGGGAGGGAGGGAGGGAGGGAAGGAGGGTAGGAGAGGGAGAAGTGAAAGTTCCTTTTAAAATCTTTACAGCATATCAGTGACCCTCTTTTGAGTGGGGAGAGAGAGAGAGAGAGAGAGAGAGAGGCTCTACGCTATGTCTCCTCAGTGATTACCTTCATGGTAGATCTCTAAGTGTAGTTCTCAATGGAACGGAATCAGCAAGACGTCCTATTGGGGCAAGTGTTCCACAAGGAAGCGTGCTGGGACCATTGTTATGGAATGTCTACTTCAACGACCTTCTTCATCTCATCCCAGAATCACATGCATATGCAGACGACTGCACATTGACATTCACTTATCCAAGAGAAGAAATGCCAGCTGCTCTAAGCTACATCAATCACCAGCTGAGAGCTATATCAGCTTGGGGAAATAGATGGCAAGTAACATTTGCACCTGAGAAAACGCAAATGATGATGGTTTCTAGGCACCATGATGGTAATGCTGGTGCAGTAGTAAGGATGAATGGGAGGGTGTTGGCACCTGGAGAAGAAGTTGATATCCTTGGAGTAAAATTTGACTCCAAACTAACCATGAAGAACCATGTTGTAAATCTTGCAAACAAGGCAGCCAGGAAGCTTACAGCACTTCGCCGTATCTCGCATCTGCTTGACAGTAGAGGTTGCAAGATTCTGTACGAGGCACAAGAACGCTCACACCTTGAGTATGCTCCACTTTCTTGGTTTGCCTGTCCCCCCCCCCTCTCATCTGCGATTGCTTGACAGAGTAGAGAACAGAGCAAGACGCCTCATCTCTCGCCTGGACCCATCCTGGATAGATCTGTCATTTCAGCAGAGCCTTCAACACAGGAGGGATGTGGGTGGCCTTACTGTTATGTACAAGGCCAATGTTGTCAAAGTACCACACTTGGATCCACTTCGAGGACAGCGTGAAACAAGCTTTTATGCCACAAGACGGGCAGAAAGCAGCAACTTCACTCTGGCTGTACCCTTCTCCAGATCACTCCATCTGAGATCATACATACCCAGGATGACTCGAGTATGGAACACATTCGTACAGCATTATGATGTCAGCGAGATAGTCAGTTGATCAGATGAAAATGCTGGCCCACAAATGGCTCCAACTTCATCCTGTTCCTTACTTGTATGTCTCATAACAATAAAAATACTTTCAAATGAGTTGATGTAGGCAACAGCTCTTAGCTTGTCACTAAAGTTAGGAATCCTTAACCTGTAAATAGCTTGTCAATAAAGCTAGGGATCCTTAACCTGTAAATAGCTTGTCAATAAAGCTAGGGATCCTTAACCTGTAAATAGCTTGTCAATAAAGCTAGGGATCCTTAACCTTGTCAAACCCTGTGTAAAAGAGAGAGAGAGAGAGAGAGAAGAGAGAGAGAGAGAGAGAGAGAGAGAGAGAGTGTTCTGAGTGGGAGATCTTCAGGCATTTCATCTTCTCCTCCTCCTCCTCCTCCTGCTTCCTCTTCTTCGTGTAACTTGCGGTGACCCCGACTACCAAGCCAGAGAGGAACCTACCGCTGATATTTTGACCACTTCTGTGTGATTGTCGTGGTTGTGGTGTCGTCGCAGGGCCGACCAGTGACCTGCTCCATCACTGCCATCCCTTGTAACCTGAGTAGTGGTCCGCGATGAAGCGAAACCTTGTCGGAAGCCTCCGCGGAGTTTTATTTTGTAGGCGTTACGCCAACCAATTTTTTTTTCACTCCAATTCAAAACCATCTCCCAAATGTAAGCTGTTTCGAACTGGAAATAAAGGGCCTCTGGTCGGCGAAAAGTCTTCAGAACGTGTACCTCTGTGAGGTGTGTCGTCAGGATAACTGTACTGAGAATCATCTCAAAGGTAATGATCCCTGTGGCCTCATTTCTCTCCTAAAATTAATACAAAGTTACAGTAGCAACATTAGGAGGGCTACGAAGAGCAAAGGTACTCAGAAAAGGTAATTACGAGACTCAAGGGCCAAACACCATCACACAATTCATCGTCCAGGCCATAAAGTCACCGCCCTCGTCATGTTGCTGGACACTGAACGACCTAGTATTTTCCTCCACTTTTCCAAATGCGGTTAGATAAAATGTGTATTAAAATTAAAAGGCTCGTTCTATGAACTCCCTTTTATCACGTGGTATTCAATTAGGGATGAAGCCTTTATTTTCTAATGGCTTTTGCCAAAAATAATCTCACTCTATAGGGGAATACACCGTCATCTTCTGATGGGCGTTTGAAGGATGCTGAGGATGCACAAATAACCCGCATATAGAAAGAGAGGAGCTTACGACGACGTTTCGGTCCTACTGGGACCATTTACAAAGTCACACTAACACGTCTTGGTAAGTAACTATGTGAGGGTTATTTGTGTATTGTTCCAGCCACGGTATTGTGCCTTTTTTTTTTTGGTTATGCTGAGGATGTTGTTATGGACCGGGCCGAGGGGGCGTTGATCCCCGAAATAACCTCCAGGTAACCTCCAGGTAACTCTGGCAGTTCGACCCCTGGTCGAGATTTGTAAGTGTTACAAATGGCAACAGCACTCCTCACTCTCCCAGCAGCACTCCACACTCTCCCAGCAGCACTCCACACTCTCCCAGCAGCACTCCTCACTCTCCCAGCAGCACTCCTCACTCTCCCAGCAGCACTCCTCACTCTCCCAGCAGCACTCCTCACTCTCCCAGCAGCACTCCATCACTCTCCCAGCAGCACTCCACACTCTCCCAGCAGCACTCCACACTCTCCCAGCAGCACTCCACACTCTCCCAGCAGCACTCCTCACTCTCCCAGCAGCACTCCACACTCTCCCAGCAGCACTCCACACTCTCCCAGCAGCACTCCACACTCTCCCAGCAGCACTCCCACTCTCCCAGCAGCACTCCACACTCTCCCAGCAGCACTCCACACTCTCCCAGCAGCACTCCTCACTCTCCCAGCAGCACTCCACACTCTCCCAGCAGCACTCCACACTCTCCCAGCAGCACTCCTCACTTTCCCAGCAGCACTCCACACTCAGCAGCACGCCTCACTCTCCCAGCAGCATCCCACCCTCACCCAGCAGCACTCCACCCTCACCCAGCAGCACTCCACCCTCTCCCTTTCAAGCATTACATAGTACACAAGAAACACCACACACTACCATATTAACTTCACCTTCACAGTAAGGCTGTGTGTACCTCGGGAACTGAAAATGACAGAGGAATTTCAGCGATAGGTTTCAAGCGAACAGTAAACAAATAAATCGTAATAAAATTTAATCGGCCTGTCGAAAATTTGATTTAATTTTCCTATAATCAGTTATGTGTATGAGAAGTGTAAATGTAATGTATATATGAAATATTAATGACAGGAACAACCAGACTACTTGTGAGGAAGCGAGTGAGTGATTCGAACTGTGTGGGGGAGGAGGGGTTGTGTAGATGGCAAGGTGCAGTGTTGGTTGTGACACGGGTGTGGTTGTGACACGGGTGCAGTGTTTGTGTTTGTGACACGGGTGCACTGTTGGTGACACGGGTGTGTTTGTGACACGGTTGCAGTGTTGGTGACACGGGTGTGGCTGTGACACGGGTGCAGTGTTGGTGACACGGGTGCAGTGTTTGTGTTTGTGACACGGGTGCACTGTTGGTGACACGGGTGTGGCTGTGACACGGGTGCAGTGTTGGTGACACGGGTGCAGTGTTGGTGACATGGGTGCAGTGTTGTTGACATGGGTGTGGAAGGTTGACTGGTGGTCGTCTTGGCTCTTTATTTGACTCCAGGGGAGAGGCCATAAATAGAAAACTGAATCTGAGGAGTAATGTCCGGGCAGCCGTCCTGAGGGGTAGTGTCAGCTCTCACAAGGAGTTGGAAATCAGCCGAATCTTCAGGAAATCGATGAAGTTGACACCACATGTACACCTCCCAGTTAATTTCACCACAGGTATGTTAATTTATATTGACCAATATAAACTGCCTACCGAAAGGGAGGCGTTAGGACATGACACCAAAATCACGATTTGGAAAGTAATCTTGAACGTCCTCAATGCCGTCAGGTAATTGGTATTACCGAATACAGTCCACATATAATTTGTCAGTGATACTGGCATAATTTTTTTCAATTTTGAGAACTATAGGCTGTTATAATGATTTAAGATTCAGGCGTATGAGACGTAATGACCTGAGAAGGTGGACACGAAGGTGGGATATTATTATGACCTGGTGACCTTAAAGTCCCACTTGATTCTTCAGGTACACCAATATCAGTCAGTGTAAACTGTTTGATGTACGAAAGTTTATTCACAATTATAGGGGTGATATAATTCGGGACATTGCCTGTAAAATTTAGCCACATAATTTTTTACACCCCCCCCCAAAAAAAAAAAGTGTGTGCAAATGGCCTTTAAAATTTTCTTGCAGATACATAGCTCTCGGCGTATATACACCGAGAGCTATTTATATAGATATATGCCTTTGTATATAGACATGCCTCTATGAACAGGTATATGCCTCTATGTATATAAACAGTTAAATACCTCTCGATGGATATACACAAAGATATATATACCTTTCAGTAAGGAAAAATACTAGACAGGATATGTCTTGAGTAAATGCAACTCTTACACAAACCACAAAATTTCACAATAACATTCAAAAAGGGGAGCAGAACCGACTCTTTAGTAACGATAAGAGGGAATCACGACCTATTTGGGGGCGCGCTTAGTGCATTCTCAAACAGAAGAGCATCGTTATTGCAGACGTAAGGTCAATAACGGGCTCGCTGATGGCCGTGTTCATCTTGTAATAGCCCAGTCATCAGTTAGCCCGGTGAACCACTGTCGTCGAGCCGTGTTTGGCGGAGCTGAATTGCTGGCCAGTCTCGAGATATTGCGTGAGGGAGGAATCTCCTTGCTTGTCAAGGAGGAGATGTTCCGTGTTGCCTAAGAGCGTGTGGGTAGTGGGTTTTTTGGGGGAAGGTTCTGGTTACCTCTGACATGGGCTTGCAGGCCGACCCAGTGGTGGACCTGCATTTTTTGGGTCTCTGAAGCTTGATCTATTAAGGTAGTTCCCCTTAGCAACCCCTACTCATACAGTTAGACTCACAATTTTCAGTAATGTGGACTAAAGCCGTGTCAGGAGCCCCTCCGGGATTAGGGACCCTGAAGTTTAAGCTTCATTAGTTTCATAGTAGATCCGCCCCTGGACCGACCTGCTGGCCCATGCTGGACCGTATGCTTGGGTAAGCCATTGAAGCTTAAACCTTTGGTAACTTCAAATTTAGTTATGATAAATACTCGAGTGAGAGGGATTGGATCTAAGTGGGACTTGCACATGAGTTAACAGGGCTATCAAAGTCAACTCACTGGGTAGCACTGGAAATGGGTTTGAGCAAGCAAATATTTTTGCAAGTAGATTTGGGTTTGAGGAAGTAATGCCTAGTATGTGCCAGTAGGCCTGCTGCAGTGTTCCATGGGTATTTTATTAAGTGGCTGGACCGCTAATCTTTATTAATGGTAACATTAAAAGCCTTTCCGTTTTGTGTTTTTTGAGGAGTGTTTGTAAGCAATTGGTTGTCTACCACGGGAAGATGGTTACTGTGTTTAAGGGAATACTCAATAATCCTGCCTAAGATGCAAGGATTTCTCCAAACTTGTCTAACCTATAGACATGACCTACTTCCACTAATGGTCTTCTCCACTGGTGACGCCGCCTACTACTGCTTCACCTCATCTGTCATTAGTATATAAGCTCCGTCTGCGCGAATATATTGCACTTTCGACAAGATTGATGGACTCTACACATCGACTCCAGGCTGAGAGACTGATTACCTCAAACTCCTCCTTATTTTCCACCTTTCTCTGCCCTGGACTGAAGAAACCACTGCGTGGCGAACCGTTTCTAGAATTAGGATACCAAAATGTTGCACAAGTGTCTCGTGTATCAACCCTGTCTAAGATTGTTGCACTAGCTTGAACAATAACATTGATACCTAAGCACGCACCTAAGCACGCACCTAAGCACGCACCTAAACACGCACCGACTCCAGGAGGGTCAGTAAGGCTGCAAAAATTCCTAATCGCCACCAGTCTAGGTTTCATAAACTTTTAATCGGGGCTCAAAGTAAAAATATCCCATCACGCATTATTTTTTTTTAATTTTGTTTTATTATTGTGGTTTATTTTCTTGACGCTTGATAAACGCCAGAAGTGACGCCAAATATTTACACTTGTTTTCTGTCTTTTTCAGTTTTATTGACTACGCATTTTGTTTTAATTAGTTTAACAAGTTTTAATTGATCAAGTTTATTTTAATCGCAGACTATATACATTCAT
>NC_069442.1:30415379-30427879 GCF_026875155.1 Cherax quadricarinatus
AGATAATAGACGAGGTAGATTGTAGGTGTACACATGATAGACGAGGTAGATTGTAGTTGTATAGATTATAGACAAGGTAGAGTTAGTTACCATTTTGTCCTAGGCACATGTCGATTAGACACTAGGCCTGTTGTATATGAGTACGTGTGTGGTGTGTGTGTGTGTGTGTGTGTGTGTGTGTGTGTGTGTGTGTGTGTGTGTGTGTAGTGTATAGTATAGACGAGGTAGAGTGTAGTAGTACAGAGTCGAGGCAGTGTGGCGTAGAGAAGTGCGTAATACCTTCACTACTCGAGTCAGTACGAGCGACCCCACACTGAGAGTTGATGCCTTTGTTTACCAGCCAGCTGTGGTAGTGAGATAAGAAGGCAAGAATAAAGAGAGGAGGGAGGGCACGTGTAGATGGAGGGAGGGGGGGGGAGGCACGTAAGAATAGAGGAAGCACGGGTAAGCCAGTGGTCGCTTCTGCCGTGCTCCACCACTAAGCCATCGGCTAACTCACCTCCACGTGCCCTCAGACACACGCCTTCATGATCTTCGGGAGATCTGCTGACCTTCGTTAGGTCTTCCTTGTGGGGGGAAAGTAACACTTTGTGTACAGTTCAGGACACTTATTAGAGGAACGTTTCGCCCACACACACTCGTGTATTTGTCTAACATACGAAGGTAAGGGAGCGAAACGTCGTCGTAAGTTTCTCTCTCTCCTGTGTGCTGGTTATTTGTGTAACGTGACATTTTATTGAGAGATCGTTTCGCTCTCTGTGATTATCGTCGAGGTAACGGTTTTGACGAAGCTTCCGGAGAGCGAGACGTTGCAGCAGTAAAATGTCGCATCAGCCGCATGTTTGTCCTTTTCGCTCAGCAGCTAAACTGTGTCCTACCTGCTACTTGGAGTCTACCTGGAGGGTGTTCCTGGGATCAGGTCCTGATCAACCAGGCTGTTACTCCTGTATTGTCTCCATCAACTTGTCAATCTTGCTGTCACAATCCCGGTAATAACACTACATTTACGACTCGCGAAGTCTAATGACACGATAGCAAGCAGACCTCTCAATGGACGGGGGTTCAACCCACGGCGAGTCGCAAAACTCCAGGACAGTGCGTAAACCACTGGGCCAGGTGGCTACAATAAGATTTATCTGTCTTGTTTATAGACTCGTCGGTATCTGATACCTTCTGTCACTTACCTGAAGGCTAGGGAGAAGAAGAGTCATGGGGAAGAGGTGGAGTCCGAGGCGTGTAAACAGAGGGGTCCTCAAGGTTGAGTCTTGGGTCCCACACACTTCCTGGTAGACGTAAACAGTCTACCGTGGGTTTGTGCATAAGTGTTGCTATTACGAGTCTGCCAAGGTAAGGTTCGACTCCAACATTATGTTGTCCACAAACAACGCATGTGGAGAAAAATGTTGTGTAGTAATAGGCACAGATAGATGGATAGAAGAGAGAGAGAGAGGGAGGTTGTAAAGTAAGCTTTCGAGACACTGTTATGCTCTCTGTAGAGCTTTTACCACAGACGATTAACAGACTTTGGGAAGCTTTATTTCAACGTGACCACAGCAGAGATGAGCAACGCACTAAATTCAACGCTGTGAAGCCCAACGCTGAGGAGCTCAACTACTACTGTCACGGCTGAGGTCAGGACTGAGCACCTCAGCATCTCTACCTCGGCATATCAGTCACCACCTTACTCGACCGAAGAAATCTGCTGCACAGGCGACTAATTTCCGAAAATAAATAAAAAAAATCCCATTTATAACCCCGAGTGCTGGTCATCTGGACGACCTGGTCAGCAGCACGACCTGGTCAGCAGCACGACCTGGTCAGCAGCACAGGAGAGGCTGGGAGCAGTCAGGGATTTATCAGTAACATAGATCATCTCGACAGTCAGAAATCTGGGCTCATGAACCGGAGCTCAGCAGCTGCAAACTCATCTAGGCACATACTCCCCTTCAAGGAAGGTTCCTTGATGCTGGTGAAGGGCTCTTGATCTAGGGAATTGGATCTGTGCTCCAGTTCCCCGAATTAAATATAAATATCTAACACATTCCCCCACAGGCGCTGTATAATCTTACGGGTTTAGTGCTTTCCCCTTGATTATAATAATAGGCACATACTGTTAGGTACATAGACAGGTACATAAAGCTAGGTACATAGAGAGGTACATAAAGCTAGGTACATAGAGAGGTACATAAAGCTAGGTACATAGAGAGGTACATAAAGCTAGGTACATAGAGAGGTACATAAAGCTAGGTACATAAAGCTAGGTACATAGAGAGGTACATAAAGCTAGGTACATAAAGCTAGGTACATAGAGAGGTACATAAAGCTAGGTACATAGAGAGGTACATAAAGCTAGGTACATAGAGAGGTACATAAAGCTAGGTACATAGAGAGGTACATAAAGCTAGGTACATAGAGAGGTACATAAAGCTAGGTACATAGAGAGGTACATAAAGCTAGGTACATAAAGCTAGGTACATAAAGCTAGGTACATAAAGCTAGGTACATAGAGAGGTACATAAAGCTAGGTACATAAAGCTAGGTATATAGAGAGGTACATAAAGCTAGGTACATAAAGCTAGGTACATAAAGCTAGGTACATAGAGAGGTACATAAAGCTAGGTACATAAAGCTAGGTACATAAAGCTAGGTACATAAAGCTAGGTACATAAAGCTAGGTACATAAAGCTAGGTACATAAAGCTAGGTACATAGAGAGGTACATAAAGCTAGGTACATAAAGCTAGGTACATAAAGCTAGGTAATAAGAGGTACATAAACGTCATGAAAGGTACATAAAGCTAGGTACATAAAGCTAGGTACATAGAGAGGTACATAAAGAGGTACATAAAGCTAGGTACATAGAGAGGTACATACACGCCAGAATGCAGGTGATGACTAATGTTTGACGGGATTAAGATATGGAAATATAAACACTAGGGTAAACACACAAGCGTGCTGACATACGCAAAAATACGCAGTGATACAGAGCGTGAAAGAAACACCGTGAAGGGCGTAAGCATACGCAGGTACGTACCTACTCCCTTGGGGAAAATTTGGGAAGTGGAGAGTTACGGGTCAGTAAGGTCAAGGTTGGTCATTAATGGACTTGTAATAATGTTGGTAGAATTATCGACGATATGTAAAGTAAAAGGACACGAGTGCAACTAATGTGACATTTTATGTGGCAACGTTTCGCTCTCCAGGAGCTTTGTCAAGCCTCTAACGGCTTGACAAAGCTCCTGGAGAGCGAAACGTTGCCTCGGTAAAATGTCACATTAGTTGCACTCGTGTCCTTTTACTTTACATTAATAAACTTTGTGAAGTAGTGGTAGCAGCAGGACACACACACACACAACACACCACACAACAACACACACACACCACACACACACACACACAACACTACACACACCACAACACACCACACACACACACACACACACACAACACACACGTAAACAAACGGTGGTTGTAGACATGACTGATGTGATTGTAAACACAGGAGTGACTTGTGGCAAGGCGTGTGTGTGTGTGCGTGCGTGTGTGTGTGTGTGTGTGTGTGTGTGTGTGTGTGTGTGTGCGTGCGTGCGTGCGAGACGATAACTCGCAACCCATTTCTCCTTTATTCCTACCTCATCTCTTCCTCCCATATTCCCCTCCGTTACTCTAGTCTCTATTCCTTCTGTCCTTTCTCTCCTCCCAATTTCATCCATGCCTTCCCATTATTTTCTCTCTTCTCCAACCCCTTCACGACACAAGATTCTCAGTACCTATTCTTACCTACACTATCCCCTATCCTCCCCCCATTCCCTAACATCTTACCCTTATATCCCTCAATTCTCCTTCACCTCGTCTTATTTACCATCCCATTTACTCCCATCCTCTTTCCTCTTCCATAAATTGCTGGGACTTCAAGTGTAAAAGTCTAGACCCTAGGGTCTAAGAGACACTTGCTTACTTCCTTAGACGAGTGTCTAGGGTCCTAGAGAAGGGAGGGTGATCCTGTTTCTTGGATTAAGAGCTCTTCCCTCTTTGGAAGGAAGGAAGTAAAGGGGAGGAGGGATAGCGAATGGGTGACAGCTGGCAACGAATGGGGAGTAGGGATGTGTGGGAGCAATGAGGTATGGGCCACCTATGTTGTGTGGGGGAGACCTGGTCATCTGTCAGGAGGCCAGAGACAGGCAGATAGAGACAGAGACACACACACAGGCACATACATACAGAGACAGACACAGAGACACAGATAGAGACAGAGACAGATAGACAGAGACAGACACACACACACAGACAGACACACAGAGACAGACACAGATAGACAGACAGATACAGATAGACAGCCAGAGACAGAGACAGCCAGACACAGAGAGACAGACTGTAGCAATAACTCTTCGAAAATCTGTCTAAACTCAAAAAATCAATATATTTAATAAATAATAGTGCCCTAATTAAATTAGGCTGACACAGGATGGACAGGACGAAGCTATGTTGCTCTAAATTTTTTAGCAAAGTTAACTTAGATTATCATGTTAATCTCTGGGGAAAAAATCGGTTTTTCAAAAAAAACCTTACACAATCCCCTTTTTCCCCCCCAAAATTTTTAAAAAAGCCCCCCGTTTTACCCCTCAATTCTAAAAATCTTGTTTATTGAAATAAACCCCCAATTTTTCCCAAAAAAAAATCGGCCAAAGAAAAAAAATAAAGGGCAAAGGTCAAGGAAAATTGAAAACCCCGGGAACGGTGTCAAGGGGTTCGGGAAAAAAAAGGGAAGGTGCCCGGCAAAAATTAAAAATCCCCTTTGGGAAAAAATTAAGGGGAAGGGGGATTTTAAAATGGGTTGAAAAAACGGCAAAAAAAAATTGGGAGTTGGGAAAGTGTGGGGGGAAAAAAATGGGGGCCCAATTTTGGTTTGGGGGGGAAAAAAATGGAAATTGTAAAGGAGGAGGAAAAAAAAGGCAGAAGGAAAAAAACAACCCAGGCAAAAAATAACAGGGGAAAAAACAGAGGCGGGATAAAAAACCAAGGCGGGATGAAAAAAAAAAGGGCCCCAAGAGAAAAAAATTTAAGGCGGGAAGTAAAAAAAAAAGGCCAGGGGAAAAAAAACAAGGAAAAGGATGAAAAAATAACCTTTAAAAAAATTTCGGAAATAAAAAAATTTCAAATTTTTTAAAAAAATAAGGCCCCAATTAAAAAAAATTAAGGCGGGGGAAAACAGGAATTGGAAAAACAAGGGAAAAATTTTGAAAAAATTTTAGCAAAATTTTAAAAAATTTAAAAGGGGAAATTTTAATCTTTTGGAAAAATGGGGTTTTTTCTTCAAAATAAACCAAGATTCCCAAAGGCGGTTTTAAAAAAACCCCCCCCTAAAAAAATTTCCTTTTGAAAATAAAAAAAAAACCCAAGAAGAAAAAAACCGGGCAAAATGAAAAAATAAGGCCCAATTTTTTTTAAAAATCAACCGGTTAAAAAAAAATAAAAAGGTAAAAAAACGGGGGCAGGAGTAAAAAAAATGAAGGTATTAAAAGCCTCTCGGGTATGTTACTCGTTCTGCTTGCACCAACGGGTGATTTAAAGATTCCCACCGGGGGCCTGGTTTTGGAACCCCTGGCCCTCAACCCCTGACTCTTTGGCAACGATTAAACCAGAGTCCCCCAAACCGAACGGAAACGGGGAAAAACCGACGGAAGATTTTTTTTTAAAAACCGATTTTGGGGTTAAAAAATTCCCCCCTTCTAAACCCGAGGACCAGGAGTTTAATTAATAGACCCAACTTTTAATTCGGGTTTTTAGGATGGAACTTCAAAAAAGGGGTTATTGTTAACCTTGTTTGTAACCAAGGGGGAATTTGTTTTTCCAGCCTGAGCGGGGGAGATTTCCCTTAGGGTCAGCCTGAGCTGGGAGACTTCAAAGTGAAACCTGACTGGGAGATTTTTCAGTATTGTCCCTGACGGGGAGACTTCAGTGTGTCAGCCTGAGCTGGGGGGACTTCAGAAGGGAAACCTGAGCTGGGAACTTCAGTATTTCCCACCTTTAGCTGGGAGACTTCATGGGTTCATTTTAGCGGGAGATTTCAGTAGTTTTAGCCTGAGCTGGGAGCCCTTCAGTAGTGTAAACCTGAGCGGGGAGATTTCAGTAGTGCCCAACCTAGCGGGGAAAAACTTCATTTTTTTGTCAGCCTGAGGGGGGAGCCCTTCAGTATTTTAGCCTGAGCTGGAGACTTTCAGTAGTGCCCTGAGCGGGGAATTTCAGAAATTTTCCCGCCGACGGGGAGACTTCATAGGGGCAGCCGAGCGGGGAGACTTCAGAAATTGGTCGGGTTCTTTTTCCCTGGGAGCCCTTCCCAGTAGTGTCAGCCTGAGCGGGGAACTTCAGTAGTGTCACCTGACTGGAACTTCAGTAGTGCAGTCTAGCGGGGAGACTTCAGTATTTGTCAGCCTGGGGGGGGAGCCCTTCAGTAGTGTCGGGCCCTAGCGGGGAAACTCAGTGGGTTAAAGTCTGAGCTGGAGACTTCAGTAGTGTAAACCTGAGCGGGGAAAAAACTTCAGAGTGTCCCCTGAGCTGGGAGACTTAAAAGAAATGGCACCTGAGCGGGGAGATTTCCCTAGTGTCACCCCTGAGCTGGGAGATTTCAGTAGGGGGGCTCGGGGGGGAGCTGGGAGACTTCAGTAGTGCCCACCCTAGCTGGGAACTTCATATTGCCCACCTGAGCGGGGAGACTTCAGAAATTCGGGCCGAGCTGGGGACTTCTTTATTGTCAGCCTGAGCTGGGGACTTCAGTAGTGTCGGGCCTGAGCGGGAATTTTAGTATTGCCCACCCTGAGCTGGGAGCCCTTCAGAAGTGTCAGTCTGAGCGGGGAGACTTCAGTAGTTCATTTTAAACGGGGAGATTTCAGTAGGGGGGCCCAGTCGAGCGGGGAAGACTCAGAAAGTGCCCAGCCGGACGGGGAGACTTCAGTAGGGGTCAGCCTGAGCTGGGAGACTTCAGTATGTCCCAGGGTTTGAAACCCCTGGGGAGACTTCAGTAGTGTCGGGCCTGAGCTGGAAAATTTTTCATTTAGTGTCGGGCCCTGCGGGGAGACTTTCAGTAGTGTCGGGCCTGAGCTGGGAACTTCAAGTTTCATTGACCCTGGAAGACTTCAGTATTTCGGGCCGAGCGGGGAGACTTCAGAAATTTGTCGGGCCTGAGCTGGAGACTTCAGTATGTCACCCCGGGCTGGGAACTTCAGTAGGGGTCGGGCCTAGCGGGGGAAAACTTCAGTAGTGTAAAGGCCGAGCTGGGAGACTTCAGTAGTGTCGGGCCCTGACCCTGGGAGACTTCAGTAGGGGCCCGGGTTTAGCTGGGAGACTTCAGTAGGGGTCCCCCTAAACGGGGAATTTCAGTAGGCCCGGGGCCGACTGGAACTTCAGTGTGTCCGGGCCTGAGCTGGGAACTTCAGTAGTGCGGGCCTGAGCTGGAGACTTCAGAAGTGTCGGGCTGAGCGGGGAGAGTTTTTCATGTGTCACTAAACGGGGAGACCGTCAGTAGTTCGGGCCTGACTGGAACCCAAGGACCTTCCGGGTAGGGGTCACCTGGGGGGGGAGACTTCAGTAGTGCCCGGGCTAAACGGGGAGACTTCGTAGTTCGGGCCAAAGCTGGAACTTCAGTAGTGCGGGCTGAGCTGGGAGCCCTTCAGTAGTGTCAGCCTGAGCTGGGAACTTCAGTAGTGTCACCTAAACTGGGAGACTTAAGTATGTCAGCCGAGCGGGGAGACTTCAGAAGTGTCACCTAAACCTGGGAGATTTCAGTAGTGTCAGCCTAACTGGGAAAACTTCATAGTGTCAGCCTGAGCGGGGAGACTTCAGTAGTGTCAGCCTGACCTGGTAGCCCTTCAGTAGGGGTCAGCCTAACGGGAGATTTTCAGTAGTGTAAACCTAACCCCTTGGGGGGGGAGACTTCAGTAGTGCAGCCTGACGGGGAGATTTCCCAGTAGGCCCAGCCTGAGCGGGTTAGATTTCGGTAGTGTCCCCGACGGGAATTTTTGGTGGTTAGACTTCAGTATGTCACCCAAAAAGGGGGAGATTTAAAAAAGTAGTGTCAGCCTGACGGGGAGTTTTTCATTAGTGTCAGCCTAAAAAAGGGGCTTGGTAGACTTCAGTAGGTCACCGAGCTGTTTTCTTCCCCCAGTGGTAGCCTACACTGGGAGATTTCCCGTAGGTCACCCCTGAGCGGTTTAATTTTCAGTGGGGCCCCAGCCTGAGCTGGAAACCCCTTCATTAGTTAAAGCCTGAGCTGGAGATTTCAGTATGTCAGCCGACGGTAGACTTCAGAAAGTGCCCAGCCTAAACTGGAGCCCTTAAATAGTGCCAGCCTGAGCGGTAATTTCAGAAGGTCACCCTGAGCGGGTTTAGACTTCATAGTGTCAGCCTAAACTGGGGAACTTCAGTAGTTTCAGCCTGAGCTGGGGACTTCAGTAGGTCACCCTGAGTTTGGGAAAACTTCAGTAGTGTCCCCAATTCTTGACCCTGGGGAGACTTCATTTATGTCAGTTTGAGCTGGGAGCCCTTCAGTAGTGCCCAAGCCTACGGGGGAGATTTCAGTAGTGCCCATCTAGCTGGGAACTTCAGTAGTGTAAACCTGAGCGGGGGAAACTTCATAGTGTCGGGCTGAGCTGGGAGACTTCGGGAGGTCCCTGACGGGGACTTCATAGTGTCAGCCTGACTGGGAGATTTCCCGTATTTGTAAAGCCTGAGGGGGGAAACTTCAGTAGTGTCACCTAGCGGGGAAGATTTCAGAAAGTGCCAGCCTGAGCTGGGAGACTTCAGTAGGTCACCTAGCGGGGGAAAATTCAGTAGTGCAGTCTGAGCGGGAACTTCAGAAAGTGCCAGCCGGGCGGGGAGATTTCAGTAGTGTCAGCCTGAGCGGGAACTTCATGTGTCAGCCTGACGGGGAACTTCAGTATTGTCACCTGAGTTTGGTAGCTTCAGTAGGTCACCTGAGCTGGGAGACTTCATTTAGTGTCAGCCACTGGGAAAACTTCAGTAGTTCACCTGAGCGGGGAGACTTCAGTAGTGTCAGCCTGCGGGAGATTTCAGTAGGGGTCAGCCTGAGTTTGGGAGATTTTCGTAGTGTCAGCCTAACGGGGAGACTTCAGTTTTGTCAGTTTTAAGCGGGGAGACTTCAGTATGTCACCTGAGCTGGGAGACTCAGTAGTGTCACCGAGCTGGGAAATTTCCCAGTAGTGCCCAGCCTGAGCTGGAGATTTCAGTATGCCCACCCCAAGGGGGGAAAACTTCATAGGGTCAGCCGGGAGCGGGGAGACTTCAGTATTTTCAGCCTGAGTTTGGGGAGTTTAAAGTAGTGTCAGCCTGAGCGGAGACTTCAGATGTCAGCCTGACCTGGAGCCCTTCAGAAAGTGTCAGCCTGACGGGGAGATTTCCCGGGAGTGTCGCCTGAGCGGGGGGAACTTCATATGCCCAACCCTGAGCGGGGAAAACCTTCAGTAGTGTCACCGGAGCGGGAGCCCTTCATAGTGCCCACCTGAGCTGGAGACTTCAGTATGTCACCTGAGCTGGGAAAACCTTCAGTATGTCACCCTTTGACTAGACTTCAGTATTTGTCAGCCTAGCGGGGAGATTTCAGTAGTGTCAGCCTGACTGGGAGACTTCAGTAGGTCGGGTTGACTGGGAAAAATTTCATAGGGGAAAAAGGGGGCCTGAGCGGGAGACTTTCCAATAGTTTTTTCCCAGCCTGAGTGGGAGACTTCAGTAGTGCCCAGCCTGACTGGGAACTTCAGTAGTGTCAGTCTGAGCTGGAAACTTCAGTAGTGTCAGTCGAGCCTGGAGACTTAAATTAGGGGTCAGCCTAGCTGGGAGACTTCAGAAATTGTAAACCTGAGCTGGGAACTTCAGTAGTGTCACCCCTGAGCGGGGAGATTTCAGAATGTCAGCCTGACTGGGAGACTTCATAGGTAAACCCTGAGCTGGAGATTTCATATGTCAGCCTGACCCGGGGATTTCCAGATTTGTAAACCTGAGTGGAAGACTTCAGTATGTAAACCTAGCTGGGAGATTTCAGAGTGTCACCTGAGCTGTGAGACTTCAGTAGTGTAAACCTGAGCGGGGAGACTTCAGTAGTGAAAACCTGAGCTGGGAGACTTCATAGTGCCCCAGCCTGATTTTGGGAAAACTTCAATTGTCACCCCGGGCTGGGAAAACTTCAGTAGGGGCCCACCGAGCTGGGGAAAATTTCATAGTTACCCCTAAGCGGGAGACTCAGTGGGTGAAACCTAAGCGGGGAATTTTCAGAAATTAAACCTAAAGCGGGAAAACTTCAGATGTCAACCTAGCTGGGGGAAAAGGGGAAAGGGGAACTTCATATTGTCAGCCTAAGCTGGGAAAACTTCAGTAGTGCAGCCTGAGCGGGAGACTTCAGTAGGGGTCGGGCCTGAGCGGGGAAAATTTCCCGTAGTTTTAAAGCCGGGAGCGGGGAGATTTCCCAGTAGTGTCACCTGAGCTGGAGACTTCCCGTAGTGCCCATCTGAGCGGGGGGCCTTCAGTAGTGTCAGCCGAGGGGGGAGACTTCAGTAGTGTAAACCTGAGCGGGGAGACTTCAGTAGTGTAAACCTGAGCGGGGAAAAACTTCAGTAGGGTAAACCTGAGCTGGGAACTTCAGTATTGTCAGCCGAGCGGGAGCCCTTCTTTAAGTGTCACCTGAGCGGGAGCCCTTCAGTAGTGCCCTCCCTGAGCTGGGAGCTTCAGTAGTGTCAGCCAGCTGGGAGACTTCAGTAGTCAGCCTGCTGGGAGATTTCCCGTAGTGTCAGCCTGACGGGGAGACTTCTTTATTGCCCAGCCGGAGCGGGAGACTTCAGTAGTTCCAGCCTGAGCTGGGAGACTTCATATTGTCAGCCTGAGCGGGGAGACTTCAGTATGCCCGCCTGAGCGGGGAGACTTCATTTAGTGTCACCCCTGAGCTGGGAGACTCAGTAGTGTCACCCCTGAGCGGGGAGATTCAGTAGGGGTCAGCCTGAGGGGGAGACTTCAGTAGTGTCCCCCCTGAGCTGGGAGCCCTTCAGAAAGTGCCCAGCCTGAGCTGGGGACTTCAAAAGTGTCAGCCTAAAGCGGGAAGATTTCAGAAAGGGGTCAGCCTGAGTTTGGAGACTTCATTATGGTCAGTAAAGCTGGGAAAACTTCAGTAGTTCACCCTACGGGGAGATTTCCCAGTAGGGGTCATCTGAGTTTGGGAGATTTTCAGTAGTGCACCTACTGGGAGACTTCATATGTCAGCCTGAGCGGGGGAGATTTTCAGAGTGTCAGCCGAGCGGGGAGACTTCAGAAAGGTCAGTCTGAGCGGGGAGACTTCATTAGGGGCCCGGGTTTGAGCTGGAACCTTCATAGTGTCACCTGACCCGGAGACTTCAGTAGTGTCAGTTTGACTTAGACTTAAATAGTGTCAGCCTGGTTTGGGAGATTTTCAGTAGTTTTAAACCAAAAACGGGGAGATTTCATTTGTGTCAGCCTGACCCTGGGAGCCCTTCGGGAAGTGTCCCTGACGGGGAGACTTCAGTAGGGGCACCAAAAACTGGGGGGGGACTTCAGTAGTGTCAGCCTGGGGCGGGGGAATTTTCAGTAGTGTAAACCTGAGGGGGGAGCCCTCGTAGTGTCAGCCAAAAACTGGAGACTTCAGTAGTGTCACCTGAGCGGGGAGACTTCAGTAGTGTCACCCAAAAACGGGGAACTTCATAGTTTTCAGCCAAAACTGGGAGATTTAAGTATGGCAGCCTAAGCGGGGAACTTCAGTAGTTTTCCCAAAACGGGAGACTTCAGTAGTGTCACCTGAGCTGGGGCTTCTTTAGTGTAAACCTAAGGGGGGGGGAGACTTCAGTAGTGTCACCTAACTGGGAACTCAGAAGTGTCACCCCTGACTAAGACTTCAGTATGTAAAACCTGAGCGGGGAGACTTCAGTAGGTCACCTAAGCTGGGAAAATTTTCAGTATGTCACCCCTGAGCGGGGAGACTTCAGAAATGTCGGGCCAAAAACTGGAAACTTATTTATACAGATTAAAACACCTTTAACCTATGTCCCTTGTAACCCAAGAATTTAAACCGGTGGGGAAAAGGGCCGCCCGACTAAAAACCCCAGTATTCGCCGGGGCCTAATTCATTTTTAGTTTTTGTGGCCCGGAGCCCAAAGTTCGGGGGAGCCAACCACCCTGAGTAGTTTGTAGTTACCTGGGCGGGGAGCCTTTTCACCCAGCCAAGTGTAGTCTTCCTTTTTTAACCAGTTTTAATTTTTGACACAGGAATGGTACCAATTTATGTGGAAAAAAGGAAAATTAAAAAACCCCCAGATTTTTGGGAAAATTTAATTCACTTAAGAATTGGGTTTTGAGAAAAGTGGGGGAAACACCCCCACCGATTAGTTTGGAGAGGGGAATTTGGGTTAAAGGGCCCCATTTTTAAGGAGGGGAAATTTCCCAGTTAAAAAAATAACTTTTAATGAAAGTAACCCTTTTGGGGGGGGGGGG
>NC_069442.1:30432879-30442908 GCF_026875155.1 Cherax quadricarinatus
AGTAGGTAGAGTCGGGGGTGATTCTAGGAGGTAGTGGGGTGGTGATAGGTAGTGACGGGGTGGTGCAAGGATGTAGTGGTGCTAGAAAACACCACACACACACACACACACACCACACACACACACACACAACACACCACACACACACAAAATAAGCAGAGGTATGATAAAGCTCACGGTTCAGGGAGTGACCTAGTAGCGACCAGTGAAGAGGCGGGGCCAGGAGCTATAACTCTACCCCTGCAACCACAACTAGGTGAGTACACATACACGTATACATATAGCGTAAGGGCTGCGTGTACAGTTATATATTTTATTAACGCAGCGAATACGCACACTTGTTAGTTACCCAATTGAAGATTTCCGCGTTGTATTCGCATTGTTTTTTTGGTGTGTGTCGTTGTTACTTTGTTTATCGTTCCAGGAAGCTACTTGAGCAAAGGTGCATGCTTTGTTTCTCTCTCTCTCTCTCTCTCTCTCTCTCTCTCTCNTCTCTCTCTCTCTCTCTCTCTCTCTCTCTCTCTCTCTCTCTCTCTCTCTCTCTCTCTCTCTGATTGACTCGTGAAAATGTTACGACATATCCAATGGATGCTGCTGATTTAAATTTTCCATTTTTAGTTGGTAATTCCTTCAGCTGTCACCAATAGCCTGGATGATCAAGAGACCGGGGCAGCGCTAGGATTAGGGGACGGAGGATTGAGCCTACCAGTCAAGCTGAAATGTTGGAAATGTGGTGATAAACAATTCCCACGGGGGCACGACACAGCACTGGGAGTTGGTGGGATTTGGTTAACATGACAGAGTTCGATACCTTCAGCTGAAACTTTTATGTGATGAATGGTTTGAAAAACCGACAAGTTGAAGATTGAGACACTTATGCAACATATGGGAATCTTTATTCAGGAAACGTTTCGCCACACAGTGGCTTCATCAGTCCAATACAAAGTAGAAAGGCGTAAGGAGAGGGGGAGTATGAGATAATCAGTCCCTCAGCAAGGAGTCGATGTGTTCAGTCCATCAATCTTGTAGAATGTACAGCATAGGGCCGTAGACGTGGCTTATATACTGTAGTGAGGTGAGGCGAAGCAGAAGCAGCATCATGGGATCTTGTTACAAAGATTTCTTCAACACTTGTCCAACCTTTGGACGAAGACTTACTTCGACTAGTGGATGGTACCACTATGACTCCGCCTCCTCCTGCTTCACCTCACCTCAATACAGTATATAAGCCACGTCTACGGCCCTATGCTGTACATTCTACAAGATTGATGGACTGAACACATCGACTCCAGGTTGAGGGACTGATTACCTCATTCTCCTCCTCTCCTTACGCCTTCTCTTTGTATTGGACTGATGAAGCCACTGTGTGGCGAAACGTTTCCTGAATAAAGATTCCCGTATGTTGCATAAGTGTCTCAATCCTGAAACTTTTATGAGTACATGGGAGTACATGGGTGTGCATGGGAGTACATGGGTGTGCATGGGAGTACATGGATGCACATGGGAATACATTTGTGTACGTGGCTGTATATACGAGAACAGGGGTTTACATGGGAGTATATGGTTGCACATGGGAATACACGAGTGTATGAGTACATGGGTGCTCATGGGAGTATATGGATATACATGACTATATGTAAGTACATGGGTGTCCATGGGAGTACGTGGTAATACACTGGTGTACATGGCTGTATATGTAAATACAAGACGTGTTTGGAAGTACATGGCTGTATATATATGTACATGGGTGCACAAGGGTGCAAGTGGAAGTACATAGGTGTACATGTCTGTAAATATGAGTAACGTGGATGTTCATGGGTGTACATAGGAGCATTTAAGGCTAGAAATGAGAGAGAGAAGGACTCTGGAAGTACTCGTAGAGTCTATCTGCTAAGAACAACTGTCTACTTATTTTGTCCTCTTTGCTGACACTCAACTTGCACGTTGCTGACCACAGTGCCACCTTTCATATACCTTTTGATGAGTTCCCAGATTTTTTCCTACTCCCGTAGGCCGGCCATGATCCAGGTTCTTCTGTCTGTCTATCCCGTCCAGGTCACTCTCAATGCTCCAGATTTTTTCCTACTCCCGTAGGCCGGCCATGATCCAGGTTCTTCTGTCTGTCTATCCCGTCCAGGTCACTCTCAATGCTCCAGATTTTTTCCTACTCCCGTAGGCCGGCCATGATCTAGGTTCTTCTGTCTGTCTATCCCGTCCAGGTCACTCTCAATGCTCACTCTCATCTGGATAATGTGTATTTGGTATCACCCGCAATATTTTTTTAATTTGGATGTCAGTCCAACCTTGAGAGGAGTTATGGACATTGTAAAGAGCATGGCACCAGGAAACTCATCCTGGGGAACTCCACTTTTTTTTACAACTTTAGAAGCGAGACACATCTCCTTCCTTTCTCTGTTGTCTCTCATTCCACGAGGCATTTTGTCAATCGTTGAATGGGGCACCATAATGGGGGAAATGTGAATATGCAAAGTACCTCAGATGACGCGTTTTCGTTCCAGTATCTGTAGATACAATTTAAATATTCCAGAAAGTTGATAAGAGAGATTTCGTTCGGATTTTTAACCCCGGAGGGTTAGCCACCAGGATAACCCAAGAAAGTCAGTGCGTCATCGAGGACTGTCTAACTTATTTCCATTGGGGTCCTTAATCTTGTCCCCCAGGATGCGACCCACACCAGTCGACTAACACCCAAGTACCTATTTGCTGCTAGGTGAACAGGACAACAGGTGTAAGGAAACGTGTCGAAATGTTTCCACCCGCCGGGAATCGAACCCGGGCCCTCCGTGTGTGAAGTGGGAACTTTACCCACCAGGCTACCGGGCCATGATCTTGTGAAAATCCGTCATGATTTCAGGCTACCATCTTCCCATTTTTTGAAAACAATTTACCTAACATCTAATAAGAATCAATAGTATAGAGGAAACTAACAAAGCATTTTTAAAATATATATAAACAAAGGTGTTGGAAAGAGACTTCAAAGGCGCGTTCAATATTTGTTCATCGCCGTGTATAAAATGAATATAAAGAAGGCAGGAGAGTGAATTAATAATCATGTAAATTAGCAAATATTTTCGAGCCACTGATCTTGTATTGACAGATTACACATAATTAGCTCAGAGTTTGCTGCTTTATTTATCCTTTAATGAACTGTTCTGGGAAGTGCAAACATTGACCAAGCAATTACCTCTCTTAAATATTTTTGGTATATAAGGAATGTGATTATATATAAGGTATGTATATATAATATATATATATATATATATATATAAAATATATATATATATATATATATATATATATATATATATAATTATATATATTATCGTGCCGAATAGGTAAACTTGGTCAGTTAGCAACTCGTTTAAAATTAAGTCCTTTGTAAAAATTTCTCTTATACGTTTAAAGATAGTTTTTCATTTATGTTAATGTAAAAATTAATAATTTTGTACCAAAAGAATCTTAGAAAACTTACCTAACCTTATAACAAGCGCAATTTAACTAAGGTTAATACAACTAAATATATTTTAGATAAGTTTACAATAATTTAATAAACACAGTGAAATATATTTTTTTCGATAGGTTCAGAATGATTTTTGCGAAACTACTGCATACACAAATTTTCACTTGCCTTATTCGGCAAGAAGAGCGTTGCTATTTAAGCTTAAATCGAAAGTAAGTTCCATCTATTCGGCACAGCAATATATGTATATATGTATGTATGCATGTAATATTATATATATATATATATGTATATATGTATGTATGCATGTATATATATATATTATATATATATATATATATATATATATATATATATATATATATATATATATATATATATATATATATATATTAATACGACAGGTGACAAGCTCCCCTTAATGACTCTTTGTATAGGCACTGGGGTTTAAACTATATTAAGCGACCAGCCAAATTAACGGGAATGTACAGGTGCGTTCCTCTGGCGTGGATAACTGCTCCTCCAACGAGGAGTTAACGATTCTAGATGGGACAAAGGTATATCACAGGTCAGACCAGAGACCAGGCAAAAACACTGTGGTAACACCTGTGTGTACGTGGTGAGATCATTACTAAGTTGTTACACACTTACGTACACACACACACACACAAACGTACACATACATACACACTTGCACCAACATACACGAAAAAATCAGGCTAAGTGTTTGTCGACAAGTGCCTTTGACAACTAGTAACTACTACTACTAAACCTGGGAAATGGCAGGTAACCAGGTTTGATCAGAGGAAGGGAGCGGAGGCTCCCCTGCCACGAATCAAGAGCTCCTTAAACCACCCAGGCCACGAAATGAAAGAAAAATCTACAACAGTTTACCCATAAAAAATATTATCCCATTTTCTGAACTTAAAAAAATCGATTATTATTTATCGTTTTCTCTGCTTAAATATTTTAACAATTATCAGTTTTATGTAAAATCTTAATATAAAAATAATGGAAATTATTGTTAGATGGTTCTTTTTTCTCTCATTTTTTGTTATATTTTGCTTTTATCTTTTCTTATCTCTCTCTCCCGTAATTTAGGTTTAATTTCACTAATTACTTTCGATTCCTTAATTATTTTAATAGTTTCTCCTCGGCTGCAAAATTTAACCTTCAGTTTTCTTTGTTTTTTTATCCTTTTTTTCCGTTTTCGTTAGTGTTTTAGTTGTTTTTTTTAGCGGTTATTGTCTTTTCTCGTTTTCTTTATCGTTTTTCGTTCGTTTTCTTAATGTTTTATCTCGTTTTCTTTATCAGTGTCTTATTTTCTTTCTCGGTTTCTTTATTCTTTCCATTGTGTTTCTATACTCGTTTTCTTTATCAGTTTCTTTACTCGTTTTCTTTGTCAGTGAATGTATCGTGCTTCCCGTTTTCTTCGTTTTTCTTGTATCTATGCAGTCTTTTTGTATATCTTTATTTAGTTATCTATATCTTATCTCTTTCTCTCTCTCTCTCTCTCTCTCTCTCTCTCTCTCTCTCTCTCTCTCTCTCTCTCTCTCTCTCTCTCTCTCTCTCCTCTCTCTCTCTCTCTCTCTCTCCCCACTAATGCAAGATAAGTCTGTCAGTGTAGTCTTAGTTTGGTTAATTAGTGAACAGAGGGTCGAGCCTTCACGGGTTTAACGCTTCACGTAAATAATAGTTTAATTTGGGTGGTCGGTAAACCATTTTCTTTAACCACTGGTCGAAAATTCACTTTCCAATTTCTTTCTCAAGTTTTTTTTTGCTCTCCCCTCGTTTTCTACACGTGTCATCTCCGTTTTCTTTTCCTACCCTTTTTTCTCCCCTCGTGTTGAACTATGGAATCCACCCTTTGTGAGAGAGAGAGGAGAGAGAGAGAGGAGAAAAGAGAGAGGAAGAAGAAAGAGAGAGGAGAGAGAGAGGAGAAGGAGAGAGAAGAGAAGAGAGAGAGAGGAGGAGAAGAGAGAGGAGAGAGAAAGAAGAGAGGAGAGAGAAAGAGAGAGGAGAGAGAGAGAGAGGAGAGAAAGAAGAGAGGAGAGAGAAGAGAGGAGAGAGAGAAAAGGAGAGAGAGAGAGGAGAGAAGAGAGAGAGGAGAGAGAGAGAGAGGAGATGAGGAGAGAGAGATGAGGAGAGGAGATGAGAGAGAGGAGATGAGGGAGAGGAGATGAGGGAGAGGAGATGAGAGGAGAGGAGATGAGGGAGAGGAGATGAGGGAGAGGAGATGAGGGAGAGGAGATGAGGGAGAGGAGATGAGGGAGAGGAGATGAGGGGAGAGGAGATGAGGAGAGGAGATGAGGAGAGGAGATGAGGGAGAGGGATGAGGGAGAGGAGATGAGGGAGAGGAGATGAGGGAGAGGAGATGAGGGAGAGGTGATGAGGGAGAGGAGATGAGGGAGAGAGATGAGAGGAGATGAGAGGGAGGGGAGATGAGAGGAGAGAGAATGAGAGGAGAGGGAGAGGAGGAGAGGAGAGGGGAGAGGAGGAGAGGAGAGAGAGAGAGGAGAGGAGAGAGAGAGAGAGAGAGAGAGAGAGAGAGAGAGAGAGAAAATGAGATAGAGAAATATAGATGGATATTACTGACATAGACACAGAGATAATTAGAAAGATAAAGATAAAAATGGAGATACAAATAGCACATATTACTAACAGAGAGATGAGAGAAATGAAAATAAAGAAATAAGAGAAATAAAGAAGAGATGGAGATAACAGAAATAAAGGAGAGTTTAAGAGATAGAGAAATAAAAAGAGAGAGAGAGAGAAAATAGAGATATTATGGTTTGTTTATGTCCGTTTTCTGTTGCTATTTTTCCCCCCGTGGAGGAGCGAGGGGGAACTAATATATTAATGGCGTCATTCTTGCGTGGGCTGGGTAACTAAGAGATTTATTCTGCTCGAGTAATATTTATTAGGCAGAGACTGAGGATTTTGGGGCTTATATTAAAGCAGCAGTAAAACAGACTTCACTCACAGTCAAATTGATCAGTCAAGATTTTTTATTTTTCTCTTTGTTGGGATAATGTTTATAAAAATGGTATAATGACGGAAATCATCGTCATCATCGTCATCATCGTCATCATCGTCATCGTCATCATCATCGTCATCGTCATCATCATCATTATCGTCATCATCATCGTCATCATCGTCATCATCATCATCGTCATCGTCATCATCGTCGTCATCATCATCATTATCGTCATCATCATCATCGTCATCGTCATCGTCATCATCATCGTCGTCATCGTCATCGTCGTCGTCATCATCATCATCATCATCATCATCATCATCATCATCATCATCATCATCATCATCATCATCATCATCATCATCATCATCATCATCATCATCATCATCATCATCATCATCATCATCATCATTTCCTCCGACACCAACACACACATTATCCCTACGGGTTTAGCATTCCCCTATTAAAATAAAAATAAAGGAGGGCAGAGCGTCTGCCTGGCGATTACGGAGGATCGAGCCTTTAACACCCTTAAATATGGTAAATAACAATAACCTCTTCCCCCCCCCCCCCACACCAAGACGGCACCGAGGACCTGTCTAAGATTTCGACTTTAACGATCCTTGGGCCATTAGGGCGAGAATCTTGAGGAATCACTAGGTGCTTAAGCAGGTCCTGGCTTGTGCTCATTCGGGTGTTTCACGGGGGTGTGCGAGGTTCAGGAACCAAGGAATACCGCACATAGTGCCTCACCTGAGGCGTAAGGTGAGACTTAGGGACACTTGGTGTATTTTGGGAGGACCAAGTGTGGACAAGGAGAGAGAGAGAGAGAGAGAGAGGAGAGAGATGGAGAGGGGAAGGAATGGATTTATGAGAGGAGGAAAGATGAAGAGAAACAGAGAGGAAATAAATGGAGGGGGATGTAGAGGAGAATAAAGGGGCGGTTGGTGGGTATGGGAAGAAAAGGGGGACCTGATTACCCATTTCTCTTCTCATTGACTGCATACTTTGGGTCACAGTTTGTTTTCCGTGCTATGTCGTTCTCAAGATGACATTCAGTTTGTCTTCTTACCCCTTTCTCTCTCTCTCTCTCTCTCTCTCTCTCTCTCTCTCAGTATATATACTATTATATACGCTAAGAATCATACACTTATCGGTGATCACATTTTCGTTACCAGAGCTTCACTTCTGGGTATGAATTTCACGTATACTTTCCTTCACTTTGCAGTTACGTTCTCTATTATTCCATTCCATCTCTTTCCTTCCAGTTTCCCTTTTCCAGTGGTCCTCGTATCGCAGTTCTCTTATTCCTTTATCTTCTATTCTGAAGTTTTTTTCCTCCTCCCCTGGTTACGTTTATCTCTGCGTTTAATTTCACACGGTGTTCCAAAGTCAGTTTTGAGACCTTTAAGATTCTGTTTTATCTATGTCAGAGTTACTTAGGGTGAAAACCAGGTTCAACCTTGCTGGTTCAACCCAAGTGAAAACCAGGTTCAACCTTGCTGGTTCAACCCAAGTGAAAACCAGGTTCAACCTTGCTGGTTCAACCCAAGTGAAAACCAGGTTCAACCTTGCTGGTTCAACCCAAGTGAAAACCAGGTTCAACCTTGCTGGTTCAACCCAAGTGAAAACCAGGTTCAACCTTGCTGGTTCAACCCAAGTGAAAACCAGGTTCAACCTTGCTGGTTCAACCCAAGTGAAAACCAGGTTCAACCTTGCTGGTTCAACCCAAGTGAAAACCAGGTTCAACCTTGCTGGTTCAACCCAAGTGAAAACCAGGTTCAACCTTGCTGGTTCAACCCAAGTGAAAACCAGGTTCAACCTTGCTGGTTCAACCCAAGTGAAAACCAGGTTCAACCTTGCTGGTTCAACCCAAGTGAAAACCAGGTTCAACCTTGCTGGTTCAACCCAAGTGAAAACCAGGTTCAACCTTGCTGGTTCAACCCAAGTGAAAACCAGGTTCAACCTTGCTGGTTCAACCCAAGTGAAAACTAGGTTCAACCTTGCTGATTCAACCTAAGTGAAAACCAGGTTCAACCTTGCTGGTTCAACCCAAGTGAAAACCAGGTTTCAACCTTGCTGGTTCAACCCAAGTGAAAACCAGGTTTCAACCTTGCTGGTTCAACCCAAGTGAAAACCAGGTTTCAACCTTGCTGGTTCAACCCAAGTGAAAACCAGGTTCAACCTTGCTGGTTCAACCCAAGTGAAAACCAGGTTCAACCTTGCTGGTTCAACCCAAGTGAAAACCAGGTTTCAACCGCCCTGATTTCATCCCTGCGTCTGTTTTCTTGTGTGTATACTCACCTTTCGTGATTGATAGGAGTACGAGTCTAATCTCTTGGCCCAGCCTCCTCGCTGGAAGCCACTGCGTTCACTTTCTTCCGTCTATGTGAGCTCTGCCATACCTGTTCTTAAAGCTATGTATGGAGTCTGCTGATACCATTTCTCTGTCCAAGTCACTGCATTTCCTGACCACTCAGAGCCTGAAGGTTGTGTGTGTGTGTGTGTGTGTGTGTGTGTGTGTGTGTGTGTGTGTGGTGTGTCGTGTGTGTGTGTGTGTGTGTGTGTACACTAGCTATTGTTCCCTAGCATGACATTCTTGCACCGGGCCTATTTTTTTATCCATAGATTTAGAGGAACGGGCCAGATTCTAAGATAGTATACAACAGGGGAAGCTGAGAGAGAGAGAGAGAGAGAGAGAGAGAGAGAGAGAGAGAGAGAATACCAGCAGCGTTAACATCTGTAACAATAACTAATTAAAAACAAGTGTAATTTAGAAATTCTCTCTCTCTCTCTCTCTCTCTCTCTCTCTCTCTCTCTCTCTCTCTTTGCATTTCCTAACAGTTCTCAGTTCCATGATACTGAGAATCCGATACCAAGGAAAGCGCTAGTTGAACTCCATTCCCCTGGAAAAAGAGCCGGGAGCCCCGGGGCGCATCCAACGCCTCGGGAATGTCAGGTACTCAAGTCTGGTGTGAGGAAAGCAGTGTGATTACAACCTTTATTGACAAAGTTTCGCCCGCTGCAGTGGATTTTTTTTTTTTTTTGGGTGGGCCTAATCTGCTTCCGCCATTTTCCATCTGAATGGTGATGTGTATACTGTAAAGGGGTTTGAAATGTAGTTCACAGAATGTTGAGTTTACAAGGGTGTGTTTATCAGCACAAAGTTGCTCTTAGTATTCTAGCGGGAGGCCTGGTCAAGGACCGGCCCACAGGGGGCGCTGACCCCAGGAACACCCTCCAGGTAGACCACCAGATCACATGCTCTATTTTGTAAGACGGAGTTGTAGGAAAAGTGGGATATTTGAACATCCTCAAAAATAATAAATTTAATTATTTTTTCCCCCAATGACTCTTTCTAATGTAGTTTTTCCGAGGCAATTGGTCTCCACAGATTTTGCTAGCTAAATCTTTAAGGCTATATTGCTAGGAAGGGGACTCCAGGGACGGCTATAGGGATTTCTATTGTATATAGGAGGGGTTTAAGGGGCTGACAATCTGAGGAAAACTCGGGGACTTGTTTTGAAGCTGGGGGCCTTTAAGGGGTCCTATGGAGATTATACATAATGTG
>NC_069442.1:30443408-30445908 GCF_026875155.1 Cherax quadricarinatus
GGCAGGGGGATGCCCTTTTTAAAGGGGCAATGTGGGGTGAAAATATTATGCAGAAATTCGGAGTGTGGAAATTGGGAGAAGGTGTGGAATTAATAAAAGTATAGTCAGAGGGCAAAAAGGGGGGTTGTTGAGGTGGTTTGGTCATTTAGAGAGAATGGATCAAAGTAGAATGACATGGAGAGCTTTATAAATCTGTAGGGAAGAAGGCGGGGTAGGGGTCGTCCTCAAAAACGTTTGGAGGAAGGAGTAAGGGAGGTTTTGTGGGCGGGGGGCTTGGACTTCCAGCAGGCGTGCATGAGCGTGTTCGATAGGAGTGAATGGAGACAAATGGTATTTGGGACCTGACGATCTGTTGGAGTGTGAGCAGGGTAATATTTATTTGAAGGGATTCAGGGAAACCGGTTATTTTTATATAGCCGGACTTGAGTCCTGGAAATGGGAAGTACAATGCTGCACTCTAAAGGAGAGGTTTGGGATATTAGCAGTTTGGAGGGATATATTGTGTATCTTTATACGTATATGCTTCTAAACTGTTGTGTTCTGAGCACCTCTGCAAAAACAGTGATTATGTGTGAGTGAGGTGAAAGTGTTGAATGATTGATGAAAGTATTTTCTTTTTGGGGATTTTCTTTCTTTTTGGGTCACCCTGCCTCGGTGGGAGACGGCCGACTTGTTAATATATATATATATATATATATATATATATATATATATTATATAAATATATATATATATATATATATATATATATATATATATATATATATATATATATATATACATATATATATTAAATCACAATAATAACGGTAAATGCAGTTATGAGAAACTTAACACAGCGAAAAAAATAAACTTGAAACCTTAGAGCTTTCGTGTGCTTACACACACTTCTTCAGAGGAACAGAATGGAGAGGCAAGAGAACCATGTTTTACACGTTTACAAAAATGAGATGATACCCCAGAGAGAGAGAGAAGAGAGAGAGAGAGGTAGAGAGAGAGAGAGAGAGAGAGAGAGAGAGAGAAGGAGAGAGAGAGAGAGAGAGAGAGAGAGAGACTAACAGAATTAGATGACACAAATGGATAGATATATTGCCAATGCACAAACACACAGGACACAGACGAGTTGTGACTCGACCGTTGCAACACAATTAGGCGAGTACGCACAACCCAACACACACACACACACACACACACACACACACACACACACACACACACACACACACACACACACACACACACACACACGCACACACACATCACTTGAAACTGGGCAACTACCTGGGGTATGGAAGACCGCAAATGCGGTTCCCATTTTTTAAAAAGTAGACAGAAAAGCGGCACTAAATTACAGAGAAGATTATCAGATTATCAGGAGGAGAGTGGTGGAACACCTGGAACGGAACAATATTATAAACGATAACCAGCATGGATTCATGGAAGGCAAATCCTGTGTCACAAACCCTCTGGAGTTTTATGACAAAGTTACAGAAGTGCGACACGAAAAGGGGTGGGTTGAGTGCATTTTCTTGGACTGCAAGAAGGCCTTCGACACAGTTCCTCACAAGAGACTAGTGCAGAAACTAGAGGATCAGGCGCGTATAACAGGAAAGGCACTGCAATGGATCAGAGAATACCTGACAGGGAGGCAACAACGAGTCATGGTACGGGATGAGGTATCACAGTGGGCACCTGTGACGAGCGGGGTCATACAGGGGGCGGTCCTAGGACCAGTGCTATTTCTGGTATATGTGAATGACATGATGGAAGGGATAGACTCAGAAGTGTCCCTGTTTGCAGATGATGTGAAGTTAATGAGAAGAATTAAATCAGATGAGGACCAGGCAGGACTTCAAAGAGACCTGGACAGGCTGGACACCTGGTCCAGCAACTGGCTTCTTGAATTCAACCCTGCCAAGTGCAAAGTCATGAAGATCGGAGAAGGGCAAAGAAGACCGCAGACAGAGTATAGACTAGGTGACCAAGAACTGCAAACCTCGCTCAAGGAGAAAGATCTTGGGGTGACCATAACACCGAGCATGTCTCCGGAGGCACACATTAACCAGATAACTGCTGCAGCATATGGGCGCCTTGCAAACCTGAGAATAGCATTCCGATACCTTAATAAGGAATCGTTCAAGACACTGTACACTGTGTACATCAGGCCCATAATGGAGTATGCAGCTCCAGTTTGGAACCCCCACCTGGTCAAACACGTCAAGATATTAGAGAAAGTGCAAAGGTTTGCAACAAAACTAGTTCCGGAGCACAGGGGAATGTCGTACGAAGAAAGGTTGAGGGAAATCGGACTGACGACACTGGAGGACAAGCAGATCAGGGGAGACGTGATAACGACATACAAAATGCTGCGTGGAATAGATAAGGTAGACAGAGACAGGTTGTTCCAGAGAGGGGACACAGAAACAAGGGGTCACAAATGGAAGCTGAAGACTCAGAGGAGTCGTAGGGATGTTCGGAAGTATTTCTTCAGTCATAGAGT